>OY482670.1:161870769-163087019 GCA_960531455.1 Urophora cardui
CTTGACCAATATTTATATACATATGTATGTATGACATCTTCGACTATATTATCATTGAGTTTGTGTACTAAATAAAAAAAATTTGACTGCAATCATTTCAATAACTTAATTGCAATCGATGGGCCACAAATTGTTGCTGATTGTACATTTTTACAAGCACAACATTGCATTAAATTTTTTTGCAATCAAATTCGTAGAAAAATTCTTGATTGCTAAGAAGAATGATTGTAAATTTTTCCAACTCTGATATACATATATACATACATCCATACATACCCGCCAAATATACATATGCTTACGCTCTTTCCCCGCAGGAGCTTCCAAAGAAATTGGCACAGCCTTAACTCGCGTCTGCCTGCGGCACAAGGCCGTCGAATCACGTTTAAAGACTTTTACCACAGCAATAATGGACTGCCTTGTACAGCCATTGCAAGTGAGTAGTGCAGCCATTCAAATTCACTTATGGTTTTGTTTAATGTACATACATACAATTTTTTTATTTAATTAACACGTTCGCTTTATCTTTTTGCTGCATATTAAGGAGAAATTAGAAGACTGGAAACGCACAGTGATCACAATCGATAAGGAGCATGCCAAAGAGTATAAGCGATGTCGCACAGAGCTTAAAAAGCGTTCCAGCGATACGCTGCGTCTGCAAAAGAAAGCGCGCAAAGGTCAATCGGACACCATACAATCGCTAATGGACACGCACATGCACGATGTGACATTGCGACGGGCCGAATTGGAGGAAGTCGAAAAGAAATCGTTGCGCTCGGCCATGATTGAGGAGCGTTTGCGTTATTGCACTTTTGTGCATATGCTGCAGCCGGTCGTAAAAGAGGAGTGCGAAGTGATGTCAGAGCTGGGGCATTTGCAGGTACATACATACATACATACATACATGCACAGGCAGAGCAGCAGCAGCATGAATGAGAGCGAGCAGAAATTTATTTAATCAATTTTGTTTTTTTTTTCGTTCAATTTCCTCAATTCGCTCGAATAATTAGGAAGCAATGGATTCGATAGCGATCGTAACAAAAGATCCCACCGTTCTGCCACAAGCGTCTGAGGAGCTCATACATGACACAAAAGCCACAATGATGCTATATCCAGAGTCGCCCGGCGGCGGCGGCGGCGGTGGATCGGGTTCACAAGGCGGTTGCTCCAACTCGTTGGGTTCACGTAAAAGTTCCGTTTGTTCCATTAGCTCCATGAACAGCAGTGGTTCAAGCAATTCACCCGGACATCATCACTATCCGCGCTCACTATCGCAGGTGAATATTGGCGGTACAGAGCGCGAGCGAGCGAGAGAGAGAGAGAGAGAAATAGTGTGAAGTAGTTGCAAATGTGCTAAATGTCTTTGGCCTTTAGTTTTGCAGCTCCATTTATTATTAAATTGCGCCACTTTTTGTTAATATCACACTCTAAAAATTTTTAAATTTCGTGTTTGTGTTTTTGATTTTACTTTCTTCTTTTTTCCTTTTTTAAAAATAGTTAATTTCGCCTGCAATACGCTTGAAACCTGGTGAATCCAGTGATAGTGGCTTTTGCTCATCGCCAGCGCTAACCACACAGGTCATTATTTACATTATTTAATTTATTTCATTTTTTTTGCTTCTTAATTTTGTAAATTGAGTTTTTTGTTGTATTGCTTTGATTTGTTTTGTTGTATTCATAATTATCATCTACCTACAATACACATTTATTACTTTTTTTTAATGGTTCAATAAATTAATCAAAGTGTATTTTATTTCAAAAACAACAAAAAAGGCTTCCACTGCCACTAGTCAATCGCATGCTGTTGCCACATGGCCACCACATTCCCAAGAAGCTGTGCCCGTGCTGCCGCCTGCCGCCGATCGTCCTCACACAATTTCAACCGCCTACGAGAAGGGTCATCAAAGGCCCCCACTCACCGTTTATACGTTCCAGAATCCGGAGACCATTTTGGAGGGCAGTAGTGGCGGCAGCGGCAGCATACCGGGCACCCCTAATGGAACGAGTGGCGCCGTTGGTGGTGCAAGTGGAAATGGTGCTGGCGCAAATATGTCATCGGCACAGAAGTCATCAGCTGGTGGTGCTGGCTTGAATAGGCCACCTTTGCCTGTGGTAAGTGTACCTATGCTTGATTATGTTTTTGCTGCTTTTATCTATTTCTATTGTTTAACTAAATTATTAATATGAATGTTGTTGTTAATTTATCAATTAATTGTGTTACACTACAACGACAGAAACCGACGCGTGTGGTAAGTTTAGTCCAAACTAAACTCCAAAACCCATTTGCATTCAGCATTTCACAAGTGACCCAACTCCCAAAGAAAAATCTAGTCTTAAAAATTACGTTCTCCAATTGTAAATATATTAAAAAAAAAGATAAGAGAATAAATATTTTGAAAATATTTTAATTTAAAATTCAACTTAACCCTAGAACACATAACCTGGTATCCGTGTGTGTAGTAGCAACTTTGAACTATTTTAGGGTGAGAACCACTATTACCAGAGCATTAAAGCTACTAATCTAGGAGACTAGGGTATTTTTACGTTATTTCAGTGGTCATTTATAGATCCCGATTCAGTGGTTCCACAGTCAACACCTACGCGAACGCATAACCGGGGTATCCACTACTTTTACTACAAAACAGCTTAGCACTGAAGCTGTAATGATTTTGGCATACAAAAATTTCTGTTGCTCATCTCAAACACCAAGAATTGCTAAGTGGACACACGGGTACCTCGGTTGGTTATGCGTTTGCGTGGCATTTTTGGTTATGCGTTCTACGGTTCCAAAAGTTAATTAGCCAGGGAATGCATTTGATAAGTACCGAATTCGTATACCCAGTAGTGCCATCATTCATAAAGCTTTTTTTTAACACATATGTACACATTTACATGTGTTTGCTGCTTCCTAAACTTGTTTATTTTGCCTTATCCAACGCCAAACGATTCGATCCGTTTTCAGCAATCCTTCAGTAGTTCCTGCACTAGTTACAAAAGGGCTATTTAATATACGTTGTTTGTGATATCATTGAATGAAATATACTTTTTCTTGCTTGTAGCGCTGCTCGTCATTGGAACGCCCACTTTCGGCCAACAACAACATAAACAGCAACAACAACACGAACCATCGCAGCGTCAACAATCTTTTACAACGTCAATGCCCATCACCAATACCATCGCACATAGCTAAAGGTGAGCAAATTGCACATGCGACAACGAAAAAGTGTTGCTTCTTTTGTTTTTGTTTTTGTTTATATTTTGGTTTTTGTTTTCTTTGTTAACCTTAATGTGATGCTAATATTTCCCACTGTCACATAAAATTTTACTAATCAACCTGTTTTTTGTGCTCTCTTCCCTTTCATCTGCTTCACATGATTCCCTCAAAAACAACAACAAAACCTACAAAAATCCCACACATACACACATGCAAACAAACAAACATACATACAATTGTATACCCTGCTGCGCTACCCCGCCACCACCGCGTTGCTGCGCTTTCGATGTGTTTTTGTGTTGAACGAAAATGAACTGCGATGATTGCCATCAAGCAGAGCTCTCAGCGCATCACACACAACAGCAACAACACATGCAACAACAATTACAACAACAACAGCATCAATTACAGTCGTCCTCAGCAACGCCACCGCCACCCACCTACGTCAATATGTCTGAGTTGGCTAATTTGGCGGCGCAGAAACTTACGAGCCAAGAACAACAACAACGCTCAATTGCTGCCCTACAACAACAACACTCGATCGATTCGATTTCGTCACAGTTCTCTAACGATTCTAACTCTGGCGCTGGGCAACAACAACAACCGGCGGCAGCAGCACAGCAGCCACACCAACAGCAACAACAACAACAACAAACTATCAACAAGACACGTTCACATTCCGCATCCTCCTCATCGGCGTCATCGAACACACCGTCTCTGCACTCACATCCCTCCATAGAATCGGGCACAGTGACGACACCACTAGTCGGACAAACGCCGACTCCATCGAGCGGCAGTTCCACGCCACAAAACCACTATTCACCATTATTGACCAATTCACCATCATCAACGGCAGCTGGTACACCAAGTGGCGGTAGCATAACGAGCGGTACGATGGGTGGTGTTGCTGGTGGTTTCGTCTATAATGTTAGCTCACCCACGCCACCCACGCAAAGTGGCACAACCTCAATTGATGATAGTGATGCATTGAAGATCACGGAAATTGATGGTGGTGGTGGCGAAAACAATGCACAAACGCCACAACAAGAACAACAACAACCTCAGAAAGATGGCAATAATGCCAGCGATCCTCAATTCACCACCAACAAAATATCTGATGAATCGGAGGGCACGAATACAGATGCAGCCACCAATCAAGTTAACTCAAGCCAAACAGCCAAGACAGATTCATCGAATATAGTCGAGAATGATGAGCGTTCGCGTGCTTCGGTGCTGCAAAAGGCTTCGATGTTCGAGAAGCAAGCTGCAGCTGCTGCTGCTGCCGCGTCCACGACGACTATACCCACTGGCCGGTCAAATACCACCGAATCCATATATGGCACTCGACGTAATCAGACTGAAGATGGCCATCATCATTATCAGCAGTCACAACAACAACAACAGCAACAACAACATAAGCAGCACTCGGATCAGCAAGATGTGGGTGAGTAGGGGCAGGGCGTAAGACGGCTTTTCAAGCTAAAACAAATAAACAAACATACATACATACAGTTAATTTTGCAATGAATAATACAAGAAAAAAAAGATATTTAAAAAATTTATTTACATAAAAAATGTACCATATTTTCATACACGTAAACACCAACTTAAGTAACTAAGTACATATATTTATGTATGTACTTGAACAATTCCAACACACCCACACGCCTAAAGCGCATTTATATATGATACACACCTGAAATTTCATAAACTAAGCAACTGAGTTATTGAGCACTCCAATGCCCCCTCTTCACCTTTGATTACTTATGCACTTTTTTTATTACTTTTTGTACTATGACAATTGTAACTTTATCCTTATGCTTAGAAGAAGATTCAAGATTTAAGCTTGGAGCGCGTGAAACTAGACTTTCTTTTTGGTGCGAAAATATAAATCCTTATGAGTTGTAAAAAAGTAGTAGGAAAGTATTAAAAATTTCCGAGTTCCTAGAAAATTCATAAATACGAAATGAAATGCCTAATAGATGGATTGTTAAGCTCATTTAAAAATGTACTATAAAATACTACTATTCTGCTACTTTTTTTTTAAATAGCATTGAAAGTGCGGGAAATTGTTTAAATCGGATATTTAGCTCATTTAAAAGTAGTAGAGAACACTACTTGGGATATTTGTATTAAAAGCCTGGTCGTGTCGGTATGGATTGTGAAAAAAGTAGCAGGAGTAGTAAAACTTGGCGAATACGCTAAAACTTCATAAATATAAGATCAAATGCCCAATAGATGGCTTGTGCAGCTAATTTAAAAGTGTACCAGAAAATGTTATTATATATGTAACTACTTTTTTTTTAAATGGCGTCGAAAGTTCGGCAAATCGTTTAAATCGACTGTTTAGCTCATTTAAAATTAGTAAAAAATACTGCTTCGGTTATTTGTATTAAAAGCCTGGTCGTGTCAGTATTAATTGTAAAAAAAAGTAGCAGAAAAGGTAGTAAAACTTTGCGAGTACGCAAAAAGTTCATAAATACAAGTTGAAATGTCCAATTGTTGGATTGTTCAGCACAGTTGAAAGCATAGTAGAAAATAATACTACTCTGCTACTTTTTTCGAATAGCATGAAAACTGCTCATTTAAAAGTATATAGAAGAAAATACTACTTCGGGAATTTGTATTAAAAAGGTATTAATGCAACGAGCTCTGAACATCGTGTACGACATTTTGACTTGATTTTTTTTTGTTACTTCATTTACTTGAATTCAATGGCGAATGGAATAGGATAAATTGCTCGTATTCTAAGCTATCTCTTGAGTTCTTGCCTCAATCATGTTTATTCTATTACCTTTTTAATAATTTTTTTTTTAATTTTTTCTTTTTTTGCCAACGAAAACTACAAAAGGACTAATTAAATTTTCTTTGTCTTTTCGTTCTTACGTTTTTTCTTTTCTTTCACCTGTTTTTCTTTATAATCCCAATCGTTTCTTGTTTTGGCGGCTCAACAAAAACAACACCACCAAATTTATTTATCCATCTACAACAAATGTATCCATCTACAAATAAATGTATAATAAATCCACACCACACTCCCTAAAAAAAAACAAAAAAAAAAAAACAATTCGCACACCATCACCGCTCTCTCTCACAGATAAAAGTTTTGAAGATTCAATTCAAGAATTAAATAATTTAATTGGCGAATTAGACTCGTTTCAACGCGAGATCGACGCGGGCAAGTGTTCAACAGCCAGCGGTGCATCAACAACCACAAGGACATCAGCAACAACAACGATGACAACAAGTGACAATATTAGTGGTAATCACGGCGATCGTCCCTTCCCCGCGATTAGCACGACGACCACCAACACGGGCAAGAGTCCAACCGGTCCCGGACCAGGCGTGGATGATGGAATAAATGTGATAAGAGATTCAGATGCTGGTAAATGTTCGCCTCGACGTCCACCCAAGCCACCGCAATGTGTCAGCAGCAATCAAACAAGCGTTCGCGCCACTGGCACCGATAACGTCGTCGAAATGGCCGCAGATGCTGTGTCTTTATCGAGCCACAATAGCAACAAAGTGAACGATGTTGACAATAATAATAGCGGACGCTTGCGGCGCACATTACAGCCGTACAACTCCGAAACAGAGCTGAGTCGCTGCTGTGTAAGCGAGACGAGTTCGCTGGCGGGCGGCTTCGAGAATCCGACCTTTGCGCACTTTGCCACAGCGGCGTCCTCATCATCGATAGCCGCCGCCGAGTCGTCGGACGTCGACGAGATTGCCGATGTGGTCAGTGTCAGCGCCAGCGCTATCGGCGGTGACAGTCGCTCGCTGATGGCAGTGTCGACAACAACAACAACAACAACCGGTGACGACAGCATATCGCACACCTCCGACACAGATCCCTACAACGCGCATCCGCATCCGCACAGTGACAACGACAACGAAAGTGGCGGCAGTTGCGGCGGTGTTGTGGTCATCTACGACCACCAAATACCAATCACCTCCGACATTGACTACGTCAAGCAGAATTCCGAGATCGTTGTGCTGCGCACCAACGACCCGTTGCAGCAACAAATGGCGCGCCAGGAGATGCGCGAGCTAACGCAACTACCGGACAGTATCTGTGCGTCACTCGATGTTGCTGCTGCGCCGGGCACGGGCATGATGTCGGCGCTGACATTGTCGGCGTCGTCGTCGTTGCTGTCGGCGTCGGTACCGGCCTCGCCGCCGCACACCGCGACCGTAGCGCCTGCCAAACAGCGGCTCTCCTCATTTCGCGCGACCAGCGAACAACAATTGCAGCTGCTCGGCCGCGGCCACGGCCGCGGTGAACAAAGCAACCGATGCAAAAACAAGAACAGCGGCAGCGAGGTGTCACTTCTACGCGCGCCGCACAAATACGAGAATGCTGCGAACTCAGGTACGCCAACAACAACAACAACAACGTCTAACGTAATGAATAAAAATGTTAGTTATCCTAAGAGGGGGGCGGCGGAAATGCCGAATGCACAAACCGGCGGTGATACCATAATTCGCCGCAAAGCAGCCATGCCGCCGCCAAAAGCCACTTTGAGTATATTTAATGGCGAAGCGGGCAATAGTAATTCATTAGAGGCTCATAATAGCGCAAGTAAAATAAATAATAGCAATAGCAACAATAATGATAATAGTCAAAATCAAATAATAAATGATAGCGGTAGGGTTAGTAGTTGTGAGGCGGTGGGGGAGCGCATGTTGGCTGCAGCTCCGCCAGCGCCGCCGCTGCCGCTTAAGACCAAGTCCAATTTCAAAGCCGATTTGGATGCTAAAATTCGCAAGCAAAAACTAAAATTACAAATGCAACACGAAAAACAACAACAACAAGAGCTAATGCAACAAAAACAGCAATTGTTACAAGAGCAACAACAATTACAATTACAAGAACAACAACATCAACATACAAATCAGTCAACTGCCAATAACACAAATAGTCCAATTTACTTAATTAGCAATGACGCCCACCACGCCCACAATCATAGCAATAACAATACCAATTCCAATTCCAATAACACCCCAACAACACCAAATGCAAGCGCCAATGCCACCACCGCAACAGCCAATGGCAATCGAAATAGCAGCGTTGCCGCTAGTAGCAACATCGACGCCATGTGCAACAACAGCAACAACAACAACAACGTAAACAATAACTGTAATGCAATTACTTTAAATAAGCGCAATAGTACTAGTAGTGGTGCGCCCATTCCAAATTCAACACAAGCAAAAACAATAACAACACTCGCATCCAAATTACCAACCACGACGTCAGCAGCCACATCCACATCCACACCGGCATCTGCACCTGCATCACCATCACCTCATTTGGCATCATCACCGACATCATCATTAGCATCATCATCATCATCCCATCATATAACTGCTAAACCATCAGCAAACTCAAAGCTTGTTTATCAAAATGGTATTGAAAATAGTTGTAGTAATAGTAATAGCAATAATAATAAAAGAATTATTAATAATATTAGTAGTAGTGGTAGTTGTAGTTGTAGTAATCGAAATGCCTCATCAGCATCAACATCATCATTGCCACTGTCATTAAATTCATTTGCATATCATAAAGCCAGCAAAAAAATTCCCAATTCTAATCGAAATCATTATCAATTTCATGCCTCGTCGAAATCACATAACAACAAAAACAACAATAAAACTCTTAACGTGCAACCAACACGCGCCAAACGCTCCAACTCAATGCCTACAACAACGCAACAACAACAACAACTGCCTCCATCATCATCATCATCATCATCATTATTGTGTTTATCATTTCGTTCACCATCGTCCATGCGCCCATCGAATTTGCTGCTAAAACAATCAATGGCAAAACAAATCGTTCATATACAACAACAACAACAATCACCATCATTCGTATCATCATCATCGCAATCGTCATCCTCGTCAATCCTCCCATCCACCACCACAGTGTCAGTTAGTGCCTGTGCCTCTGCGTGTTCCACCACAGTTTGCGCGTCCACGCCGCCGCCGCCATCGTCATCGTCCATTCGCACAAATCAATCAGTTGCTTCTGTTGCGGTCTCGGCTGCATCCGCACCCACATCCAATTCCAACATAAATTCCGTCATCGTCAAACCGAATGTCACACCGAGACCGGCGTCGTTGTCGGGTTCGTTTGTTTTTCATTTCTGTTCGATTCTTTCTTTTTAACTTTCTTCTGGTGGCTTTGTTTTGGTTATTCTATTCTACTAATCACAGTGTAGGTACACTGTGTTACTAATGCTCACTCGCTTTCAGTCGTGCTTCTTTTAAATACATTATCTTAATTTTCATCTTAATTGTACTTGCGTTTGGGTTTTGGTTTTGGCATTAGACGTTGTTTCTAAACATACATACGTTCAATAAATGGTGTGTTGTGGTTTAATTAACCATTAAATCTAATATCACTCATCTTTCAGAGTCGCTTTTTTCATAGCACTTTAATGTAACTTTATTATTTATTTGGTGGAAAGTGTGCCAACTTCTTGGGCGAGTTTTTCTCAAAATGCATTTTTATATTCGGAGCAAAACTATTTCGCAATTATTTTATTTATTTACTAAAACATGGAGTTTATTTTGTATTACAATCTACCACTCATGGAAATCACACGAACACACATACATACATACACAGATGCCATATATGGACACACTGCATTATTTATTGACAGCAAAGTTTACTGCTGACTGAGACTAGAATGAAATTAACTGGAAAAATATCAACTGCTGCGATTTCGGGTGGGCTTTAGTATAATGCACCACTCTTAGAATACTATAATATGTACAAGTTTGTCGGGACGCAGCGGAGGTCACACAGAGAGAAGTCACATATCACAACTTTAATGATATTAATATGTTTTGTGCATTGATATCAATAATGTTATATATGTACATATGGGTGGTGAATTTCCAAATTTTAACTACGAAATACTAGAATAGAATAGAATATTAGTTGCCTTTATCTAAAATTTTGATTTTCGTGATATGTACCTACCGATTCCCCTTCTTCCCTAAAAAGAATCAAACTTCGGAGCCTGGTACATTATACTAAATTCTTCCCGTGATTTTTTAAGCAGTCAATAGCAAATCAAATTGTAACTCTTTTAAACAAGTAAATGCATGCTGCATTACTACAGTACGGTTATTCCCTGCAGGCAAAACAACTAGTTGCATACTACAATTCTACCAGTTTGAAAATGGCGGCATCTAGTTGCCCAACTATCCATTTTACTTGAAAGCAACTGGTAGTTTTAACGTGGCGATGGCCTACGAGATGGCAATTGTCTTCCCTTGCATAAGCTTCATACTAGAAAAATACCACTCATTTTCATACCAGTAGACAACACATCAGCTTCATACTAGAAAAATACCAGTTAAGGGTATACTAGAAGAATACCAGTCAGAATAATACTAGAAAAATGCCAGTTCATCTAGGTGAAAAAATAGCATTTTAGTTCATTTAATAAAGCTCACTTTAATTAGCTCAGTACTTTTTAGTGCATACAGTACACGCAAAGATGTATAGTAAGGTAGAATAATGGCTTCGTGTTACTGCGGCAGTTGGATAATAAAATCGCCAATTTGGATGAAACAAAATCAGCTAACTAAACTCTCTTAAACTCTTCTTGCCACCTGCTGCAAACATATATGTGTACCCTTGCACAAAAATAAATGAAAAGCCTTAAAACTATTTATTTTCTGAGAAATGGCAAATTGGTAATGGCTTCGTTCAGAAACTCAGTTTGAAGCGCAACCTGATTTTGTAGTACAAGCAGAACGTTCATAAACGTAAATTTTGCATGAAGCGCCGCTCATCACAATCATCAAAAAAATAAATACTGCCGCTGTTGCGTTTCTTGTTGCGTTTTTGAACATACCCAATAACTATTCTGACCCTTTTGTTAAATAATAGCGTAAATTTACTTAAAAATCGCCAATAAAGCTTAGTTTGGGATATAATTGCACAAAGTGTATTCAGTTAATAAATAAATTGGTATATTACTAGTAGAATACCAACTAGTATGATTTTGTCTTTTTAAAAGCGGTTGATCAACTAGGAGATAGCCAACTAGTAGAATTTTGTCCGTTTCATACCAGTTGACCAAGTAGTAGAAAACCAACTAGTATAACTTTGTCCGTTTCCTACCAGTTGACCAACTAGTAGAAAACCAACTAGTTGAATTTTTTCCAATTTCAATATTTATTGAGCTTCGTTTGGTCGATGGAATGAAAACAAAAACCTTTGGTTTTCTTTTTATGCCTCCTACGCGTTTCGACACATTATTGTGCCTTCTTCAGGGAGTCTGTTTATTTTTCAACAGGAAAACATCATTATTACATATATTATTGCAATTGATTACATTAACATACCTTAATTGAACATTATATCCTAAAATCCAAAAACAATAGAATTGTACATAAATACTCGTACATTGAACAATTAATTACAAAAATACATTAAACAATTATTTAAACAAAACTTTCTGTATAACATTATTGTTACTCGTCAAAATATCACAGGTTTGTATGTACTACTTATATTGTCAACGTCTTCTTTATAGTTCATTGCACATTGTATTTTTTGTTGTATTCTTAAGCTTTCTAATGTCAGTCTTTTTCTAGTTCTCTTTTCTATGTCCAATATTCGCGCGCTTTCAAAATCAGCTGTGTGTCCGCTGTTAACTAAATGTTGTGCTAAAGCTGTTGACATTTTTTTGTTTTTTGCGTCTGCTTCGTTTTTTCCTTTACATACCAGTTGATCAACTAGTTTATTTTCATACTAGTTTAATTTTGCCTGCAGGGTTGCTGCTGCCCATCTGTGGTAGATACACACACAAACACATACATAAATAATGACCGTTAAAAAAAGAATCAGTGTTTTTTAAATTTATAGCAACCGTTACTACATGTATACACATATATGTAAATACAAATCGTAATAAATTAATGATAAAGGACTTTATACAAACTTGCAACAACAAAAATTACAACAACAATAGGAAACAAATACTTTAAATGTACAATTTTGTTAATAAAATTGAAGTATTTTCCAGCAAACAACCAACGATTTCGTGGTTTCACAAAACATGTTCACATTTCAGCTGTATATAAACATAAATACAAACATACATACTATTTATTATGGTGTATATTTGTAAATGCATACATACATATCGCTAGCTTAGAGTGCAAACGGTGTAAGTCTATTTTTATGAAAAAGTGTATTTTTATGTAGAAAGCTAGAAAAATCAAATACGCACCACGCTAAACAAATCTGTGATACTTGTCATATTTCTACTCGTTGTTATTCAGTTATACGCAAATTGTGTAAGTCCAAAAAACGAAGAAAATTGTGTCCAAAAGTCCAAAATTTTACATGAACAGAATTTTTTTTTTTTTTCATTTCGAAACTTTTTATTTTTTGTTTTTTGTCTCCTACAAAGTTTGAAAAAAAGGACTTACACAATTTGCACTCTAAGCTAGCGATACATGTATGTATATACATAAACATATATTACTCATTATGTGCATAATAAATGACTAACTACTCAAATAGGCAACGTTTTATGGTGTCCTGCGTTTTTTGTGCATTGCCTTGTAACTATCATTACTAAAAAATATAAATTTTAAATTTACTAATAAGCGAATAAATTAAAAACGGCAAATATATGTACATATAAAAATATTAATTAATATCACATTCATTGTGTAAAGCAAAAAGTCAATTCGCATCTAATTTTCTAATAAAAATAAAAAAAAAAAAAATATGCATGTTATTTTTCTACAAGCTAATAATGCCAATTTAATTTGTATTGCATAGGAGGCGTGACACGTATAGCGCGTCGCTCATCAGTCAATACCGCCAAGCCGCCGCCGCCGGTGCGTCGCAGTTCATCGGTAACGCCGAGTCACAATGCCACCAGCACTGGGGTAAGTTAGCAAAATATGATATTTATTTTATATAAGTAAGCATAAGTAAGATTATTACACATATGTATATATACACATAAATATGTACATTCATATTTATGTATGCACATGGAATAAGTATTAAATAAATTTAAGTGATCAGAGGAAACCAAAATGGTAAAAAGCAAAAAATGCATAAAACTTGGTTTGTTTCATGCAGCGCTGTTTTTTTTTTTGTACTTTATTCGTTAATTTCTTCTTGCTCTGGTTTTTGCTTTATTTTTGCTTTTTATTTAATTTTATTTTTATTTTATGCATTTCATTTTATGCATTCTCTTTTCATTGATTTTAATTAATTTCTGATTTTCATTTGCTTTCGCTTTACAAATGCCATAACCTCAAATACATACATACATACATATATAGGGTTTACAATCTTCACAACAAGAACAAACCCATTATCATGAACCTTTACATCAGCCACAACAACAACAGCAACAATCAACTGCATCAATCGCCACACCAAATTCCCATCGCGCTAGCTTTGAGGGTTTACCACCGCCGCCAGCTTATCTGCTCGATTCAAGACAATTACAATCGTCGACTCCCACACCGCCGCCACCACCATCGGCTATTTCAGCAGCGCCAATTCCCAGCTCGTCCATGAAGGTGGCCGAAACGGTGAAGGCGCTTTCGGCTATGCGTCATAAGCCGGCATCGCCAAATTCCATACGACACATGCAGCAGCAGCATCTTCAGCAGCAACAGCAACATCATCATCAACAACAACAACAACTATTAAAACAACAGCAGCAGCAATATTCGACGCTGCAGGTGAGCAAGTGTTGTTGTCCCCACTAACACACATTCCCATTGTAGGACGCAAACCCCAACCACCCTCCATGCGCAACCACAAAAGCGTTGGTAATCGGTTCTTTTTTCTTTGGTTGTCTATTTTTTTGTAATTAATTTTAATTTCTTTCTTTTACCTTTTTTGTTTATATGTTTTGCTAAAAAATTTTAAATTTTACTTATTTTTTTAAATTTTTTAAAATTCTTTTCGCAAATTAATTTTAAAATATTATTTCGTACATAGATGTATGAATTTAGGTATTATTTATTTATTTTAATTTGTTTATCTATTATATTTCTTTATATAAAAAAACTTATTTCTGTCACCGAAAAACTTTTAAAACACGCACAAACATGTTTAAACTTGCACACTACGCACTCACCACACCTTTCATCCCTTCCTCTGGACCATTTCCAAAATCCTCAATAGTTTTCCCAATCCCAATCACAACCAGCAACACCATCATCATCATCACCGCCACCGACACCAACACCTTCACCACCATCATCATTACCATTACAAGAAAATATTTACTCTACCACCGTTAAGACATTTTCATCTACCGCTTTGTCGCCATCCTTTAATAACGTTTACAATCCATATAACATAACCGATCAGTCGCTCCATTACGATGCTTATTCATATTACAATCCGTGTGTGGAAGTAAGCGGAATGGAGGTGGTGAATGCCACAAAAATTCCGCTTCCACCATTTACTAATGCCAATGCCATTGCCAATGTCGCATATCCACATCCAATTGCATCATTTGCGCCATTTTATTGCTTTAATAACGATGGCATACAGTCCATAACTAAATCACAACAGTTACAGCAACAACAAGAACAACAACAACAACAGCGGCATGATGGCCCAACACAAATGCAAATGCAGCAGCAACAGCAACAACAACAGGAAGCATATGAAATGAGAACACCACCACCTCGTAGAACAACAACACCATTGAAGGCAGTTGGAGGCGCTAAGCCCGTTTCACCATCGTACACCTCACCACCGCCTTACGATTTCCACCATAGTAAAATAGAGTTGCCACCTCCTTTACCCCCACCAAATCCCAATCAACAACGTTCTATTAAACAACAACTCATACAACAACAGCAACTACGTGAGCAACAACTGCTACAACAACAACAACAACAATACACAATGCATGCCACAACAACAATGACACCACCACCAACACAACAACAACATCAGCAGCAATACGAACAGCTTTATGATTATTTGCCGCCCCAACAACAACAACAGCAACAGCGGCGACTACAACAACAAGAGCAGCAGCAATATAAACAGCAACTGCAGCAGTACCACCAACAGCAACAACAACAGGTTGATTTACTGCTAAGCGATCTCTCGTCCATGATCGAGCATGATGATCAAGCGTCTGCGGCGCTAAGCGACAACGGCGTAAGTCCCTCCTGCATTGCTGCCAAATGAAAATGCTGCATACATATGTTTTATAGACAATTTTAATTAACACATTTACCGTTGTCTTGTACTTTGTAATTCATACTAATACATACATAGATGCGCTTTTGCTTAAGCAAACTAAGCGAGACTAAAACAGCACAAAAAAAAACAAAAATACTGCGCCCATATAAAACGCATTTGATTATAGAGGTGTTTTGTTTTTTTTTTTTTTTGTATGTGTGACCATTGTAAATCGTGGTGGATTTCATAAGTATTATTAACCATTGCAGAAAAATTAAGTAAAACAAAAACAGCACACTAACTCCTATAATTATACGTATTACTTTTGTTTTGCTACTATTCATACATGCATATGAAACACTTATGTTTATTAATTACATTGTTACATTACATTTAATTAAATTGCTTTATTTTTTTTGCATATCTTGAGCCTACACATTCACATCATCTTAACTTATTAACATTTATCATTGATTGTTTATATGTATGTATGTATGTATGTACCTCTATCGATCGACCAAACAACAAAAAAGTGTTCCTTGTATAAGATTAATTTCTGAGTGAAGAAGTGAGCACTTTCCGCTTTATGTAAACAAGTGGTTCATCATATTTATCATTTTTATTATTATTATTTTTATTTCTTTTGTTGCTTATGTATTATCATTTGATTTATTAAAAAAAAATAAATATATATTTATATATTGTAATACACATGAGTAGTCCACTCCCAAAAGTGACTATGTGAAAGTTTCATACTAAGCTACAAATCTGAAAAAAAAAAACCACGGCCTTAAGCTCTATTTTTTGTTATTACCTGAAATCTTGGACATTAATGGATTAAGACGCTTAAAATTTAGTCTTATAGTACAGATCAAGCGATTCTGGTGGAAATAAAATGGTTTTGAGCGCCTCTTATACTCGTATGTATGAGTCAACACCAATGTGTGTCAAGGCGTATGATTGAACTATTTTAGATAGAGATTGTTTAAAGTGTATAAATGAAACATAGACTTTAGAAAGAGCATTTTTTATGTAATTTTTTTTTAAGATTACGTAAGGATTTTGCAAAAATTTTTAATGGACATTGTTACCTTCAAGTCGACGCCTGAGTAAAAGATCACCCTATTTCAAAACTTGTTTCAAAACGCCCTATTCAGAATTTGTTTCAATAAGGCCCTATTTCAAAAATTGTATTCAAAAACGCCCCATTTCAAACATATTTCATACATATTTTTCTGAAATAGCGCGGTTTTTTTATGAAATATGGTGATCTTTTACTCAGGCGTCGAAACACTGCTACACAGTCTATCAAAAACTCAATATCGAAAAAAAATTCACATAGACACTTTTGAAAGTGGACTACTCAAATCTTCCCAGCTAACCAAGTACGGAGCGCCCCGAATTAGCAGCATAAAATGGGACTCCCAAAACAATTCCTCGACGGAGAGCTCCAAATGTGGAGTGAAAAAGGAGTCCCGAAAAGCTTCTCAAAGGAGTGTTTGAGTCCGCACGGAGTCTTTGAGGATTATTTGAATGAAAGAGCGTTTTATGATTCCCAAAACACTCATTTCAGGAGTTCTAAAGGTGCACTTTTTGCATATATTTCAAAAGGCACTTTTCTACGTCGTATACACTTCATTGGGAGCCGTTTGGGATTCCCAACCGAGCACTGTGCGGACTCCTCGGGTTGGCTATTAATAAAAGTTGTTTATGTAATTTGAATAAGAAAAATGTACGTACACCGCTAGTAATTTTTATGGAAAATGTATTTAAGCACAGCCTTTTGTCTCATATTAACTTGCTTATGCGATTAACAATATACTCGTATTTATATATCGCATCCTAAATCATAAAGTGACACAAATCAAAAGTTTTCGAAATTGGGGGTCTTTCATAAATCGGTACAAATAATATATCTTCAGCGACTGCCAAAAAATCTTTTCCATCAGTCCTTTTTAACTGAAAAATAATTATTATTCGTAGCCTTTTTCCATATCATCGCCTATAAAAAAATAAAACGTTTTTTGGCTCTCCTGAAAATTTTTGAATTTTGAGTTGTGTCACTTTATGATTTATCGGGTGCGCTATGTACTACATGCATATTTACATAGTTATTAATACCATCAACATATGTACATACCTATCTATATCAAGCACAGACAATTCATTACAATGCCTAGTATGTATATGTATGTAACTAATTACTTAATAGTTATAATCACTGCAACGCATTAAATTGGAACATGTTATTTATTTATGTTTTTGTCAAGGCTTTCATACCAAATCTTCAGCTTTTCCATCTAAATACATGTTTCTTTTTTTTCTATTTCTTTTTTTTTTTCTTCGCCTCACTTAGTCATTCCGCACTTCATCGCCTGGCATTTATGCCCAACCGAAAATTGTCACGAGCATGTCGAGCTTCCGATCGGCGAGTCCGGCAAGCCCAGCTGCTAATGATCATCATTACAATCAGCAGCAGCAGCATCATCATGTTATACCGCCAACACAGCCGAAAACGAATCCGAATCTGATTGCACAGTTGAATGCACGTCTGCAACAACAACAAAACAATGCCAGTAGCGAAGCCATTTATGGCTCATCAACGCCAAATTCACCAAATCACAATAACCACCATCACACACAACATCAGCACCACCAAAGCGAGCCGGTTTATATGAGAAATTACGTGCATCCGCACCAACAACAACAGCAAAAGCAATCGTCCGCCACAAATGCCATGCCACCGCATCAGCAGCAGCAGCAGCAGCAAAACTATGACGGTAAATCGAATATAGAGAAACATAATAATAAGATTTATTGTAGTTATAGCAATGCAAATGCAAATGCCACAGCACAATCATCTCAAGCATCAGCATCGTCATCATTATTATCATCATCATCATCATCGAATACAGCCAATCACAATGCAGCACCACATTTTCCCCTTTCATCTTCGACTTCGTCGTTACTTTCCAAAGTTTCTTCGTTTGCAACAAATGCCGCCTCTACGGCTGTTGCCCTCTCCTCACCAACACCATCCCAATCACAGTCACAATCGCATACATCGGCTGCGGCCTCTCATTATCACATGTCCTCGCGAGATCATCACAACACCCATCATCATCAGCATCAGAATCAGCATAATCAATATCAATCAGTCGCTAAGCAAAATGCAGCGCAAAATCAGAAAGAGCATACGCACTTAAATATTTACTCCTCCTCCTCCAACTCGTCGTCGTCGTCACACGCCCCTTCCTCCTCCTCCTCCGCTGCGGCTAATGTAACAGCTGCTCAGTACGCAAGACACCAACAGGCAACGCAGGCATCGTCCGGCGGTCCAGCGTCTAGGCATTATGTTGCGCCATTGCAATCACAACAACCACAACAACATCATAATCGCGAATCGCACCACAGCTGCCCGCCGCCTCTTGAGAATCCACCACCGCCACCAAACAACTCTTCTTCTCTAAATACTGCCAACGCGAATGCGAATGCAAATGCCGGCTCCACGGCGACCGTTTCGAAAAATGTGTATCGTGCGAGCAGCAGCAGCGATGGAGCTGGATCCGGAGCCGGAGCCTACGCCGCCCCACCATCGGGCACTATGACCTTGCCAAAGAATCTTGCACAACAGAGAATGCAACAGCAACAACACTATCAACAACAACAACAGCAGCAACAACAATTGTATAATCACTCAACAGCCGGCGTCGGCGGCGCTTCCGCTCAAACCTCGCACACCGCGCAACAACGCGCTCATCATCAGCGACAACAACAACAACAAGAGCAACAGCAATTGTCTTATAAACAAAAATCGGCCACATTACAGAGTAATCACCACCACCGACAGCCGCCGGTACCGTCGCGCCACTCGAGTGTGCAACAAAAGATTTTCGTAGCGACGAATCCCTTCATTCAAACAACGGCCATGCATTGCCACTCGCCCGCCTCGTCGGTGCATTCACAGCCGGCCTCGCCCACCTGCTCGTCACCATCCTCTTTGGCCAGCATCTACGGCACCAGTTCGCGCAGCCATAATCAACATCATCATCATCATCATAACCAACATGGCAGCAACAGTGGTGGTGGCAGTGGCGGCGGCGGCGGCAACGCTGCAGCTGGCCACGGTTACTATGCGGCCCCGCACAATTCAAGTGAGCGCGCAATTTATTGTTTTGTTGTCTGCATCCAGCCAAATGCTGCCACGAAGAATTTTCTTCTTTCTTTGTACTTTATTTGCGTTTAATTGGCTTTTTCGATTTTCAGCATTGAATTTAAGTGTGTTTTGAGTTTGCATTGCTAATTTTTTTTTTATTTTATTTTATTTGTTTCTCTTATGTACATTGATTATTTACTAATTATTATATTATGTATTTAACCTCTCATTGAGCAGCAAAATGAGTACAAAACAATTTTGCATGCCGTTTCCGTTTTGCATTTACCTTGGTGAAGATTTTCGCTTTTTGAATTTTTTATTTTTGCTGAGAAATGTTTTTTTTATTAATCTTATGAGTGGCCATAAGTCATTTGGAGGCAAGTGTTGCCGCTGCATTTTGTTAAGGACATGTTGCGTGAAGCCAGTCGTTAATTTCTTTTGGCGTTTTGCCATGCCAATCGTTTTTGTGTTTAATTACTTGTTGTTTCATGTGATCCCGCTCATGAATCAGCACATCAATTGCACGTAAAAAGTTTTAAAATATACATATGTTTTTATTTTGTCGCTGCACTCTTTACATTCGTAAACTATATTATTACTTTGATATACATAAATAGTATATATATAGTAAGGTGGAGTGAAATCATATGGAGATTTTTTGTTTCTTCTTTTTTTGAACGTACCAGCAATAAAAAGTTGCCTTTATACGAGTTAATGAACCCCACAAAATTTTATCGCGATAGGATGACGTTTTGAACTGCCCCCAGCCCCGCAAAGTTGAAAGCAATAAGCACGATCTGGTACAAATATGAAATTTTGAAAATTATAAAATCAAAAAACTAAGTATGAGGATTGATAAAGATGGCTAAGCTGAGTATTAAAGTGAATTTTTTTTTTTTGGAAACAACAACAACAAAAGTTATTAAAGGTCAAAGTTTATATTATGCATTTTTTAAATTGCAATTACTTAAAACATACTGAACCGATTTCGAATACTTTTATACCATTCGATAGGTATTTTGATTCCCTTTAATTTGATATACATTTTATATATGAAAAGTAAGGGTGGTAAAAGGGGGGTTACCCCCACAGGGGGGTGTTATGGAACCCACATAAGATTTATACCAAATTAAAGGGAATCAACATACCTATCGAATGGTATAAAAATATTCGAAATCGGTTCAGTAGTTTTTTAGTAATTGCAATTTAAAAATGCACAATAGAAACTTTGACCTTTAATAACTTTTGTTGTTGTTGTTTCCAAAAAAAATAAATTCACTTTAATATTCAGCTTAACCATCCTTATCAATCCCCATACTTCGTTTTTTTATTTTATAATTTTCAAAGTTTCATATTTGTACCAGATCGTGCTATTTTTTCAACTTTGTGGGGCTGGGGGCACCTCTAAACATGCGAGTAGGTCAATAAAATTTTACAGGCTTATTACTGGACTAGAAAGGTTCCGTTCTGGCTTTGGAACAAATTGAATTTCCAAAAAAAAGTTTCACTCCACCTTAATATATAGCTTAATGTTGGCTTCCTTATTTTGTTATTATAAGACATTCAAAAACAAAATTATTTTGCATCTTATCCATTCACGTTTTGCAATAAATTGCGCCTAGCCATATATTTATTTTCAAGACAATTACGTCAAAAAAAATATAGAGCTAAAAATAAAAAAAAAAAAAACAAAAATAAATTAATTAAAAAAAAATAAATAAAAAATAAAATAAATATAAATATAAATAAAAAACATGAAATAAAAATAAATAAATAAACGAATAAAAAACAAAAATAAAACAAAAAAATATATTATGTATTTTTAAAAAATTAAAAAGATTAATTTTCAATTTTCCCTGCAAACCGGGTCAATAGCTCTAAAACTACACATTGAAGTAATTATTATTATTAATTATTGTTATTATGTTATCAAAATCATTACGTAAAAAAATAGAAGAAAAAAAATTAAAAAAAAAATAAAAGGTATTAAAAAAATAAAAAAATAATAATAATATAAATATAAATTAGAAATATAAAAAAAAAATAAATAAAAAAAGAATAAAAAAAAAATATATTTTCAAAAATTAGAAAAAAAATAATTTTCAATTTTCCCTAGAAACCTGACCAATAGCTCTAAAAATACACATTGAAGCAATTATTAGACATAAACGACCTTGTAATAAACGAATATTATTTTTATTTATGCGTTTAGCAATAAATTGCACATTTGCATACATATGTATATTCAAATATTAATTTTGAAAATCATTACACACAAAAATAAAATAGATAGAAATAAACATGAAAATGAAACTAAATTAAAAAAAAAAGTAAAAATTAAAAAAATATTTAAAAAAATAAATAAAACAATAAGAAATAAAAAAATAAAAAATAAAAAAATAAAAATAAAAAATAAAAAAATAAAAATAAAGAAAAAGAAAAAAAATATTAAAATAAAAATAAAAATAAAAATAAAATAAGAAATAAGAAAAATAAAAAAAAAAATAAAAGAGAAAATAATAATAATAAGCAAATGTGTGATTACATTCATCAATTATATTATTTTTATTTATACGTTTTTCAATAAATTACGCACATCCAATATTAATATTTAAAATTATTACACACAAAAATGAAAATGAAAATAAATTGAAAAAGTAAAAATAAAAAATAAACAAAATAAAACAAAAACAAAAAAAAATAAAAAGAATTAAAAAAATACAAAAAAGGTGCGATACTACGGCTATGGTTTCGGCACAAATTATTTTAGTTCTAATTTTTGTTTAACAGCGTTTTTTATCGAATGTTTCCTATTTACATTTTACATTATAATAGCCGCTTTCGATTCACAATTTCTCTGCTGGCTATAAATTTCCTTCTGTCAAATTTATATGTGAATGCTAGCGAGCAGAAGGAAATTTTTATCGACCAGTTAGCGAGTATGGCTACTACTCATTATGGGTTCAAACATTTTTGTTCGATCCGACCTCGCTTGTGTGATGGCGAATCGAAAACGACAAATATTATTTTTTCTTTGTCGTTTTCGATTCGCCATCACACGAGCGAGGTCGGATCGAACAAAAATGTTTGAATCCATAATGAGTAGTAGCCATACTCGCTAACTTGTCGATAAAAATTTCCCTCTGCTCGCTATCATTCACATATAAATTTGACAGAAGGAAATTTATAACCAGCAGAGAAATTGTGTATCGAAAGCGGCTATTTTTTCTTGTTTACGATCATATTAATTACCACACACAAATTTTGGCATTCTCGCATTTATTAATCAATTTCTTCTCCTCACCTTTTTGCTAAATATTTGATGCACATATACAATTCAATGGTTGCCTGCGAACACAAAAAACAAACGAAATCGGAAACATATTGGCCATCAAAAACTACAAAAAAAAAAATACAAAAAACAAACTAAAATTATTACGCACCGCTTTTCACTTTGTTGATTCTAAAGCGAATTACGGCAGCTCGAATATTGAAAAAGCCGGCAGCATTCGCTCAAAAACCAAAGCAGAATTTCTTGAAAACCTCAATGCGAAATTGGCCAAGCAGGGTTTATCCGGGCGCGCCTTTGCCGTTCGCAATTTAATTAATAGTAAAGCGTTGGTAAGTAGAATGCACCGCATAAAAACATAGACACGAGATTAGTGAATGATTTAAAGTTTACATTTGTATATGTTTATTTATTTATTTATGTATTTATGTATGTACGTATATTATGAAGGTTATTATTTTTTTATATTGGGAGACAACACAAAAGATTTATATTTAAATTTATTATCAAATAAAATAGTTTTAAAGCACTTTTTCTTAATATAAAGTTTATATTATAAACAAACTTTTTTAATGAAACTATACCAAAGACCTTTTACTACTATAAAATGTAAATACATACATATAAAACAGCTAGATATTAAATTTTATTCTTGCCCTTTTTATGAAACTTTGCTTTAACTTAAGTACCTATTTATCAATTTTTTTTGCCACCCATTCAAACCATTGCATTTATGTTCATTCTCGTGCCTCGCGCACTTACATACATAGATTTATCAAAATTCACAAAATCTTCTGCGACCAAGCACACAATATCATCACAAGCAACAAACACAGCCAACGCTGATGCGACGTCCCTCCTCTGCTGAAGAATCTGCGTCACATTAAGGTATTGTGAAGTAAGACGAATTTGAATTGTAAAACGAAAATCTTAATGAAATTAATCAACAATAAAAAAGTCATACGCTTAACGCTACGACTACCAAAACTAAAAGCGTAATAATAATATGTAACAATCAATGGCTTTTTACGTCATGTCATCGCATGTGGCTAATTCAATCACAATCATTTGCGCTGCAAGCATAGACTAAATAAATAAATAAAGCTTAATTAAGGCTTTGTTCAGAAGCTCAGTTTGAAGCGCATTATGATTTTGTAGTACAAGCAGAGCGTTCATAAACGTAAATTTTGCATGCAGCGTCGCTCATCACAATCACCAAAAAAATAATTACTGCCGCTGTTGCGCTTCATGCTGCGTTTCTGAACATACCCTAACAGTGCAAAAAAGTGCGTTGACCGCATAGCATTATTGCCAAGTTCGCAGTTCACATTAAAAACCATTCTGACTTTCATTCAGAGCCATAACAGACACACATATTTTATAGATATCATCAATTAACTTGCAGCTGCCATTAGAAATAAGTTATATCAATAGCATATAAACATTTTTAAGTACTTATAAAAGGATCATTTGTTGCAAATATGCCAGAATTCAATGAGAAAAATTTCTTCATTTATTCCTTATATTTTTAATTTTTTTTTATTCCTTTTTAGAATATGTAAAAATACTAGCTGTGCTACTAGTGTGCTTCTTGCGTATTAAATAACAAAACAATGAACCTATGCGTTGGTGCATAGTTTTAGGCGCAAATTTCACCCAGTACGTGTCCAAGTTCACAATAGTGTAATACAAATTGATTTTTTGTTGCTTTCACAATCGTTTATTTTTAATACATATTTTATTTTTATAAAATTCGCTTAAATAAAAGCACCAATAAAACATCGAAAGGCAGTCGAGCCGAGTTTTACCAATAAAATAATACCTTCTATATTGATTTTGTTTCCATATGTGAGGAATACTAACCTAAAAATACGAATTAGTAATAATATACACAATATGCTTCTCCTGCGACAAATAAGCGTTAGATAAATGTGCGTTTTTTTTTTAACTATTTTTAAATGGCTTCCAAAACTAATAATTAATCTTATTTATTAATTCAAGAAAAATGCTTTGCACAATATTAAATAATTTCCTTTCAATTTCTTTGTCAAATTTTGCAGCCCGACCCTCGTATATGCCATGAATCGTTGATGGATCAGATCAAGCGCGGCGCCACATTGAAGCGCAATCAAAAAATCAACGATCGCAGCGCACCGAAAATATATTAAAAAAATATAATAAATACAGAAAAAAACATCTTGCTGAAGAGAACAAATGCAAAGTGCACAGAGGCTGTAGGAACTCACCTCTCCCCAAATACATGCATACATACATATGTAAGTGGGAGAGTTAATAGCTTAACTAAAATTATTTAAAAAAAAAAACAATAATAATTAAAAATTATTCGATACAAAAAACAATAAATAAATGAATGAATTGGTTTGAGTAGAAATTTTGCTCATTCTGCATACCGAACGGCTTATTTCGCGAATACATATTGTAAACATACGAAATATTATTAATTCATATATACATAATATAAGCATACATACATTCATACATACATATATAAATACGTAATACATATTGCAGTTCGCTTTGAGCGAAAACAAAAAAATTAAAAGAAATGTGAATTAGAGAAACGACTCCATATCTATTTGTAATTAAAGCAAAAAAGTACATATTCTACGAATACCTAATATCAACAAAATAAATAAATATAATAAATAAGCTAATACTCATTCAAGCGCTTTTCTAAACCAGTCCAATAATCCAATTGAATTAACATACATACTTAAACATACACATTAGAGCGTAACAGTAGCTTGAAAAAATAATACTTCGCACACGCTACTATAATGCCCTAGGTCTATATGTATGTGCTTTTCGTAAACAAAAAAAAAATACGGCCAGTAGAAACAAAATAAGCTCGATTTGTTGCTTTTGTCCGATCATGGACATTTTCTGTTGCCAGTGCTGACCAACAAACGCATCAAATGCATATGGACTTATAAAACTAACCAACATATGTATGTACACATTCATACATATGTAATAAAAAAAACATAAAAGAAAGAGAAGTAATTAATTATTTGCTTAATTACTTAATTTTCGAAATTAACTCGAATTTTTACCAAATAAAAAAAATAATAAAATAAAAAGAAAATTAAAAATTAAAACACGTTTAGGAGAGTCCAAGGAACACGCTAATTATTTAAATATATGTATGTATGTAAGGAATTATTTTTAATTTCTCTTTTATTAATAAAAAAAAGTTTAAAATTTTGTTTTTCACTTACTTATATTTGAATTTACTTACGAATGTACGTACATACATACATATACAGTGTACTCTTTTTTTTTAATTAAATATTGTTTTTATTATTACATACATACGTACGTACTATGTAGTATATTTACTTTATTAATTATTAATTTATTATAAAAATAAAACTATTTAATTGAAGAATATGCTGAATAAAAAAAAAATTAAAAAGACCAAAAAGTTATGTACTTTTATTTTTTATGTCCAGTTCCAGTTTTTTTTCTATCATTTTATTTAATTTTTATTTTATTTTATTTTTTTGTAATACATTTCATATGTTAAGTATCATTTTTTTCGTGAATGTTCTCCACAAGAAAGGGTTTTTTATGATTTAGTTTCGTCGAAACTTAACAGATGATATACATATGTATACACTATTATCATGGCAAGTTTTTTTGTTTTTTAATACTTATTATGATAAAAACGAATTTTTCTCTTTACTAAATATTGCACAGAAAAAAATATTGTTTCTTATTTATTTCTCTTATTGAAGATTATCTTCTACGTACATATGTATAGCATTTTCGGGTCAAATTAAACTTATTTAAAGTCAAGTGAAACATTTTTCAACTGAAGTGAAACCTTTTTTCAATTCAAGCGAAATTTTTTTCATTTGAAATTAAACTTTTTTCAATTGAAATTAAACTTCTTTCAATTTCATTTCCATTGAAAAAGGATAAATTTCAATTGAAAAAGGTTTCCATTGAATTTAAAAAGGTTTCAATTGAATTTAAAAAGGTTGCACTTGACTTGAAAAAAGTTTCACTTAAGTTGAAAAAAGTTTCACTTGACTTGAAATAAGTTTAACTTGACTTGAGAAAGGTTTCATTGACCTGAAAATACTATTATGTTGAAAAAAAAAGCATATCAGTGTATTATGCAGAATAAGATGTAATTCTTGATATGAATAGGTACTCATTGCAAATCAAACAACCAAACAAAAAATACATTGCTTTTTAACTAATTCAACAGTTTAAAAAACACCGGAGTGCATCCTTTCTTTGATAAGCAATTGGCGACTTTGTCTCACTGGAAAACACTTTTTTTTTGTATTTTGAATACATTCGAATAACATTTCAACTCCAGAGATATCTAAGCATTCTTTTTATGTATTCGATAATGCGAAAAGAGAAATTTTATATCATTGTAAATTCCAAGTTGCCAGAACTTGCTTTTACTAAACTGAACTGATCCCATCTCTAAGTAAAGAAATTTTTTTCGGGCAAAAAGGAGAACCGATCTATGTAAATGTTTTAACTTAGTGCAGCTTAAAACCAAATCATGTTTTATGCAAAAAAAAATTATATATTTACATATACATATTTTAATGAGAAATTCGTATACATAATTTAAAATATATTTATCATACCTACATACATACATAAATGGATACTTACATACATAATCACAAACTAATCGTATTGAAACATTTACTAATATTTATAACATTTCTATAATGTATTTGTGTGTATATGTATGCCCTTTTATGTAGTGCATTTATATTAAATACATACATATGTACAACATATGTCTGCATACTATATGCATATACTATAGAGATTCCTATGCGAAACTTAATTATAACAATAATTGCAGTAATTTTTAATAAAAAAAAAACGTCTTCAAAACTTATTTTAATCGTCGTTTTTAATAATTAATGGCTTGGCCAGTAACATATTAGTTGGCAGTTTAGTGCGAACAGGAGTCACTTACCGCTATCAGCTTGGACTTCCCAGCGCTGCTTGCCTGAGAAGAAGAGGCTGTTAGTTGCTTCGTAAATTACTAAAAAAAAGGCAACAGGAACGGCTATACACTTTAATTTTTAATAAAAAATTGAATGCCAAGTTATGAATTTCTTCAGTTCGACGAGCTTAACAACTGAAAACTGTCCCAAATCACGTGGTGTGTGGTATACTTGCCTCATAAGTGCCTGAAAATTATTGAGTTTATAAGAAACCCAGGAGACAAAATGCAAGCATAATTGCACGAACAATTTTCTAGATTAAGCATCTTTTATTAGTTTCACCTGCATGTACGCAAACGAATGTGCAGGGTAGTATTTTCGGACCTCTTTTCTTTATTTTATTCATCAACGATATCTCTTCATGTTTCTCCTCATCCAAATATCTGCTCTACGCTGATGACTTAAAAGTTTATTCCGAAATAAGTAGCCCTAGGGACGCGGCAGATCTTCAGTCGGAACTTGACAACTTATATAAGTGGTGTGTCACTAATCGACTATATCTGAATATTAATAAATGTCATAAGGTCTCGTATTACAAATTACTGCATCCCATCATCACCTCGTATCGCATATCTAACTGTATGCTTGACGCGGTCTCTGAGATTAGAGATCTTGGTGTGTATTTTGATTTCAAGTTTAGCTTTACATTGCATATTAATCATACAATTTCTAACTCGCTCGCTATGCTTGCCTTTGTTAGGAGAAACTCTTCAAACTTTGGTGACCCATACACTCGTAAATTGCTATTTTCGGCCTTTGTGCGGCCTAAACTTCAGTATGCTGCCTTCATTTGGCGCCCCTACCAAGCGATTCATCTAAATAGATTGGAACGGGTACAGAAAATTTTTCTCCGATTTGCTTTATATAACACAGGTCGACAAAATTTCAACAAATTTTTGTTACAGAAATAAAATTCTACTTTTCTAAAGGATTTCGGTGCGCTGAATCCGAATCTGCACTCAGATTTTCGCTAATACGTACAGTTTTTGAGATATTCATGTTTAAAGAGGCCAAAAACGCGATTTTTGGCTATATTCACTCCTCAGTATCTTTTAAATTACTTACTTATTTTAAAAATTGTGTAAAGCTATTGAAAGCTCGGCCATTCCTCTTGAAGACAACGTTTTAATTTTTCGGATATCTAATTTAGGTATGTAGTAATATATGTTTTTGCACAATAAGGTATTTGTCGTCGAAAACAACGGCAGCATTTGTAGCATCTTATAGGCGCAATCAAATTTTGTAGTTGCTCAGCAGAACAATTTTTTTACGAAGCCACTTACATACGTCCATAATATAATAAACTGCCTAAAAGCGTGCTTCAAAATTTTTAATTAAATTTGTATGGAGAAAATATTGCAAAACTAATGAAGCTTAATATGCAATATTGCAAGTTACAAGAAAGATATATGAAATATTAAAACGGTTTCTTCAAGAGAAATATCCGCGTTTTCAATAGCTTTAATCAATTTTTAAAATAAGTAAGAAATTTAAAAGATATTGAGGAGTGAATATAGCCAAAAATCGCGTTTTTGGCCTCTTTACACATGAATATCTCAAAAACTGTACGTATTAGCGAAAATCTGACTTCAGATTCGGATTCAGCGCACCGAAATCCTTTAGAAAAGTAGAATTTTATTTCTGTAACAAAAACTTGTCGACCAGTGTAATTTAAATTTTTCGCATCCGATTCCGTCCTATGACTCGCGTTGCCGTTTGATTGGTCTTCCGTCCTTATGCCTTAGACGAACTCTCTTAGCCATATCTTTCATTTCAGATGTAGCAACGGGTAGGATTGACTGCCCTTCTCTGCTTGAGAGGTTGCCGTTCAATATTCCTAATAGGTTTGATGTATTTCGTATTAGCTTGTGCAAAACAATCTACACCACTAATGCTCCTGTCAATAAAGCACTTTCAGAGTATAACTTCTTCGCAATTTCTTTAGACTTGGATTTATGTGAATCAAAATTTGTTCTAAAAACTAAATTGAAACACTATTTTCTTTGCAGTCATCTTCCATAGCTGATCTCAATTTTATTTGTTATAAGTATCTTACTTGTTATATATCGCTTCAAAATTAGAACGCATGTGTAGCCTAAAAGTATGCAATAGAAGCGTTCCAATTTTTTTCAGCGTTTTTTTTTAGTTTTTTTTTTTAATTATTTTATTTATTTGCTTATAGTTTTTTAACTAAAAAATAATTTTAAGGTATTATCAAAGTATATTTCCGCTAATTTCGTTGCATCCTCTTCTTTCACACCTGCGATCGCTTCAAGAACTTGGCTATAAATTAATGCGCGTTATTATTTAATTTCGAATCCATTCCAAGTATCTACTCACCTTATTTGACATGGTTCACAACGTCCGTCCACCAAGGCATCCGCCGTCCATTTCTCCTTTTTCTTAACCGTCGTAAATTTGGTTTTTACAAATTTAAATCCCGCATGCGATGGCCGTATGCCGCACCAGGGACAATCTGTCTCCAATAATAATCGATCATTCGGTAATCTCTTGACAACTTCCAAATTCTCTGCCGTCTTGAGCGAACAACCATTTAAACCGATATAAAGTTCATTGTGCGCCAACACCTTTTCAGCCTCCTCAACGGTGCCGTCAAAACTGTGCACTACACCACCACCACAATCCACGAGTTTGTCACGCTTGCGTTCAAGAATTTCCATAAAGTCGGCATGTGCATTGCGACAATGCAGGAATAGAGGCAAACGAAATTCGGCCGCCAATTGCAGTTGCTGCTCGAAGTATTTTTTCTGTGTGTCTCGCTCACAGAAATGTAATCGATCATAATCCAGACCACATTCGCCGATCGCTACTACCTTGTCAGGATTTTCACGTATTTTCAGCCGGAGTCCTTCGTAATATTTCTCTGAATCGGGTATAAAGTCATTGCAGCGCGTCGGATGGCAACCCATTGTGATTGTGAGACGATCTATGGAGTATTGCGGATGCTTTAAATGTTTGATGTTTTAAATTTACTCAGTAATACATATGTATGTTCATATTCAGGTATACATATATGTATGTAGGTATGCCTGTCAGCTAACCATCTTTTTTAGCCAACTCCAGCGCTTCGTCTGCTTCATTGAGTGTGCCCACAGTGATGATCATCTTTTGCAAGCCTTGCTTCCACGAACGTTCCAGCACCAAATCCAAATCGTTTGGATGTTTCTGGGTGCCACCATAAATGCCACGAAACATAGGATCCGTGAGATTAGCGCCAATATCTTGTAGGAAGATAAACAAAACACATGTACATATGTATGTTTGTAAATTAATAAAAGAAAAAATGCATTCATCCATATGTACGCGTAGGTACACTGCGGTAAGTGCATTTGTTGGAAGAAATTAATAGGGCATCTCTGGTTCATATAACCTCCAAAGTAGTTGCAATGGTACTCACCTATATACTTTGCTGCCATTTTCAGATATATAAAAATTCGCATCCAGTCTTAGTAATTTATTTAGGCATATATGTATATGTAGCTATATTCCTGCTAAGTCAACTATCCCACCAAGTCACGCCAGAAGCAGCTGATATTTGCCATGTGTATGTACATACATACGTGGATATCGAAAACAGCTGTTGGCTGACCATTTATTAGCATATACAGATGTATGTATGTATGTATGTATATCCCAACTTCATATGGATGCTCCTCTCGTGCCGTAGCGCGGAATTTGAGGACGTAGGTTACCTATTCATCGAACACTCTCTTTGGTGAATAGCATACACTATGCTTTGGTGGCTCAACCATTATTAATAACAAAATACGTTATGTATGCATTTAATGTTTGGTAATGTTTATTTATGGAAAACCTTTCGGCAATGAAACATAACAAAGGACTAAAAAGTTATACATGAAGGAATGGAGTAATACATCACTTAAAAACTACATAAAATAACTATAAAATCGAAATACTTATTGGAGAGTTAAACATATACATATGTACATACTTTAACAGTAAATTTATGCAGTAACCGCTTCGGCCGCAGGCTTAGCACTTCCGTTGGTCTTTTCACCGTTTTGAGATTCGGTGTCTTTGTCAGCCTCCTTGGAAGCTTCCTCAGTCTTTGCTTCGGCTTTAGGCGCTTCCTTTGTTTCAGTTTTTGACACCTCCTTTGTTTCAGTTTTAGGCACTTCCTTTGTTTCAGTTTTAGCCACGTCCTTTGCTTCTTCTGAAACTTCGTCAGTTTCCATTGGTGTTTTACCATTACCGTTCTCTTCAGAAACGGCCTTGACTCCAGTCGAACCGAAACCGTCAGCACCACGTTTAGTATCATCCAATTTATCAACTTCTACCAATTCTGGATAAAAAATGCGTTCACAGATGAATTGCGCAATACGGTCACCACGCTTCACCTCGAAGTCAACATCGGAATGATTGAACAGAACGACACCCAAGTTACCACGATAATCTTCGTCTACCACGCCGGCACCAACATCTATGAAATTCTTTACAGCCAGGCCGGAACGGGGAGCAACACGCCCATATGATCCCTCTGGTACTTGAACTTGCAAATCAGTTTTCACTATAGCCTTGCCACGTGCTGGAACAGTCACTTCATAGGCGCTGCATAAATCAACGCCAGCAGCGAACTCTGAACCTCGCACCGGAGCCAAAGCATGTTCCGTTAGTTTGGCAAAGCGCAACACACATTTGGATTCAAGCTTCATTTTCTTGGTGGCAGGTAGTTCAGTGTCTTCCAACTTCTTTTTAAGCCCTTCAGCAGACATCTGTGGCAAAGTAAAAATCAATTAACATTTTATTTATATATATATCACTTTATTATCAAACCCAATCTAAACTTACAACACTAAAAAATTCGGATTTTTGCAAACGAGTCGGAATTTCGTTGAGACGTAGCGGAACCCTCCTATATTCCACAGCTAGCAAATTTGAAATGGCTGTTTTCGCAAAAGAAGCAAGCTTTCGCGCCATTTCGCAAATTAACCAAATTGTTGTTGGAGGGAATTTTTGAACAGCTGCAAGGGTTTATCGAAATAGATATATATATCGAAAATATCTTTAGGCATATGCTACACTGTCAATATATATTGATGAAATCCGTGGATCGCGATTCATATTGACAGTAGCTTTGTTCAACAACTTTACTTGCAACAAGAGCACCAGTGACAAATTAAGAGTAAAAACGAGTAAAAGAGAAAATTATCAACCAAAGTTATTGAACACAAAATCGTAAACATTTGCAAGTAAACAGCTGATGCGCTGTTTTCACAATTTGATTTTTAGGTTAGGTTGTAATTGAAATGTTTGAAATTGAAAATGAATGTAAATAACTGAATTAGGAAGACGAAAATCTACTTTGGATATTCCACAACATCGTCAAGATTCCTTTTTGCGCTAATTTATTTAGTATGCAATTAGAAATTTGCGATTAAAATGTTGGCATATTTCCAATTGCAATTTTTGTGATCATATGTTTTTGACGCTTCTATTTTTTTTAAAGCTGCAAGTAGTTGCAAGTGAAAATTTTACTTGCAACTATTTTCAACTCTCTCGAAGTCTTACTCTCCCAATTTGGGTCTCTTTTGCAAATTTTTTGGGTTATTGAACATAAAATTCGTAACTATTTGTAAAAGCAATTAAAAACTTTGAGTTATTGAACAAAGCTAGTGTAGCATCGAGTATTGATGGATCGCGATCCTGGATCGCGAATTTTTAGAAATTTTGCGATCCGCGATCCGGATCGCAATATTGACAATATGGATTGACTGTGTAGCATGAAAATTTTGCGATCCATCAAAATGCATGTATTTTTAGAAATTTAGAAATCCGCGATCCGGATCGCAATATTGACAATACGGATTGACTGTATAGCATGAAAATATCGCGATTCATATTGACAGTCTAGCATATGCCTTACACGATCAAATTATTTGTCTGTGTAATTTGATCCAATCGGTGTCAAATAGCTCATCAAATAGCCCATCAAATTTCATTCTAGCTTTCTATTATTTACAATAGATATTTTATCACGTATTAATGCTGACATTTCTGTTAATTTGTTTATAGAATTAAATTTTGGAGCACAAAATGAGTGACACTGACGATTGCATTGCATATATTGCGTTAGCATATAATGCAACACACGTTTATTTACATTTGAAATTTGATCAAATGGTTGCAACACACGTCAAATGCTAATTTGGCACTGAAATTTGATCAAACAGCACCTTACACGCATCCACAACGCACGTCAAATAGCCATCCAATTTGATGGAAAACAAAAATTTTTGATTTCGGTCAAATCGGCATCAAACACGTACGTGTGAAAAACACATAGACAATTTTACTACCACAGATACACGATTTGATCAAATATTTGATCGTGTAAGGGCCCTATTAGATAATTCTTGAACAGCTGGAAACGTGACATTTCGGTTTTCGGTGTTGTAAAGTGTACAAAACTTTTTGCTATTCCCTTTAGCCCTATTCACAATCGATCAAGAAAACTGCCAGGTTTCAAAAAAAATTTTTAGCGGGCTGTGATAGATTTTGCCTTCAAACAAAATTACACGCAAAACTTCAAAATATACTAAAATTAAAAAATAAGCAAGAAAGCACAAGTGGAAAGTAGTTTTGAAAATTTCAGTTTATTTGTTACGTCAACAATTCGTGTATTAAACTTTACACATTACTCGGTACGACTTCGGTTCGGCATTTTTCTTCGTTATTTTCGAATACCGAAACGATTCCGCGTTGCGTGTTTTCACACTTGAGGGATTACTTTCGGTGCGTAATTGACATAAAATAAGAAAACAAACATCGAAATACAAAATATAATTTTAGAATTCAACAATTCACACAATAATAGTAAAAAAAAAATAAAAAATAATTAACTCAAAACTACAATAAAAAATATTATAAAATCTGCTTGTCTTACATGTTTTCGGTAAGCTTTCGGTAAAAACAAAATTGTCGACCCGATTTCGCACCGAGTAATGTGAAAGCGCTCTAAAATATAAAATTTATGTATGTATGTTAATTTATTGAAAAACAAGATGAAGCTATTTGTTATCGCTAGGGATTTCATATAGCTTACTGTATACTTCGTATTCAGTTTATTCAGCCGTATCATCCATTCCCTGTGGTGTTGGTATCGTGTGAACCACCTTGTTAGGCCTGTTATTTGATAAGCTAATCCCACTTTCTAAATTCCGCCCCCTCCGGCGGCTTAACATCAACTTTCTCTTTGGACACTTCCTGCCAATTTGTACTCAATACCGTACCGCCAGACTCTGAAAACGATTTATTCATTGCCTTCTGCACTTCCGGTGATGATGTAGCATAGATTTTCTTGAATAGCCTTTGCAGTGCTTCCTCACTTTTGGAGTCCTCTTCTTCAGCTTTCTCAACCTCTTTGGCCAAGCTGTCCCAGTTTTTCTTGTGAATAGGAGTTGGAGCAGCAGTTGGTGGCGGCAGCTCCTTTTTCTCTAAAGCGTCCCACCGCTCGCCCACTTGTTTGGCCAAGGTTATTTCCACTTTGGTCGGATAAACTTTATGTGACGATTTGCTCACATCAACTGGACGGTAAAGCTGCAGATCTAGCTCATAGCCATCGGCAGTCATATATAAGCGCTCTGGCTCGATGTTCACATTGTAGTTCTTGGATTCGGCATCCTTTAGCATGACTGTTACCACCACTTTGGTCTCCGATTGATACCAATCGCGTCGAATCGACATTCTGTATATTGTTGTTAGTGTTTTATGCGCCTTTGTCCTCACGTATTTAACCTTCCTTTCTCCAGGTCTTTGATTAGTAAATATATATGTCTAAAAGTTTTTATCGCGAAATATTTAATTTTTTTTGTTTGTTGCTACCGTGAAATAACAATTTGACAGCTGTGTTTTGTTTTGATTTTCTAGAACTAGGAAGTGTTTAGAAAGTTAAAAGTCACGCGTACAGGGTTGCATTCCGTTGAAGGTGTTCCTTAACCGCTGAATGAGACTTAGGTTCTTTTCTTAGACTTTTTCACTAAAAAAACACATCGGCTATTGAAAAAAAAAGAAAATAATTCCAACAAGTTTTTCACACCAAAAAAATAAAATACAATAATTATTTGCTAAAATTCATTGCTCTACAAAACTACCGCCGCACCTACACACCGGCGCAAGCTTTACAGCTGTTTCCTGCTTTCTTTCTTTGTTTTTGTGTTTATTGACTTTTTGCTCAAAAGCGTTGTAACAAATATTCAAACAACAACAACAACAACCAAAATGTTCACGGTGCCATTTCATCGTGAAACAATACTCACCGCATCGCTCAGCGATGCCTCAGCGCTGAATAAAAGCAATGCCGTACGTATATATGTACATACATAAATGAAAAATAAAACGAAAATATAAATAAAAATAATAAAAGATTAACAAAAATAAATACCTACAAATAACTGTATACAATGTTACATGTAACAAGAAAAAAAAATTATAATTTTAATTGCTTGCTTTGCTGTGGATTGCATTGCTTTGCTGTTTGAAAAAGAGTTTTGTTTGCATAAAAGAAAACTAACAAAATAATAAATAAAAAAATTGAAAAATAACAAACTACAACTAAAACTAATAAATAATTCGCTTAAAAAAGGCAACAAATATTAATTTTTGCATGTGCCAGTGCTTTTGGACTGATATTTTAACTACTACTACTAAATACTATCTACTAAAAAGGAAAGTATTCACCCACTAATGCAACAATAATCACACATATAGGTGATTCACAAAGTGTCATAAAGTCATATGTCATATTAAAATATTGTACGGAAATAGTTATAAAAGACTTTTCCGAAGCCCTGTGAAGAAGTAAACAAAAACTGCTGATCAAATACGACGACCCAAAAACATATCGTGCAGAGTTGTATTTATTTAGTATACATATAGCCTAGAATGCAACAACAAAATATTATGACTTATGGCGATATGACGAAATATGACAGGTTGTGAATACCCTAAATGTATATATGGTAGTCCACTATCAAAATTGGCTATGTGATGTTTTTTCGATATTGAGTTTTTGATGGATTATGTAGCAGTATTTAGAGGACTATAATGTCCATTAAGAATTTATTGCAAAATCCTTCGCTATTCTGAAAAAATAGCATTAAATATGATAACACTTTCAAAAGTCTCTATAGATTTTATATGTACAAATTCAAAATTCTATTTTTGTTTTTTCTACCTTGCGGCTTATTGTGAAAAATTCACATAGGGACTTTTGAGAGTGGCCTACTCATATGTATATGTGACACGTAAAACAAAAAGGGACCTAAGGGTGCAAACCGGTTTTTTTTGTGGGCATGGGATCGGTCTCATTCGATGCTCAGATATTGTCCACATAAAAGAAACAATTTAGTTTTTACTCTTGGGTCCCTTTCTCTATGCGCTGTCACATGTAGAATTCGTTGTCTTTATAAATTCTAATTATAAAATGTTTTGTTTTTTTAGACATGATCTTAGCTATAAATATAATTTAGCATTTCAGCAACTATTAGTCCGCTATTGTTTGCTCGTAGTTTTTCCTTTGCTTTAACTAAAAAACAAAAATTTATTTATATATACATATGTACTAATGATTTATTATTAGCTAGTTTCGCACGTGGTCCATAAATTCGATGAATTCTAAATACATATATTTTCCAATATACATACATATAGGTATTCGGTCTTAGTTATAAGCATAAGCAATTTCAGAAATAGACTGTTCTAAAAAAATATTTTGTACAGTAGCCGGCATTTTTTGTTTTAAAATACATTCAAATATTTAATTTTTCGCACTGGCGCAATTTGGGCTTACTTTGCTCATTATGTCAAAAATAAATATAATAATAATAATACAATGGCGCTATTATAACTCTGACGAGCTTTATGGCCGAGCTTCTCTCCCAATTCGAGGTGTGCTCCTTTTTGTTTTTCCTACTAATTGGGCGGACCTACAGTTTTATGCCGGCTCCGAACGGCGAATGCATTTTTTGTGAGAAGCTTTTTCATGGCAGAAATACTCTCGGAGGGTATGCCGCCCACTGCCGAGAGGTGACCGCTGCTCTTAAAAAATCCAATAATCGGATTTTTACTAATTAGAAAAAATTTTTTGCTGTTTGGCTCGGACCGTGGTTTGAACCCGAGACCTCTGGCATAGCAGGCGAGCACTCTACCCACTGCACCACAGCGGACCACCAAAAATAAATATAACAAATTCTAACTTCCTAGTTTCCAGCAAAACATTAACTAACATTTCTTGCTAATCTCTTTTAACTAAATATGTGAGAGTGAAGTGATATTTTCTCTCAGTGAGAGATGTTAGCAAAATAGATAAAGAAACTTGAATTAACAAATGTTAGTGACATATCACCGTTTACACTTCGTAACCGCCTTAGGGCCTTTTCACATTACTCAGTACGACTTCGGATCGACATTTTTTTTTCGGTATTTTCATCTTACCGAAACGAGTCCGCGTTGCAGTGTTTTTCACACTTGTGGGAATACTTTCGGCAGAAAATTAGAAAACAAATATCGGAATAAAAAATAAAAAATTTTAGAATTCAACAAATCACTCAATAATAACAATAATGTCTTTCAGTGAAGACGAAGGCATTATAGCTTGCAAAATTTATAGCCGCAACGAGATTTTCACTGACTTTATTCTTCTTCTTTTCTTACGCCGCAAAAATGTATGCAGTAATTCCTCAAATTTTACTGACCGGTCTTACCGCGTTGCGGTATACCGAAATTAATCCGCTCCGATTTCATGTATGCAACACTAATGTGAAAGCGCCAACTGAAATACATGTGGTCGGTAAGGTTTCGGTATACTTTCAGTAAAAACCAAAAATGTCGATCCGATACTGCACCGAGTAATGTGAAAGCGCTTTAAGTGAGACTTTCATAACCGCCCAACTCTCCGAATTCAAACGTGAATGAACATTAGAAGGAACAATAGAGCTTCCCAAAGACCAAATCTATGGTATAAATCCATGGAGCTGAACGCCAGGAGTTAAAGTTTGGAAAATCTCAATTTTGGCATAGGCGGTTATGAAAGTTTCAATTTAGCGGTTATGCAGTTTAAACGATGATATGATTATTTGGCGCATGAAAAAAGATAAAATACACGCCGAAATTTTAAGAAAAAATAAAAAATTGAAATCATCAGAAAAGAAAAATATGGATTTTAATATATCCCTTTAAGTGTTTTATTGCCTTAGAAAAACAAATTTCGACTGTCATACTCGCTCGAAAACGCTTTCAAGCAAGCTTCTGGAAATTCGAAAATTATGACGATAGCTTGGAACTACAATTTCAATGTACTAAATTACACAATTCCTGGTAATTCGATTGGTTGGAAACAAGCCAATGTCGACCGACCTTAAACTTTTTACAGCTACTTGTTCAATCTCATCATCGCTTTCAATAGGCTCCATAAGCATTGTTACAATTCTTAAAAATCTCTGCATGTATGAAGATGGATTTGTCTAATAGCAAAGAGTGAAAAGTAAGAGTGAATTGTAAGAATAATTTTTCTTAAGGTCCCCACAAACAGAAGCGTTACGATACAGCCCACACAGCAAAATCGTATCGCGTCATACACGATTTTGCTGTGTGGGCTGTATCGTATCGCTTCTGTTTGTGGGGACCTTACTTCTTCCATTACAGCCGATTCGGCGGAAGATGCACTCTCATCATGGTTCTTGTTTTGAGCCGCTGTCTAATGTATATATGTATATTTCAATATAGGATTAGTTTGCCTGCATCCATACATTATAAATAACCTCCCGTTTTCATATTAAACCTTTTTTTTAAATAAAAAATAGCTATATAACTTGATTTACTACGTATATATTTACTTTTGTATTTTCAAATACAAATTTGAATTCCTTTTTCCACATTTGACATTTCTTCTTCTTACTGCTAGTATCTTGCTAGTGAAAATTTGACCAGTAAAAAAGTTAGTAGAACTATCATTGCCGCTCTCACCAGTTTCGTTCAGTGCTCTCTCAATTTTCGTTCAGTGCTCTCTCAAATTTTCGTTCAGTTCGCTCTCTTTTACTGGAGAGAAACCAAAGAAACACAATTTATATGTCAAATCTAGAAATTAGTGTTTATTAACGTTAATTAGTGGATAAAGAAACAAAGCTTTTGGTACAGAAGCCAATTATTGTTGAATTTAAAAATTGTATTTTGTAAGAAAGTGTGAAAAACACTGGGGAAAAATTTCCAACAGTATACCACGCGTTGAAAAACAAGAGTTATTTGGGGTTGTAGAGATTTTCCTCCTACGACAGATGAAAGTCTGAGCCAAACACTGCAACGCGGAATCGTTTCGGTGTGCTGAAATTGCCGAGGAAAAATATTGATCTGAAGTCTTACCGAGTAATGCGAAAAGGCCCTTAGTTGTCGATTATTAAAAAAACATATCAAAAATAGCTCATACTTAAATATGACATAAAGTTATCAGAAAAGTCTCTTATGAGCCGCTTGAGGAGATCTTTATAACATTTTTCAGAGTTCTAAAAGATAACCTATTTTAGATAAAATTAAGATATCTTTTGAACATTGATGCCGCACCGGATATGGGATAAACTTCTGAAAAAAGTTAATGGAAAGAAATTGAGTTGAAACTAGTAAAGCACTGTAATGTATGTATTTTATATCGGAAACCATTTGCATTTGTATTTAGAGGTTCAATTCACGATGTATGTACGTATATGTAGGTATATTGAATCGATAACGGCAGTAGGTGGAAATGGCAAATACCGCCATGGCTGACGAACAAAAGAAAAAATGCTGTGTCAATTGCGAAAGAAAGTGACGTATAAGGGCCTGATACTTTTTTCTAAACCCGGCCAACGAAGTTTCGCAACCTATTTAGTTATGCCATGGGTATTACTTGTGAGTCAATGCATAAAAAAACTTAACATTGTATTGTTTTCTTGTTAAAATTTTACTTACCAACAGATATAGTAACATATTATGTGCACAAAAAAAATTTCAATACTGCACTAAACCTTTCAAAGAAAAACAACGAACATTAACCAATATTTTTTTTTTATTTTATTGAGGGACATTAAATAAGTATTGTAACCATTATCTCATATTTTTATAAAAGAAAATCAAGATTTTCACCACTATCTACTGTTTTTTGGCCCCCACATATGTACATACATATCATCCCTGCGAATAATAAAAAAGCTACATACATAAGTATTTAAATTTTTAGGATTTTTTTGTATTGCATTTTTTACTAGCCCTATTCATTGCCCGCATTTCTGCGATTGCAGTTTTTTCATATCTCGCTTTGTTTAGAAGTTATCAAATACAGCTATGTGCTAATTGACGCCGAGAATCAGTTTTTCTGCTCTCCTGAAAAGTTACTGGAAAATACATACATTGTGGTTTTTTTATTCGCAGGGGCGATATGTTGTTTGCGTTTGATTCTACATTGAATTGTAATAAAAAATTGATAATTATTATGCCGTTATATATATTAATACTGACTTAGTAATCTTTAACAATAAAAATATTAACTTCCTTTTCTTTCATTGTGACGAGTATAAAAAAATTTTTATGTAAGTGTGTATATATATTTGCGCTAGTTTTTCGAACTACATATTCATATACATTGTTCAACGAGTTTTTTGCATTTTTTTGTTTTAACGAAATATCAATTTATATATATTTGTATATACATATATATATATATATATATATATATATATATGTATATATATGTTTTTGAATCACAATTCACTTTGCATTATTTTGTTCTTTTTATACGATTTACAACCCTAATAAATAATTTACGATTTTGTATTTTAATTGTATTATTGGGGATAAACATTCCAATATTTATAATTAAATTTAGCCGCTATTGTTATCGAAAAACGTATGCAATTTATGTATCTAAAAAAATGTAAAAATAGAACTGTTGGAGAAAGTGCATAAATAGACATTTATAAAGTTTATATAGTTTAGTATTTAGTATGTATGTATGTATGTAAAATCATATTTTTGACTTGTGACACTTCTGAAGTATGTAAATGATCGTCATAAACTTATATCACATGCATGTGAAATTATTCGATAATTAAAAAAAAGAATATATATGTAAAACATTTTGCAACAAATCCTTACCCCTTTTTTGCCTTACCTACACATACAAACATACATACATTTTAAGTATATACCTTATGTACCTTATGCATATATGTTTTAATTAAGATAATCATGTGGGTCTATCATCATACATACATACATACATATATTCATGTTGGTTTTTTATTTTATTTCATTTCATAAATACTTGCTACATTTTAACTATTTTTTTTTTGTGTATTCTAGTAAGAAAAAAAAACAAGTAGATAGCGATAAATACATACATACATTTAACTAATATTAGAATTTGTATACGTTTCATAGTGTTTCACCTTTTTTATGCAAGTTTGTACTTGTACACATTTGTACATATTTGCACATACATACATACTATATATAACAAGTATGTAGTAGTAAATATCTAATGCTAAATTTAGTTTAGTGAAGTCGTTTAACTAGTTTTGTGCAAAAAAGTGAAAAGTGTGCCACAAATACTTATCGGTAAAACTTACGAACTGATACTACATACACATTTAGATAGTTTTATAAGTTCTTTATACTACTTAAGCTTAGCTTTGTCGATTAGTGTGTTAATTGGGAACATTTTGATACGATAATCTATCTTTAGCGACTATATTAAATTCAAAAAAAAATAAAAGTGAATTCGGTTTCTTTTCAAGATGGAGTAACTATAAAAGATATATGCATAAGTACGTCTGTATGATAGATGTCAATTTGTGAAATCGAATAAAAATATTTTCGTGTTTCGGCGCTGTATTTATCTTTTATCGTTTTAGTATGTTCTAAATCAAACAGCAATGCAAGCTGCAACTATGTACATAATCAGCTCAGTTTAGTTAAACATATGTACATGTATATATGTATGCCCTTGTGAGGATACACAGGTGTACATATGTATGTATAGATATACATATGTATATAAGCTCAAACAATTCTCGTAGACAATTTGCAAGTTGAGTATTTGCATGTAAGTTGAAAAATGCAAACAACAAAAACACAACAACCGAACTTTTCGAAAACACAGACACTTTTACCCTTTGAAATTGTAAAACCCCAGCAGTATTTATCAGCTGGAAAACAGCACATATTTCCTACTGAATATTCAGTAGAGATGTAGTTCTAATATCTGAACTTTCCCTTTCGTTTTTATATAGAGGTGGCGTCGAAAATCAACTACCTAAAAACTGCCGAACGAGAAGGGAGAGTTTCTGTAGGAAAAAAGGCCTGAATACGCAGGGAGAACTTCCATAGCATGTATTTCAGTGCACCTGATGTCTTCACTGCGTGTTCAGTTATTTTTTCAGCAATGAATTTTGAACTTACTTTCAGGCTATTTTTCATAATGAATATTCTATTGAATATGCACCTCCTTACCTCAAATACTGCTGGGACACAGCCATTTACATACATACATACATATGTTACTTTGTAATGAAGTTCTGCAATCGAATGGCGGACAACTTTACCAATCAAACTCTTGATGATTGTGTTTTAAATAGTTTTTAGTTTTGAATTAATGCATACATATGTACACACATAAATAAATGTTTATTCAACACATGCCCTTTTTATTAGAAAGTCTAAATTTTTATATTCATTTAGACACGCTTTTCCATTTGCTTCTCAGAACATTAGGCACACGCTAGATTATCATGATTAAGTTATACATAACAAGGAAAACTTCAAACCTGAACTTTCGGGCCACAAAACTGCATAATTAGAAATTTATGTACTAAGAGGGCTTTAAATAAATTAAATTCCTCAATCACAATCCTGCATTTGTATGTGGCATGATCAATACAAAACAAAAATGAAGAAAAAAACCTTTTCCTCATTCAGCAGGTTAAACATAACCTACAATTTTTCGTACATAAAGCCTCACTGAGCTGATTTAACGACAAAATTGGGTGAATATTAACGAAACCTCAAAGAAAATTCAAATCATTTTCCACACATACATACATACACATAGTAAATAAGTACATGTGTGTGGGAAATGTGTACCTACCCTGCAAAAAATGCGATTAACCCGGGACGTGTCCGGGATCACTAACATACCGAAAAAGTACAAATGTAGATCAATCGCTCACATCCCGAACGGGTACCAATGTAGATTAATCGCTTTCATCCCCAACGGGTACAAATGTAGATCAATCGTTTTCAGCACGTACGGGTAAAAATGTATATTTTTCCAATTTGTTAGCCAATGAAATTTTTAATAACAATCCTTAGAAAATTGTAAATGGTCATGCATATTTAAATAAAGATTATAGTATAATGTTTTACTTTTGTAAAAAATCTCAATAAATAAATAAAAAAAAAATGTACGTTTTGAGCGTAATGTAAAGGATTTTTTCATAGGATATTTTAGGCAACATTTTGTTAAAATTATTATTCATAATTGTTATTAAAAGAAAGGGTGTTCAGTTCGTTTTACCGGTAGTTCTACAATTTTTTAAATACATTGCATTTTTTGTAAAATTTCTGCATTTAAGGAATCTAGATTTGTACCCGTTCGGGATGAAAGCGATTAATCTACATTTATACCCGTTGGGGAACAATTGGTCTACAATTAGTCTACATTTATAGCCGTTCGGGAACAATCGTTATATTCGTTAGTGAGATTTGCATTTCATTTCGCTTCCTTTTCTTTCCTTTCCTTTCCTTTCCTTTCATTTCATTTGTATTTTGTATTTTACGCATTCAAATCTTCTTCTTTCTTCTGTAACACAAACAAACATAGTTTTTGCATTATTTGGAAGTTTTTTCTTTTAATTTTGAAATGTATGAATGTATGTATGTATAAATAACATTCCAGTGCCATATGTGCATAAGTGAAACTCTGTGACACGCAGAGCTTTAAAGTAATTCTACACCGTAAAAACTTACTACTGGGTATATAGTCTGCGGCGTTATTGGAATATTTTTTCTTTGCTTTTATTTCTTAAATTTGTTGCGTTATTAACCATTGCACTTTCATATTTTCGATTTAACTATAATTTAGCTACATTATTACTCATGTAAATTTGTATACATACTTCTATATGCATATACAGTAGAATCGCACAAAAGTTAACCAAATGATCCCAAGGGCATTTAACTTTTCCGAAATATTAACTTTTCCAGGTGGTTTTTAAATTTGATAGAATACGGTAATAAACATAATTTTTGGGATATAACATATCAAATTTATTTGAAAATCTCAGTTTTAATCATTACAAAGCAGAAACTTAGATTTAATTTACATGCCTAAAAATTTTTTCCAGCGTACATTTTGGCAAATTCAAGCTTAGCTCTTGATTTTAAAATTGGACCACTAATTGCACAATTGCGTTGCCTTTGGTTCAAAAGCCATTTATACAACCTTGCCTCGAGAACGGGATATTCCGACTTGTGCAAAGTTTTCTTGGTTGGCAATTCCTGTGTGCTTGCCACTGCCTCCAAAATTTCATATCGTGTTTTCTTTATTTTTGAGATGGTCACTTTAGATACACTATAATGTAATGCCAAGCGGTTTCCGTGAATACCTTCATCAAATATCAGCTTTTTGATGTAAATTCAATCTAATTTTCGATGGTTTATTCCGCTTTGTTGCCATTTTTAACACACAAACTATGTTTACACCACTCAGTAGCTCAAACGACATTTGTACCTCGCGACACCGACAATAATTTTTTACACAGAAATTCGGGGAATGCACGCAAATTCCGGGAATACATAGAAACAAGGGGAATAAGCTTGTTTTTGCTGAGAAATAAACGGTTGGATTTGAAAAAAAAAAAATCGCTAAGCTCAGAAAAGTTAACCAAGAGTTAACTTTTTAGAGCCGTACGTGGACGCTCTAATTTGGTTAACTTACCCGAAGATTTAACTTTCTCGCGAGTTAACTTTTGTGCGATTCTACTGTACTAATAATGGGTACCACGAAATATTTTTCTTTTTAATTTTTAATATATTTTTCTTTTTAATTTTAAATATATTTTTCTTTTGATTTTAGGGACGCGTTTATATCAAAATGTCTAACTTTTGCTCTTATAATTTACATATTTTAATTTACTTTTGTTTCGGCACGTTCTAACTCATTCTAAGCCTTTTTAGTAAAGGCTTATTATATGTAAATATTATGCCAACATTTTTCATAACGATTTTTTTACTCTTCCTTTTCCTTGTGCTTCTAACAACAGCTTTTTTAACACGCTTTTATTAGTTTCACCTGTATGTATGTGGGTATGTAACTTCTAGCTGCTGCCTAAATATATGCAACATATTTACTAATGAGATTAGGTTACAACCACCGCTATTTTCCAACAGATGGCGCGCGTGTATTTATATTTTTAAAATATTCACTTATTTTCTATTCACTTTTTGTTACTCTTTTATTTTGCTTTTGCGCTGCCGTTCATTCATTGCAAATTACAGTCGTCGGACGCATTGTTGATTTGCTGTTTGGTTTTGCGTGACGCGCGGCGTATGAGTGACCTAGAATTTAATGAACAAACAAAAAGTATACATTTATATTAATTTGATTTTGATTATGCAAATTGTTTTGTATACATACATACATATGTACGCATATACTATATACTAACCGAGATCTGGGCTTCAATTTGGCATCACTTCCGCTGCTATCAGCCGAATCAGCCAAATTCGACTTTTTATCGCTTGAAACGGATGGACTGGCATTGCGATTTTTATCTAAACGAAATGAACAAAAATATTTTGATTATGAAAAATTGGCTTAATGCTAAAAAAAGAAATAAATATATGTATGTATGTAGGTACATAAATTAAATAAATTAGGTTTCTTAGGAAAATATAAGCAGAAATAGCGGAAATTGGAAAAGCAGTCGGACGACGTCGATAAATTGAGATATGGATAGCGGAAGCACAGTTGGGGGCCACCGAGAGCTACATATTTTACATTTGATTTAGAGTTCCTTAATCTACTTATTTACACACAATACTATCGCTTACATTTTACAGTGGAATTGGAAGTAGTACAAAGTAATGGTGAGGGTAACATTAACCACGATTAAATTGCTGGTTTTACTACCTGTACTAAAGCTGCGTTTTGGCCAAAATCCGCAGCCATTTAAGGGCGCAACACCTTTGCGAATACTTTGGCGATCTAAAATAATTTGAAAATTTAGAGTTATGGTGCTATAATTTGTGTTTTCAAATAAAACAGATAATGACTAATAATGGTGGTGTAAGGCAATGAGGGACTGAAAATGGAATACAAATAGTATCTTTTTTCTTGCAAAGTGGTGAGCACCGATTTTGATAGTGGCTAATCTGAAAATAGTTTCTTTGTTTCTGGTTTTGAGCGCAAACTTCACAATTCTTTTGCTTGCTCTATCGCAAACAGCACATGCCAACTTATGTATGTATGTACATACGTATACATATAATTCCAAACAGTGGTTTTAGGAAAGAGCGCAATGGAATGTGAATCAATTTCAACTTTAATTTACAATATTAATTTTAATTTATTTGCATCAATGACTTTTGAATTGTAAAATAATGGGCTCACAATATGGAAATTTTTGCTACCGCCAAATTGCTTTGTCAATATACTTTGTTTAAAAAATTTACATGCGCCGCATACACATATGTATGTGTGTCTGTATGAAGAGGTTTTCAGCCATCAAAATGCAAATCCAAATATTTCTCTCATTAAATATTGCAATTTTGTTTGCAAATAGTTAATAATTTTTAATTTACGTGTGTATGCACATATATACCCAATAAACACAAAAGCGAGGATGGTATCGTGGCAAACTCGAGATGAATTCGCGGAGGTGAATGTTATTTTTCGGATTCGTATCGAGTTCGAGATGGACTCGAGAAAAATCAATTATCGCAATAGCATTTATTAATTTTGTTGGATCTTGCTTTACACGAAGAAATTCCCTGTTGGGCTTTAATTTACTCTTTAAAACTCCACTCGAGAAATTTAAAAGTTCGGATGATATCGTGGGGAATTCGAGGCGGGTTCGCAGAAGAAGATTTTTTGGATAAAGTGAGAATATAATAATATATAATAACAGACGCGAGGATGATATCGCGGCGAATTCGAGGCGAGTTCGAGAAAGCATATTTTCGCGAACGTAATTTCTCGGACTCGCCTCGAGTTCGCGACAAGTTCGAGAAAATGGATTTTCGCGATATCAATTTTTTCTATTTTTTTTAAGTTGTTTTGCACTAAAAAATCATTATAGTTCTGAAATTTGACATTTATACCTGAACTCGGATTTAACCCATTGCCAGTAAACCAAACTGAACTTTTAATTTTTTGAAACATCATTTATAAAAGATCTCGAATCGCCAACGATCAGAGAAATTAAAAATTCTCGAATCGCTAATGATAAAAAATTCGAATCGCCAGCGAATGAACAAATTCTCGAATCGCTAGTGATAGGTGACATGCCTACGAATTCGGATTCGCCGATCTATCGCCGCGAACTATTGCCGCGATAATATAATCAGAGTAAGCGAATCCGACGCGAATTCGAGGCGAATACGTTGTGTTTATTGGGTATTTATGTACATATTTTTCGATTGTATTTTCATATTCCCTGTAGTAAATGTATTTCACTGCTGAATGATCGTTTGTACTTTGTTGAATATTCAGCACTATCATGCTAAAAATATTAACTGGGTGAATTTCATTAGTGATTCATAGAGGATTCAATGTGAATTTTTACTGCGGGGGTTATGTGTGCATATCTATATGATCGTGATTTCATCTCAGTTTGTTTTGATAAGCTCATATATGTACATAAGTATGTATGGCTGCCGTATATATGGACATATTTCTTGGTGTGTCATGGCGTATACTTAACCTAAACAAGTTCAAAATTCTAACCGTGATTAAAAGAAACCATTGCGCTTGAAATTAACCTTTTGTGCAGCGGCAAATGGACAATAACCATACCAATTAATCGATTTGATACATTTAGGCAAGGTACTTTCTAGTTCTGCTAATCCGGCACGTATCGGAAATGCAATATGAGCTTTTGAACCACATCCTATCATTTACGTAAAGGCATACATACGTATGTATGTATGTATGTATGTGTGCATGAATGAATGCCCATAAATAAATAAAGTACTGCCAGCCCAACTGAGCAAACACTTTAAGTCATGCTCACCACACAGATACAAAGTATGTAAATACGTACATATGTATTCAGTGCAGCCCATATGCACATATCCATGCAGATAGATAGATAGATGTGTAGAAGATGCACTTGAATGTGAAAATTGTGTGTGAAGCGGTTGTTGTCTGCCTTTGTTTTGTTTTGCTGTCGGCTTTAGTGTTGCTACTCATTGTAAGCGCTTGCATTGTCAGTGAAATGTATAAGCGAAATAACATTCGCCACTCGGACATACGGACAAGCAGACAAACGGACAAGTGGATTATGCAGTGTGTGGCACGTGAGTGCTGCATGCCACTGAAAGATGAAAGAACGAAAGGGCAGAAAATGTGCAATAATCACTTTAGTCAAAAGTACAACAATATTAAAAACTTAATGCCAGTAGGACTTTTAAGTATGAACAGGAACATACAACACACATACATACATACATGCATATAAATTTATGCATTATTAAATTACACACGTGCACATATGCGCATACATATGTAAGCACATACATACATACATATATTGCACATGCGAATATTGTAAGCCATTAAAAGGCGCACTGCGTTAACTTTTCACCAAAGGCTGATTGGTTTACTTTCAAATTAAAATTTAATTTTATACTTGAATTAAGTAGTAATACAAGCATAATTGCATACAGCTGCCATGTTGTGCGTCTTTTTTTAAATGATTTAATCTAAAAATTAAATCGTCTTTTGTATGTACATATGTAAGCGTGGTGTGAGTCGCTGTGGTGCAGTGGGTAGAGTGCTCGCCTGCTATGCCAGAGGTCTCGGGTTCAAACCACGGTCCGAGCCAAACAAATTTTCTAATTAGTAAAAATCCAATTATTGGGTTTTTTAAGAGCAGCGGTCACCTCTCGGCAGTGGGCGGCATACCCTCCGAGAGTATTTCTGCCATGAAGAAGCTTCTCACAAAAAACGCATTCGCCGTTCGGAGCCGGCATAAAACTGTAGGTCCACCCAATTAGTAGGAAAAACAAAAAGGAGCACACCTCGAATTGGGAGAGAAGCTCGGCCATAAAACTCGTCAGAGTTATAATAGCGCCATTGTATTATATTATTATTATTATTATGTAAGCGTGTCGGTCGCAGTAATATGCAAAGCGTCAGCAGATACAAGGTATTCCAGATGACACGACCAAATACGGGCAGAAGATCTTAAGCCTTAAAATCTGACTGCTGTTACATACCCCACAAACTTATTTACATTATTGGTACCTACATACATATTTAAACGCTCGTAGCTTTAAATACACGTACATAAGTATGTACAAGTTTGCCAATTATTTTGGTTTTATTCCATTTTAATCCACATTATTTGCTTACCGAGTATGGGTAATTGTATAACTTCCATATACATATGTATACGTGCATACATATGTACCAAATACACAGAGAAGAAACTACCACCAGAGGACCCATCAGCATTCGCGGTAAGGAGGTGCATATTCAGTAGAATATTCAGTATGAAAAATATGTACCTTGAAGCTGGGTTCAAAAATCATTGCCTGAAAAATTAACTGAATACGCAGTGAAGACAACAGTGCAGGGATTCTCTAGCGAATTTGCGACAATTTTCGCATAGATATCGTAAATTTGCGATCAGTTTTGCGATTATGCTATTCTGTACGATTTTTCGGTCGAATTCTATCGCCAGGAAATTTTTGTGTCGGTAGACTTTGCGATTTTCGGTCGCAAAATAAGTTACAAAATCCTTGCACTGGGGTTTTGAATTTTTTTTTGTATTAAACACAAACTTTTGAAAAAAAAAAACGAACAAAACTCGCATTCATTCCATTTCGACCAATTCTGTGTTCATACCGAACAATAGCTTATGTCGAAAGGTAAATTTTCAAGATACTCGTAAGTTGGTTTAATTTTGTAGCAGTTCCCCGCACATGAATTCTAAGTGAAATCATTGAGACTGAAGCTGGTTGAAAGCCTGAGAAATATTTTAAACAAAAACTGCAGAATCTAAATCGAAATATTGCATAAAATAAAAAAAATTGTATACTTTAGGATAAGTGGAAAAATCCAGATAGATGTGATAGCTATTTCGAAGAAAAACCACTTTCTTCATCATCAGACATCTTCTCGGGAGCACACCAGGCATTGAACCTACGCTCCAACCATCAGCAGTCGAATATTAGCGAAACACTAAGCACCGCGGCTACCGATGGTCCTGCTGAGCTGTTGGATTTTTTCCACTTATATATGCCATTGATCTATTCAATCGAACCTCACTTCGTGTATGATTTTCATACATCCGGTAAGCAAGTGTTGAATAAGCTTTTTTGGCAGCTGACAGATAGCGGGCGCTGTGCACAGTAGTAGTATGTATGATGAAGAAAGTAGTTTTTCTTCGAAATAGCTATCACATCTACCATCGCTGTATGAGCTAATTGGATTTTTCCACTTATCCTAAAGTATAAAAATTAAAATTAAAAATTATTAAAATAATAATTTCGTGCTAGACACTAACATACATAAGAAATTTTGGCTTAACCAAAACTCTGATTGATTCCATTCCAAGTGTGAAATTAGTACTATTAACCAATTTTTGGTGGATATTTTTCTCTGTGTAACGAAGCAATCAATGTACCACACCAATATGGCAGAATATAAAGGAGAATATGGAATTTCGTTTGATTACAGTACATGTTTACTTTTCCCATTTTTTATACTCAGCTGTACTAGTACACAGTGTATTATAGTTTTAATCACATAACGGTGGATTGTAACAGAATGAAATAATCGAGATAGATATAGACTTATATATATCAAAATGATCAGGGTAAAAAGAGAAATCGATTGAGCCATGTCCGTCCGTCCGTCCGTCTGTAAACACTCTAACTCGCGCAAAAATTGAGATATTTTGATGAAATTTGGAATGCAAGTTGGTATCGAGACTGGGACGGTTGGTATTGAAAATGGGCGAAATCGGACCATGACCACGCCTACTTTTCCTATATAGAAAAAATCGGAAATTTGGCATCTCAGTCACTAATATAGCTGGAGCGATATATCGCTGAAATTTAGTACGCGTGATTTACTTACTTAGGCAAATATTTGGACGAAAAATTGTCAAAATCGGTTGACGACCACGCCCACTTTTATATATGTGTATTATAAAGTGACCTAATAAAAACATTTTAAGCGATATCTCTTTTCAAATATAATGATATATCATTGAAATTTTATGGAAGGAGTCCAACTGCGGACATAAAACGAAAAACAAAAGTTTTGAAAAATGGGCGTGGCACCGCCTCGTTTTAGAAGCAGGAATATACGAGATTTCTGAGCCCATAACTCGACAAATAATTGAGATATTATGACGAGACTTGGTGTGTACACTTTTATTACTTGTGGTAATACATGTTGATAATTTTAGCAAGATCGGTTTACGACCACGTCCACTTTTATATATGGGAACTACAAAGTGGCCTAATAGAAACATTTTAAGCGATATCTTTGTCAAATATAAAGATAATTCATTGCAATTATGTGGCATGAGTTCCACGATAGACCGGAAACATACAATAGAAAAATTTTTGAAAATGGGCGTGGCACCGCCTCCTTTTGGACAAAGGGATATACGAGATTTCTTAGCCCATAACTCGACAAATAATTGAGATATTATGACGAAACTTAGTTTATACACTTTTATAACTTGTGCTAATAGACACGCAAAAATTTATTGAAATCGGTTTATGACCACGCCTACTTTTTAACAAAGATATTTCTGGAACACCCTTTGGGAATTTGTAACGTGACATCTTTGTAACTAGAAGTAGATATAAAGGAATGAAATTTTGCACATAGAATAATATTCATATGTTTAGTTGGATGACTAATACAAATTTTTAAAATGGGCATGGCTACGCCCACTTTATGCAGCACTCCCTTTATATAAAAAACACCGTGATTCTATCAGACGCAAACAGACAATGAAAGCATACAGCTGAGTATCTAATGTTCGATTCCACTCGAACTTAGGCTTCCTTACTTGTTTGTTATAATTTTTGACACTTTGGATTGACTTTTTTTGTCATCTTCGTAATAATTTTTGTTGCCGCGGTTTTATCATCACACATTTCTACTCTTACGGTAATCTTATATTATAAATGTGAAATGGAAATTGTGTTTAAACTCAATTGGCGAGAAAACCGCTGAACGGATCCTCACGAAACTTTGCACACCTAGGTATTTTCACCCGGTAATTGCTATAGGCATATTTTTAATCTGATTAAAAGTCAGGGATGGGCACCTCCCATACAAGATTTTCCTTTTTTTCGTAATATCTCTTGAAATATTTGTACTAGAATAATGAAAATTTTTGTGAAGGAATAATACAAAAATATATACTTAACGGATAAACAATTTAGGTCTTGGTAAAGCAGGGATGGGCACTCTCCTCCCATATAAACTGAAATTTTCACATCGAATATCTCTGGAAATATTTGTAGTATGGTACTGAAAACTGGTGTGAGGGCATATGAGATAACTATGTATTAAACGGGTAAAAACGCTAGGTCTTGGTAAAGCAGGGATGGGCACCTCCCATACAAACTGAAACTTTCACAGCGAATATCTCTGGAAATATTTGTAGTAGGGTACTGAAAACTGGTGTGAGGGCATGTGAGATAACTATGTATTAAACGGGTAAAAACGCTAGGTCTTGGTAAAGCAGGGATGGGCACCTCGCATACAAACTTAAATTTTCACAGCGAATATCTCTGGAAATATTTGTAGTAGGGTACTGAAAACTGGTGTGAGGGCATGTGAGATAACTATGTATTAAACGGGTAAAAACGCTAGGTCTTGGTAAAGCAGGGATGGGCACCTCGCATACAAACTTAAATTTTCACAGCGAATATCTCTGGAAATATTTGTAGTAGGGTACTGAAAACTGGTGTGAGGGCATGTGAGATAACTATGTATTAAACGGGTAAAAACGCTAGGTCTTGGTAAAGCAGGGATGGGCACCTCGCATACAAACTTAAATTTTCACAGCGAATATCTCTGGAAATATTTGTAGTAGGGTACTGAAAACTGGTGTGAGGGCATGTGAGATAACTATGTATTAAACGGGTAAAAACGATAGGTCTTGGTAAAGCAGGGATGGGCACCTCGCATACAAACTTAAATTTTCACAGCGAATATCTCTGGAAATATTTGTAGTAGGGTACTGAAAACTGGTGTGAGGGCATGTGAGATAACTATGTATTAAACGGGTAAAAACGCTAGGTCTTGGTAAAGCAGGGATGGGCACCTCGCATACAAACTTAAATTTTCACAGCGAATATCTCTGGAAATATTTGTAGTAGGGTACTGAAAACTGGTGTGAGGGCATGTGAGATAACTATGTATTAAACGGGTAAAAACGATAGGTCTTGGTAAAGCAGGGATGGGCACTCTCCTCCCATATAAACTGAAATTTTCACATCGAATATCTCTGGAAATATTTGTAGTAGGGTACTGAAAACTGGTGTGAGCGCATGTGAGATAACTATGTATTAAACGGGTAAAAACGCTAGGTCTTGGTAAAGCAGGGATGGGCACCTCGCATACAAACTTAAATTTTCACAGCGAATATCTCTGGAAATATTTGTAGTAGGGTACTGAAAACTGGTGTGAGGGCATGTGAGATAACTATGTATTAAACGGGTAAAAACGATAGGTCTTGGTAAAGCAGGGATGGGCACTCTCCTCCCATATAAACTGAAATTTTCACATCGAATATCTCTGGAAATATTTGTAGTAGGGTACTGAAAACTGGTGTGAGGGCATGTGAGATAACTATGTATTAAACGGGTAAAAACGCTAGGTCTTGGTAAAGCAGGGATGGGCACCTCGCATACAAACTTAAATTTTCACAGCGAATATCTCTGGAAATATTTGTAGTAGGGTACTGAAAACTGGTGTGAGGGCATGTGAGATAACTATGTATTAAACGGGTAAAAACGATAGGTCTTGGTAAAGCAGGGATGGGCACCTCGCATACAAACTTAAATTTTCACAGCGAATATCTCTGGAAATATTTGTAGTAGGGTACTGAAAACTGCTGTGAGGGCATGTGAGATAACTATGTATTAAACGGGTAAAAACGCTAGGTCTTGGTAAAGCAGGGATGGGCACCTCGCATACAAACTTAAATTTTCACAGCGAATATCTCTGGAAATATTTGTAGTAGGGTACTGAAAACTGGTGTGAGGGCATGTGAGATAACTATGTATTAAACGGGTAAAAACGATAGGTCTTGGTAAAGCAGGGATGGGCACTCTCCTCCCATATAAACTGAAATTTTCACATCGAATATCTCTGGAAATATTTGTAGTAGGGTACTGAAAACTGGTGTGAGGGCATATGAGATAACTATGTATTAAACGGTTAAAAATGCTAGGTCTTGGTAAAGCAGGGATGGGCACCTCGCATACAAACTTAAATTTTCACAGCGAATATCTCTGGAAATATTTGTTGTAGGGTTCTGAAAACTGGTGTGAGGGCATGTGAGATAACTATGTATTAAACGGGTAAAAACGCTAAGTCTTGGTAAAGCATGGATGGGCACCTCCCATACAAACTGAAACTTTCACAGCGAATATCTCTGGAAATATTTGTAGTAGGGTGCTGAAAACTGGTGTGAGGGCATGTGAGATAACTATGTATTAAACGGGTAAAAACGCTAGGTCTTGGTAAAGCAGGGATGGGCACCTCCCATACAGACTGAAATTTTTACAGCGAAAATCTCTTGAAATATTTATAGTAGGGTACTGAAAATTGGTTTTGGGCATATGAGATAATTACGTACTCAACGGACAAAACAAAAATAAGAAAACTATCTTTGACGTCAAGAATGATATTTTTCTATGTAACTTTTTTGGACTAACTCAATATGCTAATATTTTTAAAAGCACGTGGTGTGAAACCCGCGGGTAACCTCTAGTACATACATATATACATATCTTTTTTTAATAGTAGGGGCAAGCTCGAAAGCCGAAAAGTGCGAAACCTCAACCCGCTAAGCCTAACAACTCCTGCGGAGCCACCGGACAGGTAGGTATTACGTCGTAGGAGGGCATACATATGTACAGCTGTACACACATATGGTTGTCCAGCATAAATGATAACAAATTGTTTTTTACCGTAGATTTACACAAAGGAGAGAGGGGGTGAGTAGCCACTGTAAATCCACGATTAATATCCTTGGTTATTTTCGACATATTTTGCTGCAAGCTTGTCAGGCAATAAGCCGATTACGAAGAATTTTGACTCAGCGCACACTTCACTCTCCCTCTCTCGAACGCTTTTCGGCGTACAAAAATTTTATGACAAAGTGAATTTGTTGAGTTGAGTTGAAGAAAGTCTTAGTTAAAACTGCAAACAGATCGATGAGCGTAGCGGAAAGAGCGAAATGCAGAAAATGCAAGTAAAAAATTTGAGTTTAACAGAAAGCGCAAAAAATCGAAGTTAAAAAGGATTCACTGAGTTGAACACGTGGTTAGCATAAAATGTCAAACCGGAAAACTGCCTGAATGCAGAGACAATTAGAAAATTTCACAGCTTCTACATTACCAATCGGTTAAATGTAACGAAAAGCGATACTTTTCAAAAAATAACAGAACTTCAAGGATATGTTGCATTAGATTTAATAAAACGAAACAATTTCAGCAAAAGAGAAAACTCTTATCGAAACCATTACTGCATCATGATGATGAAATAAAAGATTACGCATCGATCTGCTTATAAAGCATACATACATACATATGTATCACTTAATACGCAATTCCTCGAGTAAACGGCAAAATGAATGAAAATATCATGGTAAGGACGGAAGGAAGGAAATAATTGCATGTAAATTTACCAGATGCAACAAAGCAGGAGTTTTTGGTTAAAAATAGGAAACCTCAGCAGGCAACAGAGCGCGAAAGGTGAAATTGGTAGGGCGGTTTTGGTGGGGAAGAGTGCGCTGCAACACATAACACTTTGCGACAAAGTCAACAAAGCGGAGCACGTGGCTTTTCACTTTAGCAAAATCGTTGCTGAAATGCAAGCAAAATAATGCAAAAACAATTCGTATGCTGAGTTGAGCATGAAAATTGCGGCAGACTGAACTCCAGCAACACTTCAGTCTGTCACGGCAACTATTGTATTCGAATGTAGGTATGTATATATGTATCTATATAAAACTGTCTCTATGGATGTATGTGTGTATGCTTGTCTATGCCATGTCGTGCATACGTTTCGAGCAGCCCATTGTTGCACACCGTGCTGGCGCTGTGTCGAGCAGCAGTTCATGTGGCACGTGCATGTTTCCGCTTATAACGTTATAATTGCGCTGCAGGCTTACATGCACATCCAAACACACTCGCATATACATACATATGCACATAGAGAGAGAGAGAGAGAGAGTTGGAGTGCAAGAGATAAAGGAAAGGATTTAAAGAAAGCAAAGTGATGGGATGAGAATTGGTTGCAAAGGTAACGGATTTTAATCAAGCGACAGCGAAATGGGTGGTAGGCACGGTGGGGTTGTTTTTTGTGATAAATGATAAAATGCTGGACTGTACATATATATGTATACATATGTACTACATATGTATTTATCGATTGCTAGGCATTCAAGAGTTAAAGATACGCAGAAAGCGAATGAAAAGTCTTGCAATCAAAACAAAAACATCGCTATCGTCCAATTATTCGATTGCAGCAACGTATTATTATTGTTGCTGTAAAAGGCATGCACATAAATACACTTACATATACACATTTCAGAAATTGAATTTATTTATATGCCAGAGGTTACCCGCGGGTTTCACACCACGTGCTTTTAAAAATATTAGCATATTGAGTTAGTCCAAAAAAGTTACATAGAAAAATATAATTCTTGACGTCAAAGATAGTTTTCTTATTTTTTTTTTGTCCGTTGAGTACGTAATTATCTCATATGCGCAACACCAATTTTCAGTACCCTACTATAAATATTTCCAGAGATATTCGCTGTGAAATTTTCAGTTTGTATGCGAGGTGCCCATCCCTGCTTTACCAAAACCTAGTGTTTTTCCCGTTTAATACATAGTTATCTCACATGCCCTCACACCAGTTTTCAGTACCCTACTACAAATATTTCCAGAGATATTCGCTGTGAAATTTTCAGTTTGTATGCGAGGTGCCCATCCCTGCTTTACCAAAACCTAGTGTTTTTCCCGTTTAATATATAGTTATCTCACATGCCCTCACACCACTTTTCAGTACCCTACTACAAATATTTCCAGAGATATTCGATGTGAAAATTTCAGTTTGTATGGGAGGTGCCCATCCCTGCTTTACCAAAACCTAGCGTTTTTACCCGTTTAATACATAGTTATCTCACATGCCCTCACACCAGTTTTCAGTACCCTACTACAAATATATCCAGAGATATTCGCTGTGAAAGTTTCAGTTTGTATGGGAGGTGCCCATCCCTGCTTTACCAAGACTAGTGTTTTCCCCGTTTAATACATAGTTATCTCATATGCCCTCACACCAGTTTTCAGTACCCTACTACAAATATTTCCAGAGATATTCGATGTGAAAATTTCAGTTTATATGGGAGGAGAGTGCCCATCCCTGCTTTACCAAGACCTAAATTGTTTATCCGTTGAGTATTTTTGTATTATTCCTTCACAAAAATTTTCATTATTCTAGTACAAATATTTCAAGAGATATTACGAAAAAAAGGAAAATTTTGTATGGGAGGTGCCCATCCCTGACTTTTAATCAGATTAAAAATATGCCTATAGCAATTACCGGGTGAAACTACCTAGGTGTGCAAAGTTTCGTGAGGATCCGTTCAGCGGTTTTCTCGCCAATTGAGTTTAAACACAATTTCCATTTCACATTTATAATATAAGATTCCAAAACGCGTTTTTTTGGCTATATTCCCTCCTCGATTAAACATGCTCGTCTTGTAATATATGTATGTATCTATATTTCTCAGTTCTATAATGTATATACATATATCTATACAACCATATGTATACTTACATATATACATACATACATACGTAAGTTGGTATATATATCACTAATAATATGAAATTCTGGCAACTATTAAAAATATCTTTTAATTAGAATGGTTGCAGAAAAAATGTCGCTATATGATATACATATGTACAAACAATATATGAAAATGTATAAGTACATGTTTGTGTGTCTAACTAAAATATGCACTTCTCGGAAAAGAAATTTGTAACTTTGTGTAAAACTTTCAAGTTTACGGGTGAATTCCTAAAAGTTTCAACACAATTTAATTAAAATTAATTTCGTTTTTATACACTTTATTATTCACTTTCTAACCCAAGCAGTTTCAGTTGACCATCGCCATTCTCCAGCACTCTTCGTTGGTTGTACATTTCTCATTTATTCATTTGGTGAAAAGCTTAGTCGCTTGAAAGTTTGTTAAATACAAATTTACATAGTACATACTAAATACATACACACATAATATAAGTTTATTTATTTTCTTTAAATTTAAGTGCGAGTTCAAGTGTAGGTATGTATGTATGTATGTATGTATTTATGTACATAGGTAGTACTCACTTCTACTTGACGATGCGCTAACGTATGCCGAAGAGCGTCTCTTCAGTCCACTTGTGCCATCATTATTGCTTCCAACGGGTAGAAATCGTGACAGCGACAGCAGCGTTTTGAAGAGGTCAGTTACGTTTTGATCCTCCTTGGCGGAACACTCCAACACTTTTGCTCTGCAATTGAGAGAACAAGCAAATAAAATAAAAAACGTTTAAAAGAGATGCGAAAGAGGGAAAACGGCGAAGAAAAGCAGAGAAAGTGTAATTGAAAGGATTAGATTTTTGTACATAGAAAAAAATGAAATTCTGCTTGAACGCAAAGAGTTTGACAGTTTTTTTTTCGCTGATAATTGTCATATTAGAAGTGAAGTATTTAAATCGATTTTTATGCAAAAGATATTTAAATTTTATCAATGTTGCAAAAATAAATCATTTATTGGTAAATATTTTATGTTTGAAAATGCTGAACAGTATTAAAGAAAATGCTTATTCTTATGCACTCTCCATCACAATTGCATCTTTTTAGAGGTTCTAAGGTACTCCTATTCTTTTCAGTAAAATATTAATAAAAATAATGTTTCTTCAATTAGTTAAACACTTTCTGTTGTTATCTAGAAACACGATTCACAGCTAAATAAATATAAATGCGTATGCTTTAAGTAAGGTTAGGTAAACTAAGCCAAACTTTTCGTAATTCTAGTGAAAAGACAACAAAATAACTATGAAGCGACGCGTAGCACGTGGCAGTGGATACATTCTTTTTGGCTAAACAAGAGAAGCAAATAATAGTTATACTCAAACAATACGAAATCAAGTACATACATATGTACATACATATCATCACTTCCACTTTCCACGTAAATGGTCTAAGCGCCATCTTTTTATTTTTTTTTTATTTTGTACAATCAAAAGCCGGTCAACGGAAATGGACAAATCGAACAGAGGCCAACACACGCTCTGCTGTCGAGTGGCAGTTGTTTGTGTTATTGTTGCCGAAAACCGGAGGGCTTATGCGCAATGTCCATGAACAGTCACTTTCTGTGAAATGATTGAGGCAGTGCAATCTTCGATGTTTGTGCACATATGTATGTTCTCTATTCCGGATGATTGCGACACATCGATGGATCGAGTATTAAGCTTAGCAGCTGAAAATTTCGTATTTCACTCGAATGCATTAATCGAAGGGAACAGTGCAAACTGCGGAACTCAAGCAAAAAAGGGCTGCAATGCATAAAATATCTATCTGCCTCATTAATCGAAAGTGAAAATTAATTAAACAGATTTTCATGAAGCACGGAAAGCGAAAATATCGCCGAAAAAGTAACAACACGAAATTATCTCAAATTATTTAAGTAATTATGTACGTAATTGCCAGCAGTGTGTGGCTGCCATCTACAAAATACTTCAATTATCAAATTAACAACGGCAGACTTTTGCATACAAACAACTTCAAACGCATTTATATACCAAAAGCGCATTAAATAATTGTAGACAAATGGGATGTTGCGAATTGTTTGTACAAAGTTAATGAGCCGGTCAAAACGACAACAACATATTTCCTGTAAACTAACTTAAACGCCAGTACATCTGCACGTATGTTCTGCCTTCTCCAAGCTGGATAAAGAGGCTAAGAAAATTGGATTGGCGGTCAACGAGGACAACACGAAGTACCTCCTGTCGACACACAAAGAAACAGCACGCCTTGGCAGCCACGTCACTGTTGATAGCTACAAATTCGAAACAGTTAAGGACTTCGTCTATTTGGGAACCAGCATTAACACCAAAAATAATGTCAGCACTGAAATCCAACGAAGAATTACTCTTGCGAATAAATGCTAATTTGAACTAAGTAGGCAATTGAAAAGTAAAGTCCTCTCTCGACGAACCAAAATCACACTCTACAGGACACTCACCGTTCCAGTCCTCAAGTATGGCGCAGAAGCATGGACTATATCAAAAGAAGATGAGATGGCGCTTGGAGTATTCGAGAGGAAAGTTCTTCGGAGGATTTATGGACCTTGGCGCGTTGGCGAGGGCGAGTATCGACGGAGATTTTACGACGAGCTGTACGAGCTGCACGCAGACATCGACATTGTTCAGCGAATAAAGATGCAGCGGCTGCGCTGGGCAGGTCATGTCGTGAGAATGGACGAAGGTGCTCCAGCCAAGAAAGTATTTCTATCGAAACCCGCTGAACGCAGAAGAAAAGGGAGGCCTCCACTGCGTTGGGAAGATCAGGTGGACAGTGATGCTGACTCTCTAGGTATTCCCAAATGGCGCCATGCTGCACGAAACAGAAATAGCTGGCACGCTTTATTGAACTCGGCCAGAATCGTCTAGACGGTTACGTGCCAATTAAGTAAGTAAGTAAGTAAATTTGCACCGTTGCACATAAGAATCGAATTGAGTTGCAATTGCGTTTTTGGCGCTTGTTGGTTCACAGCACAGCGATTTTAATTATGGAAGCCACGGTGATTAAACGCAAAAAGGTTTTAGAAAGTTTGCATCTCATGTCAAGTTTTGGCGTATCCTGTTGGTGTGCATGCGGTTGTACACATATGCCCAGCAAAAGGGTTAGGCTTATAGCTGAAGCTTAAGCTATTAAACGGGAATATGCTGACAGCGCTGCTTGCTCTCATTGCACTCATTATCAATGCTGCAAAAGTTTTAATACCTAATTAATTATGCGCTGACACGTATCTCAAATATAGAGAGAGAGAGGGAATAGAGTTTTATGGGCAAAGAGAGTACACTGTGTGGCGAGCGTAAAAGCTGCGTATTGTCGAATGAAAGATTTTCGCTTCAGTTTATTTTCAACTGATATGCAAGCAAGTGGTGATTTATGCAGCTAAACAAAAAGCACCTTATTACTATCCCTTATATAAGGCATTTTAGTACCACAGAAGGCTTAATTATCACGAATTAGCTAAGCCTTATTTTCCATAACGAATAAGTCTTATTATAAGGTATATAGACACCACATAAGGCTTTATTATCAGGAATTATCTAAGTCTTATTTCCCATGGCAGATTAGCGTTGGAAATAAGGTTAGCTCTCAGAGAGAGAGAGAGAGAGAGTAGTCCTCACAGCCTGATGACCAGTGTTGCCCCTGAAAAATTTTTAGTGACAAAATTACCGCCCAATTCCGCCAAAAAACGCCCAAAAATCAGAAGTCAACTTAAAATGGAATTACATATTTATTTTTAAATACATATGTACATACAAAGTAATCTTGGCTCCCACTCATTCCATTCAGAACTAACACTAGACTGTCGCCGATCTCTAAAGGAGATGGCCAAACAGACCTGTCTGCACCTCGTGTAGGTCCCGGGACGTAGGGATATCAATGGCAATTGTAGGGCGGATGAACTTGCGAGGCAGGGCACTACCGAGGACACTGCCTCATCGGGAAACACGCAGAGAGGCTAGGTGCACCCTACCGCAGATGCTGCATAAGCTGGAGGCGAGGAGACACCTCATCTGCCACTGCTCGGCTCTTAACAGCGGCAGACGACGCTTTCTTGGGACTTCCTTCCTGGATAGCCTATGCAAAGTCACGGACGTCGACATAAAGGACCTGGGCCCTAACTCCGTAGTTTAATTCGAAAGAAAATTCGTTCGATTTCGAGTTCTATTCCATATATTCTATGCAATAAGAATGTGCTTTCGAATCGCATTTCGCTTTTAAATAGAACTGGTGAACTGCATTAAGTTCTCAAATTGGTTCAAAAAAAAGGAGTAATCCGTTTTCTTCTTGTGGTATCACAACGGGTCTCTGCACTGGCCTAAGTGCGACTCTATGGCAGCCACTCCAACCTAACCTATTCGTGGAATAGCCCGTATGTTCGCTGGCGCTTTTCAAGTGAAATGTAATTTGTGTTAAATTTCAGCATTTTTTTTGTAAAATAAATGTAAGATTGTCTGATTTTGACGTTTCATTAAATTTGGCATGCGAGACGAGTCCCAAGCGAATTTAGATAAAACAATAAAAGAACTACACGGGAAAGAAAAAATGTTTAGCGTCAGAGAAATTGTCTCCACTAAAAATATTCATATTACAAATCGGACCAAAATTGATTTTAGCCGCCCAACAGCCCAAAGTAATTTATCGGACCAGATTTGGTCCGAAAGGCCCAATTTCGGCATCACTGCTGATGACATCAACACAGAAAAATAAGCCTTATTTTAAGCCTTTGCCCATACAACTTTGCTCCCTTTTTTTCTTAAGCCTTTAAATTTCCTGTAATAAATTTGAAATAAGGCGTAGATTTTTAGCTGGGTGTGTTATGAAAAAAGAACACATATAGGTGATTCACAAAGTGTCATAAAGTCATATGTCATATTGAAATATTGTACGGAAATAGTTATAAAAGACTTTTCCGAAGCCCTGTGAAGAAGTAAACAAAAACAGCTGATCAAATACGACGATCCAAAAACATATCGTGGAGAGTTGTATTTATTTAGTACACATATAGCCTAGAATGCAACAACAAAATATTATGACGATATGACGCAATATGACAGGTTGTGAATCCCCTAATAGAATTTGCTTTTACTATTTAGGCAGATGCCACTCGGACTGACACATTACGAATTTGAGGGCAACCTTGAACTAAATATGATGTAAGTAATACCAGAGCTGGGCGATAAGGATTATGATTACAAGATGATTACGATTACAGTAATCGTAATCTTAGTAATTTTGAAATTACGATTACTGTAATCGTAATCGTCGTTACAAAAATAAGAATTACTGTAATCGTCATCGTAAGAAACTTGAAATTACGATTACTGTTCTCGTTTTCTGGGATTACAATGTGTAAAAAACAGTGATATACTTATCCAACATCGTTTTCCAAGAAATAATAATAATTTTTGCATACATACAAAAATATGTGTTTATTTCTCACACATTAAGTAAACAATTAAAACTGGGATGTGTATTAAGAAGAGAGAAAATTAGCGGAAATAATAAAGATACAAAATTAAGACTGCTGTTTGGATAATTTACATTCAATAATATTCAATATTAGCCTTAAGAAGAACTAATTTTTCAAAAGAAACATCGTAAAGTGCATTGCGTCGAGGACTGTTTATAATGCCCGCCAACGAAAATAGCCTTTCCACAGGTGCTTACGATGTAAGCGGGGTGCTGAATCTTAAAGATGCTTTCTTTATCAGAGGATATCTTTTAAAACAGCCATGGCTACTATCAGCATCGTTCAAATATTTAAAAAATTCTTCTCCTATAATGTTTGAGACACTACCAGGAAGCACTTCAGGTAAATCAGTGTTTTCTAAAGGTATATTGAGTTTTAAATAAAATATATATTAAGTTGTTATATACATATGTAGTTAGGTATTTACCGCTGAAGTCAAAAAATCTTCATCTAATATTGGCTTTTCATAGTTATGGTCATTTACATCTTCAAAAGTTGCAGTGGAGTTTTATTACTTTTTAATTTTGCTATGAGATAAACCTAAGTAGTTTGTTTAGTAAAATCTAGCAATTGTAATAAATATTTTTTATACATGCAAAATCCACATTTTACGAAGAAAATTAGTGTGAGCTACAGCTCGATTTTTGTGCATGAGGCCATTGTCTCCAGCCCACTAAAAGCTGCTATCTCAACCGCAAATATTTCAAAATGTATATAATATGTGTGAAATTGCAAGCTTTACATAATTATTTGTAGTTTTTAGCACTTCTTTCAGAGCCAAGCATATTTTCCTCCCTACACCGTTTAGTATCAAAAGCAATTTTAATAATTTTTTACATGTAATTCTTAAATTTTGTAATTTAAGATTACGGAAAATGAGGATTACTGTAATCGTAATCGTCAAAAACTTGAAATTACAATTACTGTAATCGTAATCGTCGTTACAAAAATAAGGATTACTGTAATCGTAATCGTCAAAAACTTGATATTACAATTACTGTAATCGTAATCGTCGGTACAAAAATTACGATTACTGTAATCGTAATCGTAAAAAACTTGAAATTACAATTACTGTAATCGTAATCGTCGTTACAAAAATAAGAATTACTGTAATCGTAATCGTAAAAAACTTGAAATTACGATTAATGTAATCGTAATCCTATGTGTAATAGGGTGCCCGTAAAAAATCGATGTCACATTTTTGTCAACGGGAACCCCATAAAATGATCAGCCTTTGCAGATATTAAGATTGCCAAAGTTTAAAAACGATTGGATCATATTAACACGTGCCGCTGGGCGCTTAAAGTTTGAAAAAACTTGATTTTTTGGCCGATGAGCGACGTTTTTGGGCCGTATCTCCAGGTAAAGGCATGTTGTTCCCACTAATTTATATTCCATACATATTTTTTGTTATTTGTAACCGAACCGAGCTATTACAGCCTTTGTCACCAAAAATTTTAATAGGTACCTCTAGGAACAAACTTATGATATCATGAAAAATCTCTTATCTATATATTAATAGGCTAACATTTTTTTCTTACAAACAATTGCCAGGCTGTTTAGCACATTTAACATACTCATATCCACATAAAATTGATATGAATGTGTTCGTATGAGTCAGGAGCAGTGCATAGGCATATCATTTTTTCTATAAATTATTTAATTTGTTTATAATTAATAAATAAAATTTTTAGTTAAGAGAAATAGATATCGTAAACGTGTTTACAAATATCGAAAACACACTTGAAGAGTCGCTTTAATTTAAAAGCGCTCTCTCTATTGTTATATGCATTGGCCCAGTTTACGCTCAGATCAAAATCAACGCTTCCAAATTTCTCCTATTGATTTTCCATTAAAGCGAAAAATGAGAGAGAGTGCGGGAGAGCACATTGAGTAATTTTAATTTTGACCAAGGCATATCTAACAGGTAGGCTCGGCGAATTGAAAAACTTCTTTTTTTATTTACAAAGATAGAGTGTAATGTCAAAATCAAAGCGAATTCACATCATTGCCAATAGGAATGGACGAGCCCCAAGCAAATTCAGATTTTAACCACGGCGAAATATCATTTTGACATTACACTCTACCAATTACAATAACAAAATACATGGGAAATTTCTGAATTCGCCACCGGGCCTACCTTCCTAGATCTGCCTGGATTTTGACCATGATTTCGCGTCGGACCGTGATCAAAAGGGTAAATCAGTGTTGCGGTACAACTGGAATTTGGAAAGTGTTGCTTATCTCCGCAAAAAGGAATAATTTTTGTACCAATACAAAGTTGAAAAAATAAATTGCATGGTCGAATTTCGAGCACCGGCGATACTAGTATTCTTTAAAGTATAAATGTTGGATTGGGAAAACGGTTTTTTTTACATACGTTAATGTATTTATTTATTATTTTTATTATTTTTAAGGACACAAGGATACAATAATGAATACTCTATTCTACAGGTTTCCTCAATGTTCTTTTTGAACAGTCAGGATACAACTTTTGGCATTGGCTTACGACTTGCAAAATATATTGTTTCTGCTCCTCATCTTTGGTTAGAAGATCATTGAAATCAGTAATTAATTTCACCCCTCGTCCTGCAATATCGTTAACGCCCTTTAGTGACTTCACAATCTCCAATCCTTCCCTAAAACTATTGTTTTTCGACCAGCTACTGGGGTGTTCTTTGTCATCATCATCCCCATCATACGCTCCATCACTGTCCTCGTCTTCTTCACTATCACTATCTATATCTATGAAGGAAAAGGGAAAATACCGTAAATAAAGAAAATAATGAGGTTGGTTTGAAATAGTTGAGGTTAATTTTTTTTTACTTTAATAAATACTGAATATTAGAAACCAATCTGCTCAAATCTTTTCAACAAAAATAAAAAAATTCAAACCAAATAAAAAGAAAATCTTGCCTATGTTGAAACATTCCGATCGAATTTGTGTCCTTTTTCGCAAGTTCCCTTTGTAGTTTTCTTTCTTCAGCTCGAGCTAACTTCAAATCAACTCCAAGCATAGAGCCTGGACGACCCTCTCCCTTTGTTTCAAAAGAAATTGCTTTTCTTCTGATTTCATCATGGCCAAGGCGTCTCGATGAGCGATATCAAAGATATCATATATCTTTAAGGCGAACTCTTAGATTTTGTTCCTTGCAGCTTCCGATTGTTTTTTCTGGTCCTTCTGTAAATTTATCCACTCTGCGTAAAGTTTCTCTAATTTAGTAATAGCATCTTTTTCATGTTTTATAGGAATTCGAGCTTTTCCCCAAAATACAAGTATTTCTTGAATAGTAATTTTTGCTGAAACCTTTAAGCTCAATTTCACACTACGCAAATTGTAAAATAAAGTGGCCAGAACTTGGCGATTAGAGAGCAATTTACAACCGGTTATCTGGTGAGCCGGATAGCTTACAATGAAAATTTTATCTTTGTTTCCTCTTTTTATGGCAGAAGTGGAGCCATTATTTTAGGGACAAAAATGAGAATGATAAACCTTAAAAATAGAGGGGAAAAAGAGACATTCACTAGTTTCGAAGCACAAAATAAAAAAAACACAAATCATTCATATTTAATTGTTTTTATTGAAAATACCTGGACTTCTGCTATATTAACTACTCAAATTCTCATTTACAACTCAATAAATTGAAAAAATTGGTATTGCAGAAACTTCGATAAGTAATTTAACACGAAAAGACCGGCAATAGTTTTGATTTCTCCGAAATAGACCCTGTTACTCGTACATGCAATTCACAAATGGCATTTGGCAAGTAAATAGCGCGCGGTAAGAGCCCGTGCACAATTGACTTCGCTTTGCTTCAGAGTTTTGCTTCGACAGTTCCGTTCAGCATGTGCTTTTCAAAGGGACATGTTCACAATTGAGGTGAAGCGAGTAAAGCAAAGTATAAAGTTAGCCATGTCTCAACTTTTTTACGCTTTGATAAACATCTCCCCTTGTGTGCGTGTGGGTATGTTTGTATATCTACAGAAGTGAACAGAGAAAAGTAAAAAATAACATTCGAATAAGCAGAAAAAAGCAAATTCCCCAAATATTTTACCAAAAATCAGGTTTATAAATTAAAACAAAGAAGTGAAGTGGAAATTGTCAAAGTGTTAATTGTAGCAAGCATCTGGAATTTCGCTTTGCTTACGTAATACATGAACGGCTCCTTACCATACAAGGGAATGCGAAGTGTTACATAACTTAACGTGTAATTCTTTTAATAGATGTGCGTTCCTAGAGGTATTCTTTTAATAGATGTGCGTTCCTAGAGGTATGCATAGGATATAAATTAGTGGGAACAACATGCCTTTACCTGGATATGTGAATCATGAGAAAATAATGAAGAGTTCCGGAGATACGGCCAAAAACGTCGCTCATCGGCCACAAAATCAAGTTTTTTGAAACTTTAAGCGCCAAGCGGCACGTGTTAATATGATCCAATCGTTCTTAAACTTTGGCTATCTTAAAATCTGCAAAGGCTGATCATTTTATGGGGTTCCCGTTGACAAAATTCCTCAAAAAATTTCCATCCCTATCACTGCGGTCACCCTAATGTGTAATCGATTGCACATGTAGTCCTTATCGCCCAGCTCTGTGTAATACATATGTAAATATTATTATTTTGTTTTTTTTTTTGTTTTTAATTCACATAAAAGTAATTATTATTTTATTGTATAAATTTCTTATGTAGATTTTCTTAAGATTGCGCCTAAAGTGTCACAAAATTTCATGCATTCCTTTGCCGCATTGTTTTAAAATTTAAATTAAGTATCATGGAAAGTTTTTAAAATCTGCATGACTTTTTTGTTAAAGTTCATACCCAAACATTCATTTCCGGCAACTCCAGTTGGGATTTGTGAACTTATTCCCCCTCTCTATCTCTTTCTCCTTAATAAAGTTCGTGACGCGGACTTAGGGATTAGCGTATTTCAACCTCGACTACGGCAGCTCTGCTGAAATAACACATTTGAATAAAAAAAATTTGAATTTAAAAAAAAAAAAATAGTAATAAAATAAAATGTTGCAGTCAATTGGCAACTGACGAAAAGTTTATTATTAAGTACGTATGTATGTACGTGCCGGGCAGCTAAGGGCGCACACAAAGCGTGCTTCCAGTGTAAATAAGAAAAAAAAAAAAAAAAATACAAAAAAAAAACCAAAACGAAAACGAAAATAACAAAAGAAAAACGCTATGAAAAAAACTTTGCATAATTAACCAGCGAGTGAGTGGCTGCTGAAAATGAAATAGGCAACTATGTATGTATTTGAGCGGTCATGTACACTTTCGACTTAGTTAAATTTTTATGGTTTAGCTTACTTTTCTATGTATAGATCCACATATGTATATGTATGTATGTATGTCAGTGGCGGACCTAGCACAAATTGCCTGGGCAAGCCTATGTGTGAAGCATAACCATTAGCCATTTATGTAATTTCCTTTGCTGTATTATTTAAAAGTCTGATTGCATTCCGTCATTGACTTTGATTTAGAGTCCTCAATTTCTTTTTAACATTTTCGAGTGGCCCGATTAAATGCTTTTAAATGTTCGAACGCTCGTTTGTTTGTTCATTACGCGTATGTTTGTACGGGCATTTGAACAATTCGGGTATTTGAAGATCGTTTTTTCTCGTTTATTTTTTTTTTTGTTTTTTTTCATATGTATTTTTTATTTTTGTTTTCCTGATACACATTTTTTTTTTGTATACTCAGAGAAAAGGAATCAAAAATAAAATTTTTATTTTTATATTGCACGTTTTAAACCAAGTCATTTTTATTTTATAAATGAAAATTTTTAAATTAAAAATTAAATTTTTTAAATTAAAATGTATTTAGGATTTTAAAATGAAACATGTTTAAATTAAAAATTAAAATTAATGGAATAAAAACGAAAGTTTTTCCTTCAAAATCTCATAGTGCTTAAAATAAAAATAAACATTTTTAAATTAAAATTGTTTTTTCTTGAATTTGCAATTTTTCTCTCAACATTTTTAAAATAAAAAATTTCGTATTTACATAATTCTTAAATATAAAAACGTGCGCTAGGGAAATCTTACACGAATGCGCAGAGGTATTATTAGTTTCCTTATACCGACGGAAATTTCAGCAGTAGCAAGTGTATTTGCTTATTGCCTAAAAAATGGGTGCTTTAGTGTTTGAAAAACTGAGGTCCAATTTGATTTCCACCGCTTTTTAAAATTATCTTGATATTGTGCCAATAGTCGTCAAAAATCACAATCAACCCTTTTATAATCTGGTATTTGATATTTATGTTTGCATGCACATGCAGATGTAAGAAATTATGTGCATAAGTATGTACCTACATGCAAACGAAAATCAAATCAAATATGCATATGGCTGTGAACACTGAACTTTTGAATGCCGAAGCCAGCTTCATATTCGCATACACATTTTATGTGAAAAATAAAAAAAAGTGCTTTGCTAGTTTTTTTTTCAATTTAAGTCTGAAAATAAGCAATTGGTTTCTCCTTAGCGAAAGCGAGAAAACAAGCTATGTTATTCTGTTTTGAAAGCCAGGTAAAAGCTAATGTGTGGAAACGTTGAAGCATGCTCACTGTGCTGTGATTGGCTGTACAAACAAAATACACATTGTGAGGTGGATTGGTGGTGTATTTGCGCTATTTTCTTAGCAGGCTTTTACGGGCATGTTACAGTGGGGGCTATATTATTGAGAACTTAAATAGTAAACACATTTAAAACGTATAATAACCAGATTTTAAAGAATTTCGTATGAAATGAACGAAAATGTGTACGCAAGCCAGGCTTCTCGGCTTGTATGAAGCGACCGCCTCTGATGTATGTATGTACTATGTGCACCACCAAAGTATTTTATTATCATGAAAAATTTATGCCAAAAATTTTGTTTTTGTGAGTTAGAAAGTTTCAGCTGCCTGTTATCGAAGCTCAAACAGCTAAATAATCTATATGTACATAAATACATACATACATATGTACATAGTAACTTCACATAGCAAAAAAACATACCATTTATGAATTGCATCGAATATTTTTGGCTTAAAGGACCAAAAAGAGGAATGCTTGTTTAAAAACATTGCATGAAAAAAGAATTCAGATTGACTTCTCTCAATTTAGCAGAAAGCTTTAAACGAAAAATGCACTACTCCCCAAAAAAGAGGAATAGTCTTGAAAAGAAAAATGCTATGAAAATTGCTTTTTTGACTATGAAACGCCGGCGATATTCATAAGTGAAACAAAATTGAAATGTGTGCTGTTGACATGTGGCGAACGAACAATAAAACAACAACCAAGGTTTATCCAAATAGAGGTTATATTACTTCCGTTTTTATGTGTGTGTTTTCTTTAAAAATGTCAATGTGAAAGAGACGAGAAATGAATTTCAAGGTAAAATTTTTGCCAATTCGTTTTGTCTGACATTCACACTTTTTAGTATACATACACAATTCCAATCAGCTTATCTACTGCGATATCCTTCTTTAGATAATTCTTGACAACAACTAACAGTAAAAAATTCAACAGTGTCAAAAATTATGAAAAAACAAGTAAGGAAGCCTAAGTTCGAGTGGAATCGAACATTAGATACTCAGCTGTATGCTTTCATTGTTTGTTTGCGTTTGATGGAAACACGGTGCACTTAATATAAAGCGAGTGCTGCATAAAGGGGGCGTAGTCACGCCCATTTTCTAAATTTTTATCAGTCATCCAACTAAGCATATGGACTTTATTCTTTGTGCAAAATTTCATTCCTTTTTGACTTCTAGTTACAAAGATGTCACGTTACAACTTCCCAAACGGTGTTCCAGAAATATCTTTGTTAAAAAGTAGGCGTGGTCATAAACCGATTTCAATAAGTTTTTGCGTGTCTATTAACACAAGTTATAAAAGTGAATAAACAAAGTTTCGTGATAATATCTCAATTATTTGTCGAGTTATAGGCTAAGAAATCTCGTATATCCCTTTGTCTAAAAAGAGGCGGTGCCACGCCCATTTTCCAAAATTTTTGTGGTTTTCGTTTTATGTCCGCAGTTGGACTCCTGCTATAAAATTTCAATGATATATCTTTATATTTGACAGAGATATCGCTTAAAATGTTTTTATTAGGTCACTTTATAAGACCCATATATAAAAGTGGGCGTGGTCGTCAACCGATTTTGAAAATTTTTCGTCCAAACATTTGCCTAAGTAAGTATATCACGCGTACCGAATTTCATCGATATATCGTCAGCGGTTTCTGAGTTATGACTCATAAAACTTTCAATGTTTGCCCCTTAATAAGTGGGCGTGGCACCGCCCATTTTCCAAAATTTTTGTGTTTTTTGTTTTATGTCCATAGTTGGACTCACGCGAAAAAATTTCAATGATAGATCTTTATATTTGACAGAGATATGGCTTAAAATGTTTTTATTAGGTCACTTTATAATACACATATATAAAAGTGGGCGTGGCCGTCAACCGATTTTAACTATTTTCCGTCCAAACGTTTGCCTAAGTAAGTAAATCACGCGTACCAAATTTCATCGATATATCTTCAATGGTTTCTGAGTTATGACATATAAAACTTTCAAGGTTTGACCCTTAATAAGTGGGCGTGGCACCGCCCGTTTTCCAAAATTTCATCAAATTTCTTCATAGGGGCCTGAGCTCAACACGTGGGTAAAATTTCATCGCTCCAGCTATATTAGTGACTGAGATACCAAATCTCCGATTTTTTCTATATAGGAAAAGTGGGCGTGGTCATGGTCCGATTTCGCCCATTTTCAATACCAACCGTCCCAGTCTCGATACCAACTTGCATTTCAAATTTCATCAAAATATCGCATTTTTTGCGCGAGTTAGAGTGTTTACAGACGGACGGACGGACGGACGGACATGGCTCAATCGATTTCTCTTTTCACCCTGATCATTTTGATATATATAAGTCTATATCTATCTCGATTATTTCATTCTGTTACAATCCACCGTTATGTGATTAAAACTATAATACTCTGTGTACTAGTACAGCTGAGTATAATAATACGGACCGTATTGGCGGCAGTAGAAAATGCAAAATGAGAAAATATGCACATACAAACAAACTCGGTCAGCGAATGCGTTAAACAAAAATCAAATGATAAAAAAAAAACAAGAGTTAAGGTTAGTCAAACTGCAATTGTGACTTGCAGTTTTCCAAAGGTGAACCAATTTTCACAAAACTCAATCAATTTTTGTTTATCAACAGCATTTTTTTATTTTCATTTCAAATAGCAGAAATATGTAGAGCTTTTCGTATTGCCAATCAACTGTTCTAAAGGCTGTGAATTCCCAATAGGGGAAGGCAATCGTTGTCAATTTGTTATGTTTGCTCGATCCATCTACTACTGCAGATATTTTGTTTGAATATATATGTATAAACAAATGTATATATGTATGTACATACATATATATGTATCTATCTATTTGTATCTGCTTTAGCTCATAGTCTGTTTAACCTGTATTAGGGATTCCAATCCCGGGATCCCGCCCTTTATGACATCCCGAAAATCCCGGGATAGCTAGAATTTTATCCCGGGATTTTCGGGATAAGATAAAGAGAGAATATTCCGCTATTATAGCAAAGAAAAGTTATATTTTATATAATTTTTATTGGTCTCAGATCTGTATACTAACAGCATTTCCTATTCTGAATGAAAATGTTGCATTATTACATTGCAGCATTATCAACATGTGTCCTCTGTCCTATTACAGTGTTGCATTTTTCATGTGATGGATGAAACAAAAATAATGCAATGTGCTAAGAGCAGAAGATGTTGCCCCGTAGTCGGGCCAGTTTTATATTTTGTCAATAGAACAAACATCCCTAAAAAAGTGTTCGAGTCTGTGTGGAAGAGAACAAAAAAATGTGACAGCCGGAAGAAAGTGCGACATTTTTGCTAGAATAAAAAAGGCCATTAGTCAAAGTAAGGATTAAAATTTTTGATTTTTTTTTAATAATTAAATTTTTTGTGTTGAAGTACGCGTTGTAAGGAAACGTACGTTTGCTATTTTTAAAGCTTTTAGCTTGTGGCAAAATTCATTTGATAATTTCTATTTCCTGATTTTTGGTCATTTATTTCTCAAATGTTTTTTGGAATTTTTCCACACGGAAAGTAAATAATGGAAGAAAATGGAATCAAAATTTTAATTAGACTTGATAGTCTTACAACACTCTACTAAAATTAAATACGCAGCTGCATACTCGGAATTCATATTTATCTATTCAGAAGTTGCATTAATTTTCTGAATTTTTCGGCAAGCTTGGAAATATTCGCTTAAACAAAGTGCGTCGTTAAATTCTAAAAAAATTTTAGTGGAAATTATTAAATGATTGTAAGCCTTTTTATTAATATCCTAAAAGTACCAACTGCAAAGGTAAATGTTTTGTTCACCAAATGTATGTAATTTTCGTTGTTGAAGCACAACCTAAAGTAACTCTTAGGTATTATTAAATAATACGAATGATTTTACATTCCTACTTTTTTTTTTGTTACCAATGAAATAATAAAAAATGGCAATAAAAATCTATTTTTTCTTTGCATTTTAAAGTTGTAGCGTTTCTCTAAAAATGAATTTACTTTTTTCAACCCCAAATGTGGGAAAATAATACTGGTCGAAAAATTTTTGTAACAGAAATCAAATTCTACGTTTCAAAAGGATTTCGGTGTACACTGAGATAAAAATCAACCAAAAGTTGGTTAATAGTACTAATTTCACACTTGAAATGGAATCAATGTGAATTTTGTTTAATATTACCATTACCATGGTTGATATATTAGACAGTGCTTTTGGTTATATCAACCATGATATTTGTTGATATAACAAAATGTTAGTTGAAATCTTCAACCAATTTTTTGTTAGTATTAAACAATTTGTTGGTAATATTAACCAACACATGTTTAAATAAAATAAAAATATGTATGTACAGTTGAAGGGTTTGAGGCGCAATTTGCTTTTGTTCATAAACGAAAATTTTTCAAGCGGCGCTCATCACAACATCAAAAAAACTCTCTCGCTCTCTGCAATTCGGGTCCAGCCATTCAACTTCGTCAAGCACAAACGGTGTTGAAGGCGATGGTCACAACAGAGCCGAAGCCATAAAGCTTCGTAAATGTTTTTATGTTTTTTTTAGATATGAATCAACCAATATTTTGGTTAATATTACAAATATACACGTTGGGGTAACCAACTTTTTGTTTGATATTGATTTCAACCAAAATATTGGTTAATGGTACAATGAAAATGTGAATATTACATTTTTTCCTTTTGACATGAATAAATCAACCAATAAAATATTAACCATGAAGTTGGTTGAAAAAACCATTGTACTTTTTTCTCTGTGTAGTTTTTGAGAGATTCATGTCCAAAGAGGCCGCTGTGGTGCAGTGGGTAGAGTGCTCGCCTGCTACGCCAGAGGTCTCGGGTTCAAACCACGGTCCGAGCAAAAGACCAAAACAATTTTTCTAATTAGTAAAAATCCAATTATTGGTTTTTTTAAGAGCAGCGGCCACCTCTCGGCAGTGGGCGGCATACCCTCCGAGAGTATTTCTGCCATGAAAAGGCTTCTCACAAAAAATGCATTCGCCGTTCGGAGCCGGCATAAAACTGTAGGTCCACCCAATTAGTAGAAAAAACAAAAAGGAGCACACCTCGAATCGGGAGAGAAGCTCGGCCATAAAACTCGTCAGAGTTATAATAGCGCCATTGTATTATTATATTATATTATATTATATTATATTATATTATATTATGTCCAAATAGGCGAAAAACGCAGTTTGTGGCCATATTCACTCCTCAATATTTTTAAAATTACTGACTCATTAAAAACTGATTACATCTATTGGAAGCACGATCATTTCTTTTGAAGACAACGTAGATATCTGAATAAGATACCCGAAAAAGCAAAGCGCTGTTTTCAAGAGAAATGATCGTTCTTTCAATAGCTGCAATCCTCTTTTAATGAAAGTTAGTAATTTAACAGATTGAGCTGTGAATATAGCAAAAAATCGCATTTTTCGCCTCTTTTGACATGAGTATCTCAAAACCTACACATATTACCGAAAATCCGACTTCAGATTCAGAATCAGCGCACCGAAATCCTTTAGAAAAGTAGAATTTTATTTGAGTTAGAAAATTTTTTGGAAATTTTTTCGGCCTGTGTAATTAAAGTCCAAATCCCGGGATAAATCCTGGGATCCCGGGATTATAAAATAAAATATCGAAAATCCCGGGATCGTAAAAATCGGAAAAATTGGAATCCCTAACCTGTATGTTAGATTTAAGTGGGATATTTGAGCGTTCCTCACATCCCGCCTTAGCCACCGCTGTGTATAAAAGTGTACGTTCAGTGACTGAAGCTCCACAAAATTAATGAAATATTTCCTAATTTTGCTTTTTATGACCATTTTAATTTGACCTTTTTTATAATTTTCATATGAGCATGCATTTGCAATAATTTCATAGCTTTTTTTCTTTGCTTGTCATTCTATTTAACAAGCGACAGGAAGGAAAGTATAGATATACACATACTGCATTCCCTGATGTCTATTTATATATGATATACCCAGAAGAAAATTTGTCAAGGTCTTCGCTTCACAAGGTGTTACAGGACAGCTTCTGGGCAAGAGAAACTCATACATATGTATATCCACAGCTACCCACATTGACTGCTTTCTGTGCTTTTTTTCTTCTGAAGCGGTTTGGAAAGGTTTTAAGCAAAAAAAGCAAAATCTTGAAATCTCCTCCTTCTATAAACTATTCCTTCGAAACTGGAGAAGAATCTTTGTAAATTCTTTTTGTTGTTGCTGTTGTTGTAACATCCTTGGCCGGTTCTGAATCCGATTCTTTCCGTTGCTTAGTTCCGACTGCTGTGCGAACTCTCTGTAAGTGCTTTTTACTTCTCTCTTTTTCTACTGGGCATGTATGAATTTCGCATGCATCATAATCGTAAACATAAAGTGAAGCATTCATTTGCTCACTTCACGCAAAGTGATCGTTTAAAAACGGGGATTTCATTTCGCCAACTGCAATTAACGGTATCATCATGTGCACAATTTATCACATCTCTCTCCTCCCTTTCCGCTTCCTATTCATTCCATTCTGTATCATTAAGGTTAACGATGGTAGCCCGAACGATAGTTGTAGGTAGTTGTAGTTGTAGCTGTTGTAGAGTTGGTGATTGTACTTTGCTTTCAGCGCAGATTCCGTATGTCAGGTCCGTACATAAATGTATGTATGTACGTACATATGTACATCAGGGTGGTACTTAAATGTAGCAACACAATTTTTATATCTGATTTATTTAAATATCCCTATGACGGTGCTACTATAGACGAAGGTAACACATATGCATGTGTGTATGTATGCATGTGTGTATGTATGGATAGGTTCTAGTGCCGATTTGTATAAATATACATATGTACATGTACGCGATTATGTGCGTCTGCTTGGTCTCATGTTGCAGAGTCAATTACCTGTATGTTTGTTCGCAACGACGAAAGGTAAATACATGTACATATGTATGTACATACATACATATGCGCTTTTGTGGCCATTAGTCTCACGGAGAGCTGTAAGAGCGCCTGTTATTTACGGCAATTGCTTTGCTTGCAATTTTTGTTACTCACACATTCACTTTTTCGTGCCTGCGGTCCATTTGAGCCTAAAATCGTTAAAAATTTTGGCACAGACCATACACAAGTGGATAATTTGTTTTGGTTTGTTGCACCTTTGGGCGGCCATTGAACGTGCAATGTGTAATTATATTCTTAAATAACGTGATGCTATCTTAATTGTCGGAAACTCTTTTTGACTTGTGGTTTTCGTTTTTGCCATCCTTTGAAATTAAGCCGGAATGCAATTTAGTTATCGTCAGCTTTTTCGCTCTTACTATGTCTAACTGCAGTGATTTTGAATACAAAAACAGCGCTGTGTCCACACGTAAAAAGAGAGCTGCCGAGTTCGACCATTAGCACCCAAATTTGCTGCATGGAGACAAGCATTCACATGCAAATTCATGAGCTTACGTGTTTTTAAATATTAATCCAATTCATTCGCACTCTGTCAAGGACGATTTGTCACTGTCAGTGGCGACCAGAATAGAATAATTCCAAAACATATGTAATACAAGATGTCGCAAGCGAATGTTGCAAATACGAACAAGGACACGGTAGGCAGGAAGCGACGATAGGTTGCATGAAAATGTCGAGAAAAAAGGAAAGTGGGGTTGTGTTATGTGATGTTTATAGATGAAACATCCGTTGAAATTAAAATCCGAGCTGCTCCTTTTTCAAGGATATCCACATTTTTTGTTTTTTTTTTGAAAGGATCAAATATTGAGGAAATCGAAAATTCGCCACCGTCCAAATTTTTCCGATTTCAATACATTATTTGGTCGCTAAGGGATACAAAAAAAGGTATTAAAAAGAAAAAAGGACACCTGTAGTGGAAAAATCCAATGTGAACAGGACCTAAAGGATAAGCACTGAAATATAAAATAACACAAAAAGTACCCACTTTAATTTGCGTATAACTCCTAAAATGTTAACTCTACGTGAAAATTCCTTATAATATGTTTCATTCGGAATAAATAAGGGAATATTTCTTTGATATACAATTTTGATGTACCTGCAGTGCTTAATGTACTTTTGTGCATCCCCCCAAAATTTAACAACACCATACAAAAAATAATTTTATAAAATGCATGTTGTAAAATCTATGAATATTCGCGGATGTACATTGCCAGTGTTTGTCAACAACTACTGATTATGTTCATAAACAAGCAGTGTGGAGACATTTCCCTAAAAGTATGCTGTGGATATTAGCTGAGGTTTGTTATACTCAGCGGTACTAGTACACAGAGTATTATAGTTTTAATAACATAACGGTGGATTGTAACAGAATGAAATAATCGAGTTAGATATAGACTTATATATATCAAAATGATCAGGGTGAAAAGAGCAATCGATTGAGCCATGTCCGTCCGTCCGTCCGTCCGTTTGTAAACACTCTAACTCGCGCAAAAATTGAGATATTTTGATGAAATTTGGAATGCGAGATGGTATCGAGACTGGGACGGTTGATATTGAAAATTGGCGAAATCGGACCATGACCACGCCCACTTTCCCCATATAGTAAAAGTCGGATATTTTGTATCTCAGTCACTAATAGAGCTGGAGTGACAAAATTTCACCTACGTACGTAGTTATTCAGCTCAGGCCCTTATGAAGAAATATGGTGAAATTTTGGAAAATGGGCGGTGCCACGCCCACTTTTAAAGGGGCAAACATTGAAAGTTTTATAGGTCATAACTCAAAAACCGTAGCAGATATCGACGAAATTTGGTACGTGTAATTTACTTACTTAGGAAAATCTTTGGACGAAAAATTGCCAAAATCGATTGACGACCACGCCCAAATTTATATATGGGAACTATTAAGGGGCCTAATAAATATATTTTGAGCGATATCTTTGTCAAATATAAAGATATGTTATTGAAATTTTGTGTCATGAATCCAACTATAGACATAAAACAAAAAATAGAAAAATGTTGGAAAATGGGTGTGGCACCGCCTTTTTTCAGACAAAGGAATCTACGAGATTTCGGAACCCATAACTCTACAAATAATTAAAATGTTATGACGAAAATCAGTTTGTACACTTTAATAACTTGTGGTAATACATGCTCAAAAATTTAGCGAAGTCGGTTTATGACCACGCCTGCTTTTTAACAAAGATATTTCTGGAAAACCCTTTGGGAATTTGTAATGTGACATCTTTGTAATTAGATGTCATAAAGGGTTGCAAATTTGCACTAACAATAATATTCATATGCTTAGTTGGATGACTGATAAAAATTTTGAAAATGGGCGTGGCTACGCCCACTTCATGTAGCACTCGCTTTATATAAAATACACCGGGTTTCCATCAAACGCAAACAAACAATGAAAGCATACAGCTGAGTATCTAATGTTCGATTCCACTCGAACTTAGGCTTCCTTACTTGTTAGTTTTAGTTTAAATACAGAGAAAATGCAATGAATTGCGATTTAAAAGGTGCCTTTGTTTAATGTGTCCACTCCCCAAACGAAAATTTAAGTAAACATTGTGTGGACGAGTTTTAAGTATTTTTTTTTTTAATTTTCCGTTGGATATTGAAAACCCCCCCAAAATTTTTTCTGTGTGCGCCACTGGTTGTATCCATACACACATGTAAGTATGCGTGTTTGTGCATGCTACAAGCGCTGTTGTTCAGAAATAAATGTTCCAAATAGAGTGTATTAGTTCCATTTGTAGTGCTGTGTGTATGTATTTATACATTTGTTGACACCCAGGAAACATTCTCGGAGCATTCATAATTTGAAGCCCGATATGAGTCCGAAATATGTATGTATGTATGTATGTGTGAAACATGAGCCTCAGAATTCCGGAATCCGATATAAATCCGAAATATGTGTGAAATATGAGCTTAGGGTACAGCCAGACGACGCAAAAAAAGTACTTTCAAAAAGTGAAAAATTCAAGTTTTTGTTTATTTTATAATTTTTTTTTGTATTTTTGTTTTTTAAAATGATTATTGTAATTCATAGGTGCTGTTTAGAAAAAGGAGAAGCATAAAAGTATCACTAAAGTTTAATAAAATGTTTAATGTTCCACTATATGATGGCGTTGGATTGAAGTTCAGGTTGAGTTCAGGTTCGAATATGGAGGAGAATGCAAATAGACAAGACCATAAAGCAAGCAATGAAGTTGAAGAAGGTTCCACAATGAGAAACGAGGAGAATAAGCGGGGGTGAATGGAGAGAGAGGATGAGGAGAATTGGATCGGTGGAAGGAAAACGAAAAAAAGAAATGCAATTTTTAGTGGCTAGCACGAAATTTTGTTTTTTATCAACAGAAAAAACATTTTTTTGGTTTTACTAGTCATAAAAGAAGGAAAAAAGAGTTATAAATATGAGTACAATAGTAGTCTCTTACGACTCTTATTTAGGCTCATATGGTGTACGAAATTATGCCCACTAATCAGGCGACCACCTTAAGAACAGAAAGACATACATTTCGGACGCCAAAATGAGCTCACAATGAGTGTGAACGCTCCGCTTTAAAATTAATTTCTGGCTCTTTTAAGATTCCGAATGTTTACTGGGCAGCCATCAAGCCTATTTGCTGTGCCCCTACATAAAATATGCCACTGGCTTTCAATCAGATCGGAACCGGAGCTAGTGTGAATTCGCTGGATGCAAGTTAAGCGCAAAGTTTTTGTTGTACAACAAATTACTGATAGGAATGTATTTATTTCTACATGCATACTCGTATATATGTATGAGTTCGTAAACTTTTATTCCCATATTCCTTAAAAATTAAATCAGAACTTCTTACTTTTATCTAAGTAAGTATTTTTCATTTGCTTTTCCTTTTGATATCCCAAATTTCTACCATCTTTACTTAAATTGGTGCTTAACACGAAACTGATTGGCCTGACAAAAAAAGAACGTGCATACTCGCCATAACGGTTTAGTGATCAAAAACAGATTTACAAAATTTCCAATTGGCGTGCTATTTTGCTGCAGCAATATCGCTATAGGTACGTTATAGGTATACATCACTTTCCCCTCCCTTCAGCCGGCCACTCTACTACCTGGCCTTAGCCACTTTCACTTCACTTCGCTTCACTTCACTTCACTTCGCTTCGCATGCAAGAATTTGCAACGCGGGACTTTAATGTCTTTTGCGGTTGTTTACTTCAATGATTTCATCAAGTAATTTGTTGTTTTTGTTATTGCTGGTTGTGGTTCTTACATTGTACGTATGTATGCAGGTGTATACCCATTCATTTCATTTCAACTTTCCTTTAGCATTTTCTCAATTTCCACATTGTTTGTTTGTATTTTTAATTTTGCTTTGACTGTAGTTGCATTTATTTGTTGACTTTTTTTCTAATTTTTTCTACTTTTTTCTACATTTTTGTAGTTTTCGTTTTACTTTTTAAATAGCCGCAGTTGTGGTTATTCCTTCGTGTTTGTTTATTTTCTTTTTATTTTTCCACACTCTGGTGCGTGTTTGTTGGCAATACAGGAATGCATTACTTTTTACGCTCCGCTCTGGGAGGGGGCTCGCCATTTTCTATTACGCTTCAATAATTGCATCGCATCGCCCTGAATAACACATTTATATTCGTTGTTTTGCACTGATTGCACAATCGTTTCTGTTGTGTCGCTGGCGGTGACACAATTGCCCAACAAGCGCGGAATGTGCACCCGCAGAACTTCGCTTAATTCCAGCATGTGAGGGGTTCCAATCCTGGCAAACACTTAAATGCCCTTCATTCTAAAATTGTTAATTGAAAACTTTAATTTCCTTTCAATTTAATTTAATTTTATTTTATTTTATTTACTGTGTTCCCTACCTAATATCTCCCGAGCATAATGGGCACAATATATATTCAAGGGGAGCTTATTACTTTTGCGATTTGACCCTACCTCTAAAAGGTCTTAGTCAGCCTAACAGCCAAGCTTAAAATAATCTAGAAACAATTGTAATGTTTCATACTCTAATTCTTCCAAGAGGAAGATGCTCACATAACTAATATAAGGTTAACTTCGTAGGCATGAATTCATTGTATTTTGAATGACTTAAAAGGCACAAAAGGACATTTTGTTTGCATTTTACATTTATAATTAAATTACTTTTCTAACTTTTAACGACCGTAATATGACCGTCTGCCGAATAACAAACAAAAAGTTAAATTTGCATATGAACAGCTGTATAATGCATAAAGCACATAAAATTAAGTAAATTGTGTAAATATGTTTGCATGTTAGCATGAAAATTCAAATGAGCCGATGGCTTTTTTTATTAACTAAATATCACATGCAAGGCAAAATCGTCAAGTTTTTTTTATTGTGACTTTATTGGAATATTTTCGATTGCGGCGATAAAATCAATAACTTTTTTATATGCTTACATATTTATGTACATTGTATGTACATACGTTTGTGTGCACGTGTTTATATATATTATTTATTATTTACGTACATAAATTTTGTGTATAATTGTGCACGTAAATTTACCTCAATCTCGGCAATTCGCAATAGACCCAATCCGTGACTTCATCCAGTCTGACCTCCCTGTGTGTATTGGCCAAATCCGATTTATTGCCAGCGATCACAATCGGTATGTCCTTTGGCGGCGTTGGTAATATTCATATGCGTGTATGTAAATGAAAGAGGAGAAGTGGAATTAGCATTGCATTACATGTGTGTATGTATGTATGAATGTATGTATGTATGTATGTATGTATTTGTTATATTCACACTTTCATAGGGAAAAAGGATGCAAAAAGTGTGTGTAAAATGAGCTTTTCTGGAGTGTTTCTTCGAAAACCGTAAAAAAGGTACTTCTTATAATTCGAGTTCGGATTCAATTTCGATCCGTTTATGTGACTGCTTTTAAAATGCGCACGTATAACAATATTTTTCTCTTTTGGGGCTTATTTCTGAGGGTAAGGCTTAAAGAAAGCTGCGTTTGATAGCTCCTAAAAGAGTATTTTTTCCTATTCTTGTTTAGCCAGGAGTGATCGTGTATCCAAAATTGAAATAATACTAATGTTAATTTATTTGATGTATTGTGGAAAAACAAGCAACCAAAAAGTAGTTAATTTATTTCGCTGTCTCTCGATACTGGTCGTAATGTAAGCACTATTGGACTTGTTACATATTTGTTTTTTTTTCGAGCTTCTGAGATCCACAAAAAAGTGTTAAACTGCAGAGGAAATGGTTTTCATTAGATATTTTTGTTTTGTATTTCCAAATTGATTGTGTGCGATTTTTAATTGCTTTCTGCCTCGCCTAAGGGAAGTGGGAATGTCGTTTGATTTAAATTACTTTTGCGTGCGTAAATATGTATGTACAGAGAAACCTCTCCTAACGGACACCTCTCATAGGCGGACACCTCCCTTGAGCGGACATTTTTTCATGCACCAAGGTTTAGGTTCAATTTTTAGAACAAATTGCCCTCTCTTAGGCGGACACTCTCTTGGGCGGACGCGGACAGTTATTTACTATTGAATTGCACTAAAAACTTCTATTAAGCGGACACGAACCTCTCGTCAACGGACACTTTGATTTTTTTTCATAACGAATCACATAAAAACCTCTATTAGGCGGACACGAACTCCTCTTATGCGGCAAAATATAAGTATGCATAGCAATATGAAAAAAGTTCGCGGAATGTTCGTTAGGTAAAAAGCGCTGTGATGAAAGGCGAATCACCAACTAAAATAAATAAACGCTTGACTTTATTGGAATAGATAAAAAATACATTCACCGAGAGCACGGATTTCCAGTTGGATGATAGTACCGATACTGAAATTATTACCGCTGAAAGTAGGTAATGCAATCTCCTCGTACGAAATGGCTTTGACTGCAGTTTCAAATTTGAAAAGATTTTGCACGGAAGACCTTATTGCATTTGAATTGTTGCAGAATTTTTAAAGCCATCCGAAAAGCAATTTTATTTTAAATAAGCAAAAACCCTTCGTCAATAGACAATTTCGCAATTTTTTAAATAATTTCAAAGATATCCCAACATTTCTAGTATGTGTATGCTAATACTTTATGTACATATGTATATACATACATACATACATATGTATATGTATTTATGTGAAATTTTGAAAACATAAGAATCCTTGTATTTTTCAGTGAAATATGAATAAATAAATCCTTTAAAATCCAAAAAATTTCTAAAATAGCAACCCACTCCCTTAAGCGGACACCTCTCTTGGGCGGACAAACTTTGCCCGACGGTGAGTGTCCGCCCAAGGGAGGTTTCACTGTATATATATTTGTATGTTTGTACATATATTTAGTTTAATGCCGTTTAATTGAATGCAGATTTTTTGGAAGTCTAAGCATTTTTTTGTTTTTATTTTTTATTTCGATTAAAATTTAATTGATGCGAATTAAAATAAAATCGAAAATTTATTTAAACTAATTCTGTTGGCGTGAAATTTTTACACTTGCAATGGCCAAAGCTTGATTTAAAAAATGTTAACAGTCACAGCTATTCCACGCTCCATACGTGTGTACGTAAGTACGTAATACAAGTATATATACATATAATTATTTAAATAGAAATTGCACAACAACATAATAATTAATATGTATCAATGCAAATATCAATGCCGATCGGGGAACTTATCGTGCATTTCGACTTTCAACCAAAAGTTGCCATGTCAGAATAGATACTTTACCTGAAAGTCGGCACGTTGTTCGCGTATCTCTTCGAAACACTGTTTGACACATTGAAAACTAGATGCCGACGTGGTGGCATAAACCAACATGAACGCGTGAGCGGTTGCTATGGACAGACGTCGCATTGCGGGAAATTGCATATCGCCGGATGTGTCTAGAATGTCAACCTGCAAATGGAGAAAAGAAAAAAGATGATGCTTATAAATGTTCGAAAGTACTTACTTACAGTTTAAAAATGCTGCTAAGAAAATAAGAATTAATAAGAAAAATATATGAAATGTATGTATGTATCAGAGCTGTAAAAAGCTGCAATCATTCGTCCCAGCAATCATTGATTGTTCTTCCAATTTTATTGCAATGAAAATTTATTGCAGTTTTTTGATTGAAAAAATTGCAATTTGAAATAATTTGTGTTCCATAGATTGCAATAAACATTTATATAAAATTTTTGATTGTAAAATAACTACAATCAGCAATAATTTGCCTTCCATTTATTGCAATAAATGTTTATTGAAATTGTTGGGGATCAAGTTCATTGCAATAAAATTTATTGAAATTTTTTGATTGTACAAATTTTCAATACAATAATTTACAAAAATTTCATTGCAACAAACATTTCTCATAAATCAGTTTCATTGTAAAGATTACAATAGCAATAATTGTATTGTAATAAATATTCATCGTAAATCATATTGATTGAAAAATGTTTGATTGCAAGGCTTGCAATAGCAATCATTTTCCTCATAACTATATACGAATGTGTTGGGACTGATGAAAGGCAAGCGCTTGGGTAATTCGAGCAATACCCGGCATTCATATAACACGGTTTGCGCGTAATAACCCATTTCCCGGGTTCATATGTATGTATGCACATTAGGGTGTCCTTAAAATCAGATTAGCGATTTTCTTCGATCTCACCCCCTACATCGTTAACAGCATGATCAAAGATACCATAAATAAATTTTGGTCCAGATCGGAGACGGTTAAGGGGTGTCGCAAAGGGGTAAAAGTTTAGATAACCATATGGGACCCCGGGCGACACCCTTTAACCCTCTCCGATCAGGACCAAAATTTATATTTGGTATCCTTGAGTACAAAACTATCGACTTTGGCCATTAGATAAAAAAAATTAATTAAATTTTTTGGTCTTTATATGGTAGTCTGAACTTTGACCCCTCTGCGACAACCCTTAACCACCTCCGATCGAGACCAAAATTTGAATTTAGTATTTTTGAGTACAGGACAATCGATTTGCGCATTAGATATGCAAAAAACTAAACTTAAATTTTTGAGCCTCGATAGAGTTTTCTGGGGTTTTATCACCTGTGCGACACCCCTTAACGGGTTTCGATCGGGACAAAAATATATATGTGGTATCTTAGACTATATTAGCATCGACCTAGGGGGTGAGGTTGAGAAAATATGCTATGTACCCTAATGTGCATATTGGCACACGGTACTGGTAATATTTGCAGTCGTCAATTTGTATAAAGTCTAGATGATAAGATGATGAGAAGGAGGTTGAAGGTGCGGATGGGTATAAGGATAAAGATATCGATAAAATTGAACATGAGAATGGGGATAAGTATATATATATTTATGTTAAACAACCATACTTACATAAATATGTATGACAGTAATGAGATATCCGGGAGTAAATGAAAAAGCAAATGAAACAAAAATAAATATATATCCTTATCCCCATCCACACCCTCATCCTCTTTCTCATCATCTTATCATCCAGACTTTATATGTACATATTGAAGACTGCAAATATTGCCAGTACCGTGTGCCCGGCAGCATCCAATATGTACATAACTACGTACATATGTATGTACCCAGGACATGGGTTATTACGCGGCTACTCGTGTGATATAAGTGCCGGGTATTACTCGCATTACCCAGGCGATTGCCTTTCATCAGTCCCAATGCATGCGTATAGAGTTATGAGGAAAATGATTGCTATTGCAAGCCTTGCAATCAAACATTTTTCAATCAAATTTGATTTACGATGAAAATTTATTACAATACAATTATTGCTATTGTAATTTTTACAATGAAAATGATTTACGTTTGAAGTTCATTGCAATGAAAAATTTTGTAAATTATTGTAAGGAAATGATTTACGAGAAAAGTGTATTGCAATGAAATTTTTTTAAATTATTGTAATTGTAATTTTTACAATTAAAATGATTTACGGTCAAAGTTGATTGCAATGAAACTTTTGTAAATTATTGCAATTCTAATTTCTGAAATCAAAATGATTGATGGTGAAGGTCGATTGCAATAACATACTTCTAAATTTTTGAAATTTTTATTTTTACAATCAAAAAATTTACTAGCAATATGATTTACAATCAAAGCTGCTTACAATAATATACACTTTTTATGATTGCAATACAATCTGATTGCAGCTTTCTACAGCTCTGGTATGTACAGGGCCGTGCGCAGGAATTAGCCTTGGGGGGTTTTAATTTTGGTTTGCATTCGCATACATTTTTCGCTAAGATAAACATATTTGCTGAAACAGATATCCAGACCCATACACCATAAATTTAAATGTTCTCTAACTTTTCTGAAACTCATTATGATTCATCAAAACCTAGTTAACAAGGTCCTGAATAGTACACGGAAAGAATTTTTTACTAGAATCAATGCCGAGACAAGAAAAATTAGACTTGATTTTGAACTTAGAAAATAATTTCTTAATATCAAGAAAATCCAAGAAAATTGGATTTGAAATAAATAAGAAAACATTTTCTTGCTTCAAGTAAAATTGGATTTTAAATAAATAAGAAATAATTTACTTAGGGTAAGTGTTTTTTTTTCTTGTTTTTTGAAATAAATAATTAAGAAATTATTTTTTTGTTGCAAGTAAAACTTTTCTTATACGAGCTTAAGTAAGTAAGAAAATATTAAATATTAAATTAAGTAAATATTTTCTAAAAATATTAAAAACGTAAAAAATAAGGAAAATGAAAACTAATCATGAGGGATTAGGAAACCATAATTAGTCAACTAGTATTTTCCTAGGACTTGTTTAATGAAATGACATTTTACTTAATATAAATGAAGATGTAAATAGTGAACTCCTTATACCAAATGCTTCACTAACAATCTGAGAATTGCAAAAATATTCAGAAATATGCAAAGCGGATGGCAAATGAAAAAAATACATGTAACTTTGGAAATGCAAATTCAGCAAGAAAAATTTTACTTCGCTCAAGAAAACGTTTCCTTATTTATTTAACATTTTTTTTGCCGTAGTTTGCTGATATGCTCAAAGAACTTTGGTGTTCAAATTGAGCAAGAAATATTTTACTTCGGTCAAGAAAACGTTTTCTTATTTATTTTCAATTTTTTCGCTGTATTTTGTTGTTCCAATTCGTCGAAACACAATTTTCTTAAATTCTTCTTGATATTAGCAAAAAGATTTTCTTCATTTAAGTAAATTTAAGAAAAGATGTTCTTATTTATTTAAACATTTTTTTTCTATAGATTTTGTTAGTGTTCTTGAATAAGAAAATAATTGTCTCATTTTTGGAAAACTCAATTTCTTGTTTCCTGTAATAATTAAGTCAATTTTTCTTATTTCCCTAAAAATTTTCTAAATTGAGTTCAAGAAAGCATTTTTCTTGATTCAAGTATACAAATTTCTTTCTGTGTACTGTTTACAGTACTTGTTAATTGAAACTGCTCACTGTTTTCACAAAATGAACATTTTTATTATGTTATCAGTACAATTTTTTTTTAAAATGCCAAACGAACATATGCTACACAACTTTGTAATTTCGGACAGCTCCAAGTGCAATTCAAAGTGCCGAACTTATGTATTGGCCAATCTTATTTTTTGCAACTTTCACCAATTTCTTCTTCCGTAAAATTATTGTAACTAATTTTGTCAAAAATTATGAGTCAAGATTCAATGCAAAATTTATAAACTGTATTTTGAAAATGTTTGCAAAATCATTGCAACTTAGATTTGGTCATGGGGGGGTTTTAACCCCCAAGACCCCCCGTGCGCACCGCCCTGGGTATGTATGTATGTTAAAGTAGGCTTGCTCGCTTAAAGGCCAACATGTCGTATGAGCAACATTATTTGCCATTCAGGCCTCATAAATTCATACTAATAAATAAATTGCATTAAGTTACTAAAAGCCTAAGAAAATCTAACTATAAATTTTTTCTTACACAATATTTTTCAATAATTCAAAAGCTAAATTAATTTCCATTTGTGTCATACTGTGACTACCAACTAATAGAAAATCTTCTACAAGCCAACAGCAACAACATCAATTAAATCAAGCAGAATACCAACAGCATCTCCATCACTTTCTGTTAATGCATTTTGTATTGCATTCTTGGCCATTGGTTGTGCTGACCTTGGGAAATTTGCTATTAAAAACAATTATGTGCAAGTAATTTCAATTATGCCAACATTCCATGATATTAAATGCCACGAAAGCATCTATGTTTCATTCGAAATATGTTTATATATGCATGTGTATGTGTGTGTCATAGTTCCTCGTGTATTCCCTCACGGAAAAAAAAAGTTAGTTGCAAAAATAAATATATTAAAAAGTGATTTATATTCAACTAATTTTAAAGTAGCTTTAAACAAATGCAGCGCGGGACAGTTTCTTGTATATGTACATATTTATATGTAAACACATGTTTTCAGATCTAAGTATGCCAAGATTGTTTTTTCCATTTTTTGGTTACCGTTTTTCAGCTTCACTTCCCATTAAACACTGAAAACGAAATTCTCAAACGGAGAAAATATTGTTTCATATTTATCATTTGAAAATTAACATAAATTCAATTGTTTCTCAAATATTTTTTATCAACTTGAGAACGATTTGCGAAATTTGAGGAAAATTTGTTTCGCATTTTTACCATTTCTTGAATTTCGACATCAAATGCAGGATTAAGTTATTTATATTAAACTACAAATAAAGTAGTTGAAAAGAAACTCAAGATAAAGTTATTTATTTTAAACTACTAGTAAAGTAGTTGAAAACAAATGCAGGATAGGGCAATTGACTGCTTGCTATGACATCGCCGTGTTAAAAAAGTCAGTTCATTGCAAAGGAAAAAGTCACATTTTCAATTAGTTGTTATTGAAAATAAAGTAGTTTATAAAGTGATTTAAAATTAATTAAATTTCCTACAGGGTTACTTATCTAAGCATACATACATATGTATAAATATATGTACGAAATGTCAGAGTTGCTTGTTAAGCAGCAACAGCTACTAAAAGCCAATTTAAATTGTTCTTTTTTATCTATGCAATTTCTTAGAATGTTTGACTCCGTTTTAATTTAATTTATGGCTCAAAGTCATACTGCAAATTCTCATCCAGTAAAAATTTTTCTGAAATTTAAAAGTATAAAAAAAGAACGAAATCGCAAAAAGAAGACTTGAAAGTCAGAACAGTGAAATGGTAAAAATAAAGCTCAAAATTTGATTGCGCCAAACCAAAGCGGGGAGTTAAAGGTGCATATTGCTTTATATTACTTGTCTTCATTTAGTTACAAACAAAAAATGTTATAAATTTTAGTAAGTAATCACAGAAAATATTGTTTTTTACAGCAAACGTAATATCCTCTTCCGCTTCGCATCGTGCATCGTTAGTTTGTACATACAAGGGACCCATTCCCATTGGGGATTAAATGCATATGTATTTATATATCGCTAGCTTAGAGGGCAAATTGTGTAAGTCCTTTTTTCAAACCTTGTAGGAGAGACAAAAACCAAAAAATTAAAAAATTCCAAACGAAAAAAAAATTTTTCTATTCATGTACATAAATATTTTGGACTTACACAATTTTCTTCGCTTTTTGGACTTACACAAGCTGCGTATCACTGAATAACAACGAGTAGAAATATGGCAAGTATAAGAGACTTGTTTAGCGTGTTGTGTATTTGATTTTCCTAGCTTTCTACATAAAAATTCACTTTTTCATAAAAGTTGACTTACACAATTTGCACTCTAAGCTAGCGATATATAATAATAATACACTGGCGCTATTATAACTCTGACGAGTTTTATGGCCGAGCTTCTCTCCCAATTCGAGCTGTGCTCCTTAACTATGGCTTTTCCTACTAATTGGGTGGACCTATAGTTTTATGCTGGCTCCGAATGGCGAATGCATTTTTTGTGAGAAGCTTTTTCATGGCAGAAATACACTCGGAGGGTATGCCGCCCACTGCCGAGAGGTGACCGCTGCTCTTAAAAAACCCAATAATTGGATTTTTATTAACTAGAAAAATTTGTGGTGTTTTGCTCGGACTGGTGTTTGAACCTGAGACCTCTGGTATATCAGGCGAGCACTCTACCCACTACATCACAGCGGTCAGTTGCTGTAAATCTGAATATCGACTTTTTTATTAACGAATATGATTTTAAAATGGTTTGCTTTCATTGCTGCTTTGCAAAAACCAACTGGTTTACTAAACGAACTTGTAAATATGTACATGTGTATGCGTATACATACGTATATGTGTTTTTTATGTACATAGATATACATACATATACCACACATTGGCATATTGCCACATAGATATGTAAGTTCATAAATCAGTGATTATATGAATTTGCTGCTTTTACTCCTTTGGAAGCACTTAACTTTTTTACGATGCAGTTCGAAGCCTTGGCCCAGTCATGGATTGACATTTGCGGCTTTAGACCATAGGTGGCCACAAATTAAGCATAAGGGAGCCACTCGACAACAACATCAATAAAAATTGCAACAACCTTGTTCTCGGAGTTATAAAAATATTATTTTGCCAAATAACGGTTTATTGCAACAACATACATAAAACAAGTAAAAGCGCGGCTGTCTTCGGCCGTACCGAAGACTTCATACCTTTCATGAGTGGGGAAATGAAAAGTTACCTATGTATGTACATAGCCGGATTAAGTTTAATTTATAATTTTAATTCTGTGGGTTATTTATGGAAAGATTTATTAGAAAAAATGGTGTCTTGGCTATTTAAATGGAGGAGTTATACACCAAAATGTCCATATCTGAACAATCGGCTGTATGGGAGCTATATGTTATAATGATCCGATCTTGACAATTTTCGGTAACACCGTTTGGGCTTATATGGGTACAAATACTTCAAAATTTCACGCCGTTAGCTGTTAAAATGGAGGAGTTATATACCAAAATGTCCATATCTGAACAATCGGTTGTAGGGGAGCTATATGTTATAGTAGTCCGATCTTGACAATTTTCGGTAACCCCGTTTGGGCCCATATGGGTAAAAATACTTCAAAATTTCAGGCCGTTAGCTGTTAAAATGGAGGAGTTATACACCAAAACGTGCATATCTGAATAATCGGATGTTGTGGAACTATATGTTATAGTGGTCCGATCTTGACAATTTTCGGTAACCTTGTTTGGGCCAAAATGGGCACGTCTACTTCAAAGTTTCATGTCCTTAGCTGTTTAAATGGGGAAGTTATGCACAAATTACATCCAAAAATTTCATGTATATCTGAATAATCGGTTGTTTTCTATATGTTATAGTGGTCCGATTCGGTCGGTTCCGACAAATGATCAGCTGCATATAACAACATACCTGTATTCCGAATTTCATTCAGATATCTCAAAAACTGAGGGACTAGTTTGCGTTCACACAGACGGACGGGCGGACAGACGGACAGACGGACAGACGGACCGACGGACAGACGGACATGGCTTAATCGACTCAGCTCGTGATTCTGATCATATCGGTATATATTTTGGTTGGTCCCCCACGCTTCCTTCTGGTACTTTCGACAAAAAATTTTTGGCACTAAGTTATAATACCATTTCATTCTCATGAAAGGTATAAAAATCATACCATGAGTACTTTCTATTCTTAGGTGTCATTTTGAAAAGAACAAATGTACAATGTACCTACATACATATGTACATATGCTGCAGCTAGGCATTCAAATATTTTGCTAAACAACATGAACGAGGTAGCAGATATAAATGTACAACAGTGTTGAACGAAAGAGCAATACCCCAGCAGGGTTTTTCCATATTTTGGTAATGGCTTGAACTTGTATTCAATGAAATAACGCATTACAAATAGCTAATAAACACTCCTTCGCTTACTTTGCTCATTACTTGTAATGCGACAGTTTTAAAATTATAATTTTTTCGCTTACTGGTAATGCAGAAAATAATCGAAAAGGTTTGGAGTACTGCCGGTATTTTTTTTGCAAACGCTTTGCTTTGATTTTAATTTTTCTAAATAGCAGTTTTGTAAAGCAAATTACCCTCATTCTCGTTTATTTTGCCAGTTTTCATTATAAAACTGTCGTGGTTAGTCGTGTTATTCCATCTTTAAAATTTTTTTAAATAAGCCAATAGCTGTGCAAATACATAGTGTAATAATTATTATTCAAATAGTGCTTTTTTTTAAATACATTTTGCAAAGAATTGATTTTCTATTCATTCTGTTTGCTATTTGTTTTCGGCATAAATTAATTACTCTTAGTTTTAAAATTATTTTTTCGCTTACCAGTATTGCATAAAATAAGCGAAAAGATTTGGAACTCTGTCGATATATTTTGCAAAGCCTACATTGATTTAAATTTTTGTAACTAGCAATTTTGTAAAGCAATTTACCCTCATTCTCGTTTATTTTACCAGTTTTTATTATAATGCATTATAGATTACTATACTGGATTATGTGATATATGCAATTACTTATACCAGTGAAAGAACTTATTACTTGTAACAGCTTACTTTTCTCAATATTAGTAGCGACTTTATAATGCATTACTGTCTACCATATTGTAAGACAATACCGCCAATGACATGCCTATGTTAAAGTAATGCAATCCGTATTCGAAAGTGTAAGCGATGAATCAAGATTTCTCGATGATTTTACCCATTACATGTAAGAGAAAGCCCTGCTGGGACGGAGCAAAACGGAGCTGCTCGGCTACACATACACATATTAGTCTGCGCTTGAATTTCATGCTGTGTACATCGATCGCGCAAAGAATTTTTTTCTTTTTTCTGAGCAATAGGTATGCGACATCTGCTTATACGCGCACACTAATGCAAAAATATGTTGCGCTTGTGTAAGTAGCGCAGTCGGCGGTGTGCATCACTGATGTACAACCATATGTACATATGTAGGTACATATGTAAGAATGAAGGCGTAACTACACAATGAATGTCGGTCGAAGCTGGACCGTTAGGTTTGAGTGCTCGCCGCCACGACGATTTCTGTGAAAAAAAGAAATGTGCGATATTCTGTCGAAATTGATTTGCTTGTTGCTGGGAGCCACTCGGAGTCACTGGAGCCATTGGGTGGCCATGTATGCTTTAGACGATTTTTTCATCTTTACTCAAATACGTATTTGTAAAAGAACTGTGTATATGTGTATGCATGTATGTATGTTCATACGCATATAGATTGATCGTTGAAATAGTAACAGTAATTGGCATTTTTTGCGAAACTAATTTGTGTTCGTGTGTATGTACATATGTATGTATTTATGTTTATGGCATACGTCACAATTTGAAAGTGTATGTGCTTTAATTTGCAAGCTTTTCTATAAAAAGAAATGCCATTTATGAACATATAACGAATCACATGCGATTGGTAATGACCTTTTTATCTTTTTTTTTATGTAATGCCATTACCAAAGAAAATAAATACATACAAAATAATTGACTGCAAATAAAATTAACTTTTTTTTTATGACTACTGCAATCTCTCAATAACAACAAAAATATGTGAACGATGCACACATACATACTTAAGTACATAAATATATACATTGTAAGAGTAATAGCAAAATAAACAAACATTTGCAAAAGTTTTCGTAATTAATAAGCAATCAAATACTTTAATTAGATTTTCGTAATAATTCAGCACACACTGCCAGCAGAAGAACTTAATGAACTAAAGACTCTGTTAAACAGCCGAAAACCTTGTTTTACATAATTAATTCCTAAATTATAAATTTACGGCACGTTTACAAACACCTTTTCACAATTTTATGGCTGAAAAAAATAATAATTGGCTCATGCCCAAAATGAAAGCAACTTAATATGAAAATACATCATACATACATACATACGTGTGCGTTCTTTGTGATTACTGAGTTGTTTTTTTTTATTTTAAGAGATTTATGACACTTCATAGTAAATGGCAGTGTTTGTTAATGGCTACATTTTTGCGCTATTTTCGTTCGCCAATCAGATGATCAGATTATAAACATTCAGGGCTTCTCTCGCATTTCATCACGCGTTTGACTTTAATGTTGCTCATACGCCCTGTCGAACAGCAATGCGATCTATGGATGTGTGGGTGTGTGCGATAATTCATCACATTCAAAAAAACAATAAACTTCAAAACAGTTCCCCCTTTTTGGTTTATTCTAATTGTTCAATGTTACATATGTTTGTTTTTTCAATGTTTCGCAATTTATCAATTATGCAAAAATTTTTATATGTAGGTATGTACTCGTATGCATACATGCGATTACCCTCTAATATCTAGGTAGACACATGAATGCGCATGGAATTTAATATTTAATACACAAACATTACAAAACTGAATTGGAAATTGTTTGCGGTTGTGATTTTTATGCTAATACTTTCTAAACTCTAAAACATTAAGCAAAAACACAGTCAACGCAGCGTTATCGAACTGGCGTATTAAAAGTTTATGTTTCCTTTTAATCCTTTAGCTTAGCATACAAAATTACAGCAGTAATGCTATACGAATATATTTATAAAATTAAGTTTATCTGGAATAGTGTACAGATAGAATAAATTTAATGCCTCGCAGAAAATTGCCTGCGCAGGATCAAGTGTATACACGCACAAGTTTATTCATGCATGCATGCATATACATACATACATATATGTAGATACAGTGGTGGTCACGAAAATTGCAGCAATATGTAAATACTGATTTTTCTCATATATTTTGCGCGTTTTCTTCAAAATTCAATAAATTTAGAAAATTAAAAAATTATTATTTTATTTAGAGCTCTTTCAGAAACCTCGTGCGCATCCATTCTTTTAGTTCAGCAATAATAATAATATTAATTACACTGGCGCGCATATATTTGACGATAGGCGCTATTTTTAAAAACCCGATAACTGACTTTTAATTAATTAGAAAACTAATTAGATTAAAGTTTTGGTTTTTTTTCGCACTGTGGGTTGAATCCGCGTCGCCTGGTATGGCAGACCTACACACTATCCAACCAATTAAGTTTAATTATTAGTTTTTTCATTGTTGTTGCTAATTACATATTTGTTTACGTGCTTCGCTAACGGCCTAAAACGACCTAAATTTCGCACGCATCAACAACACAAAGTTCACCATTCCATAAAATATGTAAATACATACGTACCTATGTATATAATATGCACGTATAAGTACATAATTGTATATATTTGTATGTACATACAAACATACGTAAGTAGGCATTCAGTTTGTAGGCAAATATTCCATGGAATGCGCTTGAAGGGCACAAAATTAATGTGAACCAATAAATCGGGGTGTCAATTGGCCAATTCACACGAAGCGTTTGTGCGGTCGCAAGCGGCCCGACGAGACACAGTCAAAGTGGCGTAAAATGAGCCCAGCATGGCTACATTTGTACGCACATCCATATATACAAATACAAATACAACAAATACTCGTATTGTCAAATTGAAAATGAATGATGCTGAGATGGATATAATGACAAGGCGCCGGCTGGACGCTAAACGAGAAAACGACTGCGGCCGAGTCCACCAGTGAGTGTGTGTGTCATGGGGCATTTTATACGTGTTTTTTTATTATGGAAAATATTCCCTTAAATACAGCAAATGTGGTGAACCGAATTGAGTGCGAATGTAAACATAAACTGAGTATTAACACAGATTATAAAATTTATTTGGTGCCCGAAATTGCATTAAATGTATGTACATACATACAAACAGCTATATGTTTGGAAATATGTAACAAGTGACGCACAAAGAAATTATATAAAAGTAGAATTCGCTTTTTAAGTTTGCTTTCATAAAACAGTCTAACAACTTTTCGCTTATTTTTCCATCAAATTACTAAAACTATTAAATTTCACCATATTAAAACAATTGCGGTTTTAAAATGAATGTGAACAAGCAACTTTGTTATTTAAATGGAAATACTAAATGAGTTCATATTAACCACAAATACTGTTAAAATTCGTTTGTTTGTTTATAAGTTTATGCTGGGCAATACCACAAGACGATCACTAAATTTGACTGCAGTACATTGTGAAAATAAATTCCATTAGTGAGCGATGCACATGCTGTCAACCGCAATTCTGTGGTAAAATTTGCGGGCTAATTTGTCTGTCTGGAAGTCATTAGTTTTATTTTTTGGTACAGATTTCCACAAAATGGAATTATTGTTATTATTAAAGGAAAGAGGGGCAGGAACATTCCTTCAATTCGGTATTAATATTTATTGTCCTACAAACATGCTCACTAGACCGTATCGCAAAAGAAAAAAAGTTCTGGCTGTCTAAAAGGCGGTCAACATAACCATTTCGTAGGGGTGATAGATGGTAGATGTCTACTCCGAAAAAATCTTTGTAAAATAAACCTAAAAGAACACAGTATGCGTTTTCTTTCCCGTTCGGAATCCTTCTTATGCAAAATATTAATGATTTTTCACCAAATTTAACCTGCAGGCAATAAAAAGTACATTAAGGTGGTGCAAACTAAGTACCAGGTGGTCCAAAATATATTGACGTAGTACACTCAGAGATCGAGCTATAAATACCGAGGTATGGAAAAATTTCGTTAGCGACATCTAACGGCGTTCAAAAAATAAAAGAAAATTTTTTTCCGAAAATGTTTTTCAAAAAGGCAACGTATGGGGGGAGTACGGTGGACTTTTTTCTGTGGCCAATCTAAGGCAAGACGGCCTAATGCTCACATGGCTTTTGAAGACACTTTTCAGCAAAAATAACTAAGCTGAACCCTTGAAACATAAAAATTGAAAAAATACGTCCCAGCAAAATAAACCTTCCTTACGGCAATTTATCTACTGGTAGACCGACGCGACCTCGATTGTTCTTATGTACCCCAGTTTAATTCTTAGAAAATCTACAGCCTAAGAATTTCCCCATACTTATGTACTTTAATTAAGCTAGAAATAAAGTTCATATTTATGTATGATACGTACATACATACAAACATACTCTCGCTTACTTACCTTTAATGTTACGCCACCCAAATCGTATTCACGATTAAACAGATCCTCCACCGTCGCACGATATTTGTCTGTGTAGGTTTTATAGAGAAAACGTTTAATTATTGAACTTTTACCGACACCAGCGCCACCAAGAAACACCAGTCTTATACGTTCCAAATCAGCCATTTTCTTTGAGTATATATCTATGTATTTTATCACTTATAACTGTATTTACTTGATAAATATTTCAGCAAATATTATTTTTTAAAATTAACGCTCTTTTTGTGTGTTAATGCTTGAGTGCCACACACTTAAACATTTTTTTAAATTTCAAGTGCGTGCAATATCGTAGCTTTCGATTGATTTAGTTTTTTTTAATAATTGTTAGCTTTTGCTTTTTACATTTTCATTTTCTGAACCACTCTTTTTGTTTGATTTTCATTTTGCAGTCATTTCTCACTCTCTGCCGCCATTTTGCGCCATCAACGCAATGCCTTGCGTGTATTTATTCGTTTTTGATTTAACAAGATCCGCTTCTGTTGAAAATAATAAAAATATGCAAATCTAATGAAAACCTATTTGACAATGTTTTGTTCAATTTTAAGCTCAGAACACACGCGCGCTCATGCACATACACACATACTCATTTACCCAGCAGGGCTTTCTCTTACATGTAATGGGTAAAATCATCGAGAAATCTTGATTCATCGCTTACACTTTCGAATACGGATTGCATTACTTTAACATAGGCATGTCATTGGCGGTATTGTCTTACAATATGGTAGACAGTAATGCATTATAAAGTCGCTACTAATATTGAGAAAAGTAAGCTGTTACAAGTAATAAGTTCTTTCACTGGTATAAGTAATTGCATATATCACATAATCCAGTATAGTAATCTATAATGCATTATAATAAAAACTGGTAAAATAAACGAGAATGAGGGTAAATTGCTTTACAAAATTGCTAGTTACAAAAATTTAAATCAATGTAGGCTTTGCAAAATATATCGACAGAGTTCCAAATCTTTTCGCTTATTTTATGCAATACTGGTAAGCGAAAAAATAATTTTAAAACTAAGAGTAATTAATTTATGCCGAAAACAAATAGCAAACAGAATGAATAGAAAATCAATTCTTTGCAAAATGTATTTTAAAAAAAGCACTATTTGAATAATAATTATTACACTATGTATTTGCACAGCTATTTAAAAAAAATTTTAACGATGGAATAACACGACTAACCACGACAGTTTTATAATGAAAACTGGCAAAATAAACGAGAATGAGGGTAATTTGCTTTACAAAACTGCTATTTAGAAAAATTAAAATCAAAGCAAAGCGTTTGCAAAAAAAATACCGGCAGTACTCCAAACCTTTTCGATTATTTTCTGCATTACCAGTAAGCGAAAAAATAATAATTTTAAAACTGTCGCATTACAAGTAATGAGCAAAGTAAGCGAAGGAGTGTTTATTAGCTATTTGTAATGCGTTATTTCATTGAATACAAGTTCAAGCCATTACCAAAATATGGAAAAACCCTGCTGGGTATTTACAAAAGTAAGTCTAAAACATTTGCATTACAATCTTGTTTTTTTTTCATTCAATGTTTATTCACAGCTAAAAGCCTAGACGCGTCGAGTAGAAGTGCAAGTGGCACTGGAAGCGTAATAATAATAATTTGAAATTCAGTCATTTAGCACTTATTTAGCACTCGAATAAATTTAATTATAATTTAGCTTCAATTTGTACTTCCGTTTCCCCCAAATATTTGGCTTTGCCTTTTACTTTGCTTTCTCTGCTTTGCTATTAATTCAATATGTGTGTGTGCGTGTGTGTGGGTTTGGTATATGTGTGGGTGTGCACTCTCAGTTAATTGTTTTCCTTGCTGCTTTTGTTGCTTTTGTGGCATCACCACATGCTGTCAATGTGTTGGGTCGACGTTTAAACTTTTGGAAAATATTTTTGTATTGTCCTTTCCTTTAATTTTAAATTAAAATGTTATTTTTGTATTTCACTTTATTCCAGCGTTGAATGAATTTTATTCCTTCATTGTGCCCGTGAAATGTAATTGAATTATTTTAATTTGGAAATTTAAGGCGAAGATCTGAAAAAAGTTAATAAGAGCTTAATACAATTATCTTGTTTCAGTTATACCATGTCTCCACATAACGTGTTTCGCTCTTTTTTTCTGCATTTTCTCTCTCAATCTTGTTTCGACACGGAAACCAGTGCCGAAACTCGCCAATTTCCATACACATTTCTGAGAGCGAGTGAAGATTGAAACACAGTTTCATTCTGAATCATCTTGCCAACCTCGATCATATCGCTGTCTTCTCTAATTTTGTATCGAAAAACTATCGAAATCTCACACAGACCAAAACAAAAACGCAAAATATAAGCAAACATACAAACATTTAAGAAGAGCAAGAAAGAGAAATGTTAAACTGAATCACGATCAGCCACGTGGAGACGGGTTATTTAGCGAGATGTTTTGCTAGATGTTTTGTTGGTGAAAGAAGTTATGTGGAGAGGGGCTTTTAGTCTTTTTATGGAAAATGTTAGAGTAAGCAATATTTATATTATGTAATAAAAAATACCAATATAAAACCATTTTGATAGTAAAGCTAGTTAGAGAAAACTTATAACCTGTAGAGCGGCAAATATGCACTTTTACTAATGATAATAACAATAATAATAATTTGCGACATATTAGTACACACTCGTGCATACATAGATACATACATAAATATACGTAAATTCAATGTTCGAAAGCATATCTCTTCCCTAATTTCTGTCAACCTTTAAGGTTGAAGGCGATATGTCATGACTCATGAGGTACAATACCAATGCCTTTCTATTAAAAATCAACAAAAATCAATCAAAATGGAAATTCAAAAAAAAAAAAAACGAAAATTGTAAACAAGATTCTTCGCTTTAAATTTCAAATGTTTTACGCTGAGCTTTCCATCTGTTTTTTTTTTTATTGTATTTTGACCGTTTGACTGTCTAGACACCATTGACAATGCAGACAAGGTCAATTAGCCAATCAATTTTTCTTTATTCCATTCAATAAGGTGTTTGCTTTTTCTTTTATTTGTATAAATAATGCAAATAACTGTTTCAAACGTACGTCCAAATGGGCACACGTGCAAGGTATAAATTGAAATTGGATTATTGGCCTATCAATCGTTTGTTGCACATACACAATGACACAAACAAGGAAACGCACAAAGCATACGGAGGAATGGCAAACATTGTGCAAATAAAAGCTAAATAATGCTGAGAATCTTTTTTTATATTTGCACATAGGACTAGCATAAGCGAATGCGAAAGCACACAAAGGACAAATGCAAAATATACACATATTGTCGTTTAAAGTTCACAGCTGCCTAAGTGAAACTTTCATAACCGCCTATGCCAAAATTGATATCAAACTTTAACTTCTGGCGCCCAGCTCTGTCGATTCATACCATAAGTTTGGTATTTGCAAAGCTCAGGTCTAAAAAAGGAGTACGTTGGCAGCGCTTCTTCTGCTATGCACTCACTCTGTCCGCTCCTAACTTTCTAACACTTATCTAGGCCTTATTTCGCATGGCGGATAAGCCTTTGGATTGAGGTGTGCTCTCAGAGAGAGAGTACTCCTTATGGCCTGATGACATCAACACAGAAAAATCGGACTTATTTTAAGCCTTACGCCATACGAATTTTCTACCATTATAATTTTCGGGCCTTATTTCTTAAGCCTTTAAATCTGCTGTTTTAATTCTTAAATAAGGCTTAGATTTTTTGGTGGGTACGTATGTACGCATGTTTATATCGGCAGAAACGGTAAATAAATTAAAACTAATTAGACTAAATTCCCTTTGTTGCTGCATGTGCTTTAATATGAAAATAAAATAAATGTAACTAATAGCAATAATAAGAACGTTAATTAATTTGTAATAATCTACGCATTTAATTAATTATTAAATTTGTTATTGCTAAGTCAGTTAATTTAACCTTAGGTTTACCAATACCCACCCGGGTGACCTTTTGCGTTTTCTTTTTGCGATTACTCAGCAACTATTGGAGCGATTTTAAAATGCTTTTTACTCACTGATAAATTTTTCGAGTTCTTTCAAATAATAACAAGTTTGAACTTTTCTTTCATCGGGAATATACTTTTTTTGCGATTTTGACTTTTTATGTACGTAGTTTACCAATACCCACCCGGGTGACCCAGTACACTTTTCTATCAAAAGACGTGCATATGCACATATTCTTGTTGCTATAACTTTATAAATTTATTGTTTAACTATATTTTGATTGTTTTTATAAAGTTTATAGAAAATATATAGAATAAAAATTTATTTCAAGCCAAGCGAAATGCCGAAGGATCTATACAACAATTTATGTATTTTGTTTGGCTGATACTTCGTTCATCGCAAATGGGTTTATTGCATTTTATAACTAGTGTTTGGTTTAATTTTCATATCAAAACACTTATACAATTTTCCTTTCATCTTTACTCTCATCAACCTGCTGGAAGGTTGTCCTTTTTATTAGAAATAAGGAAGGACATTGATAAATTCATTCTTTCTAGCAAATAGTTCCTAAGATACATACCGAGCTATGATTGCGATTGTATCGTAACAGCCAAGTTATCGAAATTTTTTTTTTTATTGCAAATACCTTGTGAATACTCGTTACAACTACCCATAAAGTTATAGAGGTCTACTATGTACCGTTCCTGAGAAAAAGTAAAAATAAACTTTTATCGTTTCGTTTGTTTATACTTTTTCGTGATCGCAATTTTATCGTTTGCTAGAGTATAAGCACAGTGTATAATAAAGAGGTGCTGTGTTTTCTGTAGTTTAAGCTGGATTTTTCTCGATATTTGCCACGGTTATATGAGCTAGTGGTACAAGCATTGACTGCTTGAGGATTTAAAGATCTCATGACGTCTGTAGTGGTAAAGGTATGGACCAAAATCGTTGCACTAAAAAACGGATATCAAATTAAAGTATAATATATTTTAAACAATTGGTTTTAGATTTTTCATGATGTTAATAGTGTTGGATATAAAAGTCAAGATGTGGGTGCCAAATGCTTTACATTTTGACATTTTCGTTGCATAATTTTTGAAAATACTTGTTGTAACCTTAAGTAGATTTTTGCTGATTTTATATGAATAATTACTTTGTGTTACCGAAAAATAATTTCATACATAGCATTCCGTGTGATATACACATGTAATTAAATTAAAATAAATATTGGCTGTTTGTCCCCAATTCGTGCTTGTCGATGTCGGTAATAAGTGGAAATTAACTAGCTAAAAAAATAGGAGTTTATTAGCACTAATTTCAATGGATCTAACGCAGGTAAATATTAAACAGGGTTAATCTTTCTTTAACATTATAAATATGGGTAATCATTTAGGAAGCAACAAAAAATATCAAACTAGTTGAATATAGCGACACGGAGAGCTGTTCAACAGTTGAAGAAGAAACCCGTGTCGGCAATAGGGGAAGACAAATAGTGAAACGACGATCAGGGAAAACTAAATTGGAAAAATGTGTTGGTGCTAAGAAATCAATTAAAGCTAATCCTTGCCATGGTCGAAAATGTCCAAATTCTTGCAACCAATTTTCGGAGGAAGAACGCGTTCTAATATTCGACTATTATTGGGGACTGGCTAGTGGTTCAAGGCAAAAATATTGGCTTTCCTCTTCAATTGAACGATGTTGCATTCAAAGGAAACGGGGTTTAAGCCAACAACGAAATATTTCTTACAAATATTATATCAACTTCAATGGAAAACGGACAAAGGTGTGTCAACAGTTTTTATTAAAAACTTTGGATCTTTCTCAAATGACCCTGCGACACTTAGTCAAAACACAATCTTATAAAAAAGTACCAAAATATAGGCCTCATAACAAAACTAGCGCAGAAAGTATTGATATAGTACACAAGTTTATTGAAAACTTACCAGCTGTACCATCTCATTACTGCCGGAATAAAAGCAGCAAACTGTATTTGCCTCAAGAGCTTCGTAACATACCTACCGTGTATAAATTGTATAAGGAACAATTGACCCTTAATAATCAAGTAATGCACTTAATAAGTTTGGCGGTATTTAGAAAAATATTTAAAAAAGATTTTCACCTGGGCTTTCATCTTCCTAAAAAGGACAAATGCAGCCTGTGTGAAAAAGTTAGTCACATGGACATTGGCTGCCAGTCTGACACACGGCAAACAGAAGCATACAAGAAGCATATCTTAGAGAAAGAATTATCGAAAGAAACTTTCTTACGTGACCAAGCAAAAAGTAAAGAGGTGGGCTCAAAGTTTTTATGCTCGAGCTTTGACTTGCAAAAGGTTCTTTATACCCCCCATGGTAGCAGTGTGAATCTTTATTATTCTAGAAAATACCACTATTTTAATGAAAGCATATATGAGAGTGGGACAAAAAAAGGATACTGCTTCTTGTGGGGTGAAACAGATGGAAGGCGCGGTTGTAATGAGATAGCATCAATAATTTACTTGTATTTAAAAGATTTGGATAAACAGCAAACGCATGATACAGTAAGTCTTTTTTGTGACAGCTGCCCAGGTCAAAATCGCAATAGAGCAGTTCTATCTATGATATCGTTTTTCTTGGAAAAATCCGTTTTTGTAACTAAAATAAAAATAACGTATTTACTTCCCGGACATACCATGATGCCTGTTGATTCAGTGCATAGTACTATAGAGTCCTTTATTAAAAAGAGATCAGTTTGGTCGCCTTCAGAGTGGGAACCGTTGATACGGAATTCGCGGACGAATCCGAGTAATTACTTGACTAGATGCATTGAATTCTCTGAGTTTCGAGATTGGAAATCGTTTGCCAAATTGTTACTGCCTGATGAGGTGAAAATAAAATTTAGCACTTTAAGATGTGTTCAATTCGACAAGTCCAGTCCATACATAAAGCTTTATTATGGATATTCCGAAAATAGTCAAACTCAGACTATAAAAGCATTTTCACAACGAACACTACGGAACCAGAGAGTAAAGAAACATGGCCCAAATCAACTTTACCATGGAAAATTGCCGCTCTCTGAAGCTAAACTTAAGGACTTAAATAACCTCTGTATAAAAGGTATAATTCCGATGCAGTTTCAGAAAGAATATAAGGAGATGAGCTGTTGCAGAAACGTAAAGGACACATTGGCAGAGACAGACAATGAAGATGAAAATGATGTAGTTTAATAACCACTTAGTATGTATTATTATTGCTACGATTATAACAGCAACACATATTATTCGGGAGCATTAATATGCGTAAGATCTTATTAAATAAAGTTGGATGAACGAAAACGTGTTTTTTTATAGTATAATCATAAAATGCTTAGTTTAGCAAGGTATGTATCCATTTTAAAATTATTAGGAACTATTTTCTGAGAGATGTTGGTGGACTTTTGAGGGAAAGCCTTTCTATTACTTCTAAGGCGACATTGCTCTTAAAGAGGCTTTTACCAGTAAAAACTAAGTCTATAGTAAAGTTAGTTTGAGGTTTTAGACCACCAAGTTATTGGTTATATTAAAAACCTACCGAGAATTTTGTGTCGCGCTTTGCTTAACCCCATTGATGCGGACTTTTGATATAGTGATACTTGAGTGGGATTCGAACCCAGGGGTTTTAGCATGCAAACTCAGCAGTGTCACACCTATAATACTGCAGCGTTTCATTTACCTAACATTAGATTAGAAAATATATATATAACGCAACGTATACAAAAAGTATCTTAAGCGCCAAAACTTTCTTCTACTGGCACTCAGCATGATTGCAAAAGTATCGTAAGTGCCATTATACCCTTAAAAACTAAGAAATCAAGGAAAAATTTTATGTCTTAATGAAAGCAGCAATTAAATATTATGTTCTGTATTTAAATTTTAGCCAAACATTGAAAGGTTAAAGAAAAAAACAGAAAAAACCGCCTCCTGTAAAATTTGCTTTTCGGTGGTTGCGATAAAATCGAAAAAACGACTCGATACAATTACCGAATTTATGTAGAATCTTCAAGTAATATTATGTCTAATGGAGTTCAGCATAATTTAGATATAACAGAGCTTTCTGAGTAAGCCTGTGACTGAAGAACCTTGATATTACCTGGTTGATTTCCTCCGTATATTATAAATGCATCATGTGTTGCTACTTCTAGAAGCAAGGTCGGCAAAATTGTGAAAGATATTGTGTTAGGGAGCACAGAGCGGTTTCCGCTTCATTGGTTAAAATTTGTGTGATGTTTTTTATTTACTCATATGGATCAAAGTGACGATGCCTGATCTAAAGCATTAAAAGATAATGCCAAAACCAGGGAAAATCTGCTTTCATGCTCCTGACGGGTTGAATTCATTTAGAATATAATATGTACATACACATATACACATATTTTATTTTGGTTTATTCTTGTCACCATAAACATCATCCCACTAATCTTTGGTTAATGATAATTTAGTAAAAAAGGGTATATATGGCGATATTTCTACAAGAATCCTTTCACGGGTCAACAAAGTCCTTGACAACTCGCTCGCCTTGTTTTGATCTTTTTGTTTTTTTTGAATAATGGTATTTTGGATTTGAATACTTCAACGCCAAATTCAAGTAGATAATTAGTGTGTCGTAATCGTATTATTCACTCAACCTTTGGCTTAGGATTCAAAATTTTGAATTTTTTACTTTATATACACCCATTACGGGATGTTTGTGGTTTTTGTTGGCTTAATTTCACCAAATATAGTTAAATTAAATATTTTTAATCATTCACAGGCTTATATTTTACAAAAGTAATAAATATGTTTGGGCAATAAAAAGTTAAAGCACGCGAAAGCGATCGTAATGCAAGAAAATGTATATGGGTCACCCGGGTGGGTATTGGTAAACCTCGTACATAAAAATCCCTGGTATTCGTAAGGTTAAAACAGAAATTTTGTATAATGTTTATCACTTTTAACAACACAAAATTTAATCACTTGAAATTTATTAGAATATTTGCTTGAATTTTCATGCAAGGATGGGCATTTTTGCATTACCATTCAAAGTGCATTACCATTCAATAGTGAATGGTAATGCAAATGGTCAATTCCATTGTGACGGGTGTGACCATGATACTCATAATTTTCGCTATAATTTTGAAATGGAAAGCTTGCATTTCAAAAAAAGGCCGTTATTCCCAGGAATGGGAAAGTTAAAAACGGTGGATAGCAGAAATATACTTGAAGGACACCATTTCCGACCAGAGTGGCCATTAGAAAGCTGGGACGGGTGTGACCTTATATATTTGAGCTTTCAAAAAAATCCACTTTGCATATAAATTTTGTAAAACTTTTCACAGAACGCATATAAAAAATTTTGTCCAGCACGTTGTTCAAAGTCTTTTTGATTATATAGCATACTTACTATTTTGAAATTCACGTTTTTCTTGCGAAAACCCTGTTTAAAAAATTGGACGGGTGTGACCTCTCTATGTGACGGGTGTGACCCAGTACCAAAATTCAAAATTTTTGATGAACTAAAAGTTTTTATTGACTTCATTTATAACTCGTAATATGAAAAAAATTAAAATAACATTGTTTGCTCGCTATCATAAAACTCACATTATTCCAAAGGTGTATGTTTTAGGAAAATTTGTTTAAATTCAGATAAATATGAATCGCAAGCATACACAGAGACCGCATCTGCTCTTTTAAAGTTGTGCATTTTTTGAATATTCTTTATTAATTTCACGTTTTCCCACCTTGGGTTCAAGAAATTACTGTCGCGCTCAACATCGTCTTTTGATGGGTAAAAAACGTCGATCTTATTAAGTTTCTTTGTTTCAACCAGACCTGGGTAATATCAAGTACCAGTACGACTTATGACAAGTACATTTTAAAAGAATTGTAATAGTACTAGTACTTGCATTCCCAAATTTTCAAGTACTAGTACAAGTACAAGTACAAAGAATTGAAAACGAATTGAAGTTTTAGCAAATACTTCAAAGTAATTACTTGAAAGAATTGAAAAGAATTGAAAAATCGGCTCAAGTACAATTTTCAATTCTTTTCAAGTACATTCATTTCTTTTTAATTACTTTGAAGTATTTGCTAAAAATTCAATTCTTTTTCAATTCTTTTTACTTGTACTTGGTACGGACTCATTACTTCAAGATCAAAATATAAAGTATTTAAGTACGTAATAGTCCAATTACTACTCAGTATTACCCAGGTATGGTTTCAACTAGATATTGGAAATAGTCAACGGGTGTTTTCATAAAATATTCTCTAGCCTTAATGCCCGTACTTAAGGTTCTTTTTACAGCTGCAGCTATTCCATCTACAGCGCCTTTACCATGGTCTGTAGCGAAAAAATTCCAAGTCATTTCTAATCCAAAATCTCAGGAGCATGGCAAATGTTAAAAATATTGTATCGATTTTTAAACTGAGATGCGCAGTTTTATCTGTTATCATTTTTTTAACATCCCTCCTTCTTTTATCTCTTATTCTCTCTTTAGCTAGATGCAATTCATATTTTTCTTTGTTTTCTTTAAGCTTCTTCCTCTGTTCGCGCTTTCTGTTTTTCGAATCTATTAAAAAATATATGTATACTTCGCGTTGGTGTGACGGGTGTGACCAAATATTTTTTAGAACTGAATACTAAATTACTGCGATAAATTTTAAGAAAATGTCACTAAGTATTTATCGCGACTACTTTGTTATTATTGGAGAGTGTCAGGTGGTTAAAATGTAAAGTACCAATATAATTAGACCTTTTCAATTTTTTTTGTGACGGGTGTGACCGAAAATTTTAGTATATTAAACACGTCATAAAATTGTTACTATAAAACGTATAATATCGAAACTTCACAGAAATGTAAAACAATGACCTAGTCTCTTCAGAGGTAACGGTTTTTAATAATATTGAGAATGGAAGAGTATAAAAATGTTAAATAAAGAGACACCTTGCAGAGAATGTGAACTGAATATTCAGTATAGACAAAGTTCAAAGTGTTGCCAAACTTATAAAAATTTACGTGAATCCAATTTTTTTTATTCACCCATAAAAAGCATCCTCTTGTGCATATTAACAAATTTAATTTAATTAAAAATAAGTGATTTCTAATTTTGCTGGATAGGGCCGTTTTAGGTGGAATTGACCAAATGTGATTTGCACTACCATTCAGTAGTGAATGGTAATGCAAATGTGGTTTGCACTACCATTCAGTAGTGAGTGGTAATGCAAACGTGGCTTGCACTACCATTCAGTAGTGAATGGTAGTGCAAATGTGGCTTGCACTACCATTCAGTAGTGAATGCGAATGCAAATGTGGCTTGCACTACCATTCAGTAGTGAATGCGAATGCAAATGTGGCTTGCACTACCATTCATTGCATTCCCACTACAAGTATGATTTGTGAAAACCTATGATCGTGGTTTAGGTATTAAGTGGCCAATCTATTTAATAACGGGAAGGAAGTTTATGGATTATTCTACACATGGAATAAGGATTAGAAAACTGATTGGAAACCAACGCGGCATTGCAATATGTCCTGTGTATATCAGTAGGTTTTAAGGTTGTTAATAAATTTCTTTTAAACACGTAGGTAAAAAAATACTTATGCTTATACAGTGGCTCACACAGGTATTTTGCATATGGCATTTGTTGAGAAAATATTGGAAATTCGCCTATTTTTTCGAATTCATTTGAAAATTTTTCACATGATCTGATAGCTGAAGCTTCATACTACACAAAAACATTAATTAAAAAACAGAAGCACATTTCATCTTTAATATAAAATTATCAATTTTCTAAGCTAATTCCATTTGTAGAATATCTCACAAACTTCCTTCCCGTTATTAAATAGATTGGCTACTTCATGCCTAAACTACGATCATATGTTTTCACAAATCATACTTGTAGTGGGAATGCAATGAATGGTAGTGCAAGCCACATTTGCATTCGCATTCACTACTTAATGGTAGTGCAAACCACATTTGCATTACCATTCACTACTGAATGGTAGTGCAAGCCACATTTGCATTACCATTCACTACTGAATGGTAGTGCAAACCACATTTGCATTACCATTCACTACTGAATGGTAGTGCAAGCCACATTTGCATTACCATTCACTACTGAATGGTAGTGCAAACAACATTTGCATTACCATTCACTACTGAATGGTAGTGCAAACTACATTTGCATTACCATTCACTACTGAATGGTAGTGCAAGCCACATTTGCATTACCATTCACTACTGAATGGTAGTGCAAACCACATTTGCATTACCATTCAATAGTGAATGGTAATGCAAATCAAATTTTCACTACCACTCATCAGTGATTGGAGAATGCAAGGCTGAATGCAATCAAAATTGAATGCACTGTGCCCAACCCTGTTTTCATGTCATGTTTTAAGAAATTGTTAAATATTAACTAAGGTGCCACCTGCTGCCAAAACTCGACGGTGTTTCAGTGGGTTTTCTTGGGACTAAACAGTAGAGCTCTAGATACCCGGGTATCGAACAGTTCGAATTGATCGTTTTTGTTTGAAGCCCGTTTGTTGTTCAAACATTCGAGCATTCGAGCTTACAAACAAAAAAAATGTGTATTGAAAAAACAAAAATTAAAACAACTACATATGAAGAAGAAAAAAAATAATAAACAAAAGAAAAAAACAAACTTCAAAATACCCGAATTGTTCAAATGCCCGTACAAACATACGGGTAATAAGCAAACAAACGACTGTTCGAGCGTTTGAATAACATTTGTTCGGGCTACTCGAAAATGTTCAAAAAAAATCTGGAGCTCTACTAAACAGTGACCAAATTGTTTTTTTTTACAATTTTTGTTTTTGTTCTGGGATTTATGTCTTCTTCTTTTGAACTTCTTCTGTTTCTTCTGTTTCTTCTTCTTTTTATTCTCCTTCTCCTTCTTCTTCTCCTTTTTCTTTTTTTCTTCTGTTTCTTCTTCTTTTTATTCTCCTTCTCCTTCTTCTTCTCCTTTTTCTTTTTCTTCTACAGTTTCTTTTTTTCATACTTATTTTTCGTCTTCGTGTTTTTATTGCTCCACGGATTTCGGAAGAACTTTATTTTCTTCATAAAATTTTGGACAACCCTAATGTATGTACATTCATATACTAAATATCCTTTAGATATCAGTATCGAATCCTTATCTGCACATTGAGTTTGGTCAACTGCTTGTCATGTAAATACATATGTTTTGAGTGTATGAAATTGTATCGTAAATTAATTTAAGCTTAGGTATACTGCATGTATGTATGTACATTTTCACATATCGTTGGCTTCGTGCTAAGTCCAATTTTTATCAAAACTGAGATTTTAATGTAGTAAGATAGCACAACTAAAAATACATCGTCTGCCAAAAAGAAGTTACTATAATGTCTGTTTTTGATGGTGTAATGCAGTGTTATGCAAATGTGCTAAGTCCATAAAAAAAATTTTTTTTCAAAAATCTGCGTGCTAAGTCCAGTTGAAAATGAGATATTATTGGTTTTTTTTTTAATTTGTTTTGTAGAATGATATAGAATTATTACTACATTGCTTTAGTAAGCTTGGCTTGGGACTGTAAACGTTAATAATTTGCGGAAGTGGCTAGCTTTCCCACCAATTTCATATGCAAACTAGTTTGCGGTACTTCTTACATTTTTATTATAATTGTATGTGTTTGATCGAAAGGCGGTGCACCCATTTTATATAGAGAGGGTACAGCATAATGTGGGCATGGTCACACCCATTATCAACAGTTTTATCTCTCATCAGACCAAGCCTAAAATATTCTTGTTAGTGCAAAATTTCATCCCTTTATGACTTTTAGTTACAAAGGTGCCACGTCATAAGTTTCCAAAGGGAGTTTTACAATTTTTTTTAAGTAGGCGTGGTTACAACCCTATTTTGCTAAAATTTTACTACAAGTAGCTAATAAAAGTGCATATGTACCTACACCAAGTTCCGCCTTAATATCCCAATTATTTGTCGAGTTATGGGCTCCGAAATGTCTTAGATTCACGATGCCACGCGCATTTTCAAAAATATTTAGGGTTTCTGTTTTTGTCCATAGTTGGACTCATGCCAAAAACTTTCACTGAATTATCTTCATATTTGACAAAGACGTCGCTTAAAATGTTTTTATTAGTTCCATTTATAGTTCCCATATATAAAAGTGGGCGTGGTCGTCTACCGATTTGGACAATTTTTCGTCCAAACCTTTGCTCTAGCAATTAAATTACGCCTTCCACATTTCATCTATATATCTACTACGGTTTCTGAGTTATTTATCAGTTATACAACTTTTAGAATTTATCCATTTATAAGGGGTGTGGCACCGCCCATTTTCGAGAATTTCAATTTATTTCTTTATAACGGAGTAAGCTCATTGCATGGATGGAATTTCTTCCATTATCACTTTTTGCGTGTTTTTCGATATATACTATATAGGGAAAGTGGGCGTGGTTATCATCCAATTTCGCATATTTTTAATACCAACCTTCCCTGTCTAGGTAGGAGCCTCTGTACCAAATTTCATCAAAATATTTAAATTTTACTACGTACATTTACATAATTTGTGAGAAAATGTGCTAAGTCCACCTAAAAAAACAAAATCCTAGAAAGCAAATGTGCTAAGTCCTAAAGAAGCTCATAACTTTGTACAAGCCTTATATTAAAATGTGCCGATAACTGATATTTTAGCACGACCATCTGAGGAAGAAAACTGCATTTTCAAATTTTTAAAATAGTGTCAACAAAAAAATTAGGAGGTTTTTCGCCTCTCCTGAAAAGTTACCATAAATGGACTTAGCACATTTGCTCACGAAGCCAACGATATACAGATTTGCATGTACATATGTACATATATATGCAAAAGGATATGTATGGATAACGAATGCAAGCATGCACCTCGTGGTATGCAAATATATTCTAAGCTGAACATGTGTAGGTAATGCCCACAAGAACAACAGCACACCCATAGAGCAATAAACGAGTTGAGTGCTTTGCTATGCAGACGATACAGTCAAAAACATACATACATATGTATATGCATTCGTGCATATAGCAATTGGTGTAAATTTTCCATGAAAAGCTTATTACTCCTCCCGATACAATTAACCGGATGTACTAGCAAATATATAAGTATTTATATGTGTACGTACATACTCTGCAGTAAATATCCGCAATGAATCCTTAATGAATCACTGATGCAATTCACCTATGACGAGGAGGCATCAGTGAATACTTTCATATAAAGACTGATGAATTTTTCATATAAATGGTTTGCTTTCCTCAGAAAAAAAAAACAAGAACAAATAAAAATATACTGAGTAATGACGACAGTGATGAATATTCAACAAAGAATCATCACTGATCCTTCAGCAGTGAAACAAATTTACTGCAGGGTAGTTTTGTATGTATGTATGTGTGAGTTATCATTATTTGCCCAATAAACACAAAAGCGAGGATGGTATCGTGGCAAACTCGAGATGAATTCGCGGAGGTGAAAGTTATTTTTCGGATTCGTATCGAGTTCGAGATGGACTCGAGAAAAATCAATTATCGCAATAGCATTTATTAATTTTGTTGGATCTTGCTTTACACTAGAGGAGTTTCACCGAAAAGCTTTTGCATGTAAACAAAATTCATACTCCAACTTAAGTATGTGGGTACGTTTGTATGTAAATATGTATAAATGTATGCTCCCAAACGGAAATGTAGATGCGCTTGCTAGAAGATACTAATATGAAGCGTTTCCATTTCATATCTTAGCTAGTGTAAATTTTGATTTAAAAATATTCGAAGTGATTCCAATTGCCTTCCCAAAAGGGAAGCTCTTAAGATATGAAAGCGAAGCGCTTCATATTCGTATCTTTAGCAAGCGCATCTACATTTCCGATTGGGCTATTATTTGTATATACACGCACACTCACATACTAGTGCCTATACCCTGCAGTAAATTTGTTTCACTGCTGAAGGATCAGTGATGATTCTTTGTTGAATATTCATCACTGTCGTCATAACTCAGTATATTTTTATTTGTTTTTGTTTTTTTTTTTCTGAGGAAAGCAAACCATTTATATGAAAAATTCAGCAGTCTTTATATGAAAGTATTCACTGATGCCTCCTCGTCATAGGTGAATTGCATCAGTGATTCATTGAGGATTCATTGCGGATTTTTACTGCAGGGTAATTACAAATGTATTCACACTTCAAAATTACAAAAGATGTTGTTTACAGCGAAATTACAAATTACATATGTACATATTTACCTACTTTTAATTTAATTTTGATTAATGCGGCTTCTTTCCATCTAAACCATGAAAATTATTAAAAGAAAGATTATGTGGCTTTAAATTTGAGCTCAAGCTGAGTGGGAATTGTAAAAACTTGGTAAAATATTTACAAACAATTTAATTAATTCTTTATGAAGAAACAAATAAATTGAAGAAGTGAATTTAACTTTTCAATCATCTGTCAGAAGCCATGCAAATCAATACAAATATTTTGTGTGAATTCCACGTAAACTCAAATGCTTTCTGTTAAAAAAAAAAGCGCAGCTTTATTGTTTTGGGTAAATTGAATTTTATTGTAAAGAAAAAAATACAAAAGTTCGATAAATGCTTTATATTTATGTTCGCACATATGTTTGTAAGCATGTTAGACCGCGCCGCCTTACATGAAAGAGCAAAAAAAACCGCCTCGCCAACACCTCGCATCTAAAATAATTGAATTTCCAAGGAAACTTAAGAGAAACAAGTTGTCCGCCCCTTAAAATTTTTTTGAGTTTTAACTGTTCATTGTGTTTTGCTTTTAATCTTGAGCAGCACCGAACGTACAATAAAGAAGCGAGGCTGACGTAAATGGCTCAGCACTGCGTATGAGTAACATATGTATGTAGAGATTTATGCACAAGCAGTTCGTTGTAAGCGTATATGTGTATGTATGTAGGTATGCATGTGTGCTTAACCATTTTTTCTTTTCCATTTAAGTAACAGGATTTACTCACATTTTATGCTTCATCACTTCTTCAAACATTAAATACATACTTATTAATAGGGAAGCTAAAAATAATGCATATTTAGACCTAAAATTCATATTTACGGTCAAAATGCATTTCGTGCTTATTTGGGCATATTTGGGAACTTAATCGAGCTATGTATATCGAAAAATATTAAGCTGACAACATCTTATCTGTGGTTAATTCAGATAGTTGCGTACACATACAAACAAGGCTATTTAACTATTGATCTGGGCTACGGAGCGGAGCATTTTTTGTATGCTGATCAGAGCCTCGAAGCAAACCCAGAGAAAAAAAACTTTGCTCCGATGCACTGTTATTGATAGAAAACAGCTGTAGTGTGAAAATTTGAAGGGAACAATAATATGCAATATGTATCGACATTCTCTTACATAGGCACATGCTACACTGTCAATATGAATCGCGATATTTCGATGGCTATTCATATTGATGGTCTGATGAATCGCAGACTAGTTTTACACGTTTGCTACACGTTCATTATGAATATTGCGATATTTTTCTCACTCTGAGGTTTAAAATATTTTACTTCCCTCCTTTTCACACTTTCACTTTCAATTCGTTTATTGCCAATATTGCGATCCAGATCACGGATTTCAAAATTTCTAAATATACACGCATTTTGATGGGTCGCAAAATTTTCATGCTACACAGTGTGTATTGTCAATATTGTGATCCGGATCGCGGATTTAAAAATTTCTAAATATTTTGCGATCCAGAATCGCGATCCATCAATACTCGATGCTACACGGTCAATATTAATCGTTTTCCGATACAAGAGCCTTTTCTCGGAAAACCGCCAAAAATTCACACAGGAAAATGTAGTAAATCATACGATAGTTCAATGCAACCCTGCGTAATATTAATGGAATGGTTTCGTTTGCTTTGTAAAAAGGTCTCATGTATTTACATAAATACAAATCTAAAATTAAGTAAGTATTTTATAGTATTTAAAAACAATTTTTTTAAATGGAGAAAATGTGAATTGTACGTTTCAGTTCGTATATTATTATTATTTTGCAAAATTCGTTAAATAAAAATGTAAGCTTGAAATGAAATACATACATATTTTGAGCATATTTCAGGTATTTTTCGGGCATATTTTTAGCTTCCCTACTTATTAAACACAAACGAGCAACGAATCGATGCGAAACATTTTTTGTTGGCAAAGTAAGACGTAGCCGTAACAAATGTGATATGGCAATATACATACATATGTACATATAAATGCATACATATAAAAAATTATGTATATATGCACATACTTATGTATGTACATATATGTAAGCTAGATTTATGTAATAATCACATATTCGACAAGCTTTCGATTTACTGAATTCACTTATCATATATGTATGCACATATAAAGCTTAACTTATTGGGTGAGCGACTTGCTGTTCATACCCTGTAGGGAAAATCTCTAGTTCCGAACTAGTTCGCTTCTAGTGCATTGTTCGACAATACTAGTGCGAGCTAAATCTCTTTTGCATGTTATCAACTGGCGAATTTAACACGGCGATGTCCTAGGCGGTGTCAATTGTCCCTCTCTGCACTACATTTTCGATAGTTCCGAACTAGTACTAAATTCTACAGTTTACACTAGTTCGTTTATTGGCACAATTTCGATAGTTCTGAACTAGCTACAAGTACCTAAAAATTCTAGTTTTACATCTGCAGCTTAATAGCCCCGTCACAATGAAATTTTGACGGAGCAGCATGCATTGACAGCTGAGTGGAATGTATGTATTTGCATGGGGATCGACACATCCAGCAGCACTAGCGCCATCTACTATAAAAAAGTTCCCAACTTTCAACTTTTGCTGCATGGAAGGCATAAGAAGAAGCATTTGACATTTGTTCGGGGCAATGCAGCGCAGCGCTGCGAAGAGCAAGGAGCTAAAATCATTGGAAATAGCAGAGTTGGAGCTAAAATCACTTACATATTTGTAGATATGTATGTATCAGAGTTGAGCAAAATTGTTTCGAATAACGAATAATAGGTAGATCAATAATAATCTTTATTTGAATAATAAATAATTTCGCTTACTACAAAAAGAATTATTCGAATAATAGATAAATACTTTTTATTTACATATATTTTTGTGATAAAATCGAAACCATGTACACATGTATGTATCTATATGTTCTTCAAATGCTGTTTTTTTCTACCCAGAATTTTTATTTATTGGGTCGTATTCACAAAAATATAGCATATGCTTTTACTCAAGATTTCGGAAATTTGACATTAATTTGTATGAACCAAATTTCAAAATGTGAGTAAAAGGTCTGAAATCTAAAGCAAAAGCAAATGCTTGGTTTTTATTAATATAACCCATTATTTGAAATAGCCTATAAAGTTCCGAATAATTTAACTTTAATTTAGTAACTAATTTATCTAAATAAAAATAAAAAAAAAAATAAAAAATTTGTATTCGAATAATTATTTAAATAAAAATTTAATCGAATAATGCCTAAGTCTGGTAGACATGCATCACTATTAATTTTTGTTTGTGTTATTTATTTAGTTTTAATAAGTTTTTTTCTTTTAACCGATTTAGCACATTGTAAGAGGAGGAAAAATTTCATATGGGCTCGTCATTTATTGATACATCTCGTAAGATGACAGCGAATAGTTTTTTATTATCGCATTTATTTTAAAAATCATCGCCCACCGGTCGAAATACTATATATATTTTTGAATTTCCATTACAACATGAAAATTTCACTTTATATGTATCACATCCAAATTTTCTCTACTAACAGTTTTTATACATTTAGTATAAACTAGAGCTTACGATTTCTCGAGTTCGAGCGAGACGAGATTTCTCGCGAGACTCGGGTTCTCGCGAGATTCTCGAATCTCGAAAGGCTCGCGAGCTTCTCGACATTCAACTACATCGCAGACAGAAATAAGCGGTATAAGCATACTATGCTGTTTCGTAGATTGTTCTGCTTGTATGTACTTACATGTGTATGAATATATGCCATTTACGCCATTCCCAGGTGTATTTCACAAATCAATGCACAAAATTCCCAGAGAAATACAATTACAATTTCATAATATAAAATTTTTTCTTCCCAATGACAACGAGAAATTTTTGATATTCATGTTTTTTGACACAATATGTTATCGAGAAATCCGAGAAACGAGATTTAATCGAGAACCCGAGTCTCGGTTTTCTCGATCCTCGAATTTCTCGACACTGCTCGAGATCGAATCGTAAGCCCTAGTATAAACTTACTTCCTATACCAGTTTGGTAAGAAATTCCCACAAACAGCATTCCTGATCACCGCAAAAAAGAAAAATTGGGAGCTAAGAGCGGAGCCAAAAAAATGTTTTTGTGAGCGGAACTAACAAAAAAAAAAACTTTCGCTCCGATGCCCTGATAGCAAAGAAACGCAAGATGATTGTGGCGATGCACCTACATGCAGCAAAATGCAACTACATCCAGCAGTTGATTGTGATGGGGCTATAAGTGCAGCATTTGACACACTTCATGCAAGTGGCGCGATGGCCGACTGGCTAACGCATGTGCCTTTCAATCCGAGGGGCGCGGGTTCGAATCCTGTCGGTATCGAGGTGGATAATTTTTTTATTTTTTTTTTTAACTAATATTTTTTTATTTATTTATTTAATAAAAATTTACATTATGTAATTTTTAAAAAGTAATAAAATAAAAAAAATTAAATATAAGCCTGAGGGATCGGAAAAGCATAATTAGGGGAACATTTCATTTCATACAAGATGCAAATAGAAAACTCTTTATATAAAACGCTTCACTAATCATCTGAAATATACAAAGCCGACGGCAATTGAACGAACGAAAAATTTTCATAGAATTTTTGTCACTTTGAAATAGCATACAAATCAAAGTGTCTTATAATGATCACTCAATTCTCTCCTTCTGAACTGGTGAGGGTCTAACTACAATTGATCTAGTTCCCCTTTGACACCTTTTCGCTAGTTCGGAACTAGAAATTTTGCTCACTAGTTATTGAGTTCCCTGCAGGGTATGTATATTTGCGACCATACAAATACATACTTGTAAGTAGTGTGTAGGAATATTTTACGATTTAATAAAACGTATATGGATTTACGAACATGCTTAAGTATATTTATATGTTTGCATTACTAATAATAAATGTAATATATTACTAACTTGTGAGTGACTATAACTCTTGCTACTCAGGGGCAATGGCCAGTAAAAAATTTAACTTCCATGAGAAAAAGCTAGTACACTGCGCCTTGAAAAAAAACTTCAATAGCCCTTATGTGTTCACTGTGTGTTCAGCAATTATTCCAGTACATCTGATGTCTTCGCTGCGTATTCAGTTAATTTTTCAGGCAGAGATTTTTGAACCTAAATATTCTACTAAATATTTACCTCCTACCTCGAGTACTGCTGGGATCCGTAGTAAAACGCAAACATATATGAACATATGAAGACAACACATGTAACTACATAAATGTGTGTATGTAAATCTGTGTATGCAGCATTATTTGCTCGTAAAATTCTTTTATTTTCATATGCATTAAAATAAATACCAAATAAATCTAGAGTATATAAAATGGCTTATTGCCACAAATACATGCGCCCATTTGGTTTAATTTTTATGTGCCATTGACCACGTGACTTATTTACTTGCAATGCGAATACAACGTAAAGAAAAGCAGCAAAAAGCTTTCCCACTTTAGTTTTATCATAAAGGAGAGGGAAAAAAATAAAAATTTTAAGATAAACCTAATTTAAAACATTTTAGTTTGTGCTGCTGTTATCAAAGACGGTATCGTGAGCAGCACCCCCCAGACTTTATGGATGGCCACAACCAACCTGAAAGTAATATTCAACATATAATAGCATTGACAGACGGCAACGATAATGCGGAGTTAACTTGAGAATTAACTGGAGGTAATCCGGACTATCTCTTGAGTTAGTTCTCAAAATTTTAGCAGATTAGGGCATTTTGTAATGCCAACTCTGTCGAAAAATCTCTGTTGTAAATGGAAAGCGAAGAAAAAGAATAACGAAAAGTAAACAAAATAATCGGTATTAAAGTGCGAAAAGTGATAAAGAATAATTTAGCCATGTACATACATACATACATAAGTATTTTTATATTATTAAATTTATTTTTTTATATAAAGAAAAAATATGACAAAATTGCCTTTCGTATATTTTAGATGCCAACTCGTAAAAAGCGGTAAGTGTGGACGGAACAGAACGAGCGAATGCTGAAAGAAAAATGTACAGAGCGTTGGTAATCCGGTTTATCGCTGTCATCTGTAAAGCCTGTAAGCCACTTTCAAATGACGATTACCTCTGCTGACAGATTCTGTGGGTTTTTGGAAATTTCTCACCGAAGAATATGTGTCTTTTGAAAGATGGAGAAATTTGCTATAGGAAATATCAAGGCAAATTCATTCATATGGTAATGGTAAGTGAACAGCTGACTTCTTCTTCTTCTCGTTTTTAACTCGCCGTGTACAGAAGAATGTCATACAAAGAAATATTTGACTTTGAGTTTGACATTCTGATGGACAAAAGCTTAAAGCGAATCGAGGCGAATATTGTCGAATTCGCCCTGCCATTACCATATAATGAAATTGCCTTGGGAAATATTTACTTATAAAAATATCGAATATATCGAAAGCCGCAAAGTAGACAAGCTAAAACAAGCAGTAAAATTTCATATAACCCAAAACTGCGGAATTCCTTTCATTATAAAATCCAATTCATTGGGTTAAGTAAAATTTAATCGTATTCCGAATTGAATTTTCAAGTCAAATGCACAAACAAACAAACAAACACATTACGCCCTTATATACATAAGTCATGCGGAACCCAAACGTATACACACAGAGAAAACTATTATAAAATCACCTTAAAATCGCACATAACCCATCATAAAACTTAGGAATAATTCACTTACTAAGTTTTTTCGTCATTTTAACGAAAATAACTTAGTAAAAGCTTGGCAAAGTTTCTACTTGGGTAATTTTGACAAAGTCTTGTTTAATTTTCCCAAGTTGGCTTAGGCAAATTTTTAACCAAAATACTTAGTCAGCTTATTCTCTGTAATTTGCGTAATATTCAACAAAGTGCCTTTGGCTGAGTGAACAAGTATCCTAGTTATTTTTTTAGTGACCGTGGGGAAAAAGGACAGATTTTTATAAAATAGCTAAATGTAGGGATTTTTTGTCAAAACTGACTGTCGATCTGAATAATGAAAACGCTGTGAAAATGAGTTAATCGCGAATCCTTTAATGACGTAATTGGAGACAAGCTGCGGTATCGTGAAGACAAGCTTTAAGATCTTTTATTGAACTATCGGATAACACGATACTTTTTGTCTGTGCATCGGAGCAAAAGATTTTTTTATTATACATATTATAAAACTGTTAAATTGGAAAAATTTTATGAAAGTGGTGCAGGTACACTTGAAGAAATGGAGTTTTTATATCCCGAAACTGGAATGGGAGTGAAAGGTAATAAAAAAATTGTAAAGGTAGATGCTTGCGCACTTCAGCAAGAGTGGGGAAATTTTGAATTTAATTTTAAGAGCGAAGGAAATGATAATTTTTTAAGGATGAATATCACTAAAATTAAAAATTTTAATTATCATTTTCTTTTTCCCAGTATATAACAGCTGATTTCCATTATTTATATAAGAAAAAAAACGTTTATTTACTGTCGTGCATTTAATTCATTGTTATAACATGGAAATAACAAAAAAAGTGTAGGGAATTTCGTGGGGAAAATTTGAAACAGGCGTAGGGAAAAGTATGGATTTTTTTCTTGCTCTGTAGGGAATTTCTAAAAAAGTGTCTACCATCACTGTATTACTCAAGAAAACTATGATACATTTTCCAAGCTTTGTTTCTGCCGATCGTATGTAAGTTTCCCAAACACTTTGTTGATTTACACATAGTTTTCAAAGTTCATATAAAAAAAAAATACCAAAGCTAAATTAGTCAAAACAACCCCTTTTTTTGGTAGCCAAAGTGCTTGGGTAATAAATCAACTAAGCTTTGTTTTCCAAGGCCGGGTATAAATTGTGTAAGTACTTTGGTAAGTTGCACAAGTTTCTTGGGCCCCATACAATTTTTTTTAACTAAGTCAACTTTTTTGGAGTTACTATAGTTTTTTCTCTGTGTGTCAAAGGTACCAATATATACAAAAAGCATATGAAAATCTCCATCACCTTCCATATATTGTAGTTGTTGTAGCAACTTTTTGTGCGCTAAATAAATGATCCGCACACGCCCGGCAACCTCGCAAACCGCCATTCAGTTTCCATTTCTTCACTCAGCTGGCACTTTGTGTATTTTCATGACTACCAACCGACAATCAATTTAAGTCGATTGCGTACTTCTCGACTCTCGACTTTTACAACGAGCAAGAGTTATTTATTCAACGGCGCGTAAGGCGTTTACCACAACAAAAAAGTAACATCTGCTGGAATACAAAAAAGGATACGTAAATGTGTGGGTGTGTGGGTGCGTATCCACTAGGCCCATTTGTTAGGTTATGCGATTTTTTTTTGCATGCCGGGATACTTGCTTTTGTTAGATATACCGCAGGTACTCCTAAAGTATGTTGAGCGGCACGTACAAATTGAGCACAGATCATTTCTTCACTGACCACAGTAGGAGTTAAGAAGAGTAAGCCGAAACAGAAAAATTTATACGTATGAATTTATGCTGAATACCCAACAAGAGTGCAATAACGACCGTATGAAAAAAGCATGCGGTTTGAAATGAAAGCCCGAAGCTTTCGCTTCATTGCTTCTTTTACTATACAAAGTCATTCATGCGGAGGCGGCCATCGCCGTGCGATAGTCATGGGGCATAGTCATGCAAGTTGTTATCTGCCCTAAAGGAAATGTAATGAGGAAAGTATTGCTGATTTGTAGATCTTTGGGCCTGCTTGGTATATGAGAAAAGTAGTTGGAGTGGTGAAGAGCTGTAAATTGTTGGAGTTTAATAATCGGCATATACACATACTGTGCATGTTATGACACTCCATTATTACTATGTACATATATTAAAAGTGTAAAAATAAATTCAAAGTGCTCAAGAAATATTATTTTTTTATTGTTACACCGCCACCCCCATGCATTACTCTATTTGGTTTTATTCATATATATAAAAGTCATATGTAAATGTCACTTAAATTTGTATGTAATTTAAGCACTTCCTCTTTACGAATTTTGTTGCAATGAAGTTTTCTCATATTTACTGGAATTTGTTGGAATTTTTTGATGCTGCTCTACAACATGACGAATGGTAAAACTTTTTTTATTGTGTTTGATTTGGCAGAATTTCTTGGAATAAAGTATGTAATAGAAATTCCGCAAAGTTGATGAGTTTCAATTTGCTTTTTTCGCTGAAGGATCGTGTGAAGGCGCACTTTATGTGGCGTGCGGTCACATTTGCGGGGCAGGCGACCTTTGCATTGCAAATCCCACTATTTAACTCTTAACTACTTATTCGACTATATTTATAGTCGCGCTGAAATATAATTTAAATAAGGTGTTACAAAAGTGCACACGTGACTTTCTTTAACCACATTAAACGTCACTACATGCGCGAGTTGGGCAAATTCAAGTTCAAGGCACACATGCATACACACATGCATAATTGTGTGGTGACAATTTAACTTTAAACACGTAAGTAAAATTGCTTTCATGCATTTTGCTGCTAATTTTCTACGCTTTCAGGCGAAATCCAATTCGCTGCGAATTCATTAAAAAGTCACTACCTTAATCGAAAAACTAATTACGTGCGTGTAGGTTGGCAACCATGCACCTGCAATTTAGCACATCTCAACTTAAACTTGCACAGAAACGTAGAAAGTGAGCAGATATGATATGTATTAACTGGCAGAGCAGATAAAATTAAAATGTCTGTGCATGGATGCATGTATGGGTATGTGTGATTGTATGTACGTTTGTATGCATCCTGCAGGCAAAACAACTAGTTGCATACTACAATTCTACCAGTTTGAAAATGGCGGCATCTAGTTGCCCAACTATCCATTTTACTTGAAAGCAACTGGTAGTTTTAACGTGGCGATGGCCTACGAGATGGCAATTGTCTTTCCTTGCATAAGCTTCATACTAGAAAAATACCACTCAGTTTCATACCAGTAGGCAACACATCAGCTTCACACTAGAAAAATACCACTTAAGGGTATACTAGAATAATACCAGTCAGAAAGATTCTAGAAAAATGCCAGTTCATCCAGGTGAAAAAATAGCATTTTAGTTCATTTAATAAAGCTCACTTTAATTAGATCAGTACTTTTTAAAGTTACATTTCTGATACAATCTCCGATTTTGGATGAAACCAAATCAATTAACTAAACTCTCTTAAACTCTTCTTGCCACCTGCTGCAAACATATATGTATGTACATATGTAATTGTTCTTGTGTACCCTTGCACAAAAATAAATGAAAAGCCTTAAAAATATTTATTTTGTGAGAAATGGTTGTTTCTTTTTGGCGAATTGGTAATAACTATTCTGACCCTTTTGTTAAATAATAGCGTAAATTTACTTCCAAATCACCAATAAAGCTTAGTTTGTGATAGAATTGCACAAACTGCTATATTCAGTTAATAAATAAATTGGTATATTACTAGTAGAATACCAACTAGTACGATTTTGTCTTTTTAAAAGCGGTTGATCAACTAGTAGATAGCTAACTAGTAGAATTTTGTCCATTTCATACCAGTTGATCAAGTAGAAGAAAACCAACTAGTTGAATTTTTTCCTTTACATACCAGTTGATCAACTAGTTTATTTTCATACTAGTTTAACTTTGCCTGCAGGGCATATATGTATGCCTAAGTAATAGCAAGACTTTGCTGATTATATTGCAGATGCATTACTGACTGCGCTGATGAAAATATCCAATTCAACGCTTATTTCTGCACTTCACAACAACATTCACAATAACACTCACATGCAAAGGTGCTCGGCACAACGAAGTGCATACATACATACAGTTGCATCATGTACATGCACAGCAAATTTACTTGTACGACAAGTTCAAAAGTTTACGAATTCGCTTACGCATCAAATTTTGATAGAACATGCTCGTTTAAGTAGTGCAATTTACTTACTTACTTACACACTTTATAAATTTCAATATGCAAGTAGACACCAACAACAATAAACAGCTGCGATGAATGTTATGTGTATGAATTTTAAATGACTTACTTCTTGTTATGGTTGCAGTGAGATTGGCAATAAGTGGAAAATGCACACGTTGTCTGTTTTGAGTTGACAAATTTTTCAATACTTTCATTTTATACCGAACGATCAAGATTATTTTGTTTAGTTTTCAAATCAAATTAATTTCAAGCAAATTTACAGAAAAGCACAAAATTCGTGCAAAGCAAAAAAAAAAAGAGCGCGGCTGTCTTCGGCCGTACGGAAGACTTCATACCTTTCATGAGTGGGGAAATGAAAAGCTACCTATGTATGCAGGCCCGACGAGACGGGGGGGGGAGGGGCTGAGGGGGTCAATTGCCCCGGGCCCGGGCTTTAGAGGGCCCGGGAATCTCAAAATGATATCCAAGTTTTGCTTACAGAAAATAAACAAACAACACCTTTAATCCCCTTTCGTAGATAGCAATCATTTTAAATTTCAACAAATTTTATAAATCTCTTAACGTGTCTCCTAACGTGTTGCAACAGAAAAATTCGGTATGATGCAAATTCTTATACACCGATATGGGTATTTCCTGGGCATTTCGGACGGTATGTTCGCACGATTTTTTGAACTTTTGAGGCAGAAATATTGCGAAATAACCTCGTTTATGTTGTTTAGCAAAATATTTGAATACATAGCTGTAGCATATCTGTATGTACATATGAATGTACATAAGTACATGTTGTTGCAATAAACCGTTATTTGGCAAAATAATATTTTTATAATTCCGAGAAGAAGGTTGTTGCAATTTTTATTGATGTTGCTGTCGTGTGGCTCACTTACGCTTAATTCCTGGCCACCTATGGATTAAAGTATGTTAGCGACAGAAATTTAGTTTAATGCCTCTGTTTTAGCCACTTATACTGCGTTCCGGACGCTACAAAAATACGTCTAGTTTTTTTTAAGTGGCTAAAACCATAGCTGGGGAATTTCGATTAGAATTAGAAATCATTATGATTAGAAAAATTAAGTAATCTAATCATTAGATTTTTTTTGATTCTTTATATTTTGATTACTAATTGATTAGATCTCGAGTTCAAACCACGGTCCGAGCCAAACAAATTTTTCTAATTAGTAAAAATCCAATTATTGGGTTTTTTAAGAGCAGCGGTCACCTCTCGGCAGTGGGCGGCATACCCTCCGAGAGTATTTCTGCCATGAAAAAGCTTCTCACAAAAAATGCATTCGCCGTTCGGAGCCGGCATAAAACTGTAGGTCCACCCAATTAGTAGGAAAAACAAAAAGGAGCACACCTCGAATTGGGAGAGAAGCTCGGCCATAAAACTCGTCAGAGTTATAATAGCGCCATTGTATTATTATTATTAATTGATTAGATTAGAGCTAATCAAAAATCTAATGGCGATTAGCGACGATTAGCAAATCTAATCAAAACTAATAAAAATAAAAATCAATTGGATTTCTCGATTAGTTTTGATTAAATTTGATTAGATCAACTGTTTTGAAATATTTTTTTTTTGTCATTTAATTCATAAAGTATAATATATAATACAATGGCGCTATTATAACTCTGACGAGTTTTATGGCCGAGCTTCTCTCCCAATTCGAGGTGTGCTACTTTTTGTTTTTCTTACTAATTGGGTGGACCTACAGTTTTATGCCGGCTCCGAACGGCGAATGAATTTTTTGTGAGAAGCTTTTTCATGGCAGAAATACACTCGGAGGGTATGCCGCCCACTGCCGAGAGGTGACCGCTGCTCTTAAAAAGCCCTCAGGAGCCAATGTAAAATATGGTTTAAACCGTTCTCTCAATTGATGTTCTAATTGTACTGCTGTGTGAGCTAACATTGCTCAAAACTTCGGGTTTTCTGGATAATTTTAGCGGTTTATTACTCAAAGAAAATAACGCAGGATTAATACAACCATATTTCACATTGGCTTCACTTTGGAGAAAGTCCAAAGTTTGGGCAATAGACTCCATTAGCAGCTTGTACGACTCCAAATATTGAAAATCACTTGAGGTAAAAGGAGACAGATTCAGCTCATCGGAAAGCTTATTCAATTTCTCTTTATACTGTAGTAACTTCACGATTGCAAATATTTCAAAATAGTTGATCTAATCAAATCTAATCAAAACTAGTCGAGAAATCTAATCGATTTTATTTTTGATTAGTTTTGATTAGTTTTGATTAGATATGCCAATCGTCACTAATCGTGATTAGATTTTTGATTAGTTCTAATCTAATCAAAAAGTAGTCGATTAGAATAGCCATCTAATCCTAATTAATCAATTAGGATTAAAAAAAAGTTTCTAATCCGATTAGTAATCATTAGGATTACTAATCATTATTTCCCAGCTATGGCTAAAACAGAGGCATTAAACTAAATTTCTGTCGCTAACATACTTTAATCATTAGACGTGGCCTAAATCTTTCCCTTTATCATAAAACGATACAATATTTCGCAATATTTCTGCCTCAAAAGTTCAAAAAATCGTGCGAACATACCGTCCGAAACGCCCAGGAAATACCTTTATATGTACGTGTGTGTATGTATGTAAACAGCGATACGCCGAAAACAAACGAAGCTTGCGAAGCTAAAATTTGCTTTGGTGCTTCGTACAGTTGAATTCGATTGCTGTTTCACTAAAGCGTTCAGCAGAATCAGTCTTTTGATATACCAAATTCCTACCAACAAATATTTGTATTCCAATTTAAAGAAATTTATTTCATACAAATTAAGCAATATGTATTTAAACAGAATTCATTCAGACCTATGGTTCCATGGACAATATTACTCAGTATGACCCATAGATTCGGAAACTGGATGTGCCTTTTGAACAATACATTTGACCCACCCTAATATGTATATTTCTATGTAAACAAATTTACTTGATCTGTATTAATGTATAGATAAATTAAAGTTCGTAACTATATATTCATTGAATTTTGATTTTGAGAATTTATTCATTTAGTATGGGGCCCTAGTTATTTTGACCCCGGGCCCGGATTTTCTCTCGGCGGCCCTTTATGTATGTATGTACATAGCCTGATTTAGTATAATTTATAATTTCAATTTTGTGGGTTATTTATGGAACGGTTTATTAGAAAAAATGGTGTCTCGGCTATTGCATGTGTATATTTGAACAATCGGTAGTATGGGAGCTATATGTTATAGTGGTCTGATCTTGACAATTTTCGGTAACCTTGTTTAGGCCAACATGTGTACAAATACTTTAAAATTGCATGTCCTTAGCTGTTTAAATGGGGAAGTTATACCCCAAAATGTCCATATCTGAACAATCGGTTGTATGGGAGATATATGTTATAGTGTTTCGTTCTGGACAATTTTCGCTTACCTTGTTTGGGCCAACATGGGTACAAATACTTCAAAATTTCACGCTTTTAGCTGTTAAAATGGAGGAGTTATACATCAAAATGTGTATATCTGAACAATCGGTTGTATGGCAGCTATACTCATGATTCTGATTATATCGGTATATATATTGATGGGTCTGTCACGCCTCCTTCTAGTACTTTCAAGATTTGATTTTCGTCATAAAGTTATAATACCATTTCATTCTCATGAAAGGTATAGAAATAATGTAAACATCGTGTGTCCATCAAGTGACTTTGTTAATTAGATAAATTTCGAAAATTCAACTGACAGTGTTGCCAAATTAACAACTTGCACAACGTGGACACTTAATCTCTGGAAATTACACAGCTGTATTCGAGTTAAGGAGGTGCGTATTCAATATGAAAAATACCCTGTAACTGGGTTCAAAAATCATTGCCTGAAAAATTAACCGAATACGCAGTGAAGACAATGGAGCTATTGAATATTTCCCTGATATTTCGGCAGTTTTTAGGTAATTGATTTTTAACGCCACCTCTATATAAAAACGAAAGCGAAAGTTCAGATTTCGGCACTAAATCTCTACTGAATATTCGGTAGCAAATATATGCTGTTTTCGAGCTGATAAATACTGCTGGGTATTTATTTTTTTCTTTTGTGTGTATGTAAATATGCGTGTTTCAAAAGATTAATTTCTAAAGCACATTTTAGTTGTTCGTCTCAAACATAAAACAGCTTCTATATCTGTATGTATGTAATCGTGAATTATAACTAAATGAGCTTACGAAGGGCCACTTGCATAACATTCAGTTACCTACAACGGCAAAAAAATAGAAAGTTGTACACAATTTGTTGTGTGAATATTCATAACTTAATGCTAAGTTTAAAAGGCAGCTGAGTTCTTAAGTTTTTAAAGTTTTCCAACGTCCAACGGCCTAAATACCAACCCGAAATGCTTTTCATCCTTTTTGAAGGCTTCAGCTGTTTTTGTTTTGGCTATTCAGCCTATTTTAAAAGTGTTTAGCGAGCACATGCCCTGCAAGAAAATGTGCGATTAATACCGAAAGATATTTGTCCCGGATTGATCTCTTTCGAGAACAATCGGTCCACAATTAGTCCCCGATTGTTCTCGTACGGGTATAAATGTAGTCTAATTGTAGACCAATTGTTCCCTAACGGGTATAAATGTAGATTAATCGCTTTCATCCCGAACGGGTACAAATGTAGATCAATCGCTTACATCCCGAACGGGTACAAATCTAGATTCCTTAAATGTAGAAATTTTACAAAAATATGCAATGTATTTCAAAAATTGTAGAACAACAGGTAAAACGAATTGAACACCCTTTTTTTAATAACAATGATGAATAATAATTTTAACAAAATGTTGCCTAAAATATTCTATGAAAAAATTTACATTACGCTGATATAATGCATACTCATAACTTACAATTTCTTTTATTTATTTATTTAGATTTTTTTTAAAGTAAAACATTGTATAATCTTTATTTATATATGCATGAACATTTAAAATTTTTTAAAGATTGTTATTAAAAATTGCCTTGGCGAACAACTTGGAAAAATCTACATTTGTACCCGTTCGTGCTGGAAGCGATTGATCTACATTTGTACCCGTTGAGGATGAAAGCGATTAATCTACATTTGTACCCGTTCGGGATGTAAGCGATTGATCTACATTTGTACCCGTTCGGGTATACAAGTTGAAAAATTAGTCTCTTCATAGGACATGCTCGAACAAATGCGATCAATTCACTCCATATAAAGGGATGTAAAATTGTATTAGTCGCATCCTCCCTTGCGATGGATCCCGGACACGTCCCGGATTAATCGCATTTTTTGCAGGGTGGCTTAATTTTTGCCAAACATTCAAAGCAAATACTCACACAAACTGTATATATGTATGTACCTGGGCCAGAAATTGATCTCAAAACAGCAACAGAAAAGGGATGAACATGTATGTATGTATGTACATTACAAAATCGGCTGTTAAGTATATCATACTAAAGTCGAAGTGGCCGGAAAACAAAAACAAAAGCTAAAGCCAAACGGCAAATGGCAAATCAGATGCAGAAATAAAGTTGTTATGGTTTGAGAGGGAAAGAAGAATCGATTGCAGCTCACATACATACACACACATACACAAATAAATAAATACATAACAAAATTAGACAAAGCAAATTCATTAAAAACATAAAACAATGCAGAACAGTGCAGAACAATGTCGAACATGAGTGGAAAACCTATTTGGTACAAATTACCGTTTGATCTCAATGCTTTTAGACGAAAAATTGCTTTCATATTTGCACATGTGTGAAGTCTCACAAATAAAAAAACAGCGTGATTTAATTTTAGAACGTTTCTCTGACATTAATCAGTACGAAATAATAAAATATTTAACATTTTTATGAACATTTTATAGACTAAAACTGTCATTAGTATCATTGAACTCAATTTATGTATGTAAGTTTATAACTACATAGTGAATAGTTCTCAGAAATTTTGTATTACAGCAATAAAAATTAGCAATAGCAAAGCTTCAAAAAGAAACACTGCATTTACATATGTATGTATGTATGCGCCAGTACTATGTAGTTGGCAATTAAATCCGGAAATTACCTTGCAAACTCAACAGATAAACAATTAAACCCGTGCACTTTATAACCCACTTCTTTTCTTGTATAAATAAAGCCACTAAAATAGTTTTTATGTGCACAGCAATAATTCTCCGCTCAAATGACTACAAATAATGGTCAAAATTGCACAACAGTTGTTTGTTTGTGTTGCTTTAAAAAGTCAACGATTTGCCAAGTCATTTAAAGAAGTGTGAAATGGAGCAAAGTACGAGTAGAAAATGAAGAACAAAAATGAGCAAACGAAGTTCATTTCAGTTCACTTCAGTGCAAATGACAATGACTATAGCTATGCATGTAGTAGTGGTAGAAATAAAGGACAAACACAAAGCAACAACAAAGCTAACAAGTAAGGAAGCCTAAGTTCGAGTGGAATCGATTAGATACTCAGCTGTATGCTTTCATTGTTTGTTTGCGTTTGATGGAAACACGGTGTAGGTACTTTTTATATAAAGCAAGTGCTGCATAAAGTGGGCGTAGCCGCGCCCATTTTCAAAATTTTTATCAGTCATCCAACTAAGCATATTCTTTGTGCAAAATTGCATTCTTTTATGACTTCTAGTTACAAAGATGTCACGTTACAAATTCCCAAAGGGTGTTCCAGAAATATCTTTGTTAAAAAGTAGGCGTGGTCATAAACCGATTTCAATAAATTTTTGCGTGTCTATTAACACAAGTCATAAAAGTGTATAAACCAAGTTTCGTTATAATATCTCAATTATTTGTCGAGTTATGGACTAAGAAATCTCGTATATTCCTTTGTCTAAAAAGAGGCGGTGCCACGCCCATTTTCCAAAATTTGTCTATTTTTTGTTTCCGGACTATTGTGGAACTCTTGCCACAAAATTTCAATGAATTATCTTTATATTTGACAAAGATATCGCTTAAAATGTTTTTATTAGGCCACTTTATAATACCCATATATAAAAGTGGGCGTGGTCGTCAACCGATTTCGCTAAAATTTTCGGCATGTATTACCACAACTAATAAAAGTGTACACACCAAGTTTCGTCATTATATATTAATTATTTGTCGAGTTATGGGCTCAGAAATCTCGTATATTCCAGCTTCCAAAAAGAGGCGGTGCCACGCCCATTCTCGAAAATTTTTGTGTTTTTGGTTGTATGTCCGCAGGTGAACTCCTGGTATAAAATTTCAATGATATATCTTTATATTTGACAGAGATATCGCTTAAAATGTTTTTATTAGGTCACTTTATAATACCCATATATAAAAGTGGGCGTGGTCGTCAACCGATTTTGACAATTTTTCATTTGCCTCTGTAAGTATATCACACGTACCAAATTTCATCGATATATCTTCAACAGTTTCTGAGTTATGACTCATAAAGCTTTCAATGTTTGCTCCTTAATAAGTGGGCGTGGCACCGCCCATTTTCCAAAGTTCCATCAAATTTCTTCTTAAGGGCCTGAGCTCAACACGTGGGTAAAATTTCATCACTCTAGCTATATTAGTGGCTGAGATACCAAATTTCCGATTTTTTCTATATAGGAAAAGTGGGCGTGGTCATGGTCCGATTTCGCCCATTTTCAATACCAACCGTCCCAGTGTCGATACCAACTTGCATTTCAAATTTCATCAAAATATCTCAATTTTTGCGCGAGTTAGAGTGTTTACAGACGGACGGACGGACGGACATGTCTCAATCGATTTCTCTTTTCACCCTGATCATTTTGATATATATAAGTCTATATCTATCTCGATTATTTCATTCTGTTACAATCCACCGTTATGTGATTAAAACTATAATACTCTGTGTACTAGTACAGCTGAGTATAAAAATATTTTAAGTATAAAAAAATGTAAAGCAATGAACGGAGGAAAGAATAAAATCAGCCAAGACGACGAGTATGTGTTACCCTAAATGGCGAATGCGAAAGCGACGAGTGGCACGTAGAAAATGCAATTTGTTCCATCGCATTTTGTTTTTTCTTTTCTCCCTCCTCTTTGCTTCAGCAATACTGCATTTAATTGTGGGAAATAATAGAAATTCTTTTAAGATTGTAATTATCTACAGAGTATTGCATGCTTGTCAGTTTTGAGTATTACTTACGTAGTGGGTCGATTACCAACATAAGGAATCTACTTAATTAGGCATGTGCTTTCGCTTCACTTCTTTGGCTACTTTTGCTTTTAGGCATGGAAAAATACATACATATGTATATGTATGTATGTGTACTTATATCAAACTGAAACTAATGTGTTTATGAACCTAAGATACCAAAACCGAGCTAAATGAACTAAACTGATAAGCTCCATGTATATGAAGAGTCAAAAGAGCTATTCAATATTTCGATAAAAAAATCTCCTTACCACAAACCACAAGTTATGTATTTATGTATGTCAATCAATCAACCACGCAAACTTTTAATATTAACAAACACTTCTTACAATTAACTTTAAGACATTTAAAGCGAAAACTTGATTGACATGACGCGTATCTTAAGTACTATTACATACATTTAAACGTATTATGAGGTGGGTTTTGTCGAAGGCTGAGGTAACGCTCAGCCTGTCCAAGGTCGAGTGGAAGTCCCACAAACTCCTACTGAATAAAGAATACAACGGTTATGTGTTGAGATCGAACACACACACACACACACGGTCTGAGATACGGATGGGTCAGCAGCTTTCCGTCACGAGAGCGTGAGAAGCGGTGGAGAGAGAGAGAGGGGGAGAGAGAGAGCTTGCAGCGGTCGCACGGATCGGAAGAGAGTGAGCAGCTGGCAGCGGCCGGTTGAATCGGTAGGAAGGGCAGCTGGCAGTGTCGGATAAATCGGTGGAGAGAGAACAGCTGGCAGCGGTCGGATGAATCGGTAGGGAGAGCAGCTGGCAGCGGTCGGATAGTTTGGGGAGAGAGAGCAGCCTGCAGCAGTTGTGGGGCGGAGGGGAGTAGGCGTTCAGAGGTGCGGTCGGCGTCGTTAATCCTATTACCTCTCTTACTGCGTAACTTGTGGAGACTCTCTGGGTTAGCCGGTTGTCTTTTGGAGACCTACAAGGAGAGGAAACTACGGAGACTCCGGTCAGTACTGGCTCTCGGGCTGAGCATCTCCGTCCGCCTCGGTTGCACACTTATTAAAGGTGCCGAGTGGTGGGCGGAGCTGCGTCAGCCGGGACTTCGTGGGCCGATATGCGGGCTGCGGGGAGATGTACCTTAAGGGTACAACAGCGGTCTCCCAGATTCTCGCACATCGGCACACAGCCAAAGCCAGGGCGAAGTGGAGGGGCTTGGTGACGTCGTTTTGACCGTCAGTCTGCCTGCGCTGGGTTGAGGCAGCGGTGGACGATGTGCTGGATAGCAACCCAACCGCTGTCTGCGTCAGCGCAGACTGACTTAACCAGCCTGCCCTCACTCAATTGAGGCAACGTCGGAATATGCGTAAAGCATCCAGTGCGTTGTCCTCGTCAAGTGAATGTTGACTTAGCCAGCCTTCCCTCACCCCACTGCGGCAACGGCGGAATATGCATAAAGCATCCAGTCCGTTGACACAGTTTTGGCTGTAAACTAGCGTTAGTGGTGGGCGTGGATTGCAACATATATGCTTTTTATTTTTCTGAAAGATGAGTCGTATAGTGGGACACCAATGTGCCAAATTTGGTTTCGGTAGGTCCATCCGTTTCCAAGAAATTGAGTTTTGTCCCACTCTCCATACAAATGAGACCAGTGTGCGATGTGTGATGAAATTAAACTTAAAAGTAAATTTAAAAACAAAAACATAATGAAATGAAATGAAGGCATGAAAAGCTGTCCACAAATGGCGCGCTGTCCTAGTTTTTTTTTTTTTGTTATTGTTGTTGCGTTTGTTGTTGTCAATCATAGTGGAAACGATGACGTTTTGTCGACAATTTTCATTGTGATTCGCTTGTTTGGGGTTGCGGTCTACAGCCATCAACAGCCACAGACGCAAACACAAATACAAAGATAAGTAAACACAAAACACAAACCCACAGAAACAAATAAGCTCTCGTAGTAGTGCTTTAGCTAAGCGCGCTATAAAACTTACGAATTCAATGGGAATTCGCACAAGAAACACTTGTTTTTGTTTTTGCTTTTATTTCTGTCTGCACATAGTTTGACGTTGGCAGCATTGGCTGATGAAATACATTTTCTGTGTTTTTAGTACTTTTTTTCTGCTTTACTTTTCGTTTTCTTTTCGCCTCAAATCACATTTGACGAATCATGCTTATGCCACCAAGTCGACTATCACTTCGTGCTGAGTACTTTAATGATGAGTTCGATAAATCACTTAATTTCATATTCGCTAATTCACTGTGCCATAGAAGATACATAAGCAATAGATAAATGATTGAGTGCTTACATATGCTTTAGATTAGATTCGATTAGAATTAATCAATTCGTGGAAATCTCATTTGCATAACGATCGTCCTTTTTTTGGGTTGCTTCGTAATTTATGCTGCACAAGAAACTTATGTTCTCGTTTTTTATTTTATTTTCAAAAGTTTTGGTTTTTCTAAAACTCTTATGTAGATATTTTTTAAGCTTATTCAACCGAAATGCGCCTCGTTAAAGCATTTAAAACATTCAACTTAACCATTTTCCGCTTACTGGCAGCATCCAGCCTTCGTTCGTCGAAACACATACATACAGACGTATTTAAGTATCTATCATGCCGTGGCGCCTCAACGCTTTGTTGTGGGTGTAACTTGAAGTTTGAACTTTTTTCCACTTGCGATTTCATCTCAAATTTCACTCCACAGCCCGCTGCCCTGACCCCCTGCCAACCAAAAGTGTAGAGCAACTGATATTGCTGTTGTTGCTCTGTCTCTGTGTTCTTCGCACATTTCCGCGTAATCAATTAACTGACCAAAGTGTCTAACTTTGCTGTGTGAAATTAGTTTTTGAATATTGAATGTTGGCTCGAAAAAGTTATTCACGTTTCAAGTTGGAATATCTTTTTATGGTTGAAAGATTTCTTTTTATGGTTGCTGGTTCTTTTTTTAGTTTAAATTTGATTATGTGTGTTTCTCCTTTGAAATTCTTGAAAATAGTATCCCGCACTCGACTGAGAATATTTTCAGCACGGAATTTCACATTTAAACGTTTTTCCATCAAAATGCGATCGCCATTAGTAAAGTTGGTGCAAAGCATTTTGGTGGATGTTGAAACAGCTCTTAAATCAGTCAGTGAAGCTCAAGTGGCGCCGCGAATCTTCTGTGGGCTGACTATACTTTTATATGTATTTAAAATTTTTTCTCAAAATTTGTTTAAAATTTAATTGTGAATTTCATTTCCAAACAGATTAATTGTTTAAAATTTTAAGTGGAAATTCTGTTTATATTTATAGTGAACAGTTGAGTTAACTGCAGCTTTTGAATGTATATTTATGTAGATGGAAATGCTATTACATACATTGTTTTCTGCCATTAAATGATCACTGCCCATTTGAATTAAATTTGCGCTGCGCTTTTTTTTTATTTGTTCATTAAATCACTTTTGGGGAATGCCAATTAAAATTCTGCTTTTTTGCATTACTTCAACGCGATTTTACAGTTAAAAATTAAATTATTTGTCTTCAATATATTTTTGATTTAAAATAGGAAATAAAAAAATACGTACGTACCATGCGGTAAGGCGTTAATGGAGCGCTATTACCACCCTTTTTACATCTATTGTCCTGTAAACCTTTAACCTGAATCAATTACACTTTTTCATTCAATATTTTTTTGGTTTTCCTTCGCTGGTAAAGTTATACTTTTTTTGCAATCACACTGTGGTGACATTTTGAAAAATTAGTGTATAAATATTAAATACAGAATATGCCACGTTTTTGGTGTAATTTTTTGTGGCATTTCATGAATACATATGTACATAGATACATATATACATATTTGTATGTATGTATGTATTTGTGTATGCGAGATTGTCTGCCTTCCCACTGCGCTGCAAGCCATGTTTGTATGTACGTTAGGGACAAATTTTATATGATACTACACCTTTTCCAGTTTAAGTTCAAAAAATTACAATTGAAGTTCAGAATTTCCCGTCCCGTTTCGCAGCGACGAAAAGTGTTTTTATATTATAATGGGTCTTTCCCTCTATCCTCCTCCTTTCTCATGCTTTCCCTATCACTTTACCTTTAATTTTCGCTCGCTTATTCCTTTTTTATTTACCCTATCGTTCTCTCTTACCTCTCCCTATTCTTTTTCCTCTTCTATTTTTTCTCCAAATAATAATCACTTTCCCTCTCCCAAACCCTTTTCGATTCCTTTTCCCTCCCTTTTCTGCTCCATTTTCTTTCCTTTTCTAATTCTTCTTTTCTTCCTCCGCCATTTCCCTCTCGACTTTCTTTTTCCTTTTCGTAAGAAACCGTGTTGGCACAACATCGAAAAGAGCTTCACAAGCCCAGATTTCCTCTTTTGATTTGATACCAATTTTTCCAAAAAAAAACATTTTAGTGTTATCCATGTCCACGCTTTGGACTATGCCTTGGGAAACGGTCTTAGACATCACAATGCAAATAGTTTATCGCTCAAGAGCTTGCTAGGTCTCGCTCGGTCCGCATTTGGGCCCGTATTCCGGAAAGCTTACACTTTTCCATAACTCTATATACCCTATGTTGTGTGTTAAAGCCATATGAATATAATGTGAATTTAATTAAGATCGATTGATTAGATTGGGAGTCCGTAAAGGACACACATTCATTTTTATATGAATCATAGATTTCTTAAACCTTACCACTTAGATCGATGCTAATATATTCAAATATACCACATGTAAATCTTGATTCCGATCGGAGACGGTTAAGCGGTGTCGCACGGGCGTCAAAGTTCATATAACCATATGTGACCCCTATGCGCCACCCTTTAACCGTCTACGATTGAAGCCAGAATTTATATTTAATATCTCTGACTGTGCTGTTATCGGTGTAGGTGTCACCCTAATGTACAAATTTAAGAAATTTTCCATTGCATTTTTTTCGTTTCAAGTGTTCAATGTAAGCAAAACCAAACTTGAAATTTTAACAATTGCGCCACAGGAAATTGGTTTCCGTTTTATGCTTTACACCAGCAATTTCTGAGAATTTTCCAAACTTATGCTCACACGAACTTATGTAATTTCATTTTAAAATTAATTAGCTTTATGCGCAAAAAAAAACTTAATATTTGTTTGTGTTTGCATTTGCATTTTCATTTAAAGAAGCGAACTTGCGCAAAAGCCAAGAACTGCTGTAACAGCGGATACATTTTATACACTTTATTAATTTTTTTTTTTATTATTTTTTTAATATTAAATATGCATACATATGTATGTATATGTACTTCGTAACTCCCACATATTTATGAGTGGAAAAAGGCGGTATGCAATACTTATAACTATGTACATATGTATATATGTTTTTTATATTAAGGCGCTGCTGCTTGCATTGTAATAAACTTTTTCGTTGTAAAGTAAAAAATAATGAAATGCGTTTAAATGAAATCATGCAAAATTATGTCGAGACAATATAAAATGTAGCACATTTAAACATATCATTCCGTAAATTGCCATTTAACGACAATCTGGAAGTGATGGCAAATTGGTGATGGCAAATTGGTAAACAAGTTGCTTCCCTTTGGCAAGGTGCTGCATAAACCCTGCAAAAAATGCGATCACTCCGGGATACATCCGGGACAACTCGCAAGGGAGCATGCGATTACTACCCATTTGTATCTCTTTATATGGGTTGAAGTGTTCTCTTTTGTTTGAGCATGTCCTATGAAGAGACTAATTGTACCCAGTTTGTACCCGAACGGGTAGCAAAAGCGCACAATTGTACCCGTTTTGTACCCGAACAGGTAGCAAATGCGACACATCCATTTGTGCGACTAATTGTACCCGTTTGATACCCTTTCGGGTACAATTCGTCTACAATTAGTACACATATGTACCCGTTCGGGTACAATTGGGAACAATTGTAGACTAATTGTACCCGAAAGAGAGCGCTCCCGGACAAATCTTTTTAGAGACTCGTCGCACACTTTTTTACAGGGAATGTACATATATGTATGTATGTGTGCATGTATGTATATTAGTTAAATGCATATTGTCATTGTATTTTGTTTTTTTTTTTGTTTGTGTTGCTGTCATGTATATTTAGGGTCTTATCCCATGTGCTCAATAACCCCAACCCTTCGTTTCATTGCAAAAGCTAAAGTAACTCTTGAAAATAAACTCATCTTCGTATACCTATACACATGAGTCAATGAATTGTTCTCCTTCATGTTTACATTCTGTACATTTTGCACGCATGTAAGTAATCTGCACTGCAAAACTCGAGTTTGTCGTCGAAGTTAAATAAAAGTGAGTGGCAACATGAATATCAAATTATTTTATGCGATTTTCCTTCTTTTTGTATAATCAAGTCTTATACGGAGGTATTACCGTCCATGCACTTTTTTTACCTTTTCTTCATGTTCAATGTCATCGGCCATTCCACTCATCATGACTTGAATTTCTTAGTCATAACCCTACAAAAATCATTGGATTATATGCTCCATTTGTGGTAGGTTGGAGTACTTTCAAAGTGACAACTAACATAGCCCCAACGACCGATTCATGTATCTGCATCGGTTCGTAGTTAGCCGAACAAAACAAAAAGCAAATGTTTATCGCGACGACGACGATATGTGTATACATACATAACTACATACATACATATGTTTGAATGTATACACTTCATTCGTCGTCGTCGCGATAAACATTGGTTTTTGTTGTTGTGTTCGGCTAACTGTTAGGTACTCCATCAGTTAATCCAATGTAGGTACTCCATGGATTAATTTGATTGTTATGCGGGACTGGAGTATATACTCCATTGCAATGACATGCAATGTTAAATGGACCATATTTTTTGTATGAAATGTGGCAACTTATGGAGTAATCTCTTGGTCCATAGCGAGCACTCCATGGATTAGCGATTGGAGTACTCGGAATTTTTGCAGGGAACGTACACATGCCTACATACATACATGCATACATGCTTAGATACATATTAAGGACAGAAAATTCCATAAATAAACTCAAGTGCTATCAACCAAACAACTTGAATACTTTCTTTATACATAGTTAAAAATATACATAGTTAGTGGCATAGTCGCATGGAAGTATATGTGCGTGTGCGCGTGTATCTATTTGTGTTTCTGAACATTGTCTTCCCGTTCCTTTTCCTCCACTTCCAGCAGCATTCACCGCGTCCACACACACACACACAACTAGTTATTTCATAAATATTTATGAGCTCAATTTTGTTCGGCATTCGACGGTGAGTGTTATCTCGTTCAGCATGCAACACACCTGTCATCGCATCGATTGTGTTGTGTGCGTGTGTGTGTGCGGTTGCAACAAGAGCATTTGCAAAAAGATATAAAACAAAATGCAAAAAATAATAATAAACAATGCTTGGAGCAGAGTTGATGCGCTAATTCTGAAAAAAAAAAATACTCATCGAACATTCATCTCACCACTAAATACGTAGTCTGTTTTGTATGTATGGTGTTTTTTATGTAACTTTAATAACACGTTAACGTGTTCACCCGCCTTTCCTCTGTTTCAGCTTCAATGAACCGGATAATCAGTGCAAAGCATTTACGTTGGGTTGAAATTATTATTATTACCTATAAGCAATATTTGTATGTATGTATGTACGTACGTATGGATGCCATGTGTGAATGTAGGTTTGTATTTAAGTATTTATATCAATTAGGTCAAAGTTCAATCGGTCAGTTAATTTATTGAGATAGAATTTTCTGTTTAATGGTTACGATTTAATATGCTCCGCAAAAAGCGGGAGTTGTGTAAACAACGAAATATTTTATCCGTCGCTTAACAAATTCAAAAAAAAAAATCGAAAGAAACATCAAACGGTGATGGAAAAAATTTAACAAAGGAAAGCAAGCATACTTATACATACATATTTTTAATAAATAAATTCATTGCACAAAATAAGAAGTTTAAAAAACTATTATTTTTCAGCATTTTTCAGAACTCTTGTATTGGTACGAGTAGATTATGAGGAGATTTTTCAGGACTCTTTTCAATTGGTATGAGTAGTTTATGAGGAGATTTTTCAGCACTCTTTTTAATTGGTATGAGTAGTTTATGAGGAAATTTTTCAGCACTCTTGCCAAGAGGTATGATTAATTTATGGGGATACTTTTCAGCAGTTTTGTCATTCACTGCGAGGTGCTTTTGTACTCTTACCAATTGGTATGAGTAGTTTATGAGGACATTTGTCAGCTCTCTTGTCAATAGGTATGAGTAGTTTATGAGGACATTTTTCAGCACTTTTGTCAAACGGTATGAGTAGTTTATGAGGACATTTTTCAGCACTATTGGCATTTGGTGTGAGTAGTCTATGAGGATATTTTTCAGCATTCACAGCGAGGTTCTTTTTATGTAAGCACTGAACAGTTTTGTTGCTAGCGCAAAGTACTTTGTGAGCATATAAATGATGACTGTCTGGTAGGGCTACTATGCATATACATATGTACATAAGTAAGTACATATATACATAAGTGTTATTAGTGCATTAATCGCAATTTTTGCTTTTTCTAATTATTTTATTTTATTTGAATTATTCACCGAAAATGTAATTACTCACAACTCATTTAAATCTGTTTTCTGTTATGTTATTTCAATCTTTTTTTTCACACGAATCGCCCATGGCGAATACCTACATATGTTAGTGCATTTTACATGCACACATACATACATACACACATTACCAACATATCACACCCTAAATCAAAAAGTGACACAACTCAAAATTTTTCGAAATCGAGTTTTTTTCATAAACGGGTATACGGAACATATCTCTAGCGATTGCCAAAAAAATTTTGAATTACTGTCTCTTTCGGCCGAAAAATAACCATTATACCTGGCCCTTTGCCATACGATTGCCTGTAATGAAAAAAAATTTTTTGGCTCTCTTGAAAATTTTTTAATTTTGAGTTGTGCCACTTTATGATTTAGGGTGCGATATGTGTTTGTGCAAAAAAGTTCTGCGTTGGTTGAATTTCACTTCGTAAACTTCCGGCCGCAATAACAAGCAGCCGGTGCGCCAACTACATGAGTACAATAACAACAGCAACAATATCCCTGCAAAAAATGCGACTAATCCGGGACGTGTCCGCGATCAATCGCAAGGGAGCATGGGACTAATACAATTTTACATGGAGTGAATTGATCGCATTTGTTAGAGCATGTCCTATGAAGAGACTAATTGTTCAACTTGTATACCCGAACGGGTACCAATGTAGATTAATCACTAACATACCGAACGGGTACAAATGTAGATCAATCGCTTTCATCCCGAACGGGTACGAATGTAGATCAATCGCTTTCATCCAAAACGGGTACAAATTTAGATCAATCGCTTTCATCCCGAACGGGTACGAATGTAGATTAATCGCTTTGATCCCCAACGGGTACGAATGTAGATCAATCGCTTTCAGCACGAGCGGGTACAAATGTTGATTTTTCCTTAAAAAATTGTAAATGTTCATTCATATTTAAATAATGTTTTACTTTTGTAAAAAAATCTCAATAAATAAATTTAAAAAAGTTTTGAGTATGCATTATATGAGCGTAATGTAAAGGATTTTTTCATAGGATATTTTAGGCAACATTTTGTTAAAATTGTTCTTAAAAAAGGGTGTTCAATTCGTTTTACCGGTTGTTCTACAATTTCTTAAATACATTGCATATTTTTGTAAAATTTCTACATTTAAGGAATCTAGATTTGTACCCGTTCGGGATGAAAGCGATTAATCTACATTTATACCCGTTAGGGAACGATTGGTCTACAATTAGTCTACATTTATACCCGTTCGGGAACAATTGGTCTACAATTAGTCTACATTTATACCCGTACGGGAACAATCGGGGACTAATTGTGGACCGATTGTTCTCGAAAGAGATCAATCGAGGACAAATCTCTTTCGGGATCGATCGCACATTTTTTTGCAGGGATGTGTATTTTATAGCTTTATATAGATACATACATATATATTTTTATACATATGTATGAATAGGTACATATCAACATCTGGTTAAGTTTCTTTAACTTGGTTGGCTGCCTTTTCTGAATGAGAAATGCAAATGAGAACTGTCGTCAGCGTATTTTCATAGTAAAATGCATTGGCCGTCCAGCTGTGCCATTTATGCCACATACCAAGTCGGTAAAAAATACATATATGTAGGTATGTAGGTAAATTCATCGTTTGAGACATGAATAGCACCTCCACCTCGAATTCCACTTCCACCTCCAACTTTTCTTTCGGTATTTCCACTTTTTCTTATAGATAAATCAATTTTTTGGAAATGACATGGCAACTCGCCTTCTGTTTATGATACATAAATATATTCATACATATTTATTACCTTTATAAAGATACATACACCAATCTTATGCTTCAGCACTTAAATAGCTTATACCACCTCGCTTTGTATGTATGTTTGCATTTTTATTTACAATTTCCTTTCCACTCACTTCCGTTCTTATTTGTTATTCGCAGAAGGATGTTGCCATTCTAATTAGAAATTGCGCTTTTCATGTTTTTTCATAAATTCTGCGAAAGGCTAAATAAACAGGCGAAGGTACTTTCAAATTTTCAACTCAAGAATACTTAAATCTTTTGTTTATATTTGTACAGTATTTAAAGTGCGACAAACTCGTTGAATGCAGAAGTGGCGTGAAGATTTCACAGATTTGAAGAAGAAGAAAAGCAAATTGTATTTGAATGTTAATAATTAGAAGTTTAGTAGTAGAAATGCGAGTAAGTTTCTCAGCGGAATATTTTTCTCATACAAATTAAGCGTTTTTTACGTTCCCCTCGGCATATTCATCAACTTATGACTTTTCTATAAATTTTTCAAAAGAGTTCTAGCCCTTTGCTTTTGACTGTAAAATGTTATTTTTCATTTGATACAATTAATTGTGTGTTTTTTATTTTTAACTAGTTTTAGGTACAAAAGTAAACTTTTAGGTATTTCCTTTTCGTATATTTTTCCACAAATTTCGACGCATATCTACTATATAAATACTTACATACAGCTTAGATATCATTATTTATTTCTTTATTTATTAACCAACATCTAACAAAAAGCGCAATAATTTATCTTTAAGCTTTAATGTAAAGTTATTAGAAATAAAATGTCAGCCGTCATCGCACTCACACACATACACCTCATACATTCCTAAACGTCATGCCTTTTTCATATTTAGTCTTCAATCATAATTTTCTTTCCGGCATGCAACATCACAAACTTGCCTTAATCATTCGTGTCTTGTGAAAACTTAATAATTTGGCATTAGCAAAATGTCTTCGTTATTATGTAGATACAACATAATTTAAGATTACAATAGAAATTTCATAGCAAACAAGCACAGGAGCTGTGGCAATTAGTGTCTTGTTAAATGTAAATTAGAAATAAGCAACGAAATTTGCTTAAGGGTAACTCACTTTCAATTCTACATAGCAAAACAAAGCAAAATTGAAAGGGCTTTAAATAATATGAAGGGGGATGGATTTCGGTAAAGAAAAATTAAAGAAAAGAATAACGCCGGGGCGTGACTACGAACTGGCACCACTTGCCGGCACAAAAACTCCTTTGTTCCTTCCTTTGTTATTAAACTACAAAATCCCAACTAGGCTGAGGTGTTTGCGAGGTGTTTTTCTTTAATAGTTTTCTGTTAGTAAATTACTATTGGGTTGCCGGTTTTTACGACAGACAGAGTAGGAAAATTATGTATTTGAAGATAAACTCCAAAAAAATAGATACATACCTAGGAGTTGTCTGAGAAACAAAGTAAAACGAAATCGCTTACGAGTATGTTGTTGTGGTTGTACAAAATCGAATGCATATTCTTTATAGAAAATAGTTGAGCTGAACATCATAAACGGTACTCATTCGCTCAAGATTACAAAATATTCTTATTGGCTACTATTGTGAATTGCCACAAATACCCATAGCTATACGTTAAGCTACTTGCACACTATAAGAAAGGAAGGCTTTTTTGTTGATTACGCTTTGATTGCTGTCAGACTAAATTTTTCGAAGTAAACTAGCCTCGTTTTAGGCGCGCTGATTGTTGAATGTCACAAACAGATGTTGAATGCTGGAAGAGATGGGCGGAAAGCCGTTTGACATTAACATTTCGCAAACTGACTGTCGTTGTTGCTATTGTTATTATTGTCGATGGCGCTGAATTGGCAGTACATACATACATATTTATGTATTTGCATCAATTCATTGTCACAGTTGTTGTGCTCTATTGTTATTGTTGTGCTCTATTGTTATTGTTGTTATTTTTATTGTTACTATTATTACTATGTAACAATGCACCACATACATACATATTTACGGTTTAATTACCGACGAAAAGAAATAACAAAACTAAAACGCACAATCGCTTATTTTATTTAATGTATGTAGGCACCTCTGTAACAAGACTTAGTACATAAGTGTGTTATGTTTTGTGTCTTCATTTTGTCAACAGATTTTAGCTTAACTCGCAATGTTAGCAAAATAATTATTTTGGTGCTTTGGTAAACGCTTCTTTAAGAAAAAATATGTTTTTCATTTAGGTTCCCAAACGTTTTTGCCGTTTAGAATTCAATTCCTCTATATTAGTGTACATACATAAGTGCTTTTTTTCCTATCGAACTTGAAAAGACGCTTTAACTTGCTAAATAAGAACTTGCTTGCTGCGAGTAATTTGCAACCCTGATGTCAGCTATCAAAATTATATATTGTGAGTAGGGTTGCCAGATACCTTTCCCGAAAAAATCAGTACATTGCCTTCAAAAAAAATCGTCTATTTTCAAAACCGGCCATCTCCACTAAAGTCGTTTGTGAGAAAAATGCAAAAAACTGCTCTTAAGAAACCAACGATTTGTGTTTATTATTATTATAGAGTAATTTGGTTAAGAAATTGTTTTAATATTAAATACAGGTGATTTTTTAGAATTGGATCTGATGCCTAGCTTAAAAAATTAAAATTTTGAAGATGGCCGGTTTTGAAAATGGACGATTCATATGCGGGTTTTTATTACTGGCATTTTGCTTTTGTTTCCTTAACTGTTCCCAAAAGAAAGCAACTATTCTTAGGAAAATGCTTTTACATGTAACGTTTTTGCCACACCTTTTTGCTTCAATATTACCGCAAAAAGGATGGTAGAAAAACCTTAAGCTGATTATGTACGGGTTTTCCTGTGTTTGTACAAAGTCGAAATTTGCTTTAATTTTAATGAATAACTCAATTAATTGCGATTATTTTAAAGTCGTCAGTCATGAGTGAGAATGAGCGAAGAGAGCAGAACAGTCTAAAGTCGAATTCAACATGCAAAGAGAAATTATTCGATCTAAACACAAACGATTTATTCCTGCTTCTTTGTGAAAATTCGCTGTTTTTCGCTGTTAAGAGTGCAATAAGCATCAAATCGAAAGAAAAACAAAACTAATCGAAGTCGATTAAATTGATGGATGCTCATACCTATGCATATATGTACCTATCTACTTCTATCCTTCGTCTCGCCTCTATTGTGTGTCTGCTTTAATGCACACGCCTTCAAATCCCACCCAACAACTATTAAATTGAATGATGGGTTAACAAATTACAATCAGTTCAGCTGCCATCAATCACTCTTCATCAATATATTCCTCTCTCTACTCTTCTTCTTGTGTGTCTCCCCTTCTCTGTCTCTCCATTTCTGCCTGTCGCTATCCACTCACATAGATACATATAAGTACATATTAGAATAGTTTAGCGGTAATGATAGCCACTTATCAGTCATTTATCCATTCGTCCCATCAGCCAAAAGGAAGGCACAATGCCAACAGAGAGAAAAAAATTAAATTGGTTGAACTTTAACGTTCAAAAGCATTCGACTGCCATACAATTATGGCATTAAAAAAAAAAAAGAATCAACATTAAATCTTGCTGCATTTCTTTAAGGCACTTAACACATTTGTTATACTAACTCGGTCGTAACACAGAATTACAGCAGCCAAGAAGTGAGAAGAGAGGGATTGAATAAATATTTTCGATCTCTTCTTTGTGTCTATTTATTTGTTTAAAAATGTTTGCTAATGAAACACGCGTTACGATACTCTCCACATATAACAAAAATCGTGCTATAAAAATGCTTGTCTTGTCCTTTTTTGTTAAACATCCGATTCCCCCATGTATTTAAATGCATACATACATACATACATACAGACATATGTTTGGTATTTCACACTCCGCTTCAATTTATTGTCGTTTAGAAGGAATGAATCGAAAAAAGAAAAATAATGAAAAAAGCAAAGGAAAATCAAATTTGGCCATCACTTTCGCTCAATGGGCCATGCATCAAGTGCCTTGGCCGTTTGTGAGTTGCCAAAAAAGTGCCAACAATTTGCTCTAAAAACTAGAGCAACATTTATAACATTTTTTTTTTGGCTGTTTGGAAATTATAGAAGCAGAAAAACAAATACAAAAAAGGAAAAACACAAATTGCCTTGGGTCGACATTTTTTTCTATTGGCTTAGCTTTAAATGCTGTAGTAAATGTTTTATCCACTGAATACCAAAAAAAGGGCTTCATTTTAAAATCGCTTAAACTTTTCGCAATTACATTTTTATTATCATTATCCATTATTATTATTACGCAATAAACTTTCAAACCTTTTCGGTGTCTTGGCGACCGTTTGAATTTAGGAAATTTGATATGAAGAATGCTAAGAAAAACCTTTTTGAAATATCCAGTGCAAAGCGCTTGCTGTGCAACTATGATGTTTTTTTTTTTTTTTTGCTTTTCTTTATTATTTTTTTTTTGTTTTTTGCAAGCGACCATTTCAAGTTATCCACAATTCTTAGCGTCTTCATCGCAATTGTTATCATTATCATTTATTCATCGCTTTCTATATCATTTAATATTTCTTTTAGCTTTAATTCGATTAATTATCATTTGCTCTTTGCTGTCATGATTCCAATTTACCACTTTTTTCGTTCGCCGGTTCAGTTCATGGCTCTATCAGCGTTAAAAATATAAAAAAGGCAAATTAATTTGACCAATTCGCGCGTTTTTGCTGTGATTTCTCTTAATTGCGATCGCACAAACGAATCTTCCGGTTCGAGTACCTGCAATTGATTTCATTACTACACTTTGCCTTTTTCTCTTTTCGCCTTATGATTTCAGTTGCGACAGACTTTTTCAATTACTTTGAATGCGATTTCACTTGAAAGGTTTCACTGTTCTAAGAAAAAAAAACTGCCCACTAAATGAAGCAGAAGATTGCAGATAGAAACTTTATTTTCGCATTTCCTTTTTCTTGACCGTGATTTTCAATTTTTATCTTTGCATCAATTCAACCTTTTTAAGTGAAGTAAAGAAGAACTCACGCTGCCAGCTACCGCAGCTAAAGTTAAGATGGAATGAATACGGAATATAATAAAATATTTTGACATTTCATGCTGACCTGAATGTATATGTACATATGTATATCTATATATATAAAAATGGTGTAAAAAATGTTACTAACCTCATCAGATGAGAACGGCTGGGTCGATTTCTGTAAAATTTTTTGTCAGTTGTTCGTATTCTCGAGGAGATGGTTCGTACGGAAGAAAATTTTGGAAAATCTCTCCGGAAAAGTCCGAAAATTGGAAAAATCGGTGTGTATGTGTGTATGTGTGCATCTGTGGATGTGTGTCCTTTATAAACTCCCAAAGTAACCATCCATTCTTTATGAAATATTCACAGTAGATTCATGTGGTGTTAGTGCACATAGTAGGGTATATAGAATTTCGAAAAAAAGGAAGCTTCTCGGAATACAGGCCTAAATGAAGACCCAGATCGATCCAGCAAGTCTTCGACCAATATTGGTATCAAATGAAAGGTGTTGAACAGGCCTTCAACATAAAGTTATTTTCATTGCGATACCTAGGCCGGATTCCCAGATATGGGTTAAAACGTGGGACCGAGTGACCCTGGAAAGTTTCTGGGCAATATTGGTAGCAAATGAAAAGCGTTGAGCAGGCTTCCACATACAGCTATTGTCATTGTGATTTCTAAGGCTGTTTCCCAGAGATGGCTAAAGTAGTGGGCCCGGATGGTGATCGACGGTCCCAGTAAGGTAAAGGTAGGTAGCTATAGGGATAGGGGTAGGGATAGGGATAGATATAGGGATAAGGATAAGGATAGGGATGGGGATAGGGATGGGGATAGGGATAGGGATAGGGATAGGGATAGGGATAGGGATAGGAATAGGGATAGGGATAGGGATAGGGATATGGATAGGGATGGGGATAGGGATAGGGATAGGGATAGGGATAGGGATAGAGATAGAGATAGAGATAGAGATAGAGATAGAGATAGAGATAGAGATAGAGATAGAGATAGAGATAGAGATAGAGATAGAGATAGAGATAGAGATAGAGATAGAGATAGAGATAGAGATAGAGATAGAGATAGAGATAGAGATAGAGATAGAGATAGAGATAGAGATAGAGATAGAGATAGAGATAGAGATAGAGATAGAGATAGAGATAGAGATAGAGATAGAGATAGAGATAGAGATAGAGATAGAGATAGAGATAGAGATAGAGATAGAGATAGAGATAGAGATAGAGATAGAGATAGAGATAGAGATAGAGATAGAGATAGAGATAGAGATAGAGATAGAGAGAGAGAGAAAAAAAAGGGTAGGGATAGAGATAGAGATAGGGATAGGGATAAGGATAAGGATAGGGATAGGGATGGTGATAGGGATAAAGATTGAGATTGAGATTAAGATTGAGACCGAAATAGAGATAGGGATTGAGATAGAGATAGGGATCGGGGGAAGTAGGTTTGTCGCGGCGAATATAACTATAACTTTTATTCAGAGAATAGACAATTTTTTGTTATCATTATGTAGTCATTGAGATGGACTCTAAGATAATGGTTAGCAATACGGTAATCAAAGACTTTTCTTTAGGCTTCATGGGAATAAATTTTAGCAGAACAACGTCTGCCGGGTCAGCTAGTTTAGTACATATGTTTGTGTACCTATGTTTATAGTATGTACTTTACTTTCATAAAATGCATAGGCAAATAGAAATATTTTACAGCTTTTTTCCATACAAATCTTCATCTTTATATATATTACGCTAAGCGATTTTGTGTACGCACCATAACTTTTACACCGTTATACCGATTTTCGAAAATGGGGTATCATATGAGAGGGCTTGGCCTGTAGATGTGCAGGAAGGTTTAATTTTTTGAAAAGGGTTGCCACCTGTTTAAAAATTGAATTGTCCTGTATAGTTTGCTTGATTTATAAATTTCAGGTACCATATGAAAGGGCTTCAGCTGGAAATTAGTAATTTATTACAACAACAAGTGTTGCCAGCTGTTCAAAAATTCAGTTTTACGCTATAGTTTGTGTGATCTTTAAATTTGAGGTGTCATATGAAAGGGCCCCTCGTGAAAATAAGTAATTTATTATAATTTTTATAAAAAGGGTTGCCACCTTTTAACGATTTAATTTTTACGCTATAGTCGGTTTGATTTTTAGATTTGAGGTGTTATATGAAAGTGGTTTGCTTCAAAATGAGTAATTTATCATAATTATTTCAGAGGGTTGCCACCTGTTCCAAAACTTATTTTTACTCCACCAAAATGGCTTTGCTGGGTATATGAGAATGCTTGGCCTGAAAATGAGTAATTTATTACGATTTTTGCAAAACAATTTGCCACCTATTCAAAAATTTATTTTTACGCTACAGTTTGTCCGGTTTTCAAATTTTAAGTGTCATGAAAGGTCTTGTCCTGTAATAAAAAGAAAGGGAAGGGGAAAATTAAAGGAATGGAAGTGGCGAAGGAAAGGAAGCTAAAGAGTGAAGAGTACGGAAAATAAAATGGATAAAGGGAAGAGGAAGCGCAAATAAAAGGGAAAGGGGAAGAGAAAGAGAAGTACGACAAATGACATTTTGGAGGTAGCTACATACATATATGGATAAAATATTGTAGAAAATTATTCGCATTAAAACTTCACTATGGGACTGCTCGGACAAAAACTATGTATACAAAATCTAGGTCGACGGTAAATAAAAATAACCAGTAATTATGTATATGCTTAATTTATATTTTATTAGTAAGAATCTATGGGCTTAAAGCCGATATATATTCTGCCATTTTTAAGGGGAAGTCAAATTTAAAATGGAAATCAAAAAAATAGTAAAAGTAGCAATAAGTGGTCTTCCGCCCCCAAATTGTCGCACAGTGTAATTGAAAGCCACAGCATCGCGTGGCAGGGTATACTAGTTGTTTATATTTTGTAACTCGTTGAGCGGAAAATTGAATTTGTTGTACGTAGGACCGCACGTGCTATACTAAACAAACACACATACACACACAAAGTCACTCACACTCACACAAAACAAGGCGTTGGCAAGTGGGCAAATTAAGTTGAAATAATAGCTCAGCTTATTTAATTTTTCTTACTTCTTCAATCAGAAAAAAATTAATACATACATACATCCCAGCAGTATTTGAGGTAAGGAGGTGCATATTCAGTAGAATATTCAGTATGAAAAATAACCTGAAACTGAGTTCAAAATTCATTGCTGAAAAAATAACTGAACACGAAGTGAAGCCATCAGGTGTATTGAAATATATGCTATGGAAGTTCTCCCTGCGTATTCAGGCCTTTTTTCATACAGAAACTCTCCCTTCTCGTTCTGCAGTTTTCAGGTAGTTGATTTTCGACGCCACCTTTATATAAAAACGAAAGAGAAAGTTCAGATTTTAGAACTACATCTCTACTGAATATTCAGTAGGAAATATGTGCTGTTTTCCAGCTGATAAATACTGCTGGGATACTTACATACAAATACATAAGTACATATGTATATACTTAGGTACTCTGTCAATATGTACATTTAGTTCTTATTAATCAGTGACGTCCATATGCAAAAGCCGCTAAGGCCGCTCATAAACGACAGTTCATCCAGCAAATTGCTGTGCTAATTGACTTGGAAGAATGCACATTATCACAAGAAAACAAGAAAAGCCAAGTGAGGCGGTAAAGTGAAGAGGGTTAGTTATCTAGCACTTATCTGGGTCATGCTAGTGTGTTTGTATTTGTAATCGAATGTATGAATATATGCTTAGGTGTGTGTGAAATGGTTTCTTGTAATAAAAGCCTGTTTATTACCTGACTATTTTTAACATTCCTGCACTCTGAATGCTCTGACATTGTCAGATTGTTTAAATTTGCACATCGGTTTCATATTTCGCAACACAACGACCGAGCGAAGAGATTTCCTTTCTATTTAGCAGTCAATTGCCATTTTGTTTGGCAAGTATGTATTAAAGTCGTGTGATACATTCTGTTTTTTTTTTCGAATTGTTTGAAGGGATATTTGTGAATTCAAATTCAACTGCGTATGTCCCAAAAGCACACTTCAAATCCCATTAACCCAGTCTTGTGCAGTCCCGTGGGCGGTTATTTGTCGCAACAATATTCAAATTCTTGTTTAAAGCTCTCTATTTAAAAAAAAAAAAAAGAACTTCTCTGTTGAAACATGTACAGACATCCACACATACAACTACATATATGTAAATTTCCTTATACATATATATACAAAAATCCTATGCTAACACGTTTGAACACTTCATTTGGTCGATTTAACTCACAGTTCGTCATTGCGTATACGTAATATATTTAATGTAACTTAGCCAGCAAGTAAGGGTGCGTTTATGTCGGAGCAATAAAAGAAAGAAAGAGAGCAGTGGGCGATATACGCTTATCGGACTAGCGCTATTGAGTGTTTATATCGGAGCAGTGATAAGAGCAATATTAGCGAAGAGGTCGATAAACGGAGGTAACAGCGCTGTTCGATCAAATCATATAGCGCTATTGAGTGTTTATGTCGGAGCAATAAAAGAAAGAAAGAGAGCAGTGGGTGATATACGCTTATCGGAATAGCGCTGTTATCTGTGTATATTGAAGCTATGGTAGTGTATTGTGCTACTTAAATCATACAAGCTGTACGATTCAGATGAAGATGATTCTGTATTCTTATCCTCAGCGACAAAACATTTTATTAATACAAAAAAAAAAAAAAACGCAAATATTGTGCATAAAAAGTAATATGTAAAAACATAAACAATATTCCTCTTATTCACAAAAAATAATAATAAACTTATAAAATATTAAGAATCGAAAAATTTTATGAAAATGTCACTTAAAAATTTTTAAAACCTATTTTATTTTTTATGCATGAAATCGTATATATTTACTTACGTATGGACTTCATTTCACATGCTACGGCCGTCCACAGTTTATCCAAGACAAACCTATTGTGATGATTTGGATTTTTTTATCCCACAAGGGTTGCCTTTTATAAATTGCACTGATGAAACTTTCTGTGTTAATAATGAATAGCGCTAATCGACTAAAGAAAATCAATGAATTAATTTTCTTCGCTCTTATACTTTGATACGCGCTTATAGCACAGCTCCGACATAAACAGAAGTACAGAACTCCCATTTACAATTTTCGTTGCTAGTATGCTCTCTTTCTTCTATTGCTCCGACATAAACACTATACGTGATTTCCGTAAGGTATTTTCTTTGCTATTATCTGTGGTGAGCTTAGCGCTTATCGCAGCTCCGACATAAACAGAAGTACAGAACTCCCGTTTACAATTTTCTTCGCTATCTTTCTTTCTTTCTTCTATTGCTCCGATATAAACGCACCCTAAGACGTATGAAGGGTTGCGTATACGCCATGTCAGCGTGTATGTATGCGCAAAAAGGGCAATAACGCAAAATCTAAAAGTCGCATGTTGACACGCTAAACAACAAACATACGCACGATGTACATATATACATATGTACATAAAGAGATGGCAAACTGGGTGTTGGGCGGAGCAGTTTGCTGAGTTAATGGCGCCCATTTAAAACGGCACTTGAGTGACGCTGTCGCCATTCAACACCCCAAACGCGCTCGCATTCATTATGCCGCCCCGGGGCCCGTCCGGTTTCGCATATTTTTGGGGCTATGACGAGCACGTGCACACTGCTTGGCACAAAAAAAAACGCTGCGTTTGTTCATGTGCCATGCCGTATAACGGAGTGTAAGCAAACAAATATTGACACGAGCGCACGAACTTAGTCGCATTTGCCAGTTTGGTTTGGTTTACTAAAACGAACTAAAAGAATCTTTGGCTGCGTCGCATTTGCTGCAGAGACGGAAAAGCATAGAAAGCAAAAATCAAAATGAAAAGCAAACAGTCCAACCAGTCGGTCGGTGTCCAAGCATATGAGGGTTCGTGCTGCGACATAATAAATGTCAACAATTCGGCAACAACAACAACAACAAAAGAGTTAATGGTTGTGCGACTTTTGCCCAAATCACCAAAATGCCCATTTATTGGCTAATGAATTTGCGTTGATTGCCCATTTATGGTTATCGCTGTTGTTGTTGTTGTTGTTGTTGTTGTTGACTTGACGCACGAATTTCATTTTTTTCTCTCCTTTGTTTTTGCTTATCCTGTCTTTTCATTTTGATGTGCTCGTACAATTTCATTTTAATTTGCACGCATACGCACACAAATGGCTATACGTTAGTAACGGGACCGGGCGGTTCAGCACGATGACAGTAGGAGGTTTAGTGCGGGCTAGAGTGCCACACTGGCAATACTCTAGTCACTTAGTTACTTACTTAGTACCCGCAAAACATCGTACATATTGGTCTCTGGAATGCGTTTCGCAAATTGATTTCAAGTGGCTCGTTTAAGCGGATTTTGACGTCGTCGTTGGCGGAGCAAATGGGCTTGTGGGGAAATGCGGAAATTGACAAATGGGCAAAAGGCCAATTAGCCAGCTTATTTGGAATTTGACGTGCGTGCACACTTCTCTGACATTTTGGTTTGGTTTTTTTCTTCGCGAAATAAGCACAAGGCGAAATGTTTTATATTCTTCAAGTATATCGAAGGACATTACTTAAGTATGTAAATATAAATGTTATTTCCATATAGTACTTATGTAAGTACATTAAGAGCTACAAGAAAAGAGACAAAACAAAGCCATGAGGGTCGGGCGTAAGAGTAACTTTTGCAACCTGTTTTGAGCTATTTAATTTATTCATAATGCACTTTCAAAAGTGGCTATGTGAATTTTTCGTATTAAGCCACAAATTAAAAATACAGCTGGAGAATTTGTATTCTTATTGAACGCTATTTTTTTTTTTTAGAAAACGGAAGGTTTTTGCAATAATTTCTTAATCGACATTATACAACTTTGAATACTGGTACACAATTCATCAAAAGCTCACTAACGAAAGAGTTTCACATAGCCACTTTTGAAATTGGACCACCCATATGCTTGTATACATTGATAAATATATATGTATTTATGTACATAAGTGCTCGTAATAATAAATATTTATTTAATTTTTGCCACTTACTTAAATAAATACTTATTCACTTACTTTTATTTGATGGAAACAGAAATCAAAGTGAATTTACTTACCAAACAAGTATGATAATAATGTTTATCTAAAAGAACATTTTTTTTGTGGCCGCTGTGGTGCAGTGGGTAGAGTGCTCGCCTGCTATACCAGAGGTCTCGGGTTCAAACCACGGTCCGAGAAAAACACCAAAACAATTTTTCTAATTAGTAAAAATCCAATTATTGGGTTTTTTAAGAGCAGCGGTCACCTCTCGGCAGTGGGCGGCATACCCTCCGAGAGTATTTCTGCCATGAAAAAGCTTCTCATAAAAAATGCTTTCGCCGTTCGGAGCCGGCATAAAACTGTAGGTCCACCCAATTAGTAGGAAAAAACAAAAAGGAGCACACCTCGAATTGGGAGAGAAGCTCGGCCATAAAACTCGTCAGAGTTATAATAGCGCCATTGTATTATTATAAAAGAAATTCGATGTCAGCGCGCATTCACCAACTAAATAAATTGCTCAATCTTTACATAAACAAATAAAATAAAGGTAAAGGTTAAGCTAAGGCAATTCGATTTATTTATGTAAATACAAAAGTTGAATGTTATTTGTCATTGTAATTTATTTATTCGCTTACTAGTTTATATAATATTTATTAATGCACAATCGAAAAACAACGTTATATAAATAGTGTAATTAGTTAATTAATTTTTCTTTTTTTTTCTTGGTATAGCATGGCATTTTTTGTTAGTTGTGCAGTCGATTTAGAATAGAGCGAGGAGAAAATAAAGAGTAAGTATTAAAAACATTATTTTTCACAAAGCAAAATTAATGGAAAAAATGTCAACTTTTTTAAACTTTTGCGGTAAAACTAGATACGGATTTGCTGTGGATTATCTAAGGCAAGCGGAGAAATTCCATTCATGCATACATAATTACTGGCTGTTTAGCAAACAAAAAGCGGAAAGATACATGTCGCACCCTAAATCATAAGTGACACAACTCAAAATTCATATATTTTCAGGACAGCCAAAAAACTTTTTATTTTTTAAAGGCACAATCGGTGTCATAAAAGGTAAGAAATAAATTCTAAACCGGAGCTAATTTTGGAGTCCGAAATGTATGTATTTCTTTTCTTAAGGTGGTCGTCCGATATGAGCCTAATTTTGTACATATTATTTCTGAGAGCGAATGAAGAATGAAACACCTGATTCGTTTTCAATCCTCTTGCCAAACCCGATAATATCGATGCTTTCTCTAATTTTGTATCGAAAATCTATCGAAATCTCACACAGACCAAAGCAAAAACGCAAAAGTAACCAAACATACAAACATTTAAGAAGAACAAGAATGAGAAATGTCAAACTGAATAACGATTAGGTACGTGGAGACGGGTTATTTCGCGAGTTGTTTCGCTACATCTTTCGTTGGAGACGGGCTTAGAGTCATAAAATACTCCTATTGTGCTCATATTTATGACCCTTTTTTCCTTCTCCTATGTCTAGTAAAGCCAAAAAACATTTTTTTGTATATTTTTTTGCCTGTAATTTTTATAAAGCTATTGGCCAGTTTTATTGAAGAAAAATTTAAAAAAAAAATTTGGTAGAAGTTATAGATCTAGAAGAGAGCTGCTCAACGCTCTCGTATTGAAAGTACAAAACTCAATACATCTACAAATTTTGTATATGCACTGAAAAATATTTTTGCTCATTTAATTTTTTTATGAATTAATAATAATAAAATATTATTTTAGAATTTATTTTCAAATGGTAGTATCACATACATATATGTATATATACTTTATATGAAAATTTTTTGAATAAAAATTTTTTACAGTGCTTTCATTTTTTGAATTTTTTTTCATTACACATTTGTTATTGTAAATTTCGATTTCTTACGGCAGTGCTCGAGCTCTTATACAAAGTGCATTTGCTCTGCACATTCAATATGAATCATAGGCACATACATATAAAATTTTTTTTATATCTGAGTGCTTATGGGAGTGCAAAGAAAATTTTATTTTCATATTTGAAGTGAAAATATGTATCTGTGCCTATGATTTGGAACAAAACAAAAACAATTGTGCTTTGAGTGCCTATGAGGTGAGCAGCCCTGATCTAGAAGGACGCAGGTCCGATCCTCTATGAGGCCGCCTAGCAAAGAAGTCTGATGAAGAGATGTGGTTATCTCCGAAATAGATCTATAACTTCTACCAAAAATTTTTTTCCAATTTTTCTGAAATAAAACAGGCCAATAGCTCTATAAAAAATACACATAAATTCATTATGTTTTTTGCATTTTCCTTACCCTCAGTCCATCCAGTTTCCAGCTTCACCTCCGCTTGTTTCCTCTTCCCTCATTGTGAAGCATCCTTCGTCTTTATTGCTTGTTTTATAGTGTTGTTTATTACTACTATTCTCCTCCGGATTCGAACCTGACACCAACGTAAAATTCAATCCAACGCTATGGTACTCGTATAGTAGGACATAAAACATTACATTGAACTTTAGTGATACTTTTACAGGCACTTCCTCTTTTTGAAACACCATACATGAATTACAATTATCATTTAAAAGAACAAAAAAAATTATAAATAAAAAAAATTCCTAAGCTTCGCACGTATTTTGGATTCTTATCGGATTCCAAATTTTGAGGGCTGCGAGAATGTTTGATGGGATATAACGATTAGCACATTGTGCAAAGTTCTTATAATATGTAAGTACTTAAGTAGGCATGGACAGTATTTTACAGTTAATGACAGTTAAATTAAATAGATGCTAGTCAGCCATAAAATCGAAACGTTTAGATATTCACACACTCACACAAATACATAAAAGCTTACAGCGATTTGATTGATGGTGAAAGCTATTCTACAATTTTGAACATAGGTGGCCAGGAATTAAGCGTAAGGGAGCTACGCGACAACAACATCAATAAAAATTGCAACAACCTTCTTCTCGGAATTATAAAAATATTATTTTGCCAAATAACGGTTTATTGCAACAACATGTACTTATGTATGTATGTATGTACATACATAAAAAAAATCATACTCCCATGAGCACTTAAACTTTCTATTCTTAGATGTCATTTTGAAAAGAACAAATGTACAATGTACATACATATGTACATACATATGTATAGATACGCTGCAGCTAGGCATTCAAATATTTTGCTAAACAACATAAACGATGTAGCAGATATAAATGTACAACCATATGTACATATGTACATATGTATGTATGAAGGCGTAACTACACAATGAATGTCGGTCGAAGCTGGACCGTTAGGTTTGAGTGCTCGCCGCGACGACGATTTCTGTGAAAAAAAGAAATGTGCGTTATTCTGTCGAAATTGATTTGCTTGTTGTTGGGAGCCACTCGGAGCCACAGCGATGTTGTTGGGAGACAAACGGAGTCACTGGAGCCATTGGGTGGCCATCTTTGATTTTGAACATCTTTTCAATGAAGATTATAGCAATGAAAAGCCTACAACAACAATTCGTACAAAGAAAAAAAAAACATTTTAAATTATTTGTGTTTTACAAATTTTTTTTTGCGATTTGCCTATTTTTTGTTGATTACGTTTGCTACTTGGATAGACTGAGTGAAAGTGCGAAAAAAGAAACTTAAATTTGCCAATCATTGATGCTTCAACGAATACGGTGCCTGAAATGGACAGCAAAGGAAGCTAAACAAAATTGAAGGATGAAAGGAAAAATACAAACAAACTAAAAAATACAACTGACAAAATGAACACTTGAATGCATAAACAAGTATTTATTTAAAACGCAAAAAAAAAAAATAATAATAAATAAAAAAATAAAATTGGGCATACGAAGCGTAAGACAAACGCGCCTCAGTGATTTTTCTTTATGAAACGAAATCTTTAAATGACTTCCATTGAAATAAGTACATACAAATTACAGGTAATGAAATATTAAATGAATTGGTAAATAATTGTAAGTTCAATGGCTTTATTGTTATACAAACGAAAGATTTCCGGGTATTGAAAATATTCAAAAGCAAAGCCATTTAGAGGCAAAGAAAGAAGAAAGTGTGGAGAATTCTTCATTATAAAGCTTTTGCCCTCTACTGTGACAAAATCTGTACATTTATTTTTTCAGCAAAACAAGTCTTGAAATGCCGAAACATTGACTTGGAATCGCAAAGAAGCCTTTGCCATGATTTTTCAATGAACTTTGCAATAAGAAAAGCCTTTGATGAACTTCAGATGGTGCCAAAAAAACGGAAATGCCCTAATGTACATAAATAGTTATGTATGTATATATGTATGCTTGTAATTAGAAATAATCGAAATTCCGTTCAAGTTTCAAAAATTTACATTTGATACGCGTATGCGTACGTATATACCCTCTTGCTCGTTTACGTGCGATTATGTGCGCAATAAAATGATATTTAGGTCATGACGGGATTTGTTCACGGCGTCCGTTAACTTTCCAACCAAATGCTTATGCTACAAACGCATAGTTTTACATGTGCACTACAACAAACTCGTCATTTCTTGTATGTGCGTGAATATTTATTTGTCATGGCATGCGTTTAAACTTTCCCTGCACAGAACAAGTGTTGCGCCTAAAGATAGGCAACAAAACAAAAGCACTAAAAAATAAATTGCTTGCGTAACAAAAACTGGAAGAGGAAAAAGCCAAACCAAAAATAAAACAACAACAATATCGATTGCTGTGTTACCATAAATATATAGAGGGCATCCCCATCGCTTCTATATTTACCCTGCAAAAAATGCGATTAAGCCGGGACGTGTCCGGGATCAATCGCAAGGGATCATGCGACTAATACAATTTTACATCCCTTTATATGGAGTGAATTGATCGCATTTGTTCGAGCATGTCCTATGAAGAGACTAATTTTTCAACTTGTATACCCGAACGGGTACCAATGTAGATTAATCACTAACATACCGAACGGGTACAAATGTAGATCAATCGCTTTCATCCCCAACGGGTACAAATGTAGATCAATCGCTTTCATCCCGAACGGGTACAAATGTAGATCAATCGCTTTCATCCCCAACGGGTACAAATGTAGATCAATCGCTTTCATCCCGAACGGGTGCAAATGTAGATCAATCGCTTTCATCCCCAACGGGTACAAATCTAGATCAATCCCTTTCAGCACGAACGGGTACAAATGTAGATTTTTCCTTAAAAAATTGTAAATGTTCATGCATATTTAAATAAAGATTATATAATGCTTTACTTTTGTAAAAAAATCTCAATAAATAAATTTAAAAAATTGTAAGTTTTGAGTATGCATTATATGAGCGTAATGTAAAGAATTTTTTCATAGGATATTTTAGGCAACATTTTGTTAAAATTGTTATTAAAAAAGGGTGTTGAATTCGTTTTACCGGTTGTTCTACAATTTTTTAAATATATTGCATATTTTTGTAAAATGTCTACATTTAAGGAATCTAGATTTGTACCCGTTCGGAATGAAAGCGATTAATCTACATTTATATCCGTACAGGAACAATTGGTCTACAATTAGTCTACATTTAAACCCGTACGGGAGCAATCGGGGATTAATTGTGGACCGATTGTTCTCGAAAGAGATCAATCGAGGACAAATCTCTTTCGGGATTGATCGCACATTTTTTTGCAGGGTATGTATAAATATCTACATACATACATACATACATACACAGTTGCAAATGCAGACAATAAGGGTACGCAACCCAACAACACATCATCCTTTTATATGTAGCAATCAAAGAGCGCGCCAAGTGGGTCGTTTGGCTTCACTTAACAACACTCTCACCCATTGAAGCACTGAACACTGAAGGCACAACAGTCAATGCAGCATGCCCACACGCACACACATGCACATCAATGCCAACAAACGTTTTAATTTACGGACACAAAGTTCAATTCTATTTGAACGCGAGACTCGAGTGTGTCCTTTGAATTTGTTGGTTGAGGCGAGCTGAGCGTCTAATGTACTAAGCAAACTAACTGACTCACTCACTCACTAGCTCACCAACTCACTAACCGACTGTCTGGCTGCATGGTTGTCTGGCTAACTGCCACAAAATGAACATCTAACGCAGCATCAAAGCAATAAAGAGGGTGACAATTACTAAACGAGAATAGTCAATGCGTCCGACGGCTGTTGGCTGAGTAGGTCAACAGTTGCCCTTTAAAGTACATAAGAGTAGATATGTATGTATGTATGTACGTAATTTTTAAGATTCACTGATTTCCGGTTTAATTTATAATGAATGTTCAAATGTACACTTGTGCATATGTTTGTATGTATGTTCTGAATCCACAAACTTGTAAGCATCGATTTAATATATTTTAACCTTTTAGTTTATTTTGTTTGTTTGTTTCTGTTTGCATGAAATCAATCTGAAATTTGCAAATCATCAATTACTGGCAACAAAAAAAAATTGTTTTTATTTTTTTCGAAACAACTACTTTTTTCACAAAACGATGAATAGCAAAAAAATAGCTTTTTACACATTTAAGTATGTATGTATATTTGTATATAAATTCCGTTTTGTTTACGTTACAAATTCCAAAAATCGCTCGCTTATCGGCTTTCCGTTGCTGGCAAACGCGTTCAGACGCGTTGCTGTTTGCTATGAAACTGGCTGCATGGCGGATGTGTCGTCTAGTTTTTTATTTAACTACAAAGCCGAACAGGATATTCGTTCGCCTAGTGCTACGGTAAGAGCCCGTGCACAATTGGCTTTGTCTGCTCCAACTTTGATAGAAAAAACCTTAAAGCAAAGCGAAATTCCAGATGCTTGCTACAATTAACACTTTGACAATTTCCACTTCACTTCTTTGCTTTAATTTATAAACCTGATTTTTGGTAATATATTTGGGGAATTTGCTTTTTTCTGCTTATTCGAATGTTATTTTTTACTTTTCTCTGCTCACTTCTCACGAAATTGCGCGAAATCGCTAAAATAAGTGTAGATATACAAACATACACACACACACACAAGGGGAGATGTTTGTCAAAGTGGAAAAAAGTTGAAAGATGGCTAACTTTATACTTTGCTTTACTCGCTTCACCTCAATTGTGAACATGTCCCTTTAAAAAGCACATGCTGAACAGAACTGTCAAAGCAAAACTCTGAAGCAAAGCGAGGTAGAAGTCAATTGTGCACGGCTTATAACGCTTCACTAATTACATGCAACGCAAACTTGTTCGTCGGCTGTCTAAGTATTTTTTTTTTGCTTGCAAGCGGCGCACATTGGGGATTTCGCGGAAAAAGGTCTAATTGTCAACATACTCTTCATGCAATATGCAGTGATATTTTGGAATTTTAGACTAAATGGTACAACCACATCAAAAAGTATTACTCCGATCTGACTGTTAGTTTTTTTTATAGCCGTCTCAAACTCAGTACTTGTATGTTTTACCGAACCAACTTAATTTAAACCTAAGAATTTCAAAACGAATAATCTTTTATTATGTGAGCTAACGTTTTTCTTTTTATTTTTTATTTAAAGTAGGATATTTCAGTATACTAAAATTGAAAAAATAAACTCTGCAGAGACTTAAGTTTTTTTTGTTTATTTTTATGAACAATTAACAAAAATCCCTTTTTTCTCCAAACAGAAAAAAAATATTTTTTGCCTAAAAATAATTTTTTTTTTTTAATTCATAAAAAATCGAAAACGGTAAAAAAGTTCAAAGTCCTATTATTTTCACGTAAAGTCGCATAACCTATGAACAAAATGATACATAAATCATGAAAATCGATGAACGCGTTTCGCTTTTATTCACAATTAAATACAGGTATGAATTTAAAATTATTTTTATTTTTTACTATAGGTCCAAGGGAGGTACCCCTAGGGAGTATCCGATTTCAATTATTTTTTGTACCGTCAATGCCCTTTATGAGGGTAACTGATATGCAAAGTTTTGTAAAGATATCTTACTTTTTTGAGCTGAAATTAAAATTTGTATTTAAATTTTTTTTTAATTTTTTACTATAGGTCCAGGGGAGGTACCCCTAGGGAGTGGCCGATTTCAATTATTTTTTGTGCCGTCAATGCCCTTTATGAGGGTAACTGATATGCAAAGTTTCGTAAAGATATCTTACTTTTTTGAGCTGAAATTAAAATTTGAATTTAAATTTTTTTTTTAATTTTTTTACTATAGGTCCAAGGGAGGTACCCCTAGGGAGTGGCCGATTTCAACCATTTTTGGAAATTTTCTTAACTAGCTCATATATAACCTGTGTGAAAAATTTCAAAGCCCTACGAAAACTCCTTCTATTTTTTTCCGCTGAATGTATAGAAGCTGCCCCACTGTGCGGCGTCGTGGACTTTCCACGCCGCACTCCTCCTGCGTTTATATTCAAACCAAAAACACATTCAACTTGACACACATATAAATTTCAAAAACAACATGCATGATGCCAACATGTTGCAACATGTAACAATTGTAATTGTAAACGCTTTTGTTTACAAAATTATGGTTCGACGCGTCGGCAAGGCAACGTGGCGCTTGCCTTCCGATTGGCTACGTACAAATACACACACGTCCGCAGGAAATAAATATCAACATCCGGTTTATCGGATGAACGCTTCCGCTTCGAACAAGTGAACTGCCGAAGGGGTAATTTTTCAATACGCAGGCGCTAAAAATTATTTCGAATTAGCGCCCCTTTTCGTTCTAACCGAAACTGCAGGAAACCAAAGTTTCCCACCCGGTATTTTATGAAAATTCGAAAAGGAAATTTTTCGCTTACATAAGTTCCTTTAGGCAGAAAATGTCCACTTAATACATACATATGTACAAATATATTCGAGTTCGAATAAACATTTTCTCCAGGTATAGGGTGAAAATTTGGCATGAGGCTATGAGGGAAAGTTTCCCCCAACATCTGTTCTTTGATATTATTTCAAAGGGCTGTTTATTAAATCAACTGGTTTCCACACAGTTCGCACAGGAATTATTTTTAAACACAACGGTAATATAGCCTTCGCACTAAAAAGGGCTCTAAGAACGCTTGATAAACCCAAAACTAACTAAGCTCGCATGGCGCTTTTACGAAGCAACACACCCAAAACTGTTTTTGTATGTGGTCTTGCGCTAATTGTGTTACTTTCTAATCACAATCAAGGAATTTCTTATTCCCAAATGTAAAATGTTCCTAGAGCCCTATGCATTCAAAATTCGGTTTTTTTTTTAACTTTTTCTATAAATTTGGCTGGAATTTTTCGTTCAGAGAATTTTTAGGCTATTCTGGGTAAATTTATACATATGTATGTACATACATAAGTTATCTTGTTGTAATTTTAATTTACCAAAATTTGTGAAATGTGGTCCTTGAGAATCTCAATGCTTGTGGAGACAATTGGCAATAAGCTTCTACTTCGTACGCACACACACATACATAGGTAGGTACCCTGAAGGAACGATGGGGACAATTGTCTTAAAATTATAGCCCTAGGTATAGTTGCATTGTAAGTAGACCAAAGAGAGTTAAAAAAATTAATGCAATGTATTGCTAAGCAGGTCAATTGCCTCGAAAATAGTCCAAATGTAATGCGGGGTAGGTCAATTGGACTTAAATTGGTCCGAATGTAATGCACATTGTGCATTGTTTGTTATATGTACGTAATTTGTATTTTGAAATATTTTTAACCATGGTAACTGTTCTTACTGAAAATTGTTGATTATTAAAAATAAATTTTCCCATTATTTCTGAGGAATTTGCAGGATATTGAAAACTATTTAGTTTTTTATTACAATATTTTAACCGTTGGAAAAAGGTATTGTGAAATCAATGTAGCTATATATTAAAACACATTTTCTATTGAAACTAACGCCTTTATTCTTACAGCGGCGGTTGACCGAGTCTAATCATTAAAGGACATCGCGGAAATTATAGCTGATGTGTGGATTGCGTCACAAAACTAATAACAATATATGCATGTGCATATGTATAATTTGTTATTTACTTTCTGCATCATGTATTTATTTACATCCTTGCAATATGAATTTCTTCAATTAACTTTTAGATATAATGTTCAATTGTTTAATAAAATAAAATAAATTAAATAAATAAATAGAAAAATTAGATATGAGAAATGGTTCCATCTATATAGCATAAGTATACTCCGATTGTAATGCGAAAAGGTCTAGACCAATGTATATAGAAAAAGTATATTCCGACTGTAATGCACAAATGTCCAATCGACCTAAAGCTGGTCCGAATGTAATGCAGATAGGGACAATTGACTTCGACCTAGGACATGCAATGTTAAATGTAATTAGAATTTTACATGGGATTGGACCAATTTTCGAACCAGTTACAATCACTTACAGTCTAGTTTAAGGAGTATACTAAGTCCACTCCGACATCCTACAGGGTACATACAAAACAGTTAATTAAGGAATACTAAATGTTATTATCGCACTTGGGAATGGACACAAAACTAGAAATCTCACATTTATCCATGCAACATGTAAAACTTTTTTTGAAAGACGAAAACCCGTGAATTGTGGTTGAATGCAAACTGATGTTTGGTCTATTTCCGATTAGTTCTTGTTGCTCTGCTGTTGACTCTATTATTATTTCATTCATTTGTTATTGAACACAATTGGCTTATTGCTTCTTTTCGTGCTCCTTAAGTGTTTTGTGATGAAAATGTAATTAACTTTTGTGTTAATATTTGCGGCGTTGTAGCTCATCCGCGTTATTCGACTCCATGTGCCACCAAATACGTTCAAATGTATATACATATGTATGCATGTGTATATCCACATACATACATACACCTGTAAATATTTGTATTTTCTTTATTTTTAGTACTTTTTTGTTATTTCTTTTGTATTTGATTTGCTCCGATCGAACCGTATTCATTCACGCGCTGGCAGTGCGAATAATTTTCGTTTGACCGATGACACTCAAGCTCTTTTGGTCGTTGAGATGTTGCTTAATAAAAGTGAATAAGTGATTAGTTAAGGAGCAGCTAAGTACACAACTTTGCGCCAAAAAAAAAAAAAACAAAAGTCATTAATACTTAAAAGAATATGTTCATTTTTTTTAATATTCAAATTAAGGTAAATTTTAGGTCGGTGGTCAATTTATGCATTTCCTTGAAATTAACTTCCTTTAATTATTCACTCCAATACATATACATATATGTATGTACCCTGCAGGGAACTCAATAACTAGTGAGCAAAATTTCTAGTTCCGAACTAGCGAAAAGGTGTCAAAAGGGAACTAGCTCCATTGTAGTTAGACCCTCACCAGTTCATAAGGAGTGAATTGCGTGACCATTATAAGACATACTTTGATTTGTATGCAATTTCGAAGTGACAAAAATTCTATGAGATTTTTTCGTTCGTTCAGTTGCCGTCGGCTTTGTATATTTCTGCAATTCTCAGATGTTTAGTGAAGCATTTTATATAAAGAGTTTTCTATTTGCATCTTATATGAAATTAAATGTTCCCCTAATTATGCTTTTCCGATCCCTCAGGCTTATTTTTAATCTTTTTTTTTTATTTTATTGCTTTTTAATTATTATTGTAATTTTTTATTAAATAAATAAATAAAAAAATATTAGTTAAAAAAAAAAAATAAAAAAAAAAAATTTTCATCCACCTTGACACCGACATGATTCGAACCCGCGCCTCTCAGATTGAAAAGCACATGCGTTAGCCAGTCGGCCATCGCGCCACTTGCATGAAGTGTATCAAATGCTGCACTTAAGCGGCAGATGTAAAACTGTAGAATTTGTAGGTACTTGAAGCTAGTACAGAACTATCGAAATTGTGCCAATAAACGAACTAGTGTAAACTGTAGAATTTAGTACTAGTTCGGAACTATCGAAAATGTAGTGCAAAGAGTGACAATTGACACCGCCTACGACATCACAGTGTTAAATTCGCCAGTTGATAACATGCAAAAGAGATTTAGCTCGCACTAGTAGTGTCGAAAAATGCTCTAGAAGCGACCTAGTTCGGAACTAGAGATTTTCCCTACAGGGTATGTACGTTTACTGTGAGAATATCAGTTTTACTGTAATTCTCTCTTTTTCTAAGTTACATATTGTGAGAATTGTTCACTGCTTTAAAATGCCACAATATTATTAATGAGTCTTTTGAATACGAGTATCCGATTTAAAGAAAATTGGAGTGCAAATGTAATATGCAATTACTATTACCACAAAATTTACCTACTTTCATCTAACATATAACAAATTGTTTGCATATTTCATAATACGCTGTATGTAAAAAAGTATAAGCATGTATGTATGTATACCTATGTTTGTATGAACTTACATTTGGAAATGCTTGTTAGGTCAGTAGCCGTAAACGATTTGGACAGGCCAATTTGCAAGTAATCATTTGCCAAAACGAAAATTTTCACGTAGTACATAGGTGTACGCAATATACTCGTAGTCATATTTAAGTATGTATGTATGTATGTATTTACAAGGAATAAAAAAGTGCAAACAATCCATATTTTACTTTTATGCATGCAGATGCATTAGTAACTCTAAAACAGTGGAAGCAAAAACTAGTTGACACTAACAAATAAACACAGCAGAGCTTAGCTCGCCTCAAGAATATGGAAGCTACTCATACTTGCATTAGGACGACCATTTTGCCAACTTCCTTCGATCTCGATGAGTACCGGACAGAAAATGTTTCCTTTTTAACTCAAGAATAAGACAGAAACATTTGAAGTTGATCGCTGTTCATTTAATGAACCCACAAAACGTGGATTTACGCGGAACTTTTACAAGTTTTTTACATTTCTTGGATTTCTCAAATATATACATATATGTGGTTGTTGTTGTTGTTGTTGTAGCGGTACTAAGCCCTGCTTAGCCAACGAGTTCTGCTCACAAATTGTCATCAATTTCACTTAACGGGAGGCCCAAGAATGTTGCAGCTTCTTTTGGGCTTGTCCAGAGGGACAAGGGTGTTAAGTTGGTTGGTTTAAGGTGGCATGCAAAGAGGTGCTGTGTGTCATGCGGCGTCTCTCCACATGCCGGAGATACGTTAGGTATGTTTGGATCAATTCTGGCCCTGTAGGAATTAAGCCTACTACAGAAGCCCGACCTTAATTGTGATAGGGTAACTCGGGTTTCTCTGGGCAACTCCAGTTCTTCTGCACCTATTGGTGGTGGTTGGTCTCTAATTATTATGTATGCGGGGCGAGTTGAAACGAAGGTGGAGACTGTTTCGTTGTGTATCTCCTTCAGTGCCTGCTTGTATGTAATGGGGTCTAGCGGTTGATTTACGTATTTTTCAATCTCTGGGTTGAGATTGAAGATATGTTTTTTGATGTGCCGGGGGGGAGGTTCGGGCTCCAGTAGATGGTTGTTTGGATGCCCTCTGCGGTAGCATCCCAGGAGAAACTGTTTGCTAAGCATGATGTTATGGTCCTCAACTGGGAGCACCTGTGCCTCGTGATGTAGGTGATGTTCCGGCGACATGAGTAGGCTTCCCGTGGCGGTACGTAATGCCGAATTTTGGCAGGCTTGGAGTTTTTTCCATTGTGTCCTGCAAGTCCCCGGCGACCATATTGGTGATGCATAGTTCAAGACCGGCCGGCCGATTGCTTTGTATGTTGCGATAAGGGTTTCTTTGTCTTTTCCCCAGGTGCTACCGGCGAGCGATTTGAGGATTTTGTTGCGACTTTGAACCTTATTCGCGATCGCGGTCGTATGCGCGGAGAAGGAAGCTAGGCTGTCGAAGGTAACACCCAATATTTTTGGGTTGTTTACGGTAGGGATGGGTATATTCCCTATTCGTATGCCAAGTTCAGCCTAACCTCCTTCGTCCATGTCGTGAACAGGGTCGCGGAGGACTTAGAGGGTTGCAGTTCAAGGGTGCGTGATGTGAAGAAGTGGGAAAGGTCGGAGAGATAACCGTTTATTCTCGAGCATAGGTCATTTATGTCGGTGCCTGACGCCATAATCGAGCAGTCATCGGCGTAGGATACGATACGAACTCCTTCAGGTGGAGGTGGGAGTGTGGAGATGTATAGGTTGAATAGCAACGGGGACAGGACACCACCCTGTGGAACTCCCTGTTTTATTCTCCTTGGTTTTGAGGTACCATTCCTGAAGTCAACCGATGCCTGTCGACCACTCAGATAGTTCGCCATCCACCTTTTCAGCCTCGGCGGGAGGCTCGAGTTGTCTAGATCCTCCATTAGGGTGGCGTGATTGACTGTGTCGAAGGCTTTCGACAAGTCAAGTGCCACGAGGACCGTTCTCTCGCAGGGGCGTCGTTGGTTAAGGCCGCGAACTATCTGTGTGTTTATGGCGTTTAGAGCTGTTGTTGTGCTGTGCTTTTCCGGGATCCATGTTGATGTGTGGCCAGTTGTAGGTGTCCGTTAATATATGGTAGTAAGGCGGCCTCAAGCGTCTTTACAACCGGGGAGAGGAGAGATATCGGTCGATACGATTCTCCTGCATTGGCTGGCTTCCCCGGTTTAAGTAAAGGGACCATCCTTGCCATTTTCCAAATATTGGGAATGACAAGGCTGGTCAGAGACAGATTGAGGACCTCCGTTAGGAATCTTACTCCATTCTGTCCGAGATGTTTTAGCATCAACATGGATATGCCGTCTGGTCCGACAGATTTGGAGGCCTTGGCCTTCTTTATGACTTCCTGAATCTCTGTAGGTGAGAGAGCAAGCGGTGCATCGTTGTTTGGTAGTTTGCGCATCCGTCTGAAGATTCGACGTTTGGCCTTGTCCCCCGGAGGATGCAGTAAAAATTGTCGACTAAAGTAGTTCGCACATTTCTTCGGGTCCGACTCTACATTGCCTCCAAAGGCTATGGACACTTTGTCCTTATGTTTTGTCGGGTTGGACAAGGCTTTCACGGTGCTCCAGAGCTTGCTCACCCCACTAGAGAGGTTGCAGGTTCTTAGGTGCTCTGTCCACTTCTGCCGTTTGTGCTTGTCCACCAGTGACCGAATTTCCCTGTTGAGGTCCTTAATGCGGGGGTCTCCCGGGTCGGTTTGGCGGATGTGGTCTCGCTCCCGGGCTAAGGCAGAGGCTTCACCCGGGAAGTGTGATCGGATCTCAGGGATCCTTCCTGCCGGAATGAAGCGTGCAGAAGCCTTGGCAATGACCTTGCGGAACTTTTCCTCTCCGCTGAGCACATCCGTAGGTGCGGGCAGCGCGCCGAAGATGCTCTCTGTGTGTCTTGTGTAGTTGTCCCAGTCCGCTTTGTTAAAGTTGATGTATGTCTGTTTGTCTGTTGTAATAAAGTCAGTCGGTGTCTCTATTGAGATGATTATGGGAAGGTGGTCTGATGCTAGGGTTAGTGTCGGTCGCCAGTTGACACTGTTTATCAGACCTGCGCTAGCTATTGTGATGTCAGGCGAGCTGCTGCAATTTCCCATAATCCTGGTGGGGGCCTCATCGTTCACCGCGCAGAATGTCGAATCGTCTATCTGTTCTGCGAGATATTGCCCCCTCCGATCTATTGGCAGATACGAGTGCCAAAGGTCGTGGTGTGCATTAAAGTCAACAAGTACCATGCGGTTATCCCCATTCAATAGCATGCTAATGTCAGGTAGATATCCCCCAGGGCAGCAGGTGACAGGGGGTATATATACATTGAAGATCTCAAGCACGACATCGCCAGATTGGATAGCTATTCCCTGACATTCTAAGGAAGTATCCCTTTGGTCGATATCTGGGTCAATAAGACGATATTGCACGGTATTGTGTGTTATGAACGCTAGGCCGCCACCGTTTCCTCGAGCGCGGTCCTTCCGGTGTATATTGTAGCCAGCGTGGCTGACTAGTGTTGAGCTACGTGGAAGCTTTGTTTCTTGGACCGCTGCTATAGGGACACCGTGTCTGTCCATAAAATCGGTTATCTCTGCGATCTTTCCTGCGAGGCCGTTGCAGTTTAGCTGCAGAAGTTTGAAGTTGCGAGGGGGGGTAATATTAACCCTAGGGGTTAGGGACTGCAGCATGTTACTGGCTGGCGTAAATGTTTGTTGCGCCATTGGGGGTTGTGCCCCAGGTGTTGTTGTCTGCCTTGTGGTGCAGCATGGTGCCGTATATGCTGCAGTCCAAGCGCTCGTTGCGCGTAGTCCAGAGCACCTTCGAAAGTGACACCAGCCAAGGCATGAATTGCATTTGACTGATGTCACATTTCTTGGTATTCTGGACCCGCACACCGAGCAGAGGGTAAGGGATGCTGCTGGCTGGGTGTTGTTTTCAGCCCTAAGTCGCTCAGGTCTGGACGGTGGTATGTTGTTGTTATTGTTTCTAGCTTGCCTACTGCGGAGTTCGTAGTTGTGAGTTGTTGTGGCTTTTGTTGTTGTTGTTGTTTGTAGTGATGTTGTCGTTGTGGTTGTTGTCGTTGCTGTTTGTAGCGTTGTAGTCGTTTGTTGTGTAGTGCGTAGGCAGCATGGGGCAACATAGTTGTTTGACCACTGTCTATGCGTGTTCAGACCTGAGCAGACTTTTAAGTGACTCCACCCATTGCATTGATTGCATCTTACCGATGTTGCATTTGGGTGGAGTTTTTTGTGACACACGCAGCAGTAATATGTGTTAGGGCCTGGGTTGGGTTCGATACCCGATTTTAATAGAAGTTTTTGGAGCAATCCTGCTGCAAGGCATTGCTCCAGGGGATGCAATTTGTGAGCATTGCAGGTTGGTCTAAACAGGGTTGGACCGAAATGACAGCCCTTGGTCGGGGAAACCCCGAGTCGTTCCGGTACGTAGAACCGGCTGTCGTGGGTGGTCGCCGTGGTCGCTGTGGTGCAGTGGGTAGAGTGCTCGCCTGCTATGCCAGAGGTCTCGGGTTCAAACCACGGTCCGAGCCAAACACCAAAACAATTTTTCTAATTAGTAAAAATCCAATTATTGGGTTTTTTAAGAGCAGCGGTCACCTCTCGGCAGTGGGCGGCATACCCTCCGAGAGTATTTCTGCCATGAAAAAGCTTCTCACAAAAAATGCATTCGCCGTTCGGAGCCGGCATAAAACTGTAGGTCCACCCAATTAGTAGGAAAAACAAAAAGGAGTACACCTCGAATTGGGAGAGAAGCTCGGCCATAAAACTCGTCAGAGTTATAATAGCGCCATTGTATTATTATATTATTATATTATACATATATGTATGCTCGCTTTTATATTTAGCAGCAATATCATTATATACATATGTATAATATCAGTTTTTTTTCATAAACCGCTACACAGCGACAGCCAAAATTTTGTTTCCATCGGTGTCTCCTTAGACTGAAATATAACCATAATACGTAGCCTTTTGCCAAAAAATTGTTTTAAAAAAAGTTGTTTTAATCTCCCGCAATTTTATTTTACTTTTGAGTTGTGTCACTTTAATATTTAGAGTGCGTCGGCTGTTTAAAATCAAGAAAATGTTCGGATCTTTGCTAACAGTGTAACAGGGTGACAGGAAAACAAAAGCGGCATAATTGCACAATCTCTTCATTAACTCTTAAATCTTACAAATCGCATTTTTTTCTTTGGGCCGGCATCAGCGTTGCCACTTTGGTTATTTTTAACCAAAATTGGTAATTTTTTTTCTCTAAAACCGATTTTGGTAATTTGGTAATTTTTTTTCCGGTTTGGTAATTTTTCCATACCTTGGGATAGTACACCATTATATGAGAAAAATTTTGGTATTAAACATTTAATTTTTTTTGGGAGCTGTTATGCCTAAATATATTTCGGAGATCACCACATCTCTTCCTCAGACTACTTTTTTTTCTGGGCGCCCGCCGAGATTCGAACCTCAGATTTTTCGGTTGGTAAGCTAATGGCATCACCAATAGGCTATCGCCACCTTGCAATTCGCTTGGATTAATTTTTCTTTTGTTTTTTCTTTTTAAAACCTACCAGAATCAGTGAATTTGTCGACATTTGTCACCAGTATGTTGGCGGGGTTGTGTGCCTTTGTAACCGTAGCTTTCCAGAAGAAAATGTGTAACTTTTGAAGTAAGTTAGTTAGTGGCCGCTGTGGTGTAGTGGGTAGAGTGCTCGCCTGATATACCAGAGTCCGGACAAACACGAAAAAAGTTTTTCTAATTAATTAAAACCCAATTATTGGTTTTTTTTTTAAATAGCGGTAACCTCTCGGCAGTGGAAGGCATACCCTCCGAGTGTATTTCTGCCATGAAAAAGCTTCTCACAAAAAATGCATTCGCCGTTCGGAGCCGGCCTTAAACTGTAGGTCGACCCAATTTGTAGGAAAAGCAAAAAGGAGCACACCTCGAATTGGGAGAGAAGCTCGGCCATAAAACTCGCCACAGTTATAAACGCGCCAGTGTATTATTATGATAAGTTAATTAAAGGGTTTGGTACTAAAATGAAAACTGTGTACTAAAATGAAAACTTATATTCAGAGATGGGATTTTTATTATTTATAAGGAAAATGGTAATTTTTTGGTAATTTATTTTTTAATTTTTGGTAAATTTTTTATTTTGGCTGTGGCAACGCTGGCCGGCATTCGCCAGCAAACAAGAACACACAAATAAAGTGCCATTAGTATAATAACTATTTATTGGGTGTAAGAACCATACAGAATTAATAACCAAGTGTTGAACTAATCTACCAGATATGATAAAATCCTAAAGAAAGAATTAGAAAAATATGCATAATAAATAATTATTAGGCCAAGATGAGATGTGTTGGGCACAGATCGTATCATGTGGACTATTGTCGCTAAAAAAATTAAAAGATTCGACTCAAAAATGCATGCAGTATGACACGCATTTTTAGCTCGTTTATAGCTTCACCTGCATTTAATATTTGCTTACTTGTGAGCGCCAGTTATATTTTTTTTTTTTTTTTTTCAAACATCAAAAACTCCGTCTTATGTTTATGTTATTATTAATTTCAGTTCTGCTATTACAAGATAGGTCTGAAAGCATAAGAGTTGGACCTGAACCACCAAAATTTATTGCTGATCATCCATTCATATATTTAATAAGAAGCGGAGCTAATGGATTACCCTGGTTTTTGAGATCATTCGTGAATGCACATTAGTAATACACGAGCATGTTTTGTGCTTCGGAATACTTGCATATTTACCAACCCAATTATTAATTATTATCGGACAACATGCATACATAATATTATATACTCTATATCTATGTATATGAAAATGCTTATTATATACATATTTATCTTAATATTTTACAGAAGAACGTCCTGCGGTTCCAAATCAAGAAGATGTTCGCATCTTTGCTAGCAGAATAACAGGGTGACACAAAAATAGCAAAAAAGCAAAAGCAACAAAGTTGCACAAAAAGTAGTTAATTAAGAGATATCGAATCTCTTTATTTACTCTTAAATTTAACAAATCGCATATTTTTGCTTTGGGCCGGCATTCGCCAGCAAACAAGTACATATAAATCATGGAGGAACAATAAAGGAGAATGCATAACGACATACCTTCATACATAGTGGGGCCAGAAGTGTCATGCAAAGAGGAATGTAGAGGAATTTGACAGATTCGGCCCCTATCGCCGAAACTCCACAAAACAAAAATTATGTTAATTTTGTCTACCAGAATCATGTCTAAAATCCATGTTTGCATATGCGTGGGCACTTCATTATGTTAGACATAATTTGCAAAATGGCGCCGAATTGGCATGCCGTGTACGCAGAAGCACTTAGAAAGTTAAAAAAAATTGTTTAAAATTGGCGATGATGCTCGCAAACTGTATATATGCACTTAATGTTCTTTTTATTTATTTTTTAAGCCCAAACACTCAAGCCAAATGGACGCCGTGCGAAATTTCACGTTCAATGTGGAGATGTTGCCACTGTGAATTTTTCGTTGAAATGAAAAATTAGCTGTCAAATCACCAAACTGACAGCTCATGTTAAGGCAATCTTGTTAAAGCAATTGCCTTGGCATCTCTGTTATACCAGAAGACAGAGGCGGTCTCCATTTGAAATCTATGTTATAATGGTGCTTGTGATGACAGAATTCTGTTTTGAGGAGACGCCGGGTATGGAAATGCTAGGGTGCGTGTGTGTGTGGCATATGTCAACAAAAAAAAATGCTTGTGTTCGTGTGTGTTTACGAGGATTGAAGAAGAAGTCAGCTGAACTTATGCATTCTCCTTTATTGTTCCTCCATGCATATAAATAAAGTGTGCTATTATAGCCCCGTCACATAGCATACGTCAATCCGTCTACGTCGACGAATGTGACTGACAGCTCACGTACTTGACGGAGAGGTCGCCACATAGGAAACGTTGGCGGATATACACAAATCAGCTGTTTGATTAACCTTTAACTACAGAGGTGGTGGCGAAAATTTAACTCTTTAGAATATTTTGTAATTTCTCTTTTAAGTTGCCCTCTTGCAATTCAGTTTTCAGTAACTTCACATCTCCTGATAATTATTGACCATTTTGTTTTATGGAGGAATGTTATACAAATGAGAAAAAACTCGAAAAGCAAATTGCAAAAAAAGTGAAATTCAAGAGTAGCTAAAGGTTAACAATCAAAAGCAATCAGCTGACATAGCGACGGATTGACGTATACCAAAAGTTGACTTTTGGGCAACTTCGGTACGTTGCGGCGACGGATCCGTCGTACGTGTGACGACGTACGTTTAAATGCCGACATTTTACTGAGCTGTCAGTCACATACGTCGACGTAGACGGATTGACGTATGCTATGTGTCGGGGCTATTAGTCAGTAGAGCAGATAACTAAAAAAGTTTGGTCAACAAATGTTGATGTCATTTTCAAAACAAAAAACTATCTGGAACGAATCGGCGAATTTCACAGTTTTCAAAGGAAATCGCCTATATAAACTACAAATTAATAACAAACTTGGTAAGTAGCCAAGAGGGATTGAAAACCAAATAGTTAGAATGTGTTCATACTTATGTATATAATGAAAGTAGTATGTACTAACAAGAAAGTGCTAAATTTATAATATTTATGGATGTAGGTATATATGTACATATGTAGCTAGCAAAAAGATTAGGCTTATAGCTGATGAATAAGCTGTTAAACTGGAATACGCTGACAGCGCTGCTTGCTGTTATGCACTCATTATGTATGCTCCAAACGTTCCAATACTTAATTTCATGTAATGCGGTCATACATATCTGAAATAGAGAGAGAGAGAGAGCTTTATGAGCAAACATGGGAGAGTACAATGTGGAGCGAGCGTAAAAATTGCGTATTGTTGAAGGAAAGATAGTCGATTGAGTGTATTTTCAACTGACATGCAATTAAGTGTTTAGTTAAGCCGCAACGATTAAGTTGCGCAAAATATGTGAATTATGCAGCTAAACAAAAAACGTTTTTTTATTATCCCTTATTATAAGTCATTTAATTACCATAGAAGGCCTGAATATCAGGAGTTATCTAAGCCTTATTTCCTATAACAAATCAGCATTATTATAAGTTATATAGACACCGCATAAAGCTTTATTGCCATGAATGATTTAAGCCTTATTCTCATGGCGAATAAGCCTTGGAAATAAGGTCTCCTCTCAGAGAGAGAGAGAGAGAGCAAGAGAGAGTAGTCCTTATGGCTTGATGACATCTTGGCCAATGGCTCCACTTAATCCTGTATAATAATTTAACACAGTTATTTGGTGTTCAGACATATTTAATTTACTTGGCCCATTTAACAGGCTCAAGATACATACACACATACACGCCGTGAGCTGAATATCAAACTCTCGTGACCTAAATGTCAAAATTGCAAGGAGGACGAAATAATTTGACATTCAGCTAACAATTTTTACCAATCGTAAACACGAATACATGTATAGAATAAGCAGAAATAAAAACAAATTTGATAGTTGATGAAGAAGAACAAGAATGCAGCTGATCTGACGAACCAACCTGTTTAGTGGACACTGACGCTTATCACATTTCTCTTTTCATGACATTTCATTTTACTTATGAAACAAGCCTTTTAACAGGGTTGCATGCAGAATTGTTCTTCATTAAGAACTCATTAATTTCTAATGAAGCATTAACTTGGTCAATTTATGTATGGAAAATTGAGAATCATTAGGCTTGAAAATTGAATAACGGCTCTTAATGTTCAATTAAGGTTGTGTCTGAACATAACATTAGGTATCTTCATTGGGATGACACCAAACGAAAGAAAATTAAATTTGCTTTTCATCGCTCCTATAACATTTTTCTCTAAGAGCGCTTTCACATTACTCGGTGCGGTATCGGCTCGACATTTTTGGTTTTTACCGAAAGTCTACCGAAACCTTACCGACCACATGTATTTCAATTGGCACTTTCACATTAGTGTGCGGAGCGGATTAATTTCGGTATACCGCAACGCGGTAAGACCGGTCAGTAAAATTTGAGGAATTAATGCAGACATTTTTGCGGCGTAATAAAAGAAGAAGAACAAAGTCAATAATACCATGTCTCCACATAACGTGTTTCGCTCTTTTTTTCTGCATTTTCTCTCTCAATCTTGTTTCGACACGAAAACCAGTGGCGAAACTCGCCAATTTCCATACAAATTTCTGAGAGCGAGTGAAGATTGAAACACTGTTTCATTCTGAATCATCTTGCCAACCTCGATGATATCGATGTCTTCTCTAATTTTGTATCGAAAATCTATCGAAATCTCACACAAACCAAAACAAAGACGCAAAAATAAGCAACCATACAAAACATTTAAGAAGAACAAGAAAGAGAAATGTCAAACTGAATCACGATTAGCCACGTGGAGACAGGTTATTGAGCGAGATGTTTTGCTACATGTTTCTCTGGTGAATCAAGTTGTGTGGAGACGGGCTTTAAAAAACTCGTTTCAGCTATAAGAGCCTATACACACTTGCGACTCAATCGATTTAGTCGAATGTTGATTTGCATGGGAATGTATGGAAGCATTCACACTACATTCAATTAGTTGTACAACTGAAACAGTTGGATTTGCAGCCCAATTTCATTCCAACTGAAACAGTTGTACAACTGCTTGATCAGCAAGGAGCCCTTCTACGTATTCACACTTGAGACAATTTAGTCGAACGACTACAACAACAACAGTGATATTCGTAGTGGAAAGAGTTGCCATGCTGACAGCACTACTTTTATTTCACTTTTGGTAAATTGTAGAGATTGAATATTTCAATTAATATTTTCAAAATGTTTAAAAACAAAAGGTTCGTTTCTTATTAACTACACCATTTCCAGATGGATTTTAGAAAGCGTTAACTGGATTTTAGAAAGGGGAAATTGGATTTTAGAAATGTCAATTGGATTTTAGAAAGGGGAAATTGGATTTTAGAAATTTCAATTGGATTTTAGAAAGCGTTAAAAGGATTTTAGAAAACAAAATTGGATTTTTGAAAGCTTGAATTGGATTTCAGAATGTGCGTTTAAAATAAATTTTACACAGAATTTTTCGAATAGAAATTCTTTATTGCGTATGAAAGTATAAATTAATAATTATATAAATTTTCGAAAATCCAATTTACAGTTTCTAAAGTCCAATTTCCCTTTTCTAAAATCAAATCGACATTTCTAAAATCCAATTTTCCCTTTCTAAAATCCATTTGGCTATTCTAAAATCTAATTTCCCCTTTCTAAAATCCAATTGACATTTCTAAAATCTAATTTCCCCTTTCTAAAATCCAATTGACATTTCTAAAATCCAATTTCCCCTTTCTAAAATCCAATTGACATTTCTAAGATCCAATTTCCCCTTTCTAAAATCCAGTTGACGCTTTCTAAAATCCATCTGGAAATGGTGTAGTTATAGACAAGAATTATCTAACTAAGGATATTTACTTCCGTTTTCATATGTTTCTTGATATTGTTGTTCTCTTCAAATGTCATTAATCGCATTTTAAAATAGAAATAATGAAAATGAAATTTCATGAAAACTATTAATGGCTGATTTTTACTATTTTTCCGTTTCTTGTACTTCTGTTCGTTTCGCCTTTATGAGCGTAATTCCTTCCGTTTTTCTCTTTTCATTTACTTGACAGCTAGTTGCTAGTTTAATAAGAAACAAAGCCAAACAATGTATGCACTTTTTGTTTATTTTATTGTTTTTTATTTATTAATCAAGTTGACAGCTGACAAGAAGGTGCTTTCATGTAAGAATGCAGATAAACTTTAACAATTTAATACTTCATCACTTTATATGAAGACCACTAATGTAAAATTTGCTGAGTAAAATGTGAACATCGGCAACACTATGTCATTGTCAATCGCACGACTATTTAGTCTCAAGTGTGAATAGCTGCCACCGATTCGACTAAATAGTTGGAGTAGTGTGAATACAACAGTCCAATTCGACCAAATCGATTGAGTCGCAAGTGTGTATAGGCTCTAAATGTAGCGAGTTATAATAAGGTTGTTCTCCCTCTGTTATTTTGGCCTGGCAAATTTGCCGAGATGACATAAGTGTGATAAATTTGCCGAGCACAACAACAAAATACACATCTTGTCAAATTTGGAGCTTCGGCAAATTTCTCATACCCCAACCCGTGATATGTGATATCATGAGAAAAATATCACGGGAAATGCAACCATGTTATTACATTCACAATGGTCTTCTATGAGAAGTGAGTTTGAATTTATGTTTCTAGTTCTTTTTTTTTAAGTATTTTATTTTATTCAGATAAAAAATTAATTAATTCGAAATTGAAGCAAGCAAAGCAAAGCGACAACAGTTGTATAAAGAGTGGAAAGAATATGACTAACATGCTAGTTCACAATGAAGTCAGTTAGAATTTTATTTTCTTAAAGGTGCGCTCTCTCTGTGTGGCAAATTTCTCAAGATATCATGATATCTCGGCAAAAAGATTAGACACAGAGAACAACCTTAATGTCTTCGTCTTCGCTAGAAGACATTATTGTTATTATTGAGTGATTTGTTGAAGTTAAAAATTTTGTTTTGCAAATTCCGATGTTTGTTTTCCTATTTTCTGCCGATTACGCACCGAAAGTATTCCCGCAAGTGTGAAAAACACAGCAACGCGGAATCGTTTAGGTAAGCTGAAAATACCGAGCAAAAATGTCGATCCGATGTCGTACCGAGTAATGTGAAAAGGCCCTAACTCCTATAGTTTCTGAAACATTGACGATTCAATTTGAATTTTTGCGATTTTTTACGTTTTTTTTGAGGAAAAAATTGACTTTGTCAGGCAATATCGTTAAAACCAATGTTTTCACCTTCGGTTTTACTCCTGAAGCTCTATTCCATTGGGAAAAAAGATAAGCTATCAACGATGAAAATCCATTGTAAAATGGAAAAGTTATAGGCGATCAAGTAAATACAGCCAAGTCGCGCAATGCTACTACACGGGTATATTTTATGCATGTTATACCCGTAAATGGGCTTGTATCTACTGCGCTGCCAATACGCTCCCTGTACGAAAAATAATTAATTTTAAATCACTTTATAAACTACTTTATTTTCAACAACAACTAATTGAAAATGTGACTTTTTCCTTTGCAATGAACTGACTTTTTTAACACGGCGATGTCATAGCAAGCAGTCAATTGCCCTATCCTGCATTTGTTTTCAACTACTTTACTAGTAGTTTAAAATAAATAACTTTATCTTGAGTTTCTTTTCAACTACTTTACTTGGACCTTAAAAAAAAATATCTTAATCCTGCATTTGATGTCGAAATTCAAGAAATGGTAAAAATGCGAAGCAAATTTTCCTCAAATTTCGCAAATTGTTCTCAAGTTGATAAACAATATTTGAGAAACAATTGAATTTATCTTAATTTTCAAATGATAAATATGAAACAATATTTTCTCCGTTTGAGAATTTCGTTTTCAGTGTTTAATGGGAAGTGAAGCTGAAAAACGGTAACCAAAAAAAGGAAAAAACAATCTTGGCATACTTAGATCTGAAAACATGTGGTTACATATAAATATGTACATATACAAGAAACTTTCCCGCGCTGCATTTGTTTAAAGCTACTTTAAAATTAGTTGAATATAAATCACTTTTTAATATATTTATTTTTGCAACTAACTTTTTTTTCCGTGAGGGCTGCTACTGCAGATGTGTAGGTATTGGTAAAATGTGCATAGAATGTACTCGTGCAGAAGAATTGCGAGACTTGGCTGTATTTACTTGATCGCCTATAACTTTTCCATTTTACCATGGATTTTCTTCGATGTAGCTTTTTTTTTGGTAATGGAATGGAGCTTCACAAAAAAGAGTAAAATTGAAGGTGCAAGCATTGGTTTTAAAGATATTGCCTGACAAAGTCAAGTTTTTCTTAAAAAAATCGTTAAAAATCGAAAAAATTCAAATTGAATCGTCAATATTTCAGAAACTGTAAGAGTTAGAGAAAAATGTTATAGGAGCTATGAAAAGGAAATTTAATTTTCTTTCGGTTGATAGCTCACTGTGTTAAAGAGATATACGGGATTAAGTGGAGCCATTGGCCAAATAACGGTAAATTGCCGATATCTCAAAAACCTTCCCATAGAATTAAAAACGAACCCGATTTTCGGAATCAGCGACCGATTTTACATATAGATAGGATGGTCGCGTTCAGAGTATTTTTTGGCTGTAGAGCAGTGTTATTATTATATACATACATATGTATATATTAGTAGTGGGACGTTTTTCGAATAATATTGGAATAAATATTATTCGAATAAAAGAATAATAATTTTCGAATAGTGTACATGCATAATTTGGGAATTCTACTTGCCTCCGCGCAAGCCAGAGTACGTATATATATATATGTACATACATATGTATGTATTTAAAAAAGCAAAAGCATACATACATATATTCAATAGCTATTCGCGAATAGTGGTATTCGAATAGTGATATTCGAATAGTACTATTCGAATAGTATTTATTCAAATACACGAATAAATTATTCGAATAAATATTATTCGAATTGCGAATACCTTTCGAATAAAAGGATTTTTTATTCGAATAATTTTTATTCGAATAGTCCCATCCCTAGTATATATACATACATACATAAGTAGTAATATTATGATCATATGTATTTACTAGAAAGTGAATGACTAATTTTACTTATTGTCTATATTTGATAACATTATGTATTATTTCACTACAACTCAAAAAAAAACAAAATGGGGAGAAACCAATGACACACCATTTTTACATTTTTGTGATAACAAATTTCAATTACGCAATCCAACTGCTACGGTGAATATTACTTACACTGGTTTAATGACCAAGTGACGAACTTATCTACCAGTTGCGATAGATTCTCAAGAGAGAATTAAAAAAAGTCGTTTAAAATGCAAATTATTTTGTCAGTCTTTGTTTGGTATTATTAACCTAAAGTGGGCAGAGATATTGCCGCTAAAATAATTTAAGTATTTCGAATCAAAAATGCAGGAATAGAAGTACTCACGAACAAAAACAATAAACAAAATAATTTTTTTAAATACGCACACATGTAGGTACGAAATTTCCACGGTAAATTATTCATTAGTGAACATTTTCAATTCAATAACTTCGTCCATGCAAAAACTCATTAACTTTGACATTGAAGTTTATTAGAAGGAGTGGCTAAAAAAAAGGGGGAAGCGGCAAAAATAAATTTTAGTGACAAGAAAAACAAGGCGCTGGCTGAGTTTAGTCATCTTAGCGGCAATATTGAACTTGTGATCATGTATTCCGCACAGAATTTGTATTCGTATTGTAACCAATAAAAACTTTTTGCCGAAGCTAAAAGAAGGTCTGAAGGTCTGTTCAGCAGCTACTAAGAAGTTTAAAAAAACAATCTGCCATCAAATAAGTTTCCTCCCACCCCCTCTATTGTTACGATTGATTCTGTATATGTGTTCACATATGTTTGATGTTTTTATTATTGTTTTTTTGTTTTTGCTAACAAGCTGAAAGGCGCTTATCAGCTTATCAGCACACAAATAAGAAAGCATTTCAGTTTTATTTTATGCATTGAACATAATAGACGCGAATATTGTGAACCTTTCAGCGCGAGCGAAAAACTTTTATAGTAAAATTTCTACATAAATAGCAAATATAAAATAAATGCTAAATTTAAGAAGAAAATGTGCCAAAATGTATGGATTTTGTGTGAAATGCAATGAAATTAAATGAAATTGCGAAGTGTAGAGAGAGATTTTGTCCAACACACAATAATCAATTTGTAATAAGCTTCTGTTTGTATGTACATATGTAAATTTAGATTAAAAATGCTGATAATTTGTAAAATGTTTAAATCAAACAGTTTTTCTTACGGTAAGTGAGAGTTCGAATTTTCAATTATTTTCAAAGCAATTTTTAAAAAGTGTACTTTACGCGTTAGAAAATACTCCATGACAAAAAAAATTAGAATTTCTGGGTTAATTGTTTAATGTTATTATGTGTGATTTTATGGACATTTTGCACTAGAAATGGGAACCATGAAATTGGCAATTCCTAATAACACATTCTGAAAACAAGTGAATGTTTTTAAAACAAAACTTCTTTTAAACGTTACTTTTTCCATTTCAGTCCTTTTCATCGTCTCATTACTTTCCGTCGTACACATAACAACAGCCAACATGTCAAGTGGAGATCAATCAGCAACACAACAACAAGAATTTGCCCAAAAGTCAGCCCAGTTCGCCGTTAATCTTTTCAATTTTATACACGCAAAGGATCCCAATAAAAATATTATCTATTCACCCTTTTCGATTCAAACATGCGTGGGCATGGCACGCATTGGCGCCACCGGCGAAACTGCCGCACAACTCGATCGCGGACTTGGTTTGCCAGCGAGAGGCGATGTAACAGCCATCGCTGATACTTTCAACAGCATTTTGGAGCATTACAAGGATAACCCGTTGTTGAAAATCGCCAATAAGATTTACGTCATGCAAGGCTACACAATTCAAAAGCAATTCAACGAAATTGTATCAAAGAAATTCTTCTCCTCGGCGGATAGCATTAACTTCGGCGATAGCACAGCCGCTGCGAGCACAATCAACAAATGGGTGGAGTCCAAAACGAACAATCTCATAAAGGATCTCATCTCACCGAGCGCTGTGGATGCGGATACGCGCGCTGTGCTCGTAAATGCAATACACTTTAAGGGCGAATGGAAAACTCAGTTTCCGAAAACGGCGACACGCGACGATGATTTCTATTTGAATGACGTGGATGCGGTTAAGGTGCCAATGATGAATTTGAAAGCAACTTTCCGTTATGCTGTCATACCGGAATTGGATGCCGCGGCATTGGAAATGCCCTACAAAGATTCCGATCTGTCAATGCTGGTCATATTGCCCAATTCTCGTACGGGATTGGCAAATTTACAGAAAAAATTAAAGGATTATGATTTAAGTCAAATAACACAGGCGACATACCCGACGAAAGTGATTGTGAAATTCCCCAAATTTAAAGCCGAATACGATATCGAGCTGAATGATGCTTTGAAAAATGTAAGTATTTACATACAAATAAACATACTCACCCCGATTCTAAATATCCGCCAGGATCTCAGCCCTTGTGGATTTTTTTGTTCACCAGGAAAATTTCCTCCTATTCTCTTTCACTAGCGAGAAGAAAAACTGGCGAACAGAATTTCGAACATGTGAGCGGATTTTCGAAGTCAGCTTTTTTGTTGCAAGGCAGATCTAGGAAGGTAGGCGCATAAGCGGATTCAGAAATTTCCGATGCATTTTGTTATTGTATTTGGTAGTGTGGTGTCAAAATGATATTTCGCCTTGGTTAAAACCTGAATTCACTTGGGACTGGCCCATTCCTATTGGGCCATGATGTGAATTCGCTTTGATTTTTACATTACACTCTACCTTTGTAAATAAAAAAGTAGCTTCGGAATTTGCCTATGCGCCTACCTGTGTCGCCTTCGATATTATGCGAATGCCGTATTTATTTTCAAACCACTAAGAATTTTTCAATAAAATTTTCTGGAAATGTTATGTGAATGTTAATTTTACAAATTTTAAAACCCCACTATGCAAAAATGCTGTGGACTGCTCCAGAAATATAAATCCAGAAAGGGAATTCCGCCGGCTGAGGGTAATTTTTTTTTTTGAAGCGAGGCCGAAGGCCGCAAACGCAAAATGTTTTTCTACTCAAAACAACTGTGGATCGGTCCGTAGATTTTACTCCAGAAAGATAATTCTGTCAGCTGAGGGCCGAAGGCCGCCAACGCATTAGGGTGTACTACGCAAAAATAATTTATTATTAATAAACTATAAGTTTTCCCAAGATTTCGTTTGCATTTTAGTGATCCATATGACCCCCCTACCCTAAAATAAAAAAAAAAACGAAAATTCAGGGGCCTGGCCCGTATCGAAAATTCCCCACAAATTTTGCATTTTGTTAAAAAATTGCAAATTTAACAAAATTAAGAGTGAATATACATGGTATTACTTTTCGAAAGTAGCAGAGGTCTATAAGAGGAAGATTGCGCGATGGTACGAATCTGTTTGACGGAATCTTTATAGGAAATAAAAGTTTTTTGAGAGTATTGCATTGATTTTATTAATTTGCAGATTTATTAAATACTATAGAATTAATAAACCTGCGTTCAAATATTTATTGGGCATTTTAATATCACATACACAGCAGCCAAAGAAACTATTTGCAATCTCTCCTATAATAAAACTATGCGCATTCTTCCGTTTTTTTGCTTGAAGACGGATATCAAACGGGAGTTGGAAAAAATTCCGACGTTTGATTGGCTCAATCCACCTTCAGCAAAGTTCTAAAAGTTGTTGAAATTTTTGAAAATGAGTTGTATCCGATTTGGATTCATAAAGCTATGAACAGCGACGAAAAAGAAAGTTTTTAAGTGCAGTTTTTAAAACTACGACATCTCTAGTGTCCTTGAATGTATTGATGGAACACATGTCCGTATCATCGCTCCATATCAAAACAAGCACCCTTACTACAACCGGAAGGGATACTACAGCCTACAAGCCGCGAAATATCCGGCTGCCCCTTCAATAAACTTACTAAAATATCTATTTGCTGTTTATACTTTCCGTCATAAAAAAAAGCAAACCAGTACATAATTAATTCAATTATGTATTTTTTATTAACAAAAGTTATATTCACTCACATTTTGTTCAACATTCACTTAAAATTGTCTTGTGAAAAATCTCACAAACTAATTGCATAAATTCTCGCTTTTATTTTCATTCATGATACCTACTTTTCTTCCTTATTCGCTTTTCACTTTTTCGAACATCATTTAGAATAGCCGGAAAGGGAGAAGCGAAAAAATCCACAAGGAATTTGTGTTTAGAATAAGGGAACAGGGAGAAGCGGAAAAATCCTTGTGGATTTTTCGTTTAGAATCGGGGTGACTATTGCACTGGTCGAGAAAATTTCAACAAATTTTTGTTACAGAAATAAAATTCTACTTTTCTAAAGGATTTCGGTGAGCTGCATCTGAATCAGAAGTCACTCCTCAATATCTTTTAAATTATTTACTTTTTTTAAAAATTGATTAAAGCTATTGAAAGCGCGGTCATTTTTCTTGAAGACAACGTTTTAATTTTGATTAATTAATTAATGAATATCTCAAAAAACTGTAGGTATTACTGAAAATCTGACTTCAGATTCGGATTCAGCGCACCGAATAGTAGAATTTTATTTCTGTAACAAAAATTTGTCGACCAGTGTTATTTACCTATGCTTTCATACTAATTTGAATATACATATATATGTAGATGGGAATGGCACGCATGTTTAGCAAGAATGCTGAATTCGAAAATATGCTGGACTCAAGTGAACCCTTACAAATTTCGAAGGTCGTGCACAAAGCCTTCATCGAAGTGAACGAGGAGGGCACCGAAGCTGCGGCGGCTACTGGTAAGTCCTTCATTTATACAAACTTGTTATTGTTTACACACACATTTATATGTACATACATAGCTATGTAGATATATGCATGTTTGGGTAAATCATAATCCTTCAGTTTTTATTAAATTATTAAAGTTATCATTGTCCGTCTTTTGTATGCTTGTCAATTGGGAATTGTACATAATATTTTTATTATGCTATATACATATCTTGTTTGTGTACATACATACACGCCTACAAACATACATTCATGTGTACATACATAAAAGTATTTCTGTTCTTTCATCAGGCTTAATTAAACGTAAAAAAAGAAGTCTTTCGTCCGAATCTGAGGTCCCACATTTCCATGCCGATCATCAATTCATATATATTATAAGACGAATTATTCCCGACGATGATTCAACATTAATGCCATTATTCTTTGGCACAATTAGTACAATGGAAAAAACTGAGCAAGAATGTTTGGTTGCAGAGCATGACGAATTTTAAAAAATTTAGTTCCACTTATAATAGGTTTACTATACATATGTACATACATACATACTTAGATACATAGATACATATTTATATGATTGTACATAGTATGTATATAACTAAAGTTAACAGCTTTTAAAAAGCTGAGCAAATGAAAAGAGTTCAAACAAATAAATACTAACTAGTTGACTTAAAAACTAAATAATAAAACGAAAATGAAAACGAAGAAAAATTAATGAGAAACTTAATTTGTTCGTGGGTTTCAGTTGGATAGTTTTCATTTACATATGTACATTCGTAACTGTCTAAACCTTTTGTCGCTGTTGATATTTCTTTATGGTTTTTGTTATTGTTTATTTATTTATCTATAGTTCACTACACATCTCAAAATTAATTTTGAAATTTAGCAAACTTCACGATGAACTATCTACTCATTCACACATCCATACATACACACATACATACCTGCATATAATTTAATACTTATTTACTTAAGTTATGAGCGTCAATTATTATATTTTACAGGAATTATTGCTATGCAAAGATCTTTACCAGCTCCGCCACTAGAATTTACAATAGATCATCCATTCATTTTTATCATCATGGGTGATATTGCAGGTTCTATACTATTCACCGGACAAATTACTAAACCATAACTGCATGAATGAATATACATACATACATATGTATTTTCTATGTTTTTTTTTTATCAAATTGAATTGAAGTTCATGTTAATCAATAAAATAAAATAACTGTATAAATAAATGAAACACTAGCAGTACCAACAGAATATAAGAACTTGTTACCAAAGACATTTTGAACCCCGAGAGACGGACATTGTTTCTTTTTTTTTTTTGTTATTTAATTTTATTTATAATTTAAAAACTTACATAGATTGCTGGACAAGTCAAGTTATTAAAAAATTTACATAATAAAATTTAGCAAATAATCTACAAAAAAAAAAACACAACTCCGTCATAACAAAAACATGATTATGTTACTACTTTCAGCTAAGATGGTACAATATTGCTCCTTCGTTATGAATGTACGTGAACCACCAAAATTTATTGCCGATCATCCATTCATATATTTAATAAGAAGTGGAGTTAATGGATTGCCTTTATTTTTGGGATTATTCGTGAATAAAAATTAGTTTTACGCGAGCATGTTTTGTACTTCAGAATCCTTCTTTAGCTACTCGGTTGTTAAAACCTATATACGATTACAATATAACTAAAAATTAATATTTACATTATACATTGCACAAAATTAAATATCACTTTTTTGTACATACAATATTGTAAAATAGAAAAAAATTGCACAATAATGTTTGGCCAGAAAACCGGCTGAGATTTAAGTATTTGCGTTATACTATTATATATAGTATTATTTTTTACATATACATATGTATTATTATTGTTGAATGCATTTTATCTCTAAGAAGCGAAATTCATTGAATACATAATTCGATTCGTGATTTTATGTTGATTTGTGCTGTGATTTTGCGTTTTAATCTTCGAAAATAATCATCATGATAATGATAAATTTTAAACATAGTTTCTGCAACTAATTCAATATTTATTTAAATCAATATTTTATTTTTTCGTAGGTGTGATGTTTCGTATCACTAGTATGCCCATGATAGAATCCACACCACCGAGTTTCATAGCGCATAGGCCGTTTGTATTTTTTATTAACAATAAGAAAAACATAATTTTGTTTGCTGGGCAAAAATTGAAGGCTTAACACATAAAAATAAGTGAAATGAACATACACACATAACTACAAGCATAATACGTGAATAAATTTGTATTTAGATATTTACCTATATATTAATCAATAAAGTTTAATCCAAGCAGCAAATAGAGGTTTTCTAATGACAAAAAAATCGGTTCTTCAAAGCAGAAGAATTCTTAAATGCAAAGCGCAACTGAATTCGGTGGCTTGCTTATACTTCGGATTGATAAATATATACATACATATATTCAAACGCCAGAAGTTGGGGTTTTGCGTAAAATGTGCAAGTTGAAAAAAGAGGGAAATTTTTATTTTTCCGTATTAAACGTTAATTTTTGCTTATATAAGCGCTGAGTAATTTATTTTGCGTAAAATGTGCAAATCGGTAAATATCCCAAAAAGGGAAATTTTTCTTTTCATCAATTTAACTCTGATTTTTGTTATTGCATCATATTTTTGCATAAAATGTGCGAATTTAAAAATATCATAAGGGTAATTTTAATAAAAACCATATTTAGCAAGAAATAGTAAGACAAATAATTAAATTCTTACTGCCTACAATTTTTATTTCAGCATTTTTCAAAAGTAAATAATAATAATACAATGGCGCTATTATAACTCTGACGAGTTTTATGGCCGAGCTTCTCTCCCAATTCGAGGTGTGCTCCTTTTTGTTTTTCCTACTAATTGGGTGGACCTACAGTTTTATGCCGGCTCCGAACGGCGAATGCATTTTTTGTGAGAAGCTTTTTCATGGCAGAAATACTCTCGGAGGGTATGCCGCCCACTGCCGTGAGGTGACCGCTGCTCTTAAAAAACCCAATAATTGGATTTTTACTAATTAGAAAAATTGTTTTGGTGTTTGGCTCGGACCGTGGTTTGAACCCGAGACCTCTGGCATAGCAGGCGAGCACTCTACCCACTGCACCACAGCGGCCACAAAAGTAAAGCAAAGTACAAAATTCCCTTAAAGAAAAGTTAAATTAATCAATCGATAGTTTTCATACACTTTTATTAGCATTGTGATATTTTTTTTAGTAGTCATCTAGGTACTGTGTACCGTTTTTTTTTGCATGAATTGGCTGTCATATATTTTTATTTGTATAATTTTAATACAATATTTCATCAATTCGCTGGCAAACTAATAATTAAAAATTGCACGTACTATGTAAATTGGGTGAAATATGTTTACTTATAAAACATACAAACATAAATCCCTTGAATTTGAATATTTTTCAGTGTTGCGAATTTTGCCGGTTATGGGATTCAGGCGTACACGCTTCATTGCTGATCGCCCTTTTATATACATTTTATCTTCCATCAGTCATGGAGTAATTTTCATGGGACAATTTACGAACATTACTTGAGAGTATAAAGCTGATTCCACATAAAACTTTTTCCGCTTTGCGTTACGCCGCGTTCTATGTCAAACAACGCAAATTTTGCGTCGCAAAACTGAAAAACTATGCCACAATGAACGCTGCAACATCACTCAAAAAATATTTATTTTCTGAAAAATCTCTCATTCTCCGTTTTATTTACAAAAAAGTAAATAAGAAAATAAAAATCTATTAACCCATATAGCATTTGGAAGATTGTTCTATGAAAACTGACTGCGCCGAGTCTTTTTCGATCCCCTTTGATGATCAAAAACTGATTAATCACCTCTGCGATTAGAATAAGACTCGAAAATGAGTCACTCCAGCGATTGAAAGGTAATTTTATTTTTTGTCATATAAAAATCACCTAACTGAGCCTTTTTCGATCCCCTTTGCTGATTAAAAAAAGAATTTATCACGTTGACGATTAAAAGAAGTCTGGAAAACGAGTCAGATCAGCGATTTAAAAGTGATTTTATTTTTTATCATATAAAAATCACCTAGATGAGTATTTTTAGATGCCCTTTGCTGATTAAAAAAATAATTTATCACAAATTGATCGTGCTAAAGATCGAAATGTGATCGATTACTTTGCTTTTTTGGAAAAAAAATGAAATATTCCTTAGCAAGCCTAGTACATAAAGCTATAATTTTTCAAAAAAAAATTTCAGAGAATTTTATATTAGATTTCGGTATTGATGGTTCTGAATCTTGTAGAGCAGGAACATATGGATGTATGTCTTCCGTATTGCCGTATATGAGGGTGCCAAAATGCACATATGCATTTTCATAGGATTTCGTTTATGGATTAAAATTTTTATATCTTAAACTCATTATTTGCTTAATATTATTGTAGGCTAAAAATCTGTTTCAAAAGTTCCAACCAAAATGTGGACTACGATTGACTGTGGAAGTTCTTTTTGCGATATTGGTAAAGGTAAGGTAATTGGAGAGGGAATACCGTATAGTGAACTATCTAATAACACGATACTTTTAATCAGGGCATCGGAGCAAAAGATTTTTTTGCTCTGGCTACGCTCTTAGCTCCGATTTTTTTTTTCCCTTACGACCAACTAGATGGTATTTTGTTGGTATTTCGTTTGGCTTTTTGAATATAGCTTGCTCGTTTACACCAACGCAAAACTGTATTTGACCATCTCCTTCACACAAAAAACCTTGTAGAATACCAGAAAAAACGTAGTGTCATATGGGCTAAAGCAAAGTATTTGACGCAATAACTTTTTTTTTATTATTTTTTAGAGAAATACTGTACCTATGATAGTATCAATGAAATGTTTCGTTCCCTTATAGGGTCTATACACGATGCGTCTGATTCAAGAGTCAGTTTAGGTGTATTAGTGAAAATGTGAATGTAGTAGTTTACACCGACATGTAGAGCTGCAAAACTATCGATGGCACTATCGATAGTATCGATAGTTTTTTTTTCGTGTCACTATCGATAGTTTTTTTCCACTATCGATGGTTATCTCTATTCATTCTTGTCCCAAGAGAAGAATACTGAATGTTAGGGAGGAGTTGGATTTCGATATCAAATTGGTCAAATTAATACCCTAGCGGATTAGGGGGCTTAGAATATACGCTTCTAACGATATATAACTTGTAGTAATTGAACCACACCTCGCTAAATGACATCTGGTCAATGTCAAAATTTTTAATTTTTTCCGATTTTTGAAAGTTTTGATTTTCAAATTAAGTTTTTTATAAAAACTTTTAAAAATCAGAAAAGTTTTATTTCTTTAAAAATTAGCCCGTTTAATTGTTAACGTAATATCAAGGATATCTGATAAAAACATTATTTTTAGCGAGTTCTTTCATGTGAAACAAAAAGGATATTAAACGGTGTATTGTGGAACGATCCTCCGTCATCCCTTGTCAAGTTTGGTTTGGAGACAAACCGGTTTCGGCTAATATGCGCCATCTTCAGTGCCTTTTTTCGTTCTGAGTTATTTTGTGTAAGTTCGATAGTACTTATAGTAACTAACTTCCATCGTTTGGTCACGTACTTCGTGTTCGTGGGATGTGTTCGTGTGTTCGTGCGTTCGGGCGACGTGCATGCGTGTGTGCGTGCGAGTCTGTGCGTTTAGGTATGTAAATCTATTTTTGTATCCTCATTAAACAGGCAGGTAAAAGTCCGTTATTGTCCTCTTGTGTGTTGTTTTGTTTATGTCGGTTTTAGGTTTTCTGTCCTCTTTTCGGTATAATAGCTTAAGCGGTTCAAATAATGTATCTGATGCGGTGTTTATTTGTTCATTTATTATTTTACCTACGAATGTCTTTTGTTTGTATATTTCCATATTTTCTAATACGTTAAGTCGTTTTCCCTTGTGTTGTATGTGGAGAATTTTAGCTGTTTTTATACTCAGCTGTACTAGTACACAGAGTATTATAATTTTGATTTCATAACGGTGGATTGTAACATAATGAAATAATCGAGATAGATATGGACTTATATATATCAAAATGATCAGGGTGAAAAGAGAAATCGATTGAGCCATGTCCGTCCGTCCGTCCGTCCGTCCGTCCGTCCGTCCGTCCGTCCGTCCGTCCGTCCGTCCGTCCGTACGCACGATAACTCGCGTAAAAATTGAGATATTTTGATGAAATTTGAAATGCAAGTTGGTATCGAGACTGGGACGGTTGGTATTGAAAATGGGCGAAATCGGACCATGACCACGCCCACTTTTCCTATATAGAAAAAATCGGATATTTGGTATCTCAGCCACTACTATAGCTAGAGTGATAAAATTTTACCCACGTATTGAGCTCAGGGCCTTATGAAGAAATTTGATGAAGTTTTGGAAAATGGGCGGTGCCACGCCCACTTATTAAGGGGCAAACATTGAAAGTTTTATATGTCATTACTCAGCAACCGTTGAAGATATATCGATGAAATTTGGTATCCGTAATTTGCTTACTTAGACAAATGTTTTGACGAAAAATTATCAAAATCGGTGGACGGCCACGCCCACTTTTATATATGGGAACTATAAAGGGGCCTAATAAAAACATTTTAAGCGATATCTCTGTCAAATATAAAGATCTATCACTGAAATTTTGTGGTAGGAGTCCAACTACGGACATAAAACAAAAAATACAAAAATTTTTGAAAATGGGCGGTGCCACGCCCACTTATTAAGGGTCAAACATTGAAAGTTTTATATGTCATAACTCAGAAACCGTTAAAGATATATCGATGAAATTTGGTACGCGTAATATATTTACTTAGCCAAATGTGTGGACGAAAAATTATCAAAATCGGTGGACGGCCACGCCCACTTTTATATATGGGAACTATAAAGGGGCCTAATAAAAACATTTTAAGCGATATCTCTGTCAAATATAAAGATCTATCACTAAAATTTTGTGGCAGGAGTCCAAAGACGGACATAAAACAAAAAGTACAAAAATTTTGGAAAATGGGCGGTGCCACGCCCACTTATTAAGGGTCAAACATTGAAAGTTTTATATGTCATAACTCAGAAACCGTTGAAGATATATCGATGAAATTTGATATGCGTAATTTTCTTACTTAGGCAAATGTTTTTGCGAAAAATTATCAAAATCGGTTGACGGCCACGCCCACTTTTATATATGGGAACTATAAAGGGGCCTAATAAAAACATTTTAAGCGATATCTCTGTCAAATATAAAGATCTATCACTGAAATTTTGTGGCAGGAGTCCAACTAGGGACATAAAACAAAAAATATAAAAATTTTGGAAAATGGGCGGTGCCACGCCCACTTATTAAGGGGCAAATATTGAAAGTTTTATAAGCCATAACTCAGAACCGTTAAAGATATATCGATGAAATTTGGTACGCGTGATATATTTGCTTAGCCAAATGTGTGGACGAAAGATTACCAAAATCGGTTGACGACCACGCCCACTTTTATATATGGGTATTATAAAGTGACCTTATAAAAACATTTTAAGCGATATCTCTGTCAAATATAAAGATCTATCACTGAAATTTTGTGACATGAGTTCTATAATAGACCGGAAACAAAAAATAAAAAAAGTTTATAAAATGGGCGTGGCACCGCCTCTTTTTATACAAAGAAATCTACGAGCCTATTACTCGACAAATAACTGAGATATTATGACGAAACTTGGTTTATACACTTTTATAACTTGTGTTAATAGACACGCAAAAATGTATTGAAATCGGTTTATGACCACGCCTACTTTTTAACAAAGATATTTCTGGAACACCCTTTTGGAATTTGTAACGTGAAGCCTTTGTAACTAAAAGTCATAGAGGGATGCAATTTTGCACTAACAATAATATTTATATGCTTATTTGGATGATTGATACAAAGTTTGAAAATGGGCGTGGCTGCGCCCTGTTTATGCAGCACTCGTTTCATATAAAATACACCCTATATCGAACAAACGCAAACAAACAATGAAAGCATACAGCTGAGTATCTAATGTTCGATTCCACTCGAACTTAGGCTTCCTTACTTGTTCCTATTTTCATGGGTGTACATTTGTTTTCTGCCATGTGGTTGGCGGAATTTTATTCCACTGTCGTTGATGATTTCCTTATTTTCTTATTGTAATCTCTTACGTGTTCTCTATATCTCGTCTTGATTTGGCGTCCTGTTTGTCCTATATAGCTATTTTGGCATTCGCAAGTCAATTTGTATACGCCTTGTTTGTCAAAGGGGTCTTCCTTGTTAATGTTGTTTCGTAGAAGTTTTTCCATGCTGTTCCTCATTTTAAATGCTGCATTAATGTTATATTTTTGGAAAACTTTAGCCAACTTGTTAGATGTTGCTCCGGTATATGATAAGACTGCCCATTTCTTCTCTACCTTTTCTTTGTTTTCCGATTTCCTTGAAGTTATGTTTTTCTGTATTTTCTTCACCAAACTTTTTTGATATCCGTTGTTCTCCGCGATTGTGTATATTGTGCTGAGTTCCTTGTTGTAAGCTTCCTTTTCTAACGGGGTCCGTTCAAGTCGTGTTAATAAATGTCTGAAAGCGGCATTCTTGTGTTGTTGAGGATGGCTAGATTTATTGTGTATTACTGTATCCGTTGCTGTGGGTTTTCTGTATATTTCGTAAGTAAATTTTTTAGTCTCTTTGTTTATTTTAATTGTGAGGTCTAAGTAGTTGATTTTTCCATTTTTCTCTGCATCCATGGTGAATTTTATATTTTTGTGTTGGCCGTTGAGGTATTCCAAAATTTTTTCTTCTTTATTTTCCGTTATGAGGCAGATGATGTCGTCTACATACCTGGCGTAAAAATTTACCCCCAGATTTTTCGCCAGTTCTTCCATATAACTTTCCTCCAAATGTTGCATAAATACTTCCATAAGGATGGCTGATGTGGGGTTACCCATTCCCAGTCCGTGAGTTTGTCTGTATATTTTATTGTCAAATTTGAAATAATTCTGGTCCAGGGTTACTTTCAGTGTGTTTACGATCTCTGTTGCAATGTCTCTGTTCGTTTTTTCTGTCAATATTTTTGTTAGAGTTTTTGTGTTTCTGTCAGTGGTATCGAAGGGTATAGGTCTTTCACGTCAAACGATACCAGTTTCGAGTCCTTAAGTACGTTCAGATTGTTCAGTTTTTCGACTAGTTCCGTCGTGTTTTTGATTGTGTATTTATTGGACAGGTCCAGTGTCTCGGTTAGTAGCTTATTTAGATGTTTTGATAGTCTATATCCTGGTGCCGATTTATGGTTTACTATTGGTCGCATAGGTGTTCCTGCTTTGTGGATTTTAGGTAGTGCGATCAGTGACGGGGCCGATGGATTCATTGCCGTGAGAGTGTAGGCTATCTTGTTGTCTACTATATTTTTTGCCTGTTTTATTGCACGCTTTATTGCCATTTGGTATTCCTCCGTTGGGTCCTTCCTCATCACTCGGCAGCCCATTTCTTTGATGAGTTGGCCTGTTTTTGTGGTGTATTCCTCTTCGTCCATTAGCACCGTTGTATTTCCTTTGTCTGCTTTTGTTGCTATTATTTTATTCTCTCTTAGTTTTTTCCTCAATTCTTTTACCGTTTTATATTCATTTGTTACCATTTTCTTTCCATCAGCTTTTATGCTCTTTTCGATTATGCGTCTGCATAAATGCCTTGCGTGCTCCTGTTCCTCGTTTGGTATTAGTGATATGGCTACCTCCGTGTCCGCAATGGTGTTCTCCACGTCTTTTTTCCTATCGTAGCTTTCGATGTTGTATTTCAAACCTTTTTGTAGTAGCTGTGTTTCCTTGGCGTTGATTGGAAGATTTGTTAAGTTAACAAATCTTGGATGGAAAGGTGTTTTTTCCTGCTGTGGGCCTTTTTTGTTGTTGTTTTGTTTTTTTAAAAAATAAAACTTTTCTGATTTTTACAAGTTTTTATAAAAAACTTAATTTGAAAATCAAAACTCTTTCAAAAATCGAAAAAAAAATTAAAATTTTTGAGATTGACCAGATGTCATTTAGCGAGGTGTGGTTCAATTACTACAAGTTGTATATTGTTAGAAGTGTAACTTCAGCGAACATAATTTTTGAATAAAGTGATAACAAAAAACACAAAATTACCGTTATCTCAAAAACGTAACCATAAAAAAAATAAAAAAAATTGTTCTGTGCTCAGCAGGCCCATACCTATCCTCCCCCATAACTGAAATTCTTCGTCTTTTTTTGTTTTTTGATTTATTTAAAGCATAGTGTATTCTACATTAATGAAATGTTTAAACAGTGTGCCTTTTGATTATCGGTATTTTACATTAATGAAATGTATAAACAATGTGCCTTATGTACAAGTCAGCGCCAAAGATGCTAAAAAACAAATGTACTACTTTTAGTTTTATTACTCTAGCGTTTTCAAGTCAAATGAAGCCTTTTTCAAATCAAGTGCAAATTTTAAATTGAAAAAGGTTTAATTTAACCAAAAAATGCTATATATATAAGTGAAGTATTTAATTCCTATTTGTTGTTCTTTTGTTAATTAATTAATGTTATGCGTTAAAAAAAATTAAAGACCTTGAAAAGGAAAATCTAAACAAAACCGTCCCTCTTTTTATACTCAGCTGTACTAGTACACAGAGTATTATAGTTTTAATCAAATAACGGTGGATTGTAACAGAATGAAATAATCGAGATAGATATAGACTTATATATATCACAATGATCAGGGTGAAAAGAGAAATCGATTGAGCCAAAAATTTTGGAAAATGGGCGGAGCCACGCCCACTTATTAAGGGGCAAACATTGAAAGTTTTATGAGTGATAATTCAGAAACCGTTGAAGACATATCGATGAAATTTGGTAGGCGTGATATATTTACTCAGGCAAATGTTTGGACGAAAAATTGCCAAAATCGGTTGACGACCACGCCCACTTTTATATATGGGTATTATAAAGTGACCTAATAAAAACATTTTAAGCCATATCTCTGTCAAATATAAAGATATAGCATTGAAATTTTATGGTAGAATTCCCCCTGCGGACATAAAACGAAATATACAAAAATTTTCGAAAATGGGCGTGGCACCGCCTCTTTTTAGAAGGAGGAATATACGAGATTTCTGAGCCCATAAATCGACAAATAATTTATATATAATGCGGAAACTTGGTGTGTACACTTTTATTACTTGTGGTAATATATGTTCAAAATTTTAGCGAAATCGGTTGACGACCACGCCCAGTTTAATATATGGCAACTATAAAGTGGCATAATAAAAACATTTTAAACAATTTGTTAGTTATATTTTTATGCCAGTAGCAGCACTGCTAGGTATGATCTATAAGAGAGTGTTATTATGTTAACTGAATAACAAAGAAACTTCCAAATACTCACTCTCTCGCTCTCTACAATTCGGGTCCAACCATTCAACTTCGTCAAGCACAAACGGTGTTGAGGGCGATGGTAACAACAGAGCCGAAGCCATAAAGCTTCGTAAATATTTTTACTTTTTTTTTTTTTAGATATGAATTAACGAATATTTTCGTTAATATAACAAATATACACGTTGGGGAAACCAACTTTCTGTTTGATATTGATTGTTACCAAAATATTGGTTAATGGTACAATGAAAATATACATATTACATTTTTTCCTTTTGACATGAATAAATCAACCAATAAAACATTAACCAAGAAGTTGGTTGAAAAAACCATTGTACTTTTTTCTCTGTGTATGTATATAGCATTTTCTATTAAATTAAACCTTAACAAGTAAGGAAGCCTAAGTTCGAGTGGAATCGAACATTAAATACTCAGCTGTATGCTTTCATTGTTTGTTTGTGTTTGGTGGAAACACGGTGTACTTTATATAAAGCGAGTGCTGCATAAAGTGGGCGTAGCCACGCCCATTCTCAATATTTTTATCAGTCATCCAACTAAGCATATGAATATTATTCTTTGTGCGAAATTTCATTCCTTTATGACTTCTAGTTACAAAGATGTCGCGTTACAAATTCCTAAAGGGTGTTCCAGAAATATCTTTGTTAAAAAGTAGGCGCGGTCATAAACCGATTTCAATAAATTTTTGCGTGTCTATTAACACAAGTTATAAAAGTGTATAAAAAAAGTTTTGTCATAATATCTCAATTATTTGTCGAGTTATGGGCTCCGAAATCTCGTAGATTCCTTTGTCTAAAAAGAGGCGTTGCCACGCCCATTTTCCAAAATTTTTCTATTTTTTGTTTCCGGTCTATTGTAGAACTCATGCCACAAAGTTTCAATAAATTATCTTTATATTTGGCTAAGATATCGCTTAATAGTAACAAGAAATTGGTTGAAGATTTGAACGAATATTTTGTTATATCAACAAATATCATGGGTAATATAACCAAAAACACTGTCTAATATATCAACAATGGTAATGGTAATATTAAACAAGTGTGAAATTAGTACTATTAACCAACTTTTGGTTGATTTTTCTCTCAGTGTAAGTGAAGTATCTAATTCTTATTTGATCTTTTATTTAATTATTGTTTTGCGTAAAAAATTAAAGACTTTTTGGAAAGAAAACTGTAAACAAAACCATCCCTCTTTTTATTTTAGTGAAATATTCATAAAAAACTATCGATAGTATCGATAGTTTTTTTTTCGACTATCGAAACTATCGAGTGGTCCGACTATCGATGGTTTTGCAGCTCTACCGACATGACTCTGTCATGACTCAAGAAAATCAAAACTAGTTTGATATTTTGCTGTGACGCGGCGAGTCAACACGTACACAGATGACTCGCGAGTCAGACGCACTGTGTATAGACCCTATTACATATTTATATGCCTACGTCTACCTACCAAGACCAATCTATATCCAGGTCGTCTTATGTGAAGCAAAATAGGTGATTACAGTTAGATGGCGTCTTTCAAGAATGTCAAAAGCAGAGAAAACGCGAGCGAACACACAACCGAACACACAAAAGCACAACTGAACACACAAGCTATTTCCACGAAAAACACGTGCAAGAATGCAAAATCAAAACCAAAGACAATAGTTTGACATAAGCTACAAACTCGCGTAAGAAGAGGTACTCTCCCTTGCATGGACTATAGTTAGGTTATGCTACCTACCTATATATCGCACGTTTTATTCAATAGGGATTTAACTAAAAAAATTTTTTTTTTGGGAAAACGCAAAGAAACTTTTAGAGCCTATACACACTTGCGACTCAATCGATTTAGTCGGGCTTTGATTTGCATGGGAATGTATGGAAGCATTCACACTACATTCAATTAGTCGAACAACTGAAACAGTTGGATTTGCATACAACAGCCCAATTCGACTAAATCGATTGAGTCGCAGGTGTGTATAGGCTCTTATAATTTCAAAGAGTTTCCTTCTACGGCTAACTACAAAATCACTTTTATTTCCGCCACTTTTATCGTTTTGAGTATTTTATAAGACTAGACTCAAAGGCATGACCCAGTTATTGAAATATATGGCAAAACCCCATAAATCGAAAATTTCGAGTTAAATCCCTATTGCATAAAACGTGCGATATATATGTTACATACAACGCATTAATACATATATTTTTTTATTATAATAATTGTTCAAAACAGTAAATCATCAGTATTTTATTGTAGTTTTTTTTTTAATTTCTTTGAGAGCCAGTGTGTATGCAGTATGCAGTAGAACAGCCGATTTTCATTATTTAGTAAAAGAAAAAACGTTCATCTACTGCCGTGCGATTTCTTCACTGTTCTAGCATGGAAATAGCTAAAAAAAAAAGTGTAGGGATTTACGTAGGGAAAATTTGAAACAAGCGTAGGGAAAAGTAGGGATTTTTTTCTTGCTCTGTAGGGAATTTCCAAAAAAGTATCTACCATCACTGCATTTACCTTTTGAGTTTGAATTTTTATTGTGCGTACATATATTTTTTGCTTTAAAAAATCAAATCGATACATAAAATTAAAAAGAAAACACCGCCAGTATTTGCAAATTGTAAATTCTTATCGAATTTTGGCAATGAATGCTGGCACTGTAACTTGCATGCATTGTGTCGCTCCGTACCAAACATATAATCCATGTCATTACCTACATACATATGAAAATGCGCTACTTTTGTTGTTTTTTTTATTAGTCCAATTTTTCAAATGTGTTACAAATTGTAGTATAGTCTGCTAGTAGTGCATCCGCCTATGCTTGCGCTGCCACCATCAACATGGTATCGACGCATCTGAAAACCAGCAGAGCCATCGGGTCCGCGTGGCAAAAGTAAGATGCTTTCTTATTGTTGTTGTTGTTGGTGTTGTCATGGTGTCATGTTTAAGGTTAATTAACATAAGATTTTAGGTACATGAAATAAAACAAAATTTCCTCACAGCGTTGCCACATGTCCAATGAAATAATGCGCTTGTTTGTCTCTGATGGCGAACACAAATGGATGATCGGCTCTAAACCACTTCTGGTCCAAGTTCAAACTCATCGGTACAATTTTCAAAACTTAATGGAAAATAAAAGAAAGATTAACGGAAATTTACGTACATATTTATAATTGAGTGCTTAATGAAGTTAGCATTATTATGAGAACAAATTTTGCAATAATTTAAAGCAAATGCCTTTTTCGTCAATATGTATGTACTTACATGTCGCTGCCGCCGCCTCCGATCCAGCCTCGTTAACATCTATAAAAGCCTTGTGTTTGACACCATCAATCCTTTGCTGTTGCTTCTGTGCAAAAAGACTACTAAAGTCAGCTGAGGCGCCAAACATTTCAGTTAAACCGAGCTGAAAGGAAGCGTTTTCATTCACAAAACAAAATATCATTCATACTTATACGTAGAATGTATGTATGTATGTACGACATATAATCTACCTTTTGCAAGGGTTCCTTCAAATCAATATCGAATTCGATACGAAATTTCGGCAACATTATTTGAACGTGTTCCATTTTCAATTGGCCATCAATGTGATTCAAGTCAGTGGTAGACATTTTCTGCTCCAATTCGAGCAAGCCTTCAATTTTATTGGGCAACAAAATCATCATTGACAAATCCGAATCCTTGTATGGCATCTCAAGCACTGTTGCATCCAAAGCTGCTAGGCTGCCATATCGCAAACGCTCATCCCCATACATCATCGGTACTGTTGCACTTCTTCCGTCGGCCATTTTGAATTCAGCATTGGCTGTTGACATCTGGCTGAATGGTTTTAGCCATTTACCTTTGAAATATATTGCATTTACCAAGATGGCACTCGTATCGGCAGTCAATGCATCTGGTTGTATCAGATTTCTTATTTTTCCCTCTGTTTCGCCTTCCACCCAAGTATTGATGGAATCTGCAGCGCCAATCGAATCGGAGAATTTGGTAGCCACTGCCTCGGTGTCGAAACTTTTCTTGGCAAGCTCATTGTATTGTGATGATATTTGTAGTGACTCATTCACATAAATACGGTTAGCCAAACGCAGCTTCGGTGCATTCTGCTCCTTCTTCTCATCCATATTTGGTTTGGCATTGAAGCGATCTCGCAGGAATATTGCAAATTGTTCGGCAATTCCATTTTTATCCAATTCATTGGGCAATCGTAGACTTTTATGCATTTGTTCGGCAGTCTTGCCCTCGGCGCCAAGGTACGCCAATGCGAGGCAACTCTGTATGGATGCTGGTGAGAAGACAATATTTGCTTGTGGTCGCTCGGAGGCAATCACTTGAAAAATGTCATTGGCAAAGAGATTGTGGCTGGTGGTGATGAGGGAGGAGTGAGCCGACTGAGCGGTTGCCATAATAATTGTAGTTGCAGCGAAGAGAAGAGGGAGTATGGGAAATCTAAAATAAAATATGTATGTAGAAAGAAATGATAACGATTGACCTCTTAGTATAAGTTCTAACAATAATAATGAGTATACTGGTACAAAGCTTTAATAACTTGAAAGCTAGCAGCTGGATTAAATTTGTTTTTAAATGAATTATGTATGTACCTATGTAGGTATGTAATACTATATTTCAATAAGAAAAATATTTTTATAACATTTGTTTTAATATCCCAGTTATTGAAAGGTAGTTTTTTTAATAACTTGTAGTATATGCATTTCTTTTTGTTTTTTTTTTTTTTCTTTTTGATATTTCAAACCATTATACTCGGTTCTGTTTGCAAACAATAACGGTTAAAAGGGGTCAAACCATATTAACATAAACAATTGCTTTACATTTTTAAATAAAAGATATACATGCCAATAAATGATAAATCAACCAACAAAAAAATAAAAAAAAACGTAGTCTCTCGCAATTTTTTGTTAAAAAAAATAATGACATTAGTTTTGTTCGTTTACAAATATTTTTTGATGTTTTTCGAAAACTTTTAAAAACAAACACTTTGTCGCCGTTCTTTTACGCCAAATCTCCAACAGAAGAGAACCAACTGAGAGAGAAAACTGACATTTCATTTTGTGAGAAGCTGTTGAATTCTGTTGGACACATTTTTGCCAACAGCAATTTTCCAACAGGAAAACAGCTGATCAAACAACAGCTGACTTGAATTTTTGCAAGTAACAAGATTTGCAAAATATACAAATCAATTATAAAATTGGAAAAATACACTAAATTGGCAACAAATAGGGATAAATTAAATATGCAAAATAAGTTACACACTTTTTGCGAAGTATTTATATGCATATTATGTACCTTAGTAAATTGTAATCTCCTTTGCGGGAATATATATTAACGGGGCCGCTGTGGTGCAGTGGGGAGTGTTGTGGCCACTGTGGTGTGGCGGACAGTGGCTAGTCTGCCATACCAGAGGTCATGGGTTGGATCCCCAGCCTGGATAGAGGGAAAATTTGTATATAATGATCCACGATCCGATAACAATTTTCCAGAGGGTAGGGGTGCTCTCACAGATCACAAAAAACAAAGTACTACCCTCCGGACGCTTATAGTTAAGGAGACATTCCTTGTTAAATTAATGTATGTATGTGTAGAACATCTTTCTGCGTTGGCGGCTTTTGGTCGCGCTTCAATAAAATTACCCTCAGCCGGCAGAATTCTCTTTCTGGATTAATATCCATGGAGCAATCCACAGTTGTTTTGTATAGAACACCTTTTGCCTTCAGCCGCGCTTTACAAAAATAACCCTCAGCCGGGAGAATTCTATTTCTGGAGAACTTTAATATTATAATTTAATAATAGTTGAAAGTGTTAAGAAAAGATGAATTATCATCTACAGAATATTTCCTGAAAGTTTCACTGAGCCTGGATAGACAACAAATTCTAAAACCCAATTATCCGGATTTTAAAAATAGCAGCCACTCTAGGCAGTGGGTGGCACACCCTCCGAGAGTAGTTCTGCAGTGGGTCGGCTTCAGTATAATGCGCCCGCCGTATTTATTTTCAAACCACTGGAACTTTCGGGAAGTCTTCTATGGATGTTAATTTTACTAATTATAACACTCCCGATCGCTCCGCAGATATAATTCGAGAAAGGAAATTTTGCTGGCTGGGGCTATTTTTTTTAAAACGCGGCCAAATGCCGCCAACGCAAAAGTTTTTTCTACTCAAAAGTACTGTGAATCGGTCCATAGAGAGTTATTTTTTTAAAGCATGGCCAGGGCCGGGTGCATTAAATTGAAATCTCTTCTGCGGGGCAGCAGACGCGAAGACATATTGCAGTGGAAAACAGTATGGACATGGGTACAAAGAAAAGCAATTGTTAGTGTGATAATTATTACAATGAAATCCTATTTATTAGATAGTAACAGCGAACCCCAGCGGGTTAGGGGGTCTAGAATATACCCGTTGTAAGGAATGCCTGTCGTAAGACGCGACTAAAATCCACCGGCCTAGAAGGTTGATTATGGCCAGAAAAAATCGTTCGCACGACAGTCGGGCTAGTGTCAGAAGGGACTAGTACCCGAGCGTACCGTATTTATCCGGCAAAGGACTGTCACATCCCCTACACTCACCAAAACCTTCGTGGAGTGTCTTGGTGGCTACAACAACAACAACATGAAGTTAATTGTATTGCAGATACATACATATGTGCATATATCTCCACTGTTTTCAGGCAGAATTGTAACTCCATTAGCATTTATATAGAACAAACAGTGCCGATTTATTGTAAAAGAGAGTTCCGGATGCATTTCCGAACTTCGAAAAACCTTTTTGCGAGCCTATGCGAACGATTTTTAGATTGAGGAGGTTATCGCGAGGTGACAAAAGACCGACCAAAATGAAACCCAAAACGAATCAAAAGAAATTAAATAAGAAAAAAAGCTATGTTTTATTTTATTATTTTTATGTTATATGTACATATATACATAATTAACAGCAATAATTTCCACCACTTTTATTATCATTTTAATTTTAATCCTTTTTATCCTTTGAATTTGGGGCTTGTGAATGTAAATAAAAATCAGCTGTTTGCCAAAGCTGTTGAACTCTGCAAATTTTGTGTTCGTTTACCTCTTACGATATTTTTCTCTTGTGAGAGGATAGGTGACATTTTTCTCCAACACCTGGCTGTTGGAGGCTGCTGAGTAAATGCTGTTGGAGAAAGTACGCGAACAAAGCTATTAACGCTTTTCTAAAAACATACTTTTTATACGTACTAGATCCCTACAGGATCATTCTCTCAATAGGTCCGTTCGGCGGCTGCAAATTGCAGCAATTTGCAAACAAAGAAAAATATCACATCTATTCCGGTTTACGATCCACTTTCATCGGAGGTGAATCGGATCAAATGGCATTCTGCAATTCGATTGACGTCCGATGAAGGTCAGATTTTTTCGAAGTTCGGAAATCGGCGTTCTGGTTCACGATGGATCGGATTTTTGACAGTTTATCGGAGCGATTCTTTCCGTCAGCTTTTGTGTGTCGGAGGCAATAGAAATTTTGATTATTTTTGGAAATATTACCAATTTAATGTAATTAAACTATGATTTTCAAATTTATGCAACATTATTATACAAAACGGGCTTGGTTTAGCTATGCTACAGGCCTTTTCTTTGCAAAATAAGTGAACAAAAGGAATCTGCTTTAGTACAATAGACTGAATAGAGGAAAATAAGTACAAGGAGTTTCAATGTATTGAACTTTTATTTAATAATAAAATTTATTATCCTTTTTAGCAATATTTATATATTATTGTTTAATAAAAGCTTCTGAAAATAATTTTAATTGTGTATTATTACTACGATCATGTAAGATGAGTGGGTAGCGCAACTCGGGCATAATTTCTGTGCCAAGATGTACTCCTCTAAGCATTTTTTCCTGACTGTGTCTTTTTAAAGATTTAAAATATCGCCTTGCAACATGAATTACAAACATTTGCACGAGAAACTAACAAATCGAAGAAACGTGCTCACTTTCTATATCCGTTCATGCTCAACGCGTCCTGGCGAGTCACAAAATTCCTGCTACACGATATGTACATATTCATGATTTGATTGATCGCAACCTGGATCTCAAATTTGCTTTTATGTTTTGCGATCCATAAAAACTTGTTGATATGCGACCAGTGTGGAGCGTCATCCATGCACTGCATCAGTATAACATATCACTATAAATAGTGTAAAACAAACCAACTGCAAGAGGTTTTCGCATGAAACTTTGTTGGAATAAGCTGTAAATGTTATTTTCACTAAAGTTGGCATTTTCATTGCCCTTGAGTTCATGGAGTCCAGTTTTTTTCATTATTTTAAAATTACTAATAGTTAAAGTGGGAATCGCAATAATGTACCACTGGTGTGTGTTAAGGGAAAATTTGTATATAATGAACCACGATCCTATCGCAGATCATAAAAAAGTCGCTACCGCGGACGATTATAGCGCAAGAGATATTCCTTGTTAAAGCAATGTGTGTGTAGAAGATTTCTTTGTGTCACCGGCCTTTGGGCGCGCTTTAAAAAAACCTCAGCCGGCAGAATTCTCCTTTTGGAGACCTTTAATATTATAATTTAATAATAGTTGAAAGCGTTAAAGGTAGATGAATTATCTTCCAAAGAATATTTCCTGAAAATTTCACTGAAAAATTCGCAGTAGTTTGTAAATAAATAAAATTGGTTCATTCTATCCAAGCTTAGCCGGTGTTAATTTCCGAATTACAAGGTATTATCGCATGAAACTTGGTGACAGTATTCTATAAATGCCGTTTTCATATATGTTGGCACTTTTTTTTTATAATAGAAAGCAATATTTTAAAAAATTGAATTAAAATTAATGTCCAAATTCCTTTGTTCTTCCATTTATTTTTCCACTAAATAAGCTGCTGCAGCAATGGAATCCATTTTTTAACCATTTAATATATTCTTTCTGAAAATTTAATCTAAAACTTACTGAAAATATAAATTTGCTGTCAAAAATACAAATGCGCTGTCAAATAATACATATTATTTCGCATAAACGCTATCTAACACTGATTCGAACATAGTTTAACACTTAACAACACTTATGTTCGAAACGTCGTAAACCAGAATACCAATTTTCGTTTTGTCGTAGCAGTCAGCGTCGCCGCGATCGGAGTTCCGAGGGATTGTAGAATAGCTGTGTATGTCTTGCTCTCCGAAAGAGAGAAACTTATGCACATTTACTGGCATTTCAACGAACAGAACTTTGTCAAAATTTGCAGCAAATCAGCTGTTAGTCTTTATTCACAAGTGCATAACAAAATTAAAATTTTACGAAATGAAATCGAAGGGAAAGCGGGTCGGCGGGAAGCGAAGGCCGCCAACGCAGAAAAGTATTCTTTTGCGAAATTTTCGCTAAACTGCATGTGTGGTGAAATTTGTATGGGAACTTCAACAGCAAATATCTCGGGAACTATAGGCCTCCGGTAGGTGGGGTCTTCAGTTTTGTAATCTGGGGGCCCCCTCTACCCTCCTAAAAAACCATTTTTTTCTAGCCGTGGGGGACTCGTCTAAAATTTTACCTATCTCGGAAACCAGAAGCCTCCGGCAAGTTTGGTTTTCAGATTTGGGATCTGTGATAGCTCCTCCACACCCCTGTATAAGTCATTTTTCTCGGGGCGTGCTGGAATAATGGAAAAATTTGCCAGTTTCCGGCAGGTTTTTATTTCTGTTATAACATCTGTGAAAAAGTTATTTTTTCGGGGCGTGCGACATTAATGGACAATTTTCCCATTTAAGTAGTATACTACCTCCTATTTGCGATTCAACAACGCAGAATCCCGAGAGTGCAGACGATGATCCCACTGCGCTGTCATTAACACGTTTCCTTTTAGCTGGTACCTTATTAAACAAATTAAATCATTTAAATAAACTTTATAAATTAAAAATTCAACTAATATTTACAGCGAAGGTTGAGTGTATAGCTATTTCACGAAAAACCATTTTCGATCATCAGCACTCTTTTCGGAAGTGGATGCACCGGGGATTGAACCCGAGTCCATTCCAACTTCAGCCGCAATGACCCAACGCATAAACACACTCGGCCATTGAGACTCTGTGCAAGCTGTTGGATTTTCCCCACTTTTGCCTTTTTCATTTTCAACATTAACGTTAGTGTGTATATGCTTTTGCATATATTCTCCACAAACGTACTGAATTTTTGTTGTAGGCAGTTCGCAATGAACATTGTTGTTGGTATTTATTTTATGTATATACCAAACAACGTTAACAATTTTACTTGAAAGAGTTTTTAGTGCTTAGCACGAAAATTTTTCGGGTTCAATCCCCGGTGCATCCACTTCCGAAAAGAGTGCTGATGATCGAAAATGGTTTTTCGTGTAATAGCTATACACTCAACCTTCGCTGTAAATAGTAGTTGAATTTTTTTCCACTTACCCCAACAATTAAAAATTGAATTAAAATTAAAAATTTTCGTGCTAAGCACTAAAAACTCTTTCAAGTAAAATTGTTAACGTTGTTTGGTATATACATAAAATAAATACCAACAACAATGTTCATTGCGAACTGCCTACAACAAAAATTCAGTACGTTTGTGGAGAATATATGCAAAAGCATATACACACTAACGTTAATGTTGAAAATGAAAAAGGCAAAAGTGGGGAAAATCCAACAGCTTGCACAGAGTCTCAATGGCCGAGTGTGTTTATGCGTTGGGTCATTGCGGCTGAAGTTGGAATGGACTCGGGTTCAATCCCCGGTGCATCCACTTCCGAAAAGAGTGCTGATGATCGAAAATGGTTTTTCGTGAAATAGCTATACACTCAACCTTCGCTGTAAATAGTAGTTGAATTTTTTTCCACTTACCCCAACAATTAAAAATTGAATTAAAATTAAAAATTTTCGTGCTAAGCACTAAAAACTCTTTCAAGTAAAATTGTTAACGTTGTTTGGTATATACATAAAATAAATACCAACAACAATGTTCATTGCGAACTGCCTACAACAAAAATTCAGTACGTTTGTGGAGAATATATGCAAAAGCATATACACACTAACGTTAATGTTGAAAATGAAAAAGGCAAAAGTGGGGAAAATCCAACAGCTTGCACAGAGTCTCAATGGCCGAGTGTGTTTATGCGTTGGGTCATTGCGGCTGAAGTTGGAATGGACTCGGGTTCAATCCCCGGTGCATCCACTTCCGAAAAGAGTGCTGATGATCGAAAATGGTTTTTCGTGAAATAGCTATACACTCAACCTTCGCTGTAAATAGTAGTTGAATTTTTTTCCACTTACCCCAACAATTAAAAATTGAATTAAAATTAAAAATTTTCGTGCTAAGCACTAAAAACTCTTTTATAAATTAAAATAATATAACTTTCTCACTTCATTTTCTATTGAATCACATATATTCCCGATTTTCATAGTTTTTTGACTTGAAATCACTTTCGACTTTTTTTTTAAATTGTAACCATAGGACCGTTCGGCGGCGGTAAATTGCTGCAAATTGCAGAAAAAACTGCAAATTCGCGTTTTTTGAGGCATAAACTCAGTCAAAATTTGCAGAAGAGAGCGCAATTTTGACAGTTCAAAGAAGAAAGCTGCAAAGTTTTACTGACGAAATTTGTCGTTGCAAAGTTCAGTAGACTGAAAAAACATATGATTTGCGATCATATGGTTACAATTTAAAAAAAAAGTCGAAATTGATTTCAAGTCAAAAAACTATGAAAATCGGGAATATATGTGATTCAATAGAAAACGAAGTGAGAAAATTATATTATTTTAATTTATAAAGTTTATTTAAATGATTTAATTTGTTTAATAAGGTACCAGCTAAAAGGAAACGGGGAAATTTTTCCATTATTCCAGCACGCCCGAGAAAAATGACTTATACAGGGGTGTAGAGGAGCTATCACAGATCCCAAATCTGAAAACCAAACTTGCCGGAGGCTTATGGTTTCCGAGATAGGTAAAATTTTAGACGAGTCCCCCACGGCTAGAAAAAAATGGTTTTTTAGGAGGGTAGAGGGGGCCCCCAGATTACAAAACTGAAGACCCCACCTACCGGAGGCCTATAGTTCCCGAGATATTTGCTGTTGAAGTTCCCATACAAATTTCACCACACATGCAGTTTAGCGAAAATTTCGCAAAAGAATACTTTTCTGCGTTGGCGGCCTTCGCTTCCCGCCGACCCGCTTTCCCTTCGATTTCACTTCGTAAAATTTTAATTTTGTTATGCACTTGTGAATAAAGACAAACAGCTGATTTGCTGCAAATTTTGACAAAGTTCTGTTCGTTGAAATGCCAGTAAATGTGCATAAGTTTCTCTCTTTCGGAGAGCAAGACATATTTTTCTTTGTTTGCAAATTGCCGCAATTTGCAGCCGCCGAACGGACCTCATATGATCGCAAATCATATGTTTTTTCAGTCTACTGAACTTTGCAACGACAAATTTCGTCAGTAAAACTTTGCAGCTTTCTTCTTCTTTGAACTGTCAAAATTGCGCTCTCTTCTGCAAAATTTTGACTGAGTTTATGCCTCAAAAAACGCGAATTTGCAGTTTTTTCTGCAATTTGCAGCAATTTGCTGCCGCCGAACGGTCCTAATAACTGATTAAAACAGGTAGGTACCTACTTAGTTGACAATTGTTTTTATAAACCATTCAAAATCAAAAAACAGAAACATATGTACATACATATGTAGGTACTTAAATACAAAAAATAAGTACATACTTATCAGCTCGAGGTAAAACGATTTGCTCATGGTGATGCATTTTATTTGTTTATGTAGTTTTTTCACTTTTTAGTTAACTTATTTCGTGATAATAATCTAATAATTGAATTAAACTATCCACTATCGAAGCACTACCGACCGTAAGTAGGTACATACAACCACTTATTTTATTGAAATTAAAGTGTATGCATTAATTATTAAATTTCTACGCTCATGCTGATTATTTATTATGTATTATTGCTCTCTTCCACTCTTTCCCTATCTATGTACTACTCTTATTTACTGTGGAGCATTTAGTGACCTCATCGTTTGATTAATTTCTATATGTAAACATTGCGATCCAAGCACATTTATTAATGCATATACCTACATATATGCATATATGTACATATGTACATATCGCACCCTAAATCATAAAGTGACACAACCCAAAATTCCAAAATTTTTAGGAGGCCAAAAAACTTGTTTTCTCTACAAGTAATTAGATATATGGCAAAAGACCATGTATAATGGCTATTTTTCAGTTAAAACAGACACCGATTGAACATTTTTTTTGGCAATCGCTAGAGATATGCTCTGTGTACCGGTTTATGATAAAAATCCGATTTCGAAAAATTTTTAGTTGCGCCACTTTATGATTTATTGTGCGATATGTATCTACGTCAATACATTTGTACAAACATACTTTAATTTCTTAACAAACAAATTTGAACTTACGCCACACTCATTCACTTGAATACTAAATGTTAATAGGCATATTTGGATATCATTAACCAATATTTTGTACTGTGAATAACAACAAAAACGCTATGAATGAGAGGTAAGTGGCTTTCTACACATTGATTCTTCTCTTTCCCCATTAAGCGAGTAGATTAGATAAAAGTACACGAAAAATTTTTATACATGTGTATATATGTATAAGTACCTAAAAATTGGAAAAATTTATGATCCTTATCAAAAACAACGTATGTACATATGTGCATTAAGCCCTCTTGCTTTAAACATATAAACCAAAAAATAGTCCACGGTATGCCCCACATATGATGTCTTTTTGGAAAGCATTTCCAGAAAATTTTTTATTTTTTTTTTGACGCCGCTAGATGTCGCTAAAATTGTTTTTTTTTTTTATATCTTCGGTATTTATGGTACGATCCCTAAGTTTGATACACCAATGTCTTTGGCTTCAGAGCAGGGTTTCTACGTTGCTTATACCACCTTGTTTATACCACCTTAATATAACTTTTTTTGCCGGCATGTTAAACATCGTCAAAATAAATAATAGCTTAAAAAAACTAAAAAACACGCTTTAATCTTAAAAATCGTACTAAAAATTAAAGGCTACACTCAGAAAAATCAACAAATTTTGTGGTTAATTTTTTTCAACACGATGCTTAATGTATGCCATCCTGTAAACGTGTAAATTTAACACTACTGTCAAGTGTTAGTTTAACACGATTATAACTGTAGAATTAACACTAAAATCTTTAAAAAATTTACACGATCTAATGTTGATTTAACATGATTTTTTAGTTACATTAACATGAGATGGTCGTGTTAATTTAACAATAACATCTCTTTGACTTTATCCTAAATTTATTGTTAAATTAACCAGATGTTGGTTGATTTTATAAATTAAAAAGTATATTTTTATTAAATTAAATAATATTTATGTATATGTATAACATTTGTTAAGCTAGTTATAAATGTAGACTTATTGTCAAGGAAGCGGCATCTCAAAATGCTCTTAGACTGTGAGAGTTGGGACTCCGGATGGAGCGCACGATCGTTTTTCAATACCAAGTTTTCGCTATACAGAAAGCCTGCAAGGCTCTACTGGCAACGGAAAGTGCCGGTCTCGGAAACAGGATAGCATTTTTCTGCGATAGTCAGGCAGCTCTGAGGGCCGCTTCTCCTTGTTAATAATGGGTAAAAATTGGAGGCTTGTGGCAAACATTGAATGAACATTGTTTAAAATACCCTATTAGGAGGAAAAAGAAAATATTTTAGGTCAAAAACTTTCAGAAAACAAAAATGCAATCCTCTTTTAACTCACCTGTAAACTGAAAATATTAGCTCATTAATTCAAAACCGCAAAACTTTATTTTTATTTAAAAAAAAAAAAATAAATAAATAATATTCCTGTTGCACGAACAGCAGAACTCCAAAGCTTGAAAAATATTGTTTATGTTTCAAAATTGTTTTGACATTCTTTTTTTTCACACTTTTTGGAGATTGTATTTACACTATCGTCATGTTAAATAAAACAGATTCCAAATGACATTTAGGAATAAAATTTTATATTTGAATCATCTTGTATAATTTAAAATTGCTTCATGTTTTATCAACAATAAAATTTGGTTGAATTTACCAAAATTTCTGATGACGTTTATAAATCAAAAGTCATGTTTCACACATCGTGTAATTTGAAAAAAATTGTTGCTGTTCTACGTGTAAAGATCGATCGTGTTAATTTTACACGAATCGTGTTGATGTTTCTTTTTCTGGGTGTACAAATTGGCAAGAAGAGAAGGGGAAACAAATGCTTCTGATTTTTTTAATAAGAAATCGATGCGTTGCTGTAAAAAATGAGAAATTTTGCCGATTTCTCACAAAGGCAATAAATCGGCGAGTCGCCAATTTGTTGCCATAGACGATTATTGCCTATTTCTCGAGCTTTGCATGGTGGCAGGGCCGTGCGCAGGAATTAGCCTTGGGGGGGTTTTAATTTTGATTTGCATTCGCATACATTTTTCGCTAGATAAACATATTTGCTGAAACAGATATCCAGACCCATACACCATAAATTTAAATGTTCTCTAACTTTTCTGAAACTCATTATGATTCATCAAAACCTAGTTAACAAGGTCCTGAATAGTACACGGAAAGAATTTTTTACTAGAATCAATGCCGAGACAAGAAAAATTAGACTTGATTTTGAACTTAGAAAATAATTTCTTAATATCAAGAAAATCCAAGAAAATTGGATTTTAAATAAATAAGAAAACATTTTCTTGCTTCAAGTAAAATTGGATTTTAAATAAATAAGAAATAATTTACTTAGGGTAAGGCCACAGCCAGACGACGCAAGAAATTACTTTCAGAAAGTGAAAAATTCAAATTTTTTAAAAGAAACAAAACCAAATATTTGAATTTTTCACTTTCTGAAAGTAATTTCTTGCGTCGTCTGGCTGTACCCTAAGTGTTTTTGTCTTGTTTTTTGAAATAAATAATTAAGAAATTACTTTTTGTTGCAAGTAAAACTTTTCTTATACGAGCTTTAGTATGTAAGAAAATATTAAATTAAGCAAATATTTTCTAAAAATATTAAAAACGTAAAAAATAAGGAAAATGAAAACTAATCATGAGGGATTAGAAAACCATAATTAGTCAACTAGTATTTTCCTAGGACTTGTTTATTGAAATGACAACATTTTATTTAATATAAATGAAGATGCAAATAGTGAACTCCTTATACCAAATGCTTCACTAACAATCTGAGAATTGCAAAAATATTCAGAATGGCAAATGAAAAAAAATACATGTAACTTTGGAAATGCAAATTCAGCAAGAAAAATTTTACTTCGCTCAAGAAAACGTTTTCTTATTTATTTTACATTTTTTTTTTCCGTAGTTTGCTGATATGCTCAAAGAACTTTGGTGTTCAAATTGAGCAAGAAATATTTTACTTCGCTCAAGAAAACGTTTTCTTATTTATTTTAAATTTTTTTTTCGCTGTATTTTGTTGTTCCAATTCGTCGAAACACAATTTTCTTAAATTCTTCTTGATATTAGCAAAAAGATTTTCTTCATTTAAGTAAATTTAAGAAAATATGTTCTTATTTATTTAAACATTTTTTTTCAACATTTTTTTTCTATAGATTTAGTTAGTGTTCTTGAATAAGAAAATAATTGTCTCATTTTTGGAAAACTCAATTTCTTATTTCCAGTAATAATTAAGTCAATGTTTCTTATTTCCCTATAAATTTTCTAAATTGATTTCAAGAAAGCATTTTTCTTGATTCAAGTATACAAATTTCTTTCCGTGTACTGTTTACAGTACTTGTTAATTGAAACTGCTCACTGTTTTCACAAAATGAACATTTTTTGTTATTAGTACAATTTTTTAAAAAATGCCAAACGAACATATGCTACACAACTTTGTAATTTCGGAAAGCTCCAAGTGCAATTCAAAGTGCCGAACTTATGTATTGGCTAACCTTATTTTTTGCAACTTTCACCAATTTCTTCTTCCGTAAAATTATTGTAACTAATATTGTCAACAATTATGAGTCAAGATTCAATGCAAAATTTATAAACTGTATTTTGAAAATTTTTGCAAAATCATTGCAACTTAGATTTGGTCATGGGGGGTTTTAACCCCCAAAAACCCCCCCGTGAGCCCGGCCCCCCTGGGGTGGGTAATTTTTCACATAAATTTTTTTCTTATAAAAAAAAACATTGGTCATAAGAGGTCAAAAATGAAGCCTAAACGAAAAAATATCAACTAATATGTCCTATGTGTATCGAAGCAAAACTATTTCGGTTTTTAATCGGAGATATGCTCTTCTATACATACATACATACATACAGGTGAAGCTAAGAAAAGCGTGTTAAAAACATTAATCCTTTGCAAATGAAGTATGTATTTCGATCGATTCAGTAGAATCGGAAATAAAACACATATGTACAACATTCCGAGGAATATACGTTTTTCGCTTGCTGTGGTTTTTGAGCTTAATTTTACAAAGATTTTTTATACCGAATAATTTTCTAAAATCCAATTTCCTCTTTCTAAAATCCAACTGACATTTCTAAAATCCAATTTCCCCTTTCTAAAATCCAATTGACATTTCTAAAATCCAATTTCCTCTTTCTAAAATCAAATTCACATTTCTAAAATCCAATTTCCCCTTTCTAAAATCCAGTTAACCCTTTCTAAAATCCATCTGGAAATGGTGTAGAACATTTTAACCTCCTAGCATCCTTAAGAAAGGGTTATTTTGACCCCTTTTTATACAGTCAGGATGTTTAGGCCAGCATAATAACAAATAGTATGTAGTCGGTACACAACTCTAATCCAAAAACAGGCCGTCTTTTTTTACGAAATATAGGACCCCTCTATTGGTACCCATATTCTCCCCTTGACCGAGCTTCAATTTATTCCTACTTCTGGATTTGAGCCATTTTTCTCTCGTAATTTTCAGGTAATTTTTTCCTCTGCGAAAGAGAAAGTCAAATATCTACAGTTTTGCACTGTAGCAAGTAGACGAGCTATATTCGAAAAAACTTTAATAACTATTTTGTAATTTGACTTTCGGCAGGTTTTCCACGCCAAAAACACAGGAAAAATACAGAAAAAAAACACGTCATACGGGCTATATAAAAATTTATTATTTGTGAAATTTTTAGTCTTGCCTTATGTATAAATACAATTTTTATTGGCTACCGCTCTGAACATGCTCTCGATGCAACCCTGCAATTGCTATGTCAAAATTGACATTTGCGAAATCCATTTCTTTTCCGCTCTACTGTCAAAAAAGAAGGTACCCAAATTAAAAATTTTAAGTGAATTAAATCTAGAAAAATCGTACTAATTTCTGTTTTCAATGCTGTCTTTTTGCATAGAATTTAATTGAAACGAATTGTATTTTATGTTCTAATTGTTATTTCTTTCTTTCTTTCATATGTGATGCACTGACAATGGCAACAACAATCCCAATCGGTTTATACTTCCAATTAAATGAATGCATTTATTTAAATATATTGCTAAATACTTGTTGACCCGCCTTCAGATTGAATAGCAGAAAATGGCCAAGTCCAAAAATCACACCAATCACAACCAAAATCGCAAGGCTCATCGCAACGGTATCAAACGGCCCAGCCGCAAACGCCATGAATCAACATTGGGTGTAAGCAAATGTTCATAAGATAGTGAATACATATATATTGAACGTGTTTAACTGTGCCATGTTCTTTTTTTTAACTTTTATTAGATGGACGTCAAGTTTCTGATTAACCAACGTTATGCGCGCAAAGGAAATTTATCCCGCGCCGAGGCGAACAAAAAGTATGAAGAGCGTGTAGCTGCCCAGGCTGGAAAGCCCAAACCTATTAAACTGTAAACATCTCTTAATTGGTAAAAAGAAAGAATTGTAAGACAACAATAAGTTTTTTTAAAAACCAAGTATTTATGTTTAACAGATGCAGTTGCATATATGTATGTATGTATATAAACTTATTCAATAGTAAACGCTTATTACTTTGTGAAAAGGAATGTGCTCCAGTTTCTCTGCATGTTTGCGTCGATAGTCCCATAGGAAATGATCAATCAGAATGGAATTAACAAAGCTTCTGTTTAGCTCGATTTCCTTTTTATCGATCTTACTTAAGATAGCATCCTTAATTTGTTCAACTATATATATGGAGGCGGCTCGAATTTCCACCTCGCGTGGGTCGCCATTTTCCAAAATCGTATCTTTTTGCAGAACATCAAGCAGCTCTGGTGTGTATTCTAGACTACCAAAGTGTAGAAGAACCTGTGGCACACGATAATCGGCAAACATTGTAATGCTCTCTATATCAGTAAATGCACCAAGGTCTTTGCCTTCAAAACAAGACCATATATCACCGATTAAGATTTGTGCCCGCTTATATAGAGAAACCCGTTTTCCTGCATAATTGGCCTCGTCGCGGAAGCACGGAAACTCACTGACGATTAATTCCAGTAAGCGCATGGCCGAATTTTCCGCGGCCTTCACCACATTCTCAAATTTACCCTGCCATTTTTTCAGTAGCCGAGTGCCCACCTCGTGCAAGCAACAAATTCTTTCGTCAAACAACGGAATAGAGGTCACGCAATCATCTGAGCGGAATATTTTACGCATCGCGTCAGCATTGATATTTGAATAGAATGCCGCATTGGTGATGTCGAAGCCTTCCTTGATTGCTCTATTTATGGCAGCGCAGAGCGCAAAGTAACCTGTTTGCCCGTTCACCTTGTATTTTGTGTAGTCACCTAAATTTATTAAAAAAAAAAATTGGGAAGTTTTATGATATGAACATCTGAAAGGTTAATTCACTCACTTGGCGTCCAGAAGCAAAAGTTGAGTGTATCAACAACAAAAATCCATTCAATGGCATGTGGATCACTGGATTTTGGATGAATTTCATTTTGTGAGAAATTTTTTGGATCGAGTTCGCCCGTCCTCCAACGAGAAATAACCTCCTCCGTCAACTTGTTGATTCCCTCTGGGATGACTTTTAGGAACTTGGCATTTCTGACGACATACTCGCCGGATTCACGTGGGCTCAACGCCATTTCTATTTCTTGTGTGCTTATCAAAATTTATTAATCTTTGCAGCTGAAAAAAATTACGAGTTTCCCATAAACAAATTAAATAACTTGGTTAAACAAATAAAGGTAAATTAAGTTCGGTAGATAGGAAATGCAAAAATGCCTGATGAAAACCAAATCAAAACAAAAGCGGAAAATATTTTGCAGAACAGATGTTACAAACGTTGCCAGACGCTAGTTAATCAAATATTTTTATAGCCTAGGGAACAATATTTATATGTGGTATCTTTGACCCTGTTACTATCGATTGAGGGGGCGATATAGTAATATATCGTTAATTTCAAATTTGAAGAAAGGTTTATAACAAAAAATTTTAAAGGCTCTTGGCAACTTACAATCTGGATTGTCCAGTTTCAGTGTTTTTTTGAGTGAGTTAGTAAAATATGAGTGTTTTTTTGTTTGTGTTAGTGCAATCGGCAGCCGTCGTTCTTCACGTACTTGTCGACTCGAGCCGACGAAAATCAAAAATTTTTGATATTTGCGTCAAATCACCTGAAACTCGAAACATTTCCACATCTATTCCGGCTTACGGTCCACTTATATCGGAGGTGAATAACATCAAATGGCATTCTGCAATTCGATTGACGTCCGATGAACGTCAGATTTTTTCGAAGTTCGGAAATCGGCGTTCTGGTTCACGATGGATCTGATTTTTGACAGTTTATCGGAGCGATTCTTTCCGTCAGCTTTTGTGTGTCGGAGGCAAAAGAAATTTTGATTATTTTTGGAAATATTACCAATTTAATGTAATTAAACTATGATTTTTAAATTTATGCAACATTATTATACAAAACGGGCTTGGTTTAGCTATGCTACTGGCCTTTTCTTTGCAAAATAAGTGAACAAAAGGAATCTGCTTTAGTACAATAGACTGAATAGAGGAAAATAAGTACAAGGAGTTTCAATGTATTGAACTTTTATTTAATAATAAAATTTATTATCCTTTTTAGCAATATTTATATATTATTGTTTAATAAAAGCTTCTGAAAATAATTTTAATTGTGTATTATTACTACGATCATGTAAGATGAGTGGGTAGCGCAACTCGGGCATAATTTCTGTGCCAAGATGTACTCCTTTAAGCATTTTTGCCTGACTGTGTCTTTTTAAAGATTTAAAATATCGCCATGCGACATGATTTACAAACATTTGCACGAGAAACTAACAAATCGAAGAAACGTGCTCACTTTCTATATCCGTTCATGCTCAACGCGTCCTGGCGAGTCACAAAATTGCTGCTACACGATATGTACATATTAATGATTTGATTGATCGCAACCTGGATCCAAAATTTGCTTTTATATTTTGCCATCCATAAAAACTTGTTGATATGCGAACTGTGTAGAGCGTCATCCATAGATTGCATCAGTATAACATATTATGTACTATAAATAGTGTAAAACAACCAAACTGCAAGAGGTTTTCGCATGAAACTTTGTGGGAATAAGCTGTAAATGTTATTTTCACTAAAGTTGGATTTTCATTGCCATTGAGTTCATGGAGTCCAGTTTTTTCATAATTTAAAATTATTAATAGTTAAGGTGGGAATTGCAATAATGTACCACTGGTGTTAAAGGAAAATTTGTATATAATGAACCACGATCCTATCACAGATCATAAAAAAAGTCGCTCTCGCCAGACGATTATAGTGCAAAAGATATTCCTTGTTAAAGCAATGTGTATGTAGAAGACTTTTTTGTGTCACCGGCCTTCGGCCGCGCTTCAAAAAAACCTCAGCCGGCAGAATTCTCCTTTTGGAAAACTTTAATATTATAATTTAATAATAGTTGAAAGCGTTAAAGGTAGATGAATTATCATCCAAAGAATATTTCCCGAAAGTTTCACTGAAAAATTTCTAGTAGTTTGTAAATAAATAAAATTGGTTCATTCTACCCAAGCTTAGCCGGTGTTAATTTCCGAATTACAAGGTATTCTCTCATGATCCAATTAAAAGGTCATGTCAGTTCGCTGGCCGCCATATTTCTTTCGGTTTTAGAAAAAAGTATCAGGTCCTCATATGTCATTTCCTTTTGCAATTGGCACAGCTGTTTGTTTGGTTGTTGGCGGCTTTATTGGTCCTGTGACGTAAGCAGTATTTGACATTTCCGCCTACTGGCATTACCGTCTCAATATATATACCGTGGTATTCTCTCATGAAGCTTGGTGACGGTATTCTATAAATGCCGTTTTCATATATGTTGGCACTTTTTTTTATAATAGAAAGCAATATTTTAAAAAATTGAATTAAAATTAATGTCTAAATTCCTTCGTTCTTCCATTTAGTTTTCCACTAAAAAAGCTGCTGCAGCAATGGAATCAATTTTTTAACCATTTAATATATTCTTTCTGAAAATTTTATCTAAAATTTACTGAAAATATAAATTTGCTGTCAAAAATACAAATGTGCTGTCAAAAAATACATATTATTTCGCATAGACGCCATCTAACACTCTTTCGAACATAGTTTAACACTTACGGCCTTATTCCGGTGTGGTAACATAATTTACTTTACTGGTGAAATAAAGAATCTGGTACTTTAAACACTCTTTTCGTATTCTGGCAGCAGAAAATTAAGTTACCACCTCAATACGTGGTAATATTTTGTTACCATTTTCAGCCCGATTCAATTCCGTTCGTATGGAAATGCTTTGACAGCGTTACCATTTGTGCCAGAATACCAATTGAAAAGATGGTAACAATTTTCAGCAACATAAATTACCAGTAAAGTAATTTTCCGGTAACGCTCGGAATAGCAGTGTTAACAACACTTCTGTTCGAATCGTCGTAAACCAGAATACCAATTTTCGTTTTGTCGTAGCAATTGGCGTCGCCGCGATCGGAATTCCGAGGAATAGTAGAATAGCTGTGTTCCTCTCAATCCAGATTGTAAGTTGCCAAGGGCCTTTACTTCCGCCACATATCCAAGCCATCTGGCAGGACTACGATGTTGCCTTGGATGAAGCAAATTATTAATTATTCACAATAGTTTTCCATGTTGAACAGCACTGCTTTTACAATTTTTTACCTAGTTTTTGTTTTTGTTTGTCTTTTGTCTTTGCTGTCAACCTTCTGTCATTTCTGTTAGTACTTCTGCTAAAAATTTTCGCGAAATCAGAAATTTACAATGCTTGTGCTGCAATTAAAAAATTACAAATAAATGTCTATGTACTTAAAAAAAATATAATTTAATTTAAAGCAAAGTATAAACCAATGCGGTGGCGTACTGCGGAGCGCTAACAATTGTTAAACAATTAAAACTAAAACATAATCCAAACAATCGATGTTCCATACTTTACATCACGAATTTGTTATTTTTGTAATCTTCATGTACTTTTTTTTAAAGAAAAGTGAAAGGATCAAATAAACCTTTTCACTGCAACTTAGCTTATTCTAAAAATAAAAAAGGTGAATTTTCTGCATAAATTAATCATCCTGAATATTAAAAAATACATAATTGATGGCTAATTGTTTGAAAGTCTTTAAAATAAATGTGGGTGGAAACATTGCATTGTGTAATAAAATGTATGTAGATAAATATTAAATATATGGTGAAGTGATTGTACATACAAATGTACATAATGCTACATAGAAAATTAAAAGAATTGCTATTTTAGACTCAAAAAAAAAGCAAACCAGATTCTGTTTTGCCAACAGTCGTGGATTGATTACCTACACGCGTTTTATTTGAAGTGTTGGGGGGGTCTAGCACACATCCGCTTGCATACGCATATTCATACATAGTTATATATATGTATGTATATATAATATATATGTACATATTTAGCTTCCATCACTTGGATTCATCATTGCTTTTTGAGTGCAATATTGACACGGCCAATCAATCCGCCAGCCAACAGCAATGAAAATTTTCGTCGCTAACGTCATCAACGTCTTGGTGCCATCATAAATACATAGATATCCTTGAGTTTATTTACATTTGTTTTTTAGATTTTAATTTTTTTGGTTTAGTGGAACAAGTTGGCAATATAAAGCAAAGCGACCTTTATTTCAGCGACGAACGAGCTTTTATGATTTACGCTCTTAAGGGTAAGTTCATTAAAAAATAAAATATCTAAGCACGTACTTTTTTTAGTTATTAATAGCTCTAGAAAGTAGCGATAATTTCTTTCTCTCAAAAGCTTCATACTAGGGTAGCTAGGTATCACAAATACCATAAAATATTGGTACCTAAATCAAGATATTTCGCACATCATACCTAACTTATAATTAGCCTTTGACACTGTTTAAGTAAATCGATATATATAAAATGGTAAGTTTAACTTTGAGCGTCTTATTTGGTGGAACATTATGAAGTTATTCGCCACATATAGTCATTTCCATACACATACATACATATGTATGAACGTACCCTGCAAAAAATGCGATTAATCCGGGAGGTGTCCGGGATCAATCGCAAGGGAGCATGCGACTAATACAATTTTACATCTCTTTATATGGAGTGAATTGATCGCCTTTGTTCGAGCATGTCCTATGATGAGACTAATTGTTCAACTTGTATACCCGAACGGGTACCAATGTAGAATAATCACTAACATACCGAACGGGTACAAATGTAGATCAATCGCTTACATCCCGACCGGGTACAAATGTAGATCAATCGCTTTTATCCCGAGCGGGTACAAATGTAGATCAATCGCTTTTATCCCGAACGGGTACAAATGTAGATCAATCGCTTACATCCCGAACGGGCACAAATGTAGATCAATCGCTTACATCCCGAACGGGTACAAATGTAGATCAATCGCTTACATCCCGAACGGGTACCAATGTAGATCAATCGCTTCCAGCACGAACGGGTACAAATGTAGATTTTTCCAAGTTGTTCGCCAAGGCAATTTTTAATAGCAATCTTTAAAAAATTGTAAATGTTCATGCATATATAAATATTATTTATTAAATAAAGATTATATAAAGATTATATAATGTTTTACTTTTGAAAAAAATCTCAATAAATAAATAAAAAAAATTGTAAGTTTTGAGTATGCATTATATGAGCGTAATGTAAAGGATTTTTTCATAGAATATTTTAGGCAACATTTTGTTAAAATTATTATTCATCATTGTTATTAAAAGAAAGGGTGTTCAATTCGTTTTACCGGTTGTTCTACAATTACATATTTTTATAAAATGTCTACATTTAAGGAATCTAGATTTGTACCCGTTCGGGATGAAAGCGATTAATCTACATTTATACCCGTTAGGGAACAATTAGTCTACGTTTATACCCGTTCGGGAACAATTGGTCTACAATTAGTCTATATTTATACCCGTACGGGAACAATCGGGGACTAATTGTGAACCGATTGTTCTCGAAAGAGCCCAATCCGGGACAAATCTCTTTCGAGATTAATCGCACATTTTTTTGCAGGGTATGTATGGATGGGGGTATAATTTTATCGCATACATGGTTTTCTGTGCGAATACACACACTCGTAGGTATAGCTGGCTCAATAGAACATTTTATTTATTTATTTCATCAGACCTCGAATTCTGCATGTGAATCAGTCAGTTATCCGCTACCGATTGACGAGCATTGCTAACAATAATTATGATGACAAACAAAATTTCCAAAAGGTGCTAACTAAACAGTAAGTAATTGTGTCGCATAGTTCTACAGTACAGTGTCTAGAAAGCTTAGTCTAAATACATAACTATAAGCCTAGTTTAAGTACTTGTTTAATTCAAATCAACGTCTTTGCGAATCTATTTTTCTTAGTACATAGTTTTATTCGCTAATCTCATCTCATTAAGGTAAAAAGTGCGTAAACAATATTTCGTATTCAGTTTTAGTTAAACTATTAAATTTGCGTGAATATTTTGCTGTGAATTGATTTAATTATTTCACTTTTGATTGGGCTATTAACTGAAAGTGCTAATGTAGCACGCTTGTTTATTACGTCACTTACACAACTTGCATTAAAAGGATATGAAAAACTATATTTCAAATAAATATATGTATATATTTTTTTTTTCTTAATCAATTATCGAAAAATACACATGTACCTACATACATAAGTTCATTAATATCCATCGTGCTAAAATTTAAGTGTGTTTACAGTGATTGATTGGATTTTTTCAAATCAGATAACAATTTCTTTTTATGTTTGTGCTTTGTATTGCATTATTTTGCGTTTGAGGTTTTTGGCAATATGATTGATAGATTATAAGATATAGAGATAAACTTTGATTCATATTGCTTTTTGACGAATTTTGCATTGACTATTTTATACTGCAGTTATAATTTAAGACATTTAATTTTATGCATTAACCAATCAATTTATTTTCCTGCGTTTTACGATATGTTCACATAATTTATAATGTACATACGATGGAGATGAATTAGTTTTATCGCCGGCTCTTTTACAAACATACTCACATACGCACATATAGACATACACACATTCATAAATATCTAGAAAACCCGCATATAAACTTCGAAAAGCGCTTTCCTCAATCATAAATCCCCTTTTCATTGCTTTTCGTTTTTTATTTTTATTCAAAGCAGAGTGCCGGTAGGTACGTAACAGATCTATTTATATAAAGTTGTTTTTGAGAATAATACACGAGATATGCCGGTTTTATATCGTCGCTTGAATAATGACAAAACGTATAATGTATAAGTAATTAATAATTATTGCTAGGAAGAATCCTACAAATTAATTTCAATATGAAGTGCCCAATTCTAAAATATACATAGAATTCATACTCGCACTCATGCTTATACTATAAGGTACTATGTATGTATGTAAATGCATATTTATGTGTCTGTGTATGATTTCGTAGATAAGTTGGTAGCTCTTAGCACCATCTCTCAAACGTAATTAGCTTGAATACTTAATTTTTGTTATCAACAAGTTGTTGACAACAACATGAAAATAATCAATTTCGTTCCCGAGATTTCTTTCTGGGTAAAAGTACATACATATTGTCGTACCATGCGAAAACTAGCACGAGATTTTCTGTGTCTGACGAAAGCTAGCACTTTAAATTTTTGGCTAACGAAAACAATATCGACGGCTGAGTAAAAGATCACCCTATTTCAAAATTGTATTCAAAAACACCCCTTTTCAGAGAATATTTCATGCCTCGGAATGTTAAATGCGTTTAATTTCGTGTTCTACAGAACCGATCGATCTTTTTCAATATTTGAAAATTTTCCGAACATGTTTTCAAAAAAGTCATCATATGGGCGGCGTACGGCGAACTTTTTTTGCAATACATTCTAATATACTATGTACATTAGGCTGGTCCCCAAATATGTATGTATGTATATGCAGACAAATCTTATATCATAGTTGTTCAAACCCACCCCCTATGTCGGTGCTAATATAATCGAAGATACCACATATAAATTTTTGTCCCGTTCTGCGACGACTAAGAGGTGTCGCACAGGGTTCAAATTTCAGAAAACTACGTTCATTTAACCATATCGACACCCCCTTTGGGCATTAGATATAAAAAAATGTATTTAATTTTTTGAATCTTCATAGAGGTTACGGAAATTTGACCACTGTGTGATACCGCTTAACCATCTCCGATCGGGAGCAAAATTTATATGTGATATCTTTGACTTTGCTTTTACCAATGCAGGGGGTGAGAAGGAAGAAAATAGCTATTTTCATTTTTTTAAGTACCATCCTAATGTACATACATATTGCACGCTAAATCATAAAGTGACACAACTCAAAATTTTCGAAAACGGATTTCTTTCATAAATCGCTACACAGCATATGCATATCTCTAGCGACTGCCAAAAAATCTTTTCGAACAGAGTCTTTTTTGACTGAAAATAACTATTATATATATTTATCCTTTTCCCATATCATTCACATTAAGAAAAAAAAAAACATTTTTTTTGCTCTCCTGATAATTTTTGAATTTTGAGTTGTGTCACTTTAAGATTTAGGGTGCGATATGTATTATCACAATATTTGAGAGGTTGTTATCTGCAAATAAAATACGTACTATAGCTACCAATTACTAATATTTAACAAAACTTGTACGCGAAGTTCATTATCGAAGGACATAGATTCCAGAGGCAGAATAGTCCAGGCGCCTACAGCCAATTCGGCACTCAGCGCTCGCTCTACCAGTTGCTGCACAAAACCAAACGATAGATTTGATTTAACAAAATTCTAAAATTACACGTTATCACACACTTAGGTAATCTTTATCTTTTTATTCATTCATTTATCTTTATCACCTTTATCAGCATTTGCTTCGGCAGTCTGTGCTATAGAAACCCTTGCCATTTCTCGAACTTGATTTACTTACTAAGTACGTATGTACTTATGTATGTATGTAAAAATCATGCAAGAAGTCAGTGTAAATGTCACCTTATATTCAGAGTTTGTTCGTAAATATTTACAAATGTCCACAAAGCAAATAAATGTAGCTTTTCAGCCGCATTGCAATACATCAAATATTCTTTGCGATTTCTGCTAAATAAATCTGATAACTGAAGCACACAATCGTTGTCAAACAAGACCGTTTTAGGTCTATGAATTTCGGAAAATTCGGCACATGCACTTAGCAATGCGCTGATGCTTTATATTTTGTGTACATAAGTATGTACATGCTACATATAAGTATTTTTACGCACATTTGTATTTCAGGCATACTATATTTTTAGGTATTAAATTTGAAATCTGATTAGTCGAAAAAACATATTTAATACCCGTTTAAGTTGTTTGGTTTCTCTTGCTGATCGCCTTTTGGGTCTGCCAAGGAGTAACCCAAGTTATAATTATTTATTTCTATACTCGTACTGAAAAAAAAAAATTAAGTAAGGTAAATCCTACCCCCTTGAAACTCTGTTTTATACGCCATGCTAAGTATGCACCTACAACATCGATCAGTAATAAATTAATACAAACTTTGATAAATGCAAGATACATCACAACAAATAAGCAATTCAAATAGAAACTTTTAAAAACTTTGAGTAACTGAAATTTTATTGCGCAATACAAATGATCGTACGTACTGCCTGGCAACCGACTCCACAGAGCAGAGCATGAAGGAATAATACAGAGCACAAATAAACGTTTTAAGTATTTATGTACGTATTTCCAAGTTTGGTGTGTTGAATACAGCAGCTATTAGGTTGCACGGAGTACTGCCGACGGATGATTTCTAGTCTTTTTTCTGCGCTTGAATAGTCTTCGAGTGCTTATTAAATTGAATTTTAGATTATTTTTCGCGTAATCTCGAGATAAATTACATATGTACATACACATAAAACTAGCCGATTTATCGTCATCAGATATCGTGCTTGGTGTTGTAAACTACTACTTGCATATATGTACATACATATATTATATATAGTGGTGCACCATTAATTTGTAGACTCAAGGCTCTAGTAATATTTTACGAATCATTGCGAATTTTACGTTCTCGAGGCGAGCAAAAGGTCTAACGGCAAACGAAATAAAATTACTGAATTAGTTTTTGGGAATTTGTAGTTTACTTACAAGAGGTTTTCAAGCAGCCAATCCTTTCGTGGGATAAACGACTGTCACGCATTTTTGTGGTACTTTCGCATTGATCGTGTGTGTACGAATTATTGTGATTTCACTGTATTGCCAGCAATTACTTAATATTTATATATGAATGCTCTCCGAAACGCGCGTCTGCCGCTTTCAATAAGAAATGCTTAAAGAAAACGGGCCTATAAGTTGTATTGTTGAAACGAGAAAGATACATATAACACAAATAAACCAAAAAGAATTATTCGCAAAAAAAAAATATAAAAAAAAATCACTCACACACAACAATAACCAAAATAAAAATACTTCTATCATGGAAGAGCATTTGCCTGTTTTCACTGTTTCATATTACATGGATACACTTTATAAGTCAACGTCGAACGCTGACTGCAAGGAGGTGAGTTGTTTAAAACAATAAAAAAAATTAAATGGATTTACAGTATAAATTACTTGTGCTCTGTAATCTGAGTGTTTAGCGAATTTCAATTAAACAAACGCAGAAAATCGATAAATGTAAATTTTGCTTAAGCTCGTTTTCTAAACAAACCAAAATGGACGTGAAATGCTCTGAGGAAATACATACATTTGTGCTTGGCGAGGGAGTTAAGTATTTTAATCGAGTAGTTTTTAAAAGTGCGCATATTATGCGATATGAATGTAAATATACGATATTTAAATAGTGTGCTGATTTCTCATAGCAATGCACCCAAAGGATCGCAATGAAATTTTTGTGTTAATTTTTATTTTTTTTTTATTTTTTATATTATATATATAAAATAAAATATTAATTGTCCGTGTTAATCCACTGTCATTAGTAGAGCTCGGAAAAATAGGTGAAATCAAGCGCCTAAAAAATGCTACATTTTGTAAATTTTGGTTGTTTTCAGTGGCGGGATTACAATTTAAATATAAAGGGGTAGCATACCAATGAAGATTTTATTAGAAAAGTTCTTAATCATGTTACACAAATTTGCAGTTTGAATAAACATACAGTGGTGTGTGATGAAATAAAGCCAAAGAGGGATTTAGTTTCTTTGACATTTTTACTGAAAAAAAGTATGAAGAACACATTTTGTATTTTATATTTTTGTACATCGTCAAGCTTTTTGAAAGCAAAACAAATCTAGCTGTAATGAAAATAAAATTTGGGAAAAGTAAGTAAATTATGGCATTGTTAATGTTCCAATAACTCATAAACAAAAATGCAGAACGGTTTTTACCACGACAGAAATTTGCATTTTTACAGATATGGAATTATGCCGAGTATCCAATTGGAAAATTGTAAACCTTGAAATGGTCGTAAGAAAAAATAGGAAAGTTCAAATCAAGTTTTTTTACCTAAAATATGCAAATGTTTAAAGTCAGACCACTACAAATTAAAAAGTTGTATTATATATTCCATTTGCTAATATGCACTTGCCTCATTTTCATTCAAAATATATTTGGTTTGAAACTGTAATTGCTTTTCCTTCACGTGCGAAGATTTTGTCTCAAATTTAAGCGAGTCTACAAATTTTTAATTTTTTTCTTTATTCTTTATAATTATATATTTATTTAATATACCTTATTTATTATTATTCTTTATTATTATATTTATTTATTGTAGCTTTTTTTGCAATTTTTCATGTGCAACCCATAAAAAACCTTAATAATTTATTTTTCTGGCATCCTAGTAAGCAAAAAATCCAATTGCATTCACGGGGGCTTAGACCTGAATGAACCCCACCCACACTTAAACTTGCCACTTGATGTGCTCACAAACATTACGTAGCATAATTTTAGGCGTTTGATTTTCACCTATTATCCGAGCTCTAGTCATTAGTCATTAAGCCAAAAACACAATTATTATATGTGTGTGTGTGTGTATGATTTCTTTTACTTAAGTGATGGTGCCTAAAATTATGCAACACAAATTTTCATCTTAAAGCAAGTAAACAAGCTTAAGTTCGGTTAGAACGTTGCTTTAGATACCCAGATGTGTGAAAAAGGCGAGCAATATATGTATGTAAATATGTACAACTCTGAAGTTTACATCCAACATGTTTTTACGCTTAGGGTACAAGATTTTTCCAAAGTTTGATTTCAATTTGAAAACCATTCGCATTGATTTTGAAAACGCATGTGTATTTTGGCACATGGCAACACTTCTGTTTTTGTCAGAACTGAGAGCATAAATAATATTAATGCAATTCAATCATATTATCAAAAAGTGAACTAAAAAGTGAGTAAACTAATTTTTGTGTATAAAGTGTAGTTATGTATTATTGTTAAATGCCTAACAAAAAAGTGAAAAAAGAAGTTAAGGCAGACAATCATAATTGTTACATTTTTGTTCGTTCATTTCAGCCGGATGAGCTTTTGTTGCGTAAAAGCTTTATTCTAACGTTGGATTTTAGTTGAAGAATATCGATGGAATTCAAGCCGAATTCCAATATTTTTTCAAGAGGAGAAACAAGAATATTTTCCTATCAAAAAAGTGATCTTTTTTTGGTAGATATTGAAAAGAAATCAAAATTTAACAAAATACAAACACACATGTACTATGTACATATACTCTATGTATGTATGTATGTATATAAATGAATTTGCTCACAAAAACTTGGCCACAAAGGTTAGCGACAAAATTTGCTCTCCACACAGAGTTCTCTGCCACGCAAAGTTAGTAGAGGCTGACTCTTATCTCGCTTAGCTGTCTGTCTATCAGACTGCTTGACACACGTCATATATACATATATGTATGTATGTGTGTCTATTTACATACATATGTATGTATGTATGTATGACTGTATAATGGGTACATATTCCAGTACTGCAGCCGCTTTGGCGTTAGTACGTGAATAGTTCCATTTCTCGCAGGCTGGAACTTTTCGGTTTTCGACACAATCAAATGCGGCAAAACACAGCAGAGCCAAACTCCTTCAGACCGTAACTGTGCCGGTGAAGTGCGATTGCGTATTGTCGTACAAAACGTAGTATTTATAAACGTACATACATATGTACATATTTGCTTTTGTTGTTGTTGTGGCACTTTCTCTGCTTTTTTCTCTGTTTACGCGCGTATTTAGTCTACTCGCGCACGTCACGGCGGTATTTAGTGGGAATTGCCGCCCACCACGATCCTCTCACTGCACTTTTGCACCAATGCAATTGCCTTTTTGTGCTTGGAATGTGATTTTGTTCTTTTGTTTTTGTTGTTTCTATGTAATGGACTTATAACAGCGAAAGCGCGAATTCAGTTCTACATGTACGTATGTATGTATGTACATACATTTGCAATAAAAAACAGAAGTTTAAGGATTGTGCAAGTCCTTCTCTTCAATTGGCAAATTTCCTTTTCAATTAAGCGAAAAGAAAAGTGTGAAACATGAACAATCTGCTCAGCACAGAAGAGGAGCGAGGAGCAGAGGAAAGCAGCAATGGGAGACAGGATAATGATGAGGCTTACGAACAGCCTCATCACCCTGCTCCTCGTTTATCACAAACGGGACGTGCATTCTCGGAAATGTCGCCATTGAATCCCTGCTCATCCCCAACGTCCCGCATAAATGCCGCCGCTGCTGGTGTACCGTTGCGGCGCGACTCTGGCGGCAATTACGGCAGTATCTTTCCTTTTGCATTTTTACGGCAGAAAGGCGGAAATACAATTCAGGTAAATTATGTTTACATACATACATACATACTTACGACGTGCCCCATTAGTGGTAGTCGCTGTTATCGCGATGAAGTTTGTTGTTAAGTAATTATTGACTGCAAATATGAACATACATACATATATATGTATGTATATGTATTTATGTATATCTATACATTTTTATGTATTGCAGTTGAACTCAATTTTTCATACACATTTTTTCCCTTCTTTTCTATGACCTGTTTATAGTTACTCATACGTCCTGTCATCCGATTGCTTTGTGTATGAGTAAACTGAAACATCTTTCCTAAATATCTCAAAAAATTGGGAGCTTATCCGGATTTTCTGAAAACGCCATCATAGTCTAGAACCAAAAATTAAGTTCACGTGTTTGAAGTGCTTGACTTTACAACGTTATAACTTTCTTGTTTGTAAATAAGCGAAGTCCTCATAGTTTTTTAAAAGATTTGTAGTAAAGTTATAAAAAATAAAGACTAGGGATAGTAGCTCCAAAACTATTAAAGGTAAAAATTAGAACAACCTTTAAGGTCGAAACCTTATACTACTACTTTTTACCCAAAATATTTTCTCGACATAAATACACACATACAAATTAAACTGACACACGCAAACTTTTTTTCGTGATAGCTACGGCTTAATGTATGTACACACGTATCGTCGGTGATACTGCAAGACGTTCTATGTCGCCGTGAATAAATTTTTGAAGAAGGAGAAAAAACTATATATATTTTCACTTTTCGCGGTGTTTTTTACATTTTTATAGTATTTATAAAAGCGAAGTTATATATAAAAGCAAAATCTATGTGATTGACAAAAGTGTAAAAAGGTTATTTAGGTGTATTCAGGAAGAAGTGAAAAGTGACATGGAACGTATTGCAGTATCACCGACGGTATGTACTATGTGCATATTATTTGTACCACCGCTTAATTGAGTCTATTGCTTGCGATGGTGTTGAAGCTGATAATCTCATTGTCATATAACAAAGTTTTTGCAATTTTCTGCTGATAAGGATCTTTGTTTGTAATACAAACTTTGTATCCACTATTAGCGCTAATGCATACATTCATTCATACATACATTGTATGTATTTACATACCCTGTAAAAAATCTATGTCTTATCGAAGAATTATTACAGTAGATTTTAAGGCAAACGAGCTTATGAAATAAGGCCTGAAAATGCTAAGGGAAGCTAAGTTGTATGGCGTAAGTCTGATTTTCCTGTGTTGAGGCCATAAGGAGTACTCTCTCTCTCTCTCTGAGAGCACACCTTATTCCAAAGGCTTATCTGCTACGCGAAATAAGGCCTAGATAAGTATTAGAGAGTTAGGAGCAGAGTGAGCGCATAACAGAAGCAGCGCTGCCAGCGTACTCCTTTCTTAGACTTGATACGTCAACAATAAGCATAGCCTTATGCCATTTGGTTCAGCCGTTTTCAAGCTTTAGCGTTACAATTAAATACCAAATCATTTTATATATATAGATATGAGTGTATAGATAAAATCATAAACTCTTCATAGGGCTTACAGAAGAAAAGACAATAGATATTTGATTCCATTCAAAGTGAATAAAAGTAGTGCTAAGTGCCACTGATCCGGCTGAAAATGATCTTGGAGGGGTTTGCTGTTTACATAATCATTTTTGTACATATATGTACACGTGTTATCCAACTATTTTATCATGCGAAAAGTATACATACATACATACATACATACATACATACAGTATGTATGTACGTGCGGCTGTATATCTACCCTGTAGGGAAAATCTCTAGTTCCGAACTAGGTCGCTTCTAGTGCATTTTTCGACACTACTAGTGCGAGCTAAATCTCTTTTGCATGTTATCAACTGGCGAATTTAACACGGCGATGTCCTAGGCGGTGTCAATTGTCACCCTCTGCACTACATTTTCGATAGTTCCGAACTAGTACTAAATTCTACAGTTTTCACTAGTTCGCTTTTTGGCACAATTTCGATAGTTCTGAACTAACTACAAGTACCTACAAATTCTACAGTTTTACGTCTGCCGCTTAAGTGCAGCCTTTGACACACTACGTGCAAGTGGCGCGATGGCCGACTGGCTAACGCATGTGCCTTTCAATCTGAGGGGCGCGGGTTCGAATCCTGTCGGTGTCAAGGTGGATGATAATTTTTTTTTTTAATTTTTTTTTTTTTTGACTAATATTTTTTTATTTATTTATTTAATAAAATTTACAGTAATATTTAAGAAGTAATAAAATAAAAAAAAAATTAAAAATAAGCCTGAGGGATCGGAAAAGCATAATTAGGGGAACATTTCATTTCATATAAGATGCAAATAGTAAACTCTTTATATGAAACGCTTCACTAAACATCTGAGAATTGCAGAAATATACAAAGCCGACGGAAATTGAACGAACGAAAAATTTTCATAGAATTTTTGTCACTTCGAAATTGCATGCAAATCAAAGTGTGTCTTATAATGGCCACTCAATTCACTCCTCCTGAACTGGTGAGGGTCTAACTACAATTGATCTAGTTCCTTTTTGACACCTTTTCGCTAGTTCGGAACTAGAAATTTTGCTCACTAGTTATTGAGTTCCCTGCAGGGTATGGATAAATATTTTGCAATTGCTTTTCTTATCTAAAAAATTTGGTGTTTATTGTGTGATTAAGAGAATCCTCCACAGTATTATTAAGACAAATTAATTAAAAATATATTTTCATTATATTCATGTTGGTTCGGTTCTGTGAACATGTTACATAGATACATACTTACGTAAATCGACTTTATTTACCATCTGCCGCATCTAGGTATGTACATTAAGCCGTATCACGAAAATGAAGTTTGCGTGTGTCAGTTTTATTTGAACACTTATGTCGAAAAAATATTTTTGGTGTAAAAATTTTTTTTTTAGGCTCGCGTTAAAAACAGCTAAATCGCGTTTTTTGTAATAACTTTCTTATTTGATGTCGGATCTCTATGATCTTAATGTCACAGAAAAGGTCTCGCCCAGCACTATATTTGGCCCATATAAAGTTTCGACCTCAAAGATTGTTCTGAGTTTTATCTTTAAAAATTTTGGAGTTACTATCCCTAGATTTTTTTATTTTTATCACTAATACAAAGCTCTCAAAAAACCATGAGGACTCCGCTAAAAAAGTTGTAGCCTTTATTCACAAACAAAAAAGTTATACCGTTTTAAAATCAGAGAACCTGTTTTTTGAAAAATTATCCCAAGTTCTTATTTATATGAGGCAGTAACGCCATATAGTATGAGTTTTTGATTAAAAAGTATTCTAAGTCCTCGCTTGGCTTGAGTATGTACCGCGATGGAACAGCTACCAATACAGGACACATGATATGCAAAAAATTATTGATGATTGGACTATTCGTGCTGATCAACGTTATTTATATTGAATGATAATGGTTGTAGTGAAGATTTGGCAAGTATTCAAGTGGGATCTCTAAGCACAGCGCGCTGGCTTACAACGGCTTCACGATTTCTGCACACGTGCGTATCGTAAAATCATCCAAGTTATGTATTTAGAAAAACTGCTAGAGTTCGTTGTAAAATTATACGCGCCTAAAGAGACAACGGAAGTCTAAATCTATTATCAATACTTGCGCTGGATGCGTCGTCTGCTCTTAGAAATGCAGTTAATTATTCAGCCTACAATTGAAAACAACGCACTTTACTTTAGTCCCGAAAACATCTTCTTATCTATGATCACCGAGACCGAAAATGACGATGACCTCCAAATTTTGAGATATTTATGAAAGAAGTTTCAGAGCTCTGAAAGTGAATTCTTCGTCGCTTATATTAATTTGCTCACACTCAAAAAAAAAATTACTCAGATTATGCAAAAATAGGAATGATTCGGCGCAAAAAACATATTTTCATTGTTTTTAATACAATTTTCTTTCAAAACGTGGTTTTTATTCCTTGATTTAAAGAAAATTGTACATCAAAACAATGAAAATATGTCTTTAGCGCCGAAACATTCCCATTTTTCCATAATCTGAGTAAGTTGTTTTTTCAGTGCAGGTTTCGAACGTTTAAAACAAATTGGAATTTATGTGCAGGGTATTCTCTTCCTTCTCATATGCGTTTTATATACATATATGTATGTACGTATAGTTTTTTCCCATTTTCTTTATTTTTATTACCCCAACAATAGTTACTCATACGCCCCCCCCCCCCCCCCCCCCCATCGGATCGCTTTGTATGTGAAAACTGAAAATGTTTTCTTAAATATCTCGAAAATGGGAGCTGATCCGGATTTTCTAAAAACGTCATCGTAATCTGTAGTTAAAAATTAAGCTGACGTGTTTCGTCGTTTCTCTGTGGCAATTTTTTTTATAAAAAAACAAGTGTTTTATTTTACAACGTTATAACTTTTTTGTTTGTGAATAAAGGCTAGAATTTTTTTGGGAGATTCCTCATGGTTTTTTGAGAGCTTTGTATTAATGATAAAAATCTAGGGATAGTAACTCCGAAATTTTTAAAGGTAAAACTCAGGACAACCTTTGTGGTCGAAATTTTATATGGGCCAAATATAGTGCTGGGCGAGACCTTTTCTGCGACATTAAGATCATAGAGATCCGACATCAAATAAGAAAGTTATTACAAAAAACGCGATTTAGCTGTTTTTAACGCGGGCCTAAAAAAAAATTTTTTACACCAAAAATATTTTTTCGACATAATTGTTCAAATAAAACTGACACACACTAAACTTTTTTTTTGTCCATATAACGTGATACGGCTTAATGTACATACATACATACAGACATCTATACATAAAAGCTCCCTGCAAAAAAATGTGCGATTAATCCCGAAAGAGATTTGTCCCGGATTGATCTCTTTCGAGAGCAATCGGTCCACAATTAGTCCCCGATTGTTATCGTACGGGTATAAATGTAGGCTAATTGTAGACCAATTGTTCCCGAATGGGTATAAATGTAGATTAATCGCTTTCATTCCGAACGGGTACAAATCTAGATTCCTTAAATGTAGAAATTTTACAAAAATATGCAATGTATTTCAAATTTCTAGAATAACCGGTAAAACGAATTGAACACCCTTTCTTTTAATTACAATGATTAATAATAATTTTAACAAAATGTTGCCTAAAATATCCTATGAAAAAATCCTTTACATTACGCTCATATAATGCATACTCAAAACTTACAATTTTTTTTATTTATTTATTGAGATTTTTTTTCAAAAGTAAAACATTATATAATCTTTATTTAAATATGTATCAACATTTCCAATTTTTTAAAGATTGTTATTAAAAATTGCCTTGGCTAACAACTTGGAAAAATCTACATTTGTACCCGTGCGGAATGAAAGCGATTGATCTACATTTGTACCCGTTCGAGATGAAAGCGATTAATCTACATTGGTACCCGTTCGGGTATACAAGTTGAACAATTAGTCTCTTCATAGGACATGCTCGAACAAATGCGATCAATTCACTCCATATAAAGGGATGTAAAATTGTATTAGTCGCATGCTCCCTTGCGATTGATCCCGGACACGTCCCGGATTAATCGCATTTTTTGCAGGGTAAAAGCTTTTACATACACGCATACAAACATTATTCACACATACAATTTACATTTTTATGCTCTGGTATTTAAACGTAGACGCGAGTCTGCATCAATTCTCAGTACAATTTCGATCACGAATCACGTATCTTCAACGAAAGCAATTAAAAACACATTTCCAAAGTCAAGAAAATTTTAAATTATATACACACATATCGTGCTTTGTGACTTTGTATCCTTTGAAATAAGGTCAGAAAAGAAAACCGCCAAAATAGATCATCTCAGTGCAAAGAGAAAAGCTCCCTCCGTTTATTTTATACCATTAACGGAAGGAAGTGCAATAACAACAACAACAACAAGTGACAGAACTGTGAAACGAAGCAAAAGTTTTACGGCAATGTTTAAGGCGCGTTTAAAGCCGACGAACAACACGCCGCAATCGGATTTATCGCTCAAGGTTGTTAATGAAAAATTATGTATGTACATAAAATACTCAAATGCAATCGTAGTACTTGTTGCACTTTGTTTTTAGTGATTTGTTTGTATACAATTTTTTCAAAATGTTCTCATAAAATGAACGATACTACTTGGTTGAAGCTGGTTGAAGAGCTTTAATGGGCTTAATTGATGAGCCAATTGATTATTTGTACACAATCACAAGAGAAATAAAAATATTGTTGATTAAATAAATAGGCGTGTGTATGTGCATTTGTTCTTAGATACAGATTTACATATTTACATACATATGTACATACGGATGAACTTATTATTGAAGTAAATATGGACGGAACTAAATATGAGTACACAGAATCTTGCGCGGGACTATGGATTGAGGTCAATGTAAAAATCGTATGTTAAAAACTATACACACATGCATACATACATACATATGAATACGACATTAATTTTGATTATATGCATGTAATAAGGCTGGCTTTTGCTTTTTCTCTGCTGCCTTTTTTTATAAAAGCTGTCGCCTATGCCAAGCACATACGTACATTCATACATACTAAGTATTATATTAATATATTCTAATTTACCTGTATTCCATTTTAGCCACCCAACGCCATTAAAAAGGGGGTGTCCAATGAATTTTAACATACTTTCTTGCCTCCATCTTTACTTTTTCTACCATCGAAAATCCAAACAAAGAAAAAATACAAACTAATGACAAAAAAACCTTCACAAGCAATAAGTACTTAATTGGAAGCAACCGTTCTTAGCATTATCTACTATATTAACATTTTTAAAATAGTCGAGTTGGTGTTGTTGCTTTGAAGGTAATTTGATGCATAAGCGAGTATTCTTTTCATGCTTGGGTACGACAGAAATGCGCCTATACATACATATAAATATTGATTCAAAATACGATATTGTGCAAGTTCGCAATCGAAGAAGGAAAAATAACGATCCGTAACACAATTCTTAAACGAGTTTAGTAGCGGAGAAATCATGCAGAAGAATGTCCCTTTATCCAGTCAAATTAGCAATAAGTTCAATGACAAATCGCCTGCCACCACAACAGAAGTGCCAACAACAGCCGCTAAAACAACAGCAGCCACAACAACAGCAGCATCAACAACAACAACAACAACCGAGAAATCCACATTGATGAGACGTAACAGCTTAACCACAACAACCGTTATCACAAAAACGAACAGCGGTGCTCGTTCTGTATTCGTCGGCCATAAAAATGTTATTTATAACCGCAGCACGATCAGTACCCTTATAAGCGAACTTCACGATACTGGCATACGCGATACTAATACCTTGCATTTGCCATTGGTTGATGAAATGGACGAAGAGTTGACTCCGAATGATGACAAAACATTGGCTGTGGCTGTGGCTGAGCAACAGACGAAATTAGTTCACCCAACAAATGCATTGCTTCACTCAAATGTTTCGGCGATGCGAACTTTGCTGCCACCCACGACTACTAGAGCCAAATCGGAAGTAAAACCGCATGCTTCCCTGCCACGTCTTATTATCAACATAGAAGCATCAGATAGCGAAAAAGTTGCTGGCATCGGCGGCGGAGGTGGTTTTAGTGCGCCCACACGCAAATACTCGGCACATTCGCTTTTTGCCGGTGATCTGGAATCGGGTAGGCATAATGCCACCACCATTAACATACCAATTAGTCCTGGAGCTGGTAGTGTTGGTGGAGGCGGAGGCGGAGGCAGAGGAGGTGGACGTCGTTTTAGCCAATTCAACTTTGCGCTGCGTCGTTTTTCACATGCACACAGTGCCACGGTACATTTGTGGGAAGAACCCAACAACAATTAATGATTATCCAAAAATAAACATTGTAATTAACAACTTGCGCGCGCACTCGCGATCGCTCTAACCACAAACACGCTCTTTGATCTTCTGCTCTGCTCCCTCTAACAATGCGTCTGCTCTAAATAACTTGCTCGTTCTCTCCTTACGTTGTTCTTTTATTTTGAATTCATACTGTCTTGTTTTTGTTGTTTGATTGTACTCGTACTTAGCCCTTGCAAGCTTGGAGATATGTACTATGTACATATGTATATCGAGTGTTGCTTGAGCCCAAAATTCGAATTTATCCTTTGAAGTTGTTTTTATTAAAGCTCCTTTTTTTACGCTGTCTTGGTTTTCTACTAACTGCTGAGAGTCCTACCGGCCAGTCTGGTTATTGTTTATGCAATGTGCTTGATGAATGTTCCCATTTTTTACCATTTTGTTGTTGTTCTGATTAATTTAACGTCTACTAATAATAAATCTCCCAGCCGCTTGGCATCGCTTTTAGCATCATAATGCAAAAAGTGAAAGAAGTCCTAGTGCAAACTTTTTGTTTATTTAAACTTTTTATACCCTTCGTCAACATGAAATGGCATTATAACTCTGTGCCAAAGCGCGATTGTTGAATGTACCAGAAGGAAGCGTGGCAGATCTATCAAAATATATACCGATATGATCAGAATCCTGAAGCTGAGTTGATTAAGCCACTTTTGTGAATGCGAACTAGTTCCTCAGTTTTTGAGATATCTGCTTGAAATTCGGTATCGACTAAATCGGAGCACTATAGCATATAGCTGCCATACAACCGATTGTTCAGATATATTTTATGACATATTTCACCATTTAATCAACTAGGAAGTTTCTAATCTTTGTACACATAAGCCACATAATTGAAAGCACAAATTAATAAAACTAGTGGCGTTTTCTTTTCTGAGAAAAAAATGTTGCCAATACTACCTCAATTATCGAATCACGTAACCAGATTTTCTATAAAATAACTGAATTTGTAAATAATGGTGCCCTTTTACATAGTTAGAGGTCAATATTCGCTGAAGTGGTCATACAAGCTTACAAGATGGCTAATAAAAAATAAAGGGCAACATTACTTCGAGAAAAGAAAACGACATTATATGACCACGTAAAATTTTATTTCCCCATTCACGAGAGGCATAAAGTATGCGGTACGGCCAAAGACAGCTGCGCTCTTACTTGCTTTTGTTCTTTCGTTCCTTTTTTTTGTTTTTTTTTCATATTAATCGTTTGCTTTTGCTCGTCTTGCACAATCTGAGCACATTTCCACAATCGCGCGCCCATCGTGCTCATCTCTTTGCAACGCCTCAACTTTGTATGCAACTATTTACTGTGTTTTACTTTTTGCTTGCACTATTTCTTGGTGTGTTGTTGCTGTCGTTGCTGCATCTTCTTCTTCATCTATTTATGTACATATACTTTCCCACAATCTAAGCAATTGTTTTGCTATTAAGAGCCCACAAAATGGAAGCCATAAGTTGAGTCCCGTGACATTGACTTAACCCGGCAGCCGACAAGTGGACTTTTGTGGCAATGTTGGCGAGTTGGGTTGCAACAAAACACATGTAAAACAAATAAAACTTAAAGCAGGGTATCTTAAAGTATTCCTATACATATGTAAGTAAGTAGTTCGTAAAGCTGAGCACTGGATGTTGAATTATGCTTTTAGAATAGGTTAAGCTCGTTATCTCGGGGAAAATGTGTACCTATATAATTTTAATTATCTTTAACTATTCTGCAAGTAATAGCATATTACACAAAAAAAAAACATATTGATTTTGCATCACTCATCCGCTTGGAAAATCTTAAAGCTTTTGGTTTTATAAGAAGTATTGCAACAGAACAAGTTCTTGTTATACCTTTCATGAGAATGAAATGGTATTATAACTTAGTGCCAAAAAAATTTTGTCGAAAGTACCAGAAGGAAGCGTGGGGGACCCACCAAAATATATACCGATATGATCAGAATCACGAGCTGAGTCGATTAAGCCATGTCCGTCCGTCCGTCTGTGTGAACGCAAACTAGTCCCTCAGTTTTTGAGATATCTGAATGAAATTCGGATACAGGTATGTTGTTATATGCAGCTGATCATTTGTCGGAACCGGCCGAATCGGACCACTATAACATATAGAAAACAACCGATTATTCAGATATACATGAAATTTTTGGATGTAATTTGTGCATAACTTCCCCATTTAAACAGCTAAGGACATGAAACTTTGAAGTAGACGTGCCCATTTTGGCCCAAACAAGGTTACCGAAAATTGTCAAGATCGGACCACTATAACATATAGTTCCGCAACATCCGATTATTCAGATATACACATTTTGGTGTATAACTCCTCCATTTTAACAGCTAACGGCGTGAAATTTTGAAGTATTTGTACCCATATGGACCCAAACGGGATTGCCGAAAATTGTCAAGATCGGACCATTATAACATATAGCTCCCATACAAACGATTGTTCAGATATGGACATTTTGGTGTATAACTCCTCCATTTAAATAGCCAAGACACCATTTTTTCTAATAAATCTTTCCATAAATAACCCACAGAATTAAAATTATAAATTAAACTTAATCCGGCTATGTAGGTACATACATAGGTAACTTTTCATTTCCCCACTCATGAAAGGTATGAAGTCTTCGGTACGGCCGAAGACAGCCGCGCTTTTACTTGTTTTTAATTTATATGAAACACACACAAACGTTTTTGTTAGTGGATATACAATTAGCCGTTCTCAACGCAAATTAAAGATATCTCTAATTTTTTTTAATTAGTCACCAAACTCCACCTCTAACCCCCCTCCCCTTCTCCCCCTCCATATAAAAGCGAAAGGTTATAGAAACTTTTTTTGTTTGCTTGTTTTTCCGACAGGGTAGGAATATGACACTGAAGATGACGCATATTAGCCGAAATCGGTTTGTCACCAAACCAAACTTGACAAGGGATGACGGAAAATCGTTTCACATTATAGAAAATTTTTTGAATATGCACGTATGTATAAAACATTCATAAAGCTAATACGGGTTAAGACTTTCGATATCCATCCTCCATAATCAACTGAAGCAAAACAAAAAAAAAAAAAAACCGACTTAAATGGAAAATCGTGCTAACGATCAAACGGCATTTGTTTTCGTTTCCAATGTCATCTACATTGTCATGACCAGCGTCGTGCAGCATCCGATTCAGAAGTAATTTGTCGAACATAAAAAACCCCCGCCAGCCAAGCAAAATAAAAAGCGACCACTTTTATAACAATCGGCCGCCCATTAAAGATGCAACGGAAAACTACAACAAATGGCTCGAATTGCATTGAATTGGAGCTCAGAAAATGCGCGCCTGCTGGCCACAAATGCAAGACATTGCCATGATGGTTCACTCTTTAAGCGGACTATTTGTGGGCGCTCTCTCGTCTCGTCATCTCGTTCTGTGCGGCGGCTGCTGTGGTTGCTGTCAGTGTAGAGTAGTGCTGCTGCAGCTGCTGCGACTGCAAATTTCTTGTCTTAATCTCGCTTGCTTTGGCCAGCAAGTAACTCGAAATGGCCAAATGGCTCTGTGCAATTGCAGTCTTCGCGCGCGCTCCATTCAACCACAACGTACAAAAATATCTACTTAGTGCATATCCGCGCCGATCGCAACGCTTCCATATTTATACAGATACATTTTTTTTTTATCACGTTTGAGCTTTGCGCGCAACTGCATTTGTACAGACACGTGCATACATACATAAATACGCGCATTGATCGCAGCAAAGTTTTTATTATTTGGTATAAAAAAGTCAGTGTTATTAGCAATGCGATTTGCCCCTCAATCAAATACATAAGTACTTTGCCATTTATTAGGTCGAATTAGATTTTCGTTCCATTACGATGGCTATAAAACTGCAATGAACTCCATTTTTTGTTTGAGGTGTTTACTTAATGATAAACTGTTTTTTTATTTTTATTTTTTTTTTTAGAGCTGTAGTAGTTTGTTTTTAAGTTGTTTATTTTCTGACTTGACTTGGCTTGAATTAAATTTAATGCATTCAATGATCTCGATTAGAAATCATAATCGAAAGTTAACAGTCTTGAATATATGTATGTAAATTGCAAAAAAAATAATTATATACAAATTAGATTTTTATATGTACATATTTACCTACATACATATCCACATATATCTGTACATACATTTATTAATTCGCAGAAAAGTTCAAATGCATTAAACAAATGGCGGGAGGTTGAATTCGTAAATTTTGCGCATGCACGCCAACTTTTAAATTAAAAAAAAATACAAATATACAAATTTAAAGTCGCCTGCGCCACTTTGGCTCTCGTAAATGACGCACCGTCGCACAGTGGACGATTCGCCTTCGCTAGCGGCGCAAAACTAATAACTTCGAAAGTAGAAAACATATATTTGGCCGTTTTTTTTATTAAGAAAAACATCAAGGAATTAAAAAAAAAACTAGTAAACCCTGCCATGCGATGCTGTGGCTTTCAATTACACTGTGCGACAATTTAAGGGTGGAAGATCACTTATTGCCACATTTGACAATTTTTTGTAATGTCATTTTAAATTTGACTTCCCCTTAAAAATTACAGAATATACATTGGTTTAAGTCCATAGATTCTTATTAATAAATATAAAATGAAGCGTAAAATTAAAATTTTGAACAGTTGGCAACCCTTTTTGTAAAAATTCTAATAAATTACTTATTTTCAAGCAAACCCCTTTCATATGACACCTCAAATTTAAAAATCAAACAAACTATAGCGTAAAACTGAAATTTTGAACAGTTGGCAACCCTTTTTTTTTAAATTATAATAAATTACTTATTTTCAAGCAAACCCCTTTCATATGACACCTCAAATTTAAAAATCGAACAAACTATAGCGTAAAACTGAATTTTTGAACAGGTGGCAACCTTTTTTCTAAAAATTTTAATAAATTACTCATTTTCAGCTCAAGCCCTTTAATATGGTATCTGAAATTAAAAAATTAATCAAACTATACAGGAGAATTAAATTTTTAAACGCGTGGCAACCTATTTCTGAAATATTAAATCAAGGCAAATTCATTATGGTAATGACACGGCGAATTCGGCAATATTCGCCTCGATTCGCTTTAAGTTTTTGTCCATCAAAATGTCAAACTCAAAGTAAAATTTTTCCTTGTTTGACATTCTGCTGTATTCTTCTGTACACGGTGAATTAAAAATCTGAAGAAGAAGAAGTCAGCTGTTCACGTACCATTACCATAAGAATGAATTTGCCTTGTATTAAATCTTCCTGCACATCTACAGGTCAAGCCCTTTCATTTGACACCCCATTTTCGAAAATCGGTATAACGGTGTAAAAGTTATGGTGCGTACAAAAAATCGCTTAGCGTAATATATATAAAGATGTGTTTAAAAAAAATTAATTTAAGACATTTTTTTTATAAATTTTTTTTTTTTTTTTTCTTGTTTTATTATTCCAATTATGTATATAAATATTTCTAAAAAAAAATAATAGATAGAGGAGGAAAAATCCGTCTTATTCAATCTAAAAATTTGAGTTTTCCGCCGCCAGCGAAGTAGAATCGCCCACTGTGCGTCGCCGCTGCCGCATTTCAGAATAGACAACCGCGCCGCACCGCGTCAATCAAATTGTTGTTAAATTGGCCAAAAGCTTTCCGACCACTTTACGCACACACTCCGCGCGCCCCGTTGTTAGGAATAAATAATGTTTACATACTACAAAATAATACTACACAACAGGTTTGTTGTTTACATTGCACGCGTAACTTTTCGTACGATTATTTGATATCAAGAGACACTTTGAATGCACTGAGTACTCAGCATTTCCCATTCGCCAGCACTCAAGTTGGTACACCATTATCAGCCATAATCACCCAAAACGTTGAAGCAACATTCATGACAACAACAGTGTAGCAAAGAAAATTAAATCTGAGTGAAAATACACTAACACGTCTTTGTGTGAAAACTTTTCAAATCACTCAATTTGGGAATGGTTTATTGAGTTGTGCGCTACTTTGGTCGCTCGATTCGGTGATCTTCTTCAAAATTTAAATAACCCCGATTGCCTCCAGTTGATTGTTAAGTTAACTCCGCATTAACTAGATAATCCGGATTATCGCTGCCGTCTGTAAAGCTTATCTCAATAAGCAACTGGTGTTGATATTGCGTACTTAGTATGAATTTTGATGGACAGGAAAAGCAATTGAAAACGCCAAGGACATTAAACAGAGCAATGCGTGAGAAATCAAAAACTTTGCTGTGCACTTCAACTTTAAACTCAATTAATCATAAACTCATACGCTCGTCTACAACGTAAGAATTTCATATACCATGTATGTAGTACTATGTACATATATCTGGGCAATATTTTTCAAGACAGTGCGGGCGCTGCTGCATACCTTCGTGTTATCAAAAGAGATAAAGCAAAGAGTTAATACAAATCCACATAAAAAGAGCTCATACAAATCATACGTACATACATACATACATACATATGTACATGAGCAAATATGTCGGTAGTATATTCACGTCACACTGTCGACGGTATCAAAACAAAAACAACAACAGAAACATAAACAAAATACGCGGGTGTTTGATAAATCCGTGACTTTTTGAAACTCGCGACCGTTGTGGTCGTACTATCACAAATGATGTCGATAAAATCCATGGAATGATATTGGACGATCGGAGAATGAAAGTGTGTTAAATAGCTGTGTGTGTTAAATAACTGAGCGCATAAATCACATATTATATGAATATTTAGACATGAAAAGCTATCCGCGCGATGGCTGCCGCGATTGCTTACACTTGCTAATAAGCGTAATCGGGTAACAACTTTAAAGGAGTGTTTGACGCAATCCGAAAGCATTTTTGTGCCATTTTGTTACCGTAGATGAAACTCGGATCCATCACACCACAACTGAAACCCAAGAACAATCAAAACAGTGGGCTTATCCGGCCTTACGTGCTCCAAAGAAGCCCAAAGTGGGTCTGTCGGCTAATAAGGTTATGGCCACAGTTTTTTGGCATGCACGAGTTGCCATTCACATCGATTATCTTGAAATGGGCAAAAAAAAAAAGATTACCGGCGAATATTTCTCAGAGCTTTTGCACAGAATGGATCCTGACTTGAAGAAAAAACAGCCGCATTTAGTGAGAAAAATAATTCTGTTTCATGAAGACAATGCACGACCGCACATGTGTGTAGTCACCATGGCTAACTCACCCGCCATATTCTCCAGCTTTAATTCCTTTGATTACTTACTGTTTTACAAACCTGAAGAAATGGCTGGGTGATAAGAGATTTGGATCAAATGAAGAGATCATCACAGAAGCAAATGCCTGTTTTGAGAGCCTTGAAAATCCTATTTATTGGACGGTATAAAAAAATGCGAAAAACGCTGGACGAAAGTGCATCGAGCTAAAAGGAGATTATATTGAAAAAGAAAAATGCACTTTTGCCGAAAAAGTGAATGCTTATTGAATAAGTCACGAACATAACAAACAACCCTCGTAAGCTTGCCGTCAAGTGGGAGGGAAATCGCCGCTTAGCGTTTAAACTTTAAAACTTTGACGTCTGGGTGCCTTGGCGAACGCAACAAAAACAAAAACAAAGTACACACATAAGCAACAACATACAGAGAAATGAAAACGCATCTCTTCTCCAACCTTATTATTTTATTATCTGTTTGATAGCTGGCAGTGGCAGCGGTGAATTAAACATTTGTTAAAGCATTCGTTTTAGTTAGTCGCTGAGCAAAAGGCCAACACGTTAGTTAGTTAGTAGACCGTGTGCGAAAGTGCGCGCTTCTAGTAGATCCGTGTACGCGGCGAATTCTGGGTTCTACGCCGAGCGAGCGAGCAGCGTTGCGCGTGCGTGTGTGTTGTCCAAAAGAAACAAAGAACGAAATATTTGAAAATTAAATTGATATTTGGTTTTAATTGCCGTCGGTGTTCGGCTTTTCCTTCTTAACTCTAATTACATACATACACACATTCAAACATATGTATATGTACATACGGATAGTACTTTATTTAATTTATCTGGTTTGTAATTAATACAAATGACTGTCTGGGCGGACGTGGTTCACTTAAATATTTTGGCGCAAGCGAGACAGATGAATTCTTGCGCAAAAATTATACATTTAGATTTTTTTTTTGTTTTAAATACATTAAAGTTTCGCATTTTTTTTTTGCATTTTCGTTGTATTTTTTCAATAAATTTTTTATGTAATTTAATTAAAATTAAATGTGTGTTGTAAGCGCTTAAATATAGAGGAAAAAAAGAAGCATGTCCTCCTCAAAATACCCGTCCTGGACAAAATTTACAAATGTGTACCATGCTTATACGCTCTTACGTCCGAAGAAAGAAGAAATGGTAAATCAAACCGTAAATTAAACGGAGTGACAACGAAATCGCATTGCTAATATTTATAATAATATCGTACTTAATCATATGAAGCGAGCGAGCGAGCGAATATTTATAAAATTATTAAAAATTATCTTAGTCTAGATAATTCAACAAACATAAGTGTACAAATATTTAAAGAGACACAGATAAACGCAAATTAAATTAAGTGTCATCTATCGAAACGAGTGAAGTGTTTTTTTTTTTTTCTTAATTAATATACATACCAACATACATATTTGGCGGCGTGTTCGTTTCTTGTTTTTTGTTGTTTTGCTATTCCTTGCGAAATCTTATCATCATCAGCGCCATCGTCATCCTTCACTCATTCGCCCATCCATCAAATTCCGATCTTACGCGCGGCAACCTAAATTAAGTTGTTGGTTGACCCACTTGAGATTTTTTCAATTGCTGTCCAAACACACGGCGCGTAAGCCATTCCCCTTGTACCCACTTTGAATTCGTATCCAAAAGAAAGGCGCAGGCCGCTGTACGCACCACATTTAAAATGAAGGTGTCAAAGAGTTTCGACGAGATAATTCTGAGCGCGTCCCGCTTAAGTCTTACCAGTTTACGTTCGCCGTATCGCAAGAAATCGAAAAGTGTTAGTATATAATAGTAGTATATGTATAACAATAGTAATTATTTTTTTAATATTTAGTATTTCCACTAAAAACTTTAAATAGTTTTTAGGCTTTTGATGTAAATTAATTTAGGTCGCTCTTTGAATAGCTTTTCCTCTATTTGGTTTAGTGTTATAACGACCATCACGTACTTAAGTGAATTTTCCCTTCGTTTCGTTACACACTTTAAAGGCCTATATTTGCAAAAACAAGAACATAAATGAACGTCAACTGAAATAGAAAGATAAGAATGTTTTCTTAAAGTACTGAGGACAAAATGTACAGTGAGTGGACTGAAATTTAAATATTTGGGTACCGTTAATGCCTTTTGTGTAAAACCCGCCTTTCAACCACTTGCAAATCTATGTAGACTCAAAAAAAAACAGCTGAAGCTGAAGATGTTTGTAGCAAAATTTCGTTCAAAATAATTTTATTGAAATGCATATCTATGTACATATGTATGTATGTATGCATTCTAATGTGCATTTAAAATTCAAGTTAACGATATTTTACAGACCCGCCAAAAAAATCTTCGAAAGCAAGTTATTTATTTAAAAATTTTCTAGAAGAACAAAATTCACAACTAATTGCCTAAAGGGGAAATTTTCACAAGTGATTTTTTAAGGTTCAATTGAAACCAAAGTGTCCTAACTATGTTTTCTATCAAAGATTCTCTTGGGTAAAAATTTTCCCAAAAAATTTCCCGAAAGGAAAAAGTTTCAAAAAGTGATTAATTTTCGTTTCGTCGTTTTCGTTTGAAAAACAAAAAAAATCAAATAAGATTTTCGCAAAACAAGCGCTTAAAAAAATTCCCAAAAGTTTTTCTAAAAGGGAAATTTTTAAAAAGTATCTTTTTATTGTTCAATTGAAAGCTTCCTAATTAAGTTTTCTAAAAAACAAAAAAAAGTTTTGAAAAAAAATTTTTCCGAAAATTTCCCGAAAATTTCTCAAAAATTTCCCTAAATTTTTAATATTTTCATACAAATTAAACGCACTCTTATGTATATACATATGTAGATATACATATATGTATGTACATTAGGATGTACATTAGGGTGCGTTTAATTTGTATGAAAAATGTAAAAGTTCATAAAAAGAATCGTTAGTTTTAATTTTAAACGCACTCTAATGTACATACATGTAGATTAGAGCGGGTCAATTTGTATGGCAGGATTTTTTGCAACATTGGTTCTAGCGAATTCAGATGATGCATAAAATTCTAAGAACCAAAGTCTGCCTGTACACTCTGGAATGGAATTTACAAAAAAAAAAAAAAAAAAATTTATATGGTACTTTGGAACAAGTTATTTTTTTAAAAATATGTCCAATTTTGATATATCGGAAACTAGATTTGACACAGAATATGATATTCAAAATTAGGAGAAAATTTTACTTTCGAAAAATGTGATTTCAAATTTGGTGGTCAAAAATTTAATAACTGTATTTTTCCCTAGTTCCATTTTTTTGAAAATTCGTAGGCTACACCTTTCCAGTTTAAGTTCAGAAGTCCAGAAAAATACAATTGAAGTTCAGAATTTCCAATTGAACTTAACTGGTGTAGAAATCCATTTAGAGCTATGCTTCCGTGAACTTTTTTGTTCAGTATTATCGGTAGAGTACGTCTATCGGCGAAACAAAGTTGAAAAAAATTTTGACCCGCCCTAATGTACACACTCAAATATGCCGTAATATGAAATTTTCAGTTTTGTAATAAGTGAGCGTGCGAAATTATTATTTTTATTAATTATTTTCTGTCTTCTTTTTGCAAAAACAAGTTTCGTGTGTGTTCTAAATTATTCTTAATTAAAAATAGCCGGAATCGATTTTTTGTTTATCATTTCTACTTCCTTTTTTAAATACAAAAAAAAACTGGTTAATCCGTGTGTTACAATAAACAGCTGTTAATTTACATACAAATGCACACATAAATGTGTTATTTAACTCGCTGTTTTTTGAACTCATTTTTTGTAAGGTGAAAGATTTATTCATTATGATTTTAATAATTCATATGCTAGTTTAGGAAAGGGCAAACCAAACAAAAAAAAACACCTGCATGTCCTTTAACAGATTTTTACACATTTATCACAGGGTATTTCTTTTGCTGAAAGAAAAATTTAAAATCTCATAAATTAAAAAAACTTTTATAAGTACCGTGTAAAATAAAAAACACTTACAAAATAATGAAAAAATCACATTTTTGCTTACTAAGAAATTTGCTTAATTTTGAAAGCAACTATTCGGCGTTTTCTTTCGGCTTAAAGCATTCAAGTTTCCCGTTTTTTCTTGGTCGTGTACACTAATATCATGAATACAATTCAGTTGTAACTTTTCTAAATCAACCAAGAAAAAAAACTTACTCAAAACTCTCTTTTTACATCTGTGATTTTACGAAAAAAAAAATGTTACTCATTTTTTAACTGAGTGTCCGGGATCAATCGCAAGGGAGCAAGCGGACTAATATAATTTTACATCCCTTTATATGGAGTGAATTGATAGCATTTGTTCGAGCATGCCCTATGAAGAGACTAATTGATCAATTTATATACGCGCACGGGTACCAATGTAGATTAATCACTAGCATACCGAACGGGTACAAATGTAGATCAATCGCTCACATCCGGAGCGGGTACAAATGGAGATCAATCGCTTTCAGCACGAACGGGTACAAATGTAGATTTTTCCAAGTTGTTAGCCAAGGCAATTTTTAATAACAATCTTTAAAAAAATTTTAAATGTTCATGCATATTTAAATAAAGATTATATAATGTTTTACTTTTGTAAGAAAATCTCTATAAATAAATAAAAAAATTGTAAGTTTTTAGTATGCATTATATGAGCGTAATGTAAATTATTTTCTCATAGGATATTTTAGGTAAAATTTTGTTAAAATTATTATTCATCATTGTTATTAAAAGAAAGGGTGTTCAATTCGTTTTACCGGTTGTTCTACAATTTTTGAAATACATTGCATATTTTTGTAGAATTTCTACATTTAAGGAATCTAGATTTGTACCCGTTCGGAATGAAAGCGATTAATCTACATTTATACCCGTTAGGGAACAATCGGGACTAATTGTGGCCCGATTGTTCTCGAATGAGATCAATCCGGGACAAATCTCTATCGAGATTAATTGCACATACTTTTGTAGGGTATATAATTACATATTCATGCATATGTCTACTGGTACATAATAGTAGCAGATGTATGGGCTTATTTTAAGTACATATACATATGTACATATATGCACGCATTCATTTATCAATTTGAGAATGCATGAGCAAAGCAGAAGAAAAATTGTTTATGTGCTCTGATATTAAAAATGAAATTAATAGACAAGTTAATGGATCTAAGTGGTAATAACTAACTAACTAAGGTAAACCATTTCAATATTGCCACACACATAAGCATGTAAATATTGTACATCCATAAATAAATATGCTACATACATACATATGTAGCTAAGGTGGCAAAGCAGTGGTTATCAACGAATTTGACTAACAGAGCCACATACGACAGCCGCGTCATAAACTTTACAACAACATAGTTTTCGCAATGACAAAACTTAATAAATAAACCAACGCAAAAGCCAAAGCGATGTTTTTGTGGGCAATTGAGGGCCACAAATAATGCAATTCCTGCTCTGGGTACTTTTTCTTTCCTTATATGTACTTGGTGGTATGGTATCAACTACATATCGTCGTACCATACGAAAACTAGCATACGTTTTATTATGGCTGACGAAAAGTAACAAGTTCGATTTTTGGCTGACGAAAAATAACAAGTTCGACTTTTGACTGACGAAAAGGAACAAGTTCAACTTTTGGCTGACGAAAACTATCAATTTCGTTTAAACAACAAAAATTTTAATGTAAAAACAGTATTAAGCACTGATACCTTTCGTACAGAATTTTTTTATTGCTAGCTTTCGCCAGAAATTTTAAATATGCTAGTTTTCGTATGGTACGACGATATGTTGCGGATACCATGATTCTGGATAGCCTCCAGTTTTGATCCTAGCTAACTCATATAAGTCTGGGTTATTCAAGGTTTAATACGCAGCAGAAATAGAAGATTTCGGATCAGTTTGAATCGTACGCATCGGTAAAGAGTCTTCTTGGAAGATCACTCTTAAGGACGGTTATTAGCGATGCATAGAGGATATTCACCTAATGACGACGCCTGTGCTGATTTAAAAAGATGTCATTAGGTTTCAATGCATATTTACTTATTAAGTAGTTAATTTTAACTCATCCGCTTTTAACACGCATTTTTTCCAATTCTAAATTTACACACAAATTTTATGTACATATGCATGTATACCCGAGCGTGTGCTTACGCTGATGTAAGTAAACAGTTTTATTTCTCCGATTCAAATTGGCATGCAATAAGTAAATACATACATTAATTAACAATAAAAATAGGTAAAAAAACTTTTTAAGTTAAACGGTTTTATGTTATACATACATTGCAATGTTTAAGATAAATGTACTAAAAACCAAAAAATAATAAAATAGATACAGTCGTGGGAATTATAAACATTTGCATAGACTAGACTAAAATAAAACCGTGGGGCACGTCAATTGTCTACAATCGTTGATTAAAATGTTTGTTTTGTAATGTTACACTATAATTAGGCAGTTGTTCAACCGACAACGATGGACGTGTGATAAGTAGGGCTAGAATGTGGAAAAAAGCTAGCAAGCTCGATTATAAGCGAGTTTTAGGGTTTCATAGTGGTGAGCGAGTAGTACTTTTATCATATGTTTTGTCGATTAAAGACAAACTACGAGCAGTGAAACGATTCCTCGTGTGAATGTCCAACGATAAACTAGTTGAAACATCTCTTTTATTAACATGGAGTGTATAACTATTGGAATTTCCATGAGCAAGAAAATAGTAAGTATTTTCCTCACCGTCTGCGGGCCAACTGCCTAACGACGAATTAAACGATTCTTCTATCGCACATTAAGTCGATAATTTGTAGACAATTGACGTGCCTCCCGGTTTTATTTTAGTCTAGTCTATGCAAATGTTTATAATTCCCACGACTGTATCTATTTTATTATTTTTTGGTTTTTAGTACATTTATCTTAAACATTGCAATGTATGTATAACATAAAACCGTTTAACTTAAAAAGTTTTTTTACCTATTTTTATTTTCTAGTTTTTAGTTTTTATTTCGCATTCTGTTTAATTCATTTAGTGCTTCATTATTGCAAGGTTTCTTGCCCGTTAGTTTATTGCAGTCCAACGCCTCTATAGCGACCCACGCGCCACCTATCGGAAGTTTTTTTTAGGAAAATATTTCCTTTCAAGGTAGTAATACATGTTCCGAATTTCAGCCAAATCGGACCATAAATGCGATTTTTGTAAATATAGCGACCCACGCGCCACCTAGCGGAATTTTTTTTTAAAGAAAATATTTCTTTTCAAGGTAGTAATACATGTTCCGAATTTCAGCCAAATCGGACCATAAATGCGATTTTTGTAAATATAGCGACCCACGCGCCACCTAGCGGAATTTTTTTTTAAGAAAATATTTCTTTTCAAGGTAGTAATACATGTTCCGAATTTCAGCCAAATCGGACCATAAATGCGATTTTTGTAAATATAGCGACCCACGCGCCACCTAGCGGAATTTTTTTTTTTTTAAGAAAATATTTCTTTTCAAGGTAGTAATACATGTTCCGAATTTCAGCCAAATCGGACCATAAATGCGATTTTTGTAAATATAGCGACCCACGCGCCACCTAGCGGAATTTTTTTTTTAAGAAAATATTTCTTTTCAAGGTAGTAATACATGTTCCGAATTTCAGCCAAATAGGACCATAAATGCGATTTTTGTAAATATAGCGACCCACGCGCCACCTATCGGAATTTTTTTTTCATAATATTGCATTGTCATCGGGGTTATACATGCGTGCAAAATTTCAGATTAATCGGTTGACAGGAAGAGGGTGAAATTTGAATTACTAAATTTGACCCAAGAATAAAGAATAAATAATAAAACAAACGGGGTGAGCTAAATAAAACCGTTTAAAAATGGAAATTTCTTTGCATTCTTTTAAATTGCTTTGCATTTGCTCAAACCAATTTTGGCGTTTAACTGGGAAGCACACGGGGTTTCTTTGAAAATATTTCGTGTTGAATGAGCTTTTATTGATTAAGTGTAATAATGACATAAAATGGAGATGGAAATGGACTGACTGGTAAACGCATATTGGAGTAATAATTTCACTTACATACATACATATATGTAATTTCTATCTCTTACATACAAACAAAATATCGCCCTCAGCTCGAACATCAATTTTAATGACGTTGAATAAATCTCACATCCATGACATTCCTTTAGGCATTCGTAATTATCTGTCCTTAAGCGACCAAATAAACTTTCGTTAATTAAAAAAACTAGAAAAAATATTTGATTAGCAAAAGTAAATTTCCTTAAAAATAAATTTTACCTAATTGACTTGCTTTACTGCGCCAGCGTTAAATGAAAGGTAGAAATTGTTGACGCTGAGTCAAGCGAAAATTTGTTTGCGTATTTTTGGCTATACATATGTACATATGTATGTCGATAGATATTTATTGTGTCCTAATTGAAACAATATTTTTTGTTTTGCAATTATAAATTAGTTGTTGAATAGGGAGTTTTGCACAACTGTTTGCTTAAGTGTTAAGTAATGCAAAGGTTTTTTTTTGCCTCTACGTCAAACAGTTTTTTTTTTAACGCACAAGTTCTTGAAAACATACATTTATTTGCATAGTAAATACATATACATACATACATATGTATGTACAATGACCTCTAGCGACCTTAAAAATACTATTTTTTCCGGACTCTCTAAAAAAGGGGTCGAAATAACCCTTTCGTATGGGTGCTAGATGGCTAAAATGATCTGGAAAATTATTCGGCATAAAATTTCAGTTGAAGTTTCTTCAACAAACATCTTTGTAAAATTAACCTAAAAGACGACAGGAAGCGAAAAACTTATGGCGTTTTCTTTTCTACGAAAAAATGTTGCCCTCCTATATTCCAATTATTGAAATACGTAACTTGACTTTCTCTAAAATGGTTGAATTTGTTGATAATGGTACCCCCTCACTTTGTTAGAGCTTAATATTCGTTGAAATTACCAGACAAAGCTACAAAATTGCTAAGAAAATCAAACAGGGCAACATTATTTCGAGAAAAGAAAACGCCATTATACATATTCCTGAATGTTGAATGCGTTTTATTTCCGATTCTACTGAAGCGATCGAATTACTTGTTTTGCAAAAGATGATTTTTAACGACGTTTAACATGCAGGCAGAAAAAAGTTACATTAAGGTGGTATAAATTAAGTACTGGGCGGAAGTGACTCCATTAACGCATATAGGGTTAATCTATATATATAAAAATGATTTGGTATTTAATTGTAACGCTAAAACTTGAAAACGGCTGAACCAAATCAAATACTTCCTTAGGGGGGTTTGTTTGTTGTTACCACGCCAAGGTTTAGTCGAAGAAAAAATTAAAAAATGTTAGGGGGGCGTGGCACCTCCCATACAACCTTAATTTTTAAAGCCCATTATCTCTAAAACAGTTCAAGGTAGGGAACTGAAAATTGGTATAGAGGTAGGTGATATCAAAACCCTTCTCACTCAGAAAAGTGGGGGTTATCAGAAAAGGGGGCGTGGCACCTCCCATACAACCTTAATTTTTAAAGCTGATTATCTCTTAAACAGTTCAAGGTAGGGAGCTGAAAATTGGTATAGAGGTAGGTGATATCAAAACCCTTCTCACTCAGAAAATTGGGGGTTATCAGAAAAGGGGGCGTGGCACCTCCCATACAACCTTAATTTTTAAAGCTGATTATCTCTAAAACAGTTCAAGGTAGGGAGCTGAAAATTGGTATAGGGTAGGTGATATCAAAACCCTTCTCACTCATAAAATTGGGGGTTATCAGAAAAGGGGGCGTGGCACCTCCCATACAACCTTTATTTTTAAAGCTGATTATCTCTAAAACAGTTCAAGATAGGGAGCTGAAAATTGGTATAGGGGTAGGTGATATCAAAACCCTTCTCACTCAGAAAATTGGGGGTTATCGGAAAAAGGGGCGTGGCACCTCCCATACAAACTTAATTTTTCATGCTGAATATCTCTAAAATTGTTTACGCTAGGGGCTTGGAAATTGGTGTGGAGATAAACGATAACAATTCCATACTAACGCAAAATAAAGGAGTTATACGAAAAGGGGGCGTGGCACTTCCCAACAACACTTAATTTTTTAAGCTGAATATCTTTAAAAGGATTTAAGTCAGGGACCTGGAAATTGGTACAGAGCTATATGATATCAAAACAATTTTTGCGCATAAAAGTGTAGGTTATCGGAAAAGGGGGCGTGGCACCTCCCATACAAACTTAATTTTTCAAGCTGAATATCTATAAAAGCGCTTAAGGTTGGGACCTGAAAATTGATCAGGAGATTAACGATATCAATAGCGTGCTTATGAAACAAACAGTAGTTTTGGGAAAAGGGGGCGTGGCACCTCCCATGCGTTCTTAATTTTTAAGGCTAAATATCCTTAAAAGCGTTCATGGCATGTACATAGAAATCGCTATGCAGATATACGATATGTTCACCCAAAAAAAAAAAGATTTATCGCAAAATGGGGCATTGCACCTCCCATACGTACTAAACCTTTGAGGCTGAATATATCTAAAAAGGTTGGAGGAGGGGCCTAAAAACCATTATGGAGGTATACTATATCAATCCTCTTATTTACTTAGTGAAAATAGCCAATACTCAGTGAAAATAAATATCCGGAACAGAAAACTAAAAATGTTGTGTATCGTGCAGCCTTAAACTGCATACTAAAATTATATATTTTTGAAGTTGTATACACAATGAAGTAGTGAAAAATCGTTAATTTTCTATTTAAAATAATACCGGTGTAATAACAATTTTTGAAATGAAATTAATAAAAAAATCTATTTTGGGCAGAACGAAGTTTGCCGGGTCAGCTAGTACGATTATAAAGTAGAAACCCTACTCTCAAGCCAAAGACATTGGTGTACCAAAATTAGTGCTCGGACCATAAATAGCGAAGATATGAAAAAATGCATTTTGGCGGCATCTAGCGGCGTCCAAAAAAATATGAAAATTTTCTAGAAATGTTTTCCATCGTAATGGGGGAGGGTTTTTTTTTGCTCCATATAAGGCGAGACGGATTAATGTACATACATATGTATGTATACAGTGATTGCAATCAGGTGATTGAAAATCACTTTAATTCTGGGTTTAACTACATTCGCATGGAGAGTTTATTAAACAAAAATTGCTTTAACTCGACTTAAGCCATTTTAATACTAACCGAATGCGATGAAACGAGTTAAAGAATTCTAAAATGTTAAGTTTTTATGATTAGCAATAACGTGCACATGTTTTGGGAAGCTTAACTGCTTTCTCCCTCTCTCTCTCTCGGCACAAAAGCTTTAAATAAGTATTCAGCCAAAATTTGTCATGATTTCTGCATGTATACTCCCGAACTAATCACTTTTAAATACATAAATACACAACACTTTGTACCAAATCCTCTCTAAATAAATTTATTACTTTTATTTTTATTTCTATTTAGAACCTCAGCCGTTTCGGAGATTCTATGGGTTCATTGGCACATCGAGCGCTCATACAATTCGTGGAAACTAATGACCTATCCGGCTTACGCGCTATCTTAGATAGTCGGCATTTATCTGTCGATGATCGTGACGAGGTTTGCACGCTAAGACTATTTATCTACATATATTGTTGTTGCTGTTATTGTTATTGTTGTTTATTTACATAATTTGCAATAGAATGGCACCACTGGACTTATGGTTGTCGCCGGACGTGGTCTAACTGCTTTCGTGCGTGAATTTTTGGCTCGCGGCGCAGACGTGCATGCTGAGGACAATGACAATTGGACGGCATTACTTTGCGCGGCCAAAAATGGTCACTTGGATGCCGCCCAAATACTTGTGGATCACGGCGCCGATATCGAGCATCGTGACATGGTAGATATTACGTTTTATAGATGACCTTGTGTTATGACATTCCACACTCAACCACGACATTATCTTGCTTTTCTTTTCCGCTCTTTCCTTTTTTTATTTTGTTTCGTGCAGGGCGGTTGGACAGCGCTAATGTGGGCTGCCTACCGCGGCCATACCGATTTGGTGCGTTTCCTGCTGGAGCGCGGTGCTGACGTAAATGTGCATGGCAATTATCATTTGGGCCCATTACTTTGGGCGGCAGGTCGCGGCTTCAAGGAGATCGTAGAGCTGCTGGTGCAACGCGGCGCCAAGGTGAATGTCGGCGATAAGTACGGCACGACGGCGCTGGTGTGGGCGTGCCGCAAAGGCAATGCCGAGATTGTCGATACGCTGCTGAAAGCGGGCGCCAATGTCGACACGGCGGGCATGTACTCATGGACGCCGCTGCTGGTGGCCACTTCGGGCGGGCACACAGACTGCGTGACATCTTTGCTGGAAAAGAAGCCAAATGTGAATGCATTGGACAAGGATGGTATGACGGCGTTGGCGATTGCTAGTCGTGAGGGCTTCCAGGTGCGTCTTCCCAGGGGAAGGATGTCTTTTATTGAGCGTTTGAGCTGTGCTTCAGATTTATCATAAACTTTTGATTTATTTTTTTCTTTTAAGGAAATTTGTGCGGCGCTAATTGCGGCTGGTGCTTACATAAATATTCAAGACCGCGCTGGTGACACGCCGCTCATACACGCCGTCAAAGGCGGGCATCGCGGTGTCGTCGAGGCGCTGCTGAAGAGACACGCCGACGTTGATATTCAGGGCAAGGATCGCAAGACGGCCGTATACACGGCGGTGGAGAAGGGTCACACGCACATTGTCAAACTGCTGCTATCCACCAACCCAGATCTGGAGTTATCCACCAAGGATGGCGACACCGCATTGCTGCGCGCGGTGCGCAACCGCAATTTGGAAATCGTGCAAATGCTGCTCGACCGCAAAGCGAAGGTTACGGCGAGCGACAAACGCGGCGACACCTGCCTGCACATCGCGATGCGCGCCCGCTCAAAGGCGATTGTTGAGGCTTTGCTGCGCAACCCGAAGAACAGCCAATTATTGTACCGGGCAAACAAGGCTGGCGAGACGCCCTACAACATCGACACGATACATCAGAAAACCATACTGGGGCAGGTGTTTGGCGCGCGACGCCTGAACACAAACGAGGACTCAGAGGGCATGCTCGGCTATGAATTGTACTCGTCCGCTTTGGCCGATGTGCTGAGCGAGCCCACGCTCACCACGCCCATCACCGTCGGTCTGTACGCCAAATGGGGCAGCGGCAAGAGTTTTCTGCTGAACAAACTGCGCGATGAAATGAACAATTTTGCACGCCAATGGGCGGAGCCACCCATCAAGACCGGCGGACTGATGTTTCTCATGAATTTGCATATTGCTTTGGTGCTGGGTACCATCGTCGGCTTATCCTCATGGACCCTTATGTGGGGCTCAATAGCAGGGGTGCTTTATTTGGTGCTAACATACCTTTTGCTGGCCGGCATTAAATATGCCAACAATCGCATGGACGCATATTGGGCGTACTCGGTGCAGCAGGGCATTAGGAAACGCATCGGACGTCTCCGCCTGATTCTGCAAGTAGCCTTTTGCCATCCGCCGGGGGCGCAAGTGGACGCTCAAGCCAAGCCGGTGCGTTTCCATTTCGCCGAGGCCAGCAGTGCAACGCCGACGGGCGAAGGCGCCGTCGCGCACATGTTGGCCGCGCTGTACGAGGCTATCGAGACGCACTACGGCTGGCTGGCGACGCGCTTGTATCGCGCCTTTCGCCCCAAAGCGCTGAAAGCGACATCGGGCTGGCGTTGGCGGCGCATGTGTTGCATGCCGATTGTGATAATTTTTGAGGTTGCGCTCATAACGCTCATAGCTGGTGTCTCACTGGTGATCGCGTACTTTACGTACGCTTCGGAGGATGAACAGGAGGGAATACTTGTTATTATTTATGTGATATGTGCGGTGCTAGTGACTATTATCTGTACGAATTTACACATAATAGCCAAGGCGCTCGGCTCGCTGTTCATCTCACAGCGACGGCATTTGCGCAGATCGGTGCACCACAATGAGGGCGCACCGCTAACTGCGCTGGGCACGGAAGTGGCGCTAATGACCGAAATGGTGAAGGTAAATGTGCATAGACTTTTTGTAATCGACTAAGTTTCACATTTAAGCAATAGGCATACACGTTTCTTCCTTTTCGCAGTGCTTAGATGCCTTTACCAATCAACAGAGTCGCCTTGTGGGTGTGGTGGACGCTCTGGACTCCTGTGATACTGAACGCACACTCACCGTGCTAAACGCCATACAAACATTACTCTCCTCGCCCAATCGGCCATTTGTGCTGCTCATCGCTGTCGATCCGCATGTGATTGCCAAGGCGGCGGAGGCCAATAGTCGGCGCCTCTTCACGGAAGGCGGCATCGGCGGACACGACTTCCTACGCAATCTCATACACTTGCCCGTGTATTTGCAGAACTCGGGTTTGCGAAAAGTGCAACGCGCTCAAATGACCGCCATGCTGTTCAAGCGAAACTACAGCGAATTGCCGAATGCGGAGGAGGGCGGTGCAACACTGGGCCGTTCGGTGTCGGCGCGGCGCCTTTCCAATGCCTCGGAGATTATGTCGAGTCAGGAGAAGTTGCGACCAGCACGCGCTGGCGGCGGCGGCGGTGGCGGCAAGAAGCTGCGCGTTTCGGAGTCGGTGGCCAGTTCGATCGGCTCGAATTTGCATCGCTTGGGCCAGAATCCGCAAGGCGTGCTCGATCTGTCGCGCATCATGCTAACGGATGACTACTTCAGTGATGTCAATCCGCGCAGCATGCGAAGACTCATGAATGTTATTTACATAACGGGTTGGTTGTAGCAAAAGTCTTTGGAAATTATGAAATGGTTTAATAATGTTCTCTCTTTGTGCTTTTCCTCTTTTCTTTTCATTGGTTTAGTGCGTTTACTTAAAGCATTCCAAATAGATTTTAGTTGGTATCGTTTAAGTTCCTGGATAAATCTAACCGAACAGTGGCCATTGCGCGCCAGCATGATTGTGCTGCAGCACGACAATTTCATTGACTCCTACGATGATACTTTGCCGCTGCAAGCGGTTTATGAGAAGTTCGTATAGCCAACAATTTGGAACGCTCTTTTCCAATTAAATTTATTTGTATTTTGCTTTTGTAGAGTTCGTCCGAAGATCGCTTGCCTGCGCGAAGCTGCACCGCTGCTCGAGCTCGATCGCGATGAACGCAAATTGGATGCGTTTCTGCAGCTGCACAAATCGGATTTGCTGGTTGCGGACTTGCGCATATTCCTGCCTTTTACCATTAATCTCGACCCGTACTTAAGAAAAGTATTAAAAGGTTAGCTGGCAACTGTGAAAAAGCAAATTGTTGTGTATTTTTATTAATCCGATAATGTATAATTAATCTTTTAAACGTGCCATGTGCAGAAGATCAGCAATCGATCGAAGACGAAGGCACAATTATGCTGCAGAATAGGCCGAGCATCAACCAAACCGTGCGCATACCACCGCCAACGCCTACGTATGTGCCTTCGCCCGCCGCTTATCCGCCATATCATATGTTTCATAATGATTATGTGCTGAGACATCGCAATTCCAATTCAGTCGCCTCGGAGCCAGCGCAAACACCGCTGATCGGCTCACCGAGTGAATCGTTTGGGGTAAGTTTTGGAAAGTTCTACCTGCCCAACCTTTTTTTTTTATTGCGAAAACTGTAAATATTTACCATGATTTTTAATTGCAGGATGACGTACTACAAACAAAGCTATCCGACTTGACGGTGGACGGTGTCATCAGCTTAATTGAGCGCGTCGATGATCTACGCCCTGCCTTGCCCAAATTAGCACCGATTCTGAAGGAGAACGCCATCAATGGACGTGTTTTAAAATATTGCGATATTAACGATCTGAAAGGGGTATGCAATGGCTGTTGTTATATTATTTTCAAGTTTTTGTTTTTGTTTCATTTTTTTTTGTTTCATTTTTTTTTTTGTTGAATTTTTTTTGTTTCAATTTTTATTTTGTTTCAATTTTTTTTCTGTTTCGAAATTCAATTTTCTTTTTTTTTTGTAATTTTTGCAATTCAATTTGTTATATTTACATATATTTTATAGGTATTGGGTCTCAATTTCGGCCACTGGGAATTGTTCCGTTTGCTTATCAGCACGTTGAGAGATTGCGAAAAAATGCAACGTAAATTCAAGCCCATACCGGCGATAACAGAGGTGCCACCGCCGAGCATAACGGCAACGCCGAAGGACATCACGGACTCAACACATACGTTAGCGTCGAGTCAACCGCATTCACGTAAAAACTCAAATGCGCAAAGCCACGTGGAGAAGCAGGTTTGTGAAAGCGTAACAACAACACAACAAACAAAATCTGCTAGTTTTAGAAATTGATTGAAATCCAATCAAACGTCAATACTTCAATACTTCTACATACGTGTGAACTGCTTTGTGATACACTATACAAACCTACATACATACAATTGTACATTTCAAATCCATTCAAGTTGTAAAGACACTTGACACACTTTTGCTCATCTAACACTTCTCTTATAATATTTTAATCTAAACTCTGTTGTTTTGTTTAATGCTCTTTTAAGAGTACCACAACAGAGTAAACACCTTACAACAGTTAAAGTACATACATATAACTCTTATTTAAGATTTGATATTAAATATTTATTCCTTGTGATCGGTTGAAAATTGCGTGTATAACGAAGTATTGATGTCTTCAAAACAATTCATGCGCACACATTTTCAGCACATTATAAATACATATTACATATAATTAATTCCATGTGCACTGAACGTCATTTTCATTCATCTAAATATGTATTCTTATTTCATTTAAAAAAAATCACTCCAAAAACGCAGCCAAAAGTACACGATTATGAATATCTACAGGTAAAGGTCTAATTCTCTCACTCTCTTCTTCTTTCTCGCTAATTTGAAGTTTATTCGTATTGTAAAATGTGTTCGAAAAAAGTGTAGTGATGTATGTTAGATTGTGTTCAAACATGCGCAATGCCAGTAAATGTTATTGCTATTCTTTCTTATTCTGTGTGACTTGAAGTTTGTCGGTGAGAAATCATCATAATGATGTCGTTCTGTACGCAGTCCATATTAGGTTTATTGTTCGTTTAAGGGTATTCGATTATATTGTCCCTGCAAAAAATGCGATTAATCCGGGACGTGTCCGGGATCAATCGCAAGGGAGCATGCGACTACTACAATTTTACATCCCTTTATATGGAGTGAATTGATCGCATTTGTTCGAGCATGTCCTATGAAGAGACTAATTGTTCAACTTGTATACCCGAACGGGTACCAATGTATATTAATTGCTTTCATCCCCAACGGGTACAAATGTAGATCAATCGCTTACATCCCGAACGGGTACAAATGTAGATTAATCGCTTTCATCCTCAACGGGTACAAATGTAGATCAATCGCTTACATCCCGAACGGGTGCAAATGTAGATTAATCGCTTTCATCCCCAACGAGTACAAATGTAGTTCAATCGCTTCCAGCACGAACGGGTACAAATGTAGATTAATCGCTTTCATCCCCAACGGGTACAAATGTAGATCAATCGCTTACATCCCGAACGGGTACAAATGTAGATTAATCGCTTTCATCCTCAACTGGTACACATGTAGATCAATCGCTTACATCCCGAACGGGTACGAATGTAGATTAATCGCTTTCATCCCCAACGGGTACAAATGTAGATCAATCGCTTTCAGCACGAACGGGTACAAATTTAGATTTTTCCTTAAAAAATTGTAAATGTTCATGCATATTTAAATAAAGATTATATAATGTTTTACTTTTGTAAAAAAATCTCCATAAATAAATTAAAAAAATTGTAAGTTTTGAGTATGCATTATATGAGCGTAATGAAAAGGATTTTTTCATAGGATATTTTAGGCAACATTTTGTTAAAATTATTATTAATCATTGTTATTAAAAGAAAGAGTGTTCAATTCGTTTTACCGGTTGTTCTACAATTTTTTAAATACATTGCATATTTTTGTAAAATTTCTACATTTAAGGAATCTAGATTTTTACCCGTTCGGAATGAAAGTGATTAATCTACATTTATACCCGTTCGGGATGAAAGCGATTAATCTACATTTATACCCGTTAGGGAACAATTGGTCTACAATTAGTCTACATTTATACCCGTTCGGGAACAATTGGTCTACAATTAGTCTACATTTATACCCGTACGAGAACAATTGGGGACTAATGGTGGACCGATTGTTCTCGAAAGAGATCAATCGAGGACAAATCTCTTTCGTGATTGATCGCACATTTTTTTGCAGGGGTATAACTAGTTTAGAAATATCTTTTTGTTTGTGTACTTGCACGTAAAATTCTAAATAAAATTATTTGGAATTTTTTTTTTTTAAATAAAGAATAAACTTCCATAATCATTCCTTCCACCATTAAAACAACATCAAACACTTTTGAAACTAATCAGTATTGCATACGGTTGAATATACGAAATTGCTTAAATTTAAAGTAGCATTCCTTTAGAAGCAGACTCAATGTTTATTCTTCATTCAAAACTTTTCCTTTACCGTTCAAAAATAACTTTGCACAACCAAGTAAAAAAAGAAGCAAAAATAAAAAAATAAAAACTAGATATTGCGAATTATAAAAAAATAATAGTAACGAAACTTAAGAAAGATGCATATCTACATACTATAGTATGTCCATTTTAGTATTATGATATATGTGTATACATCTCTGGTATTTTTTGTACGTGTCTACTTTCTGTTTTCTATGTGTTAGTGTTCAAAACTTTTAACGGTTAACGTGCCGTGCATTTTTACTGCTATTCTACGTTCATTAATTTTCCAAGTTTTGCATTAAATTTTATAGATAATGTCCGTAGTTTTAATTTATTTTATTTATTATGTGTATTCGTTGCAGTAGAATTCTCATATATCGTTGATCTCATGCCAGAAGCATGAATGTGAAAACTTTGCAATTTTGTGTTTGTTTAATCTTTGGTTGTTCTATATCGTATCAAAATACATATAGGGCACGCTTGTTAAAAGGGAAACACATTCAATTACGCTGCCAATTATACAAATACATAATCAGCCGTAACAATAAAACTGTAACTCGACGTTCCAAAATTTTCACATTCATGCTTCTGGCTTGCAGGAGTACTGCGTTGTAAAAAATACCTTTCTCATATTCATATTTGCATTATTTGTATGTACATACTTGTACTCTTTCTCCTACTTACTACTCATCAACATTTTTGGCACTTGATTTTCCTTCTTTTTTTGATTAACTCCAGGTGACATTAGAGGAACAAATGATTTGTGGGGCATTGCAGACGCTAAACGAGGAGGCATTCGAGGATGTGGCGAGTAGTGAGCGGCCGAGCCCATCGGGTTTGCCAACAGGTGAGATGTTAGCCGCGGCTGCACAATTGCAATTAGCGCCCATACGCGAATCATCGGAATTCGGTTCACCAGCCGATGATCACAAATTCAATCATCTCCAACACACCTTTTCGAACAACAACAACAATAATAATAATAATAGTAATTACGGCGATTTTCACATGCAACAACAACACTATAACAGCGGCAGTACATATTCGTTACAAAGCATTGGCATCGGTGACGGTCATGGGGGCGGTGGTGGTGATGGTGGCCTTTATATGCGCAGTGTTGTCGCCAATAACGGTTCTATTAGTTATAGTAATAGTAATGGCGGTGTTAGTGGTAGTGGTAATGGTTTTATTACTGGTAGAGGAGATATGTTTAAATCGGCGGTGCAATTATTTCCCACTGCTAGCCAAAACCAGCAAAATCGCAGCAAAGAGCGGCATCACTCCGTTGGTGATGATTTACTGTATCATGACACACTAATTCCACATTTGCTACCGCCGCCGGCCACGCAACACCAAAAACAACAACAGCAACAACAACAACATGGCTCAAGAAGTCCAGTACCAACGGTCGTTGTAATTCCAAATGCAAATGGTGAAGAAGAAGAAGATGTCACCGATACGCCATTATAGAAGCAAAGCAATTTATATCATGAAAAATCATGGAAATCATAAAAAAATTGGTTAAATTTTACATACATAAGTGTATATGCATGTTCCGGACTGCTACATAATTCCTCGCATAAACATGCATACAAACATACATATTTACTTAGATATGTATATGAACATGATGATCATGAAGGGGCGCGCGTGTTTGAAATTCACTATCATATGTACAGTGCATATACATACATACATATGAATGTATGTATGTACATATATGTAGGCAAGCATGAATAAGCGCTTACTTAATCAGCATCGTCAGTTTAACTTGAAAAAATTATAAAAAAAAAATCATGTAGATTTGCCTAGATTGTAGATGTGAAATGCATGATAAGACTGAGTGCATATCGATGCTTCCGTGCAATACTGTACTAATAGCCCAGTTAGTCGAGAACGTGTGGTCCGCTCGCTGGCGCAAACGCCCGTATGCAATTTTTAGGATTTTTTGAGCCCGTAGCAATCAGCTGTTTTACTCACACATATTTACATATATATAAAGTTTGTTTAAATTTTGGCAGGGTTGCCATTTAGTCATTTTTGAGCAAACAAGATTTTTACTAATCTTCAAAGTGTTATGCGGATTACTCTTTAATACACAACTGTGCATTATTTGCCAAATGATAAGAAAATACTAATTTAATCGTTTTTAAAGTTGACGACTTTTTTTTATTAATTTTGTTACTTTTTTACTGCTTAGTTGGTAATTAAAACTCATTTTTCTTGTAATTTTGTTGCTGCCCAATATATTTCCATCACACCTTGGTGATAGTTATCAAGGGCTAAAACATAAAATAACAAAAAACACAGTCAGAACATTAAATTTACAATTGAAAACCCATAAAAAAATTAAGGTTGTTCTCTGTGTCTAATATTTTTGCCGAGATATCATGATATCTTGAGAAATTTGCCACACAGAGAGAGCGCACTTTTAAGAAAATAAAATTCTAACTGACTTCATTGTGAACTAGCATGTTAGTCATATTCTTTCCAATCTTTATACAACTGTTGTCGCTTTGCTTTGCTTGCTTCAATTTCGAATTAATTAATTTTTTATCTGAATAAAATAAAATACTTAAAAAAAAAAGAACTAGAAACATAAATTCAAACTCACTTCTCATAGAAGACCATTGTGAATGTAATAACATGGTTGCATTTCCCGTGATATTTTTCTCATGATATCACATATCACGGGTTGGGGTATGAGAAATTTGCCGAAGCTCCAAATTTGACAAGACATGTATTTTGTTGTTGTGCTCGGCAAATTTATCACACTTATGTCATCTCGGCAAATTTGCCAGGCCAAAATCACAGAGAGAGAACAACCTTATTATATTGGGAAGCAACAAGATTCTCACAAAAATCTGTGTTTAATTAAGAAATCTGTACTGAGTTTCTGTAACTCATATCTTTTCTAGTATAAATAGGTGGTGACAAAGTGTGGATCGTATTAGTGTGACATCACTTTAATTGATTTTGTGACAGAAACTCAGATTTATTGTGGCAATTTATAACTTTTTAATGTAGAAAAATTGCAGAAGAAGACCACCAAGAGTTATCAATTAAGAAAATACCGCCACCATAGTGGATAAATACAATTTTTGCTTTAATTTTCAGTAATATCTTCATTTATTAGGAGTGTTCAATATCTCAAAATTTTTACATATTTTTACGAATAGTTACGAATTTATGTTCAATAACCCAAAAAATTCGCAAAAGAGAGCCAAATTGAGAGAGTAAGACCTCGAGAGAGTTGATAAACGCTGCAAGTAAAATTTTCACTTCAACTACTAGCAGCTTTAAAAAAAATAGAAGTGTCAAAAATATATGATCACAAAAATTTCAATTGGAAATATACAAACATTTTAAACGCAAATTTCTAATTGTGTACTAAATAAGTTAGCGCAAAAACGAATCTTGATGATGTTGTGGAAAAGCCAAAGTAGAATTTTGTTTTCCTAATTTAGTTATTTCCTTTCATTTCCAATTTCAAAAATTTCAATTACAACCTAACCTAAAAATCAAATTGTCAAAACAGCGTATCAGCTGTTTTCTTGCGAATGTTTACGATTTTGTGTTCAATTACTTTGGTTGAAAATTTTCTCTTTTTCTCGTTTTTACTCTTTAATTTGACATTGACGCTCTTTTTGCAAGTACTTGCAAGTAAAGTTGTTGAACAAAGCTATTATCTTGTTATTAATTTATATATATATATATATATATATATTTACATTTTGTTTGGGATTTAAAAAAAAATTATAAACGTTTTCTTTCCTTTCTTTTTAAAAATTAAAGTAATAATAAATGGTTCGTTTAAGTAGACATACTATTTTTTCCATTAAAAATGTTCAACTGGCAACCATTCTACCTTGCAACCATGCGAGCGATCAGCTGCCACGTTTTTACGTAAAAAAAAAATCAAAATGATTTTGATTTCTGCGGTACGGGCTTCTGCGTCGTACGTCGTTGAATAATCGGTTACATACAAATCCCATTAAATAGGTTGGATCAGCTGACACGGTACACGGGTTTACGTTCTCGACTAACTGGGCTATAAGTCTAAGAAGAACCGTGCAAAGTTTAAATTCGATATGCAACTTCAGTTGTATGGTAGGTATGTATGTATGTATGTACATGCATATGTATGCCTCCACTTGTACCTTCTATTTGGATTGAATGGTCAATATGAAAACTTGATGTCAGCTAAATTAGGGTACGGTGTATATATAACCGCAAAAAAGAGTTAAAAATTGCTAAGTTCTTTTTCATGGCAAGCGCTTTTATATTAAAATCTCAAATTGAATTATATGTAGGCACAATTTTGCTTATAACTTTGTGTTGGATTGTCCGATAGATACCAAACTTTTACCGCATCCATATTAAGATGCTAAATACTTCAAAAACGGCAAAACGTGCTAAGTGTACTTACAGTATTGTCTGCAAGCGTCGATTTGTGTGTATGTGTTTATGTGTCCATAAAAAGGGTTCAGTGATTCGGTTGGAAAATTGGAAACACATTTGTTCGTTCTATTGGTTAGTATGCAACTATTTAAAACGACAGTGCGTATGAGTAACATTTTTACGGTTTCACCAACCGATCTCAACTTAGTTAAGCCGATTTTTCACGTTTTCAGTTTCACCATGCAACTGAGCTAAGTCACAAGTTAGTCAGCTTTTGTCTTGACTAAAAATAAACTAAGAATTTGAGTCGCTTTAGCAAATTCAACAACCAAAAGAGTGAATATGACAAAAAATTAGCAAATACAGCAACCAAAACAACCAAAAAAACCCAGTATTTGCCATAAAAAGTTGGTTGCAAAACTATTTTCTTAGACTATTTAGTGAAACCCAAAAGTAAGTTAGCCCCAAATCTGGGCTAACTTAAGTCAAAACTTAGTTTTAGCTTTAGTCACGTTGGTGAAACCGGGCCATAAATACCAAATTGAAAAAAAACGAAAAAACACAGAATATGAAATAAATTTACTTAAGTTGCGGTATTACTACTTTAAAAGCTTGGCGAAGCTACTTACATATCGATGCCTTACTTTCTCAACCTCGCATCTTAAAAAAATGCGATTTTGAGATTTTCATATCAAACGATTCCTATTTTTCTGTTCTATAACTGCAACAAATTCCTATCTCAATAGATTGTGTCTATAGCAAAAAAAATAGGAATAAATATCTTGGTATCTCAATCAATGCTTTTTTCATAACTGCGTCAAACTCTTATCTTAATATACATTTACCTATATTTAAAGGCGTATTAATCGTTTTGTCATCCCCCGTACGTTCGTCTGTAAACACTCTAACTCGCACAAAAATTGAGATATTTTGATGAAATTTGGAATGCAAGTTGGTATCGAGACTGGGACGGTTGGTATTGAAAATGGGCGAAATCGGACCATGACCACGCCCACTTTTCCTATATAGAAAAAGTCGGAAATTTGGTATCTCAGCCACTAATATAGCTAGAGTGATAAAATTTTACGCACGTATTGAGCTCTGGCCCTTATGAAAAAATTTGATGAAATTTTGGAAAATGGGCGCCCACTTATTAAGTGGCAACTATTGAAAGTTTTACTGTAAAACTTTTACAATCCCTAACTCGGAAACCGTAGCAGATATATCGATGAAATTTGATATGCGTGATTTACTTACTTAGGTAAACGTTTGGAGGAAAAATTGTCAAAATCGGTTGACGGCCACGCCCACTTTTATATATGCGTATTATAAAGTGACCAAATAAAAACATTTTAAGCGACATCTCTGTCAAATATAAAGATCTATCACTGAAATTTTGCGGCAGGAGTCCAACTACGGACAAAAAAACAAAAAGCACAAAAATTTTGGAAAATGGGCGGTGCCACGCCCACTTATTAAGTGGAAAACATTGAAAAAAACCGTTGAAGATATATCGATGAAATTTAGTATGCGTTATATACTTACTTAGGCAAATGTTTGGACTAAAAATTGCCAAAATCGGTTGACGACCACGCCCACTTTTATATAAGGGTATTATAAAGTGGCCCAATAAAAAAATTTTAAGCTATATCTCTGTCAAATATAAAGATATATCATTGAAATTTTATGGCAGGAGTCCAACTATGGACATAAAACAAAAAACACAAAAATTTTGGAAAATGGGCGTGGCACCGCCTACTTTTAGAAGCAGGAATATACGAGATTTCTGAGCCTATAACCCTACAAATAATTGAGATGTTATGACGAAAATCAGTTTGTACACTTTAATAACTTGTGGTAATACATGCTCAAACATTTAGCGAAATCGGTTTATGACCACGCCTACTTTTCAACAAAGATATTTCTGGAAAACCCTTTAGGAATTTGTAACGTGATATCTTTGTAACTAGAAGTCATAAAGGAATGAAATTTTGCACAAAGAATAATATTCATATGCTTAGTTGGATGACTGATAAAAATTTTGAAAATGGGCGTGGCTGCGCCTATTTTATGCAGCACTCGCTTTATATAAATCACATCGTATTTCCCTCAAACGCAAACAAACAATGAAAGCATACAGCTGAGTATCTAATGTTCGATTCCACTCGAACTTAGGCTTCCTTACTTGTTTTTTTTTTTTTATAATGTCCTCTAACAAATAAAACATTGAATTTAAGCAAAATATTGTTTTTATTTAATAGTTTTGAAGTATCGTCGTTGTATGCATATAAGTGCAGCAAACGAGTAACTTATAAATCAAGTTTCAAAAATGAAATTATCGTTAATGCAGAAAACTCGTATCTTAAAAAATTCGTTTTATGCGTAAACTAACATAGATAACTATATAATTTTTAATTGTGCACATAGTTATAATTCATGTCTTAATAATTGCATTAAAATTTTTACATAAAAAACGACGGTAAAAAAAATAAACAGTTTTTTTTTTGTTTCCTGAAAAGTTTCCTTATTTAAGATACGAGGTTGAGAAAGTAACCCAATAAACCAAAAGGCTTGAGAATAATATTATAACAAGCTTACAAATATAAGCGTTAAGCTTGAGGAATGCTTGTGTAAAGTATTGAAAAAGACTTAAGAATAATTGTAGAAAAATCAAAACGGCACCCTTTTTATAAGCTTACAAATGTAATTGTAGAAAAATATTACTTGTGAAAGCTTGTTGTAAGCTTATAAATACAATTGTATGTATAAATAGTTGAAAAAAGAAAAAAATAAATTTTTATTTACATTTTTCTTTTCATTTTCTTTCCTTCTTCACCTTTACTGCAATGTTCTTTATTTTATATTCTCCTCCTGTTTCGAGCCATGACATCAACCTGAACGGTATCATATAGTAGGATATTCAACATTATATTGAATTTTATTGAGGCTTTTATACTTCCCTTTTCCGAAAGAGGAATAATGAATTATATGAATCATTGTAAAACCAAAATTTAAAAAAATTTTACAGCAAGCTTAAAAAAATCTTAATATTAATAGTTTTTGAAGCTTTCATTGCAAGTGTAAAGTAAGCTTATTGTAATATTGTTTTCAAGCTTGTGTTCCTCAATTATTACAATCATGCTTGTGAATAAGCTTACAATTAAGCTTATAAAAACTGTATTGCAATAAGCTTACAATGGACAAGTGTTATAAGCTTGTTCTCAAGTCCTATTACATTTCGCTTACTTCCTGGTCTGTTGGGAAGGCATCGATATGTACTTGTATGAAGCCTTATTTACAAGGCGAATGTGTTGTTTATAGATTTTAACAAGATTTCAGGGCACGATTATTCTTGCTACTTAAAAGACATTGATTATTAATTTAAATTTAACGAATTTATAGCCTTAAAATTAGCGACAAGTATAAAATTGATTAGATCTTAATTTGATGGGTTAGTTATTCAAAAAATTAGAGTTAGAATTAGTTTCATTAATTTCATCAACTTTTTATAATCGGCTTTGCTTAGAAAATACCATTTATTGCTTATACACATACATATGTGCATAAATAATCGTGCATACATACATACATACATACATATGTGCATGCATACGTGAATGTTAAAAGAAAACTCAATATTGTGTTCATTATACCAAAAAATAAATGTCACTCAAATCATAACACACAAACACATTTGGCACTTGGAAACTAAAAACTCGATTCTAACTCATTCGATAATATTTTACATATGTACATAAGTTAATAGAACTGTTTTATTAACAGCCGTATGTATGTATGTTGTAATTGGAATTTGGTGGTTTCTGATTTGATACATATGTATGTATGTACAAGAAATCAGAAATCAAATCTTGGTTGATAAACAAATGATTTAAATGCGTTATAACCGTTTAGTAGCTCCTTATAAAAAAAAAAGCAGAGCATTTTATCATAGTTAGCAAATTGGGCTTAGACATGTCTATGTTTAGTCTTGTTAATAAGTGATACTTAGCACGCAACATCCATTTTAAAGAAAAGGCAGTCCAAAACTTAACAGCTACGGCAATAAGTAAATGTACTTATTAAGTTAAATACAAATATTTGTAACTAACTACATACACATGAACGAGAAATAGCATAGCGTAAGCTTCCAAACTAATAAGTGTTGTAGTAAATAGATTCACAAGCATAGATACATAGAAATACAGTGGCGAGCATTAATGGATGAATGTTTCCCACTTCTGTGCTTATGTGTTCATAAAACCTAATCCAAGCGCCTAATTTCAACCAATTTTTTTTTATTAATTAGCATATATATTATTTTAATAGAAAACATACAAAGAAATTTAATTCCATCTTGATAACCACGTTTTTTAGGGCGAAAAACTCGAACATCCACATTCATCCCATTTTGCTCGTGAGGAAAAAAATTATTTGGTATGGAGTAATATTATTTCCTCCGTAGCCCCTTATATTTTGGGGCTGTTTTAATGTGCGTTGGCATGCTTTCCTTTAGTTCTGCTATGGTTACCCTTGGTTTCTTGGCCCATTCGTCCTCAACTCGCGGCCAAAATTGATTAAAATTTGTGGGAACTTTCTCGTACACAGCCATCCTCTTTTTTAAAAATCCCATAGATTTTCGATGGGATTAGGATCTGGGCTTTGGGCAGCCCACTTTATCACACCAAATCATTGGCTAGATAACCAGTTTCGCATGATTTTCGCCTATTTTTGGGATTACCGCCTTGCTAAAATAGCACCTCGTCTTCGGAATATGCGCTTATTCCGGCGAACTCAGGCAAATCTATTCTTAAAATATGGAGATAATCTTCCTTTTTCATAGCTCCACCTATTTTTATTAACGGATCAAGTTTCCATCAGGTGAAACCGGCCCAACCCCTATAATTTCCTCCACAGTTTTCTTCGCTTGGTGCATTTGGAGTGTTTCATGTGGCCAGTGCCAAAAGTATTGTTTTCCATCCGACTGGAAGCAATTTATTTTTGTTTCGTCTGACCATATAACTCTTCTCCAGTCTGATAGCAAACAATACATTTGGCACTGGCAACATGAAACACTCCAAAAAGACCAATTAAAGAAAACTGTAAAGCATGGATAGGGCAATTTTATGGTTTGGGGCTGTTTAACCTCATGGAAACTCGATCCATTAATAAAAATAAGTGGAGCTATGAAAAAGGAAGATTATCTTCATATTTTAAGAATAGATTTGCCTGAGTTCGCCGGAATAAGCGCATATTCCGAAGACGAGGTGCTATTTTAGCAAGGCGGTAACCCCAAAAATAGGCGAAAATCATGCGAAACTGGTTATCTAGCCAATGATTTGGTGTGATAAAGTGGGCTGCCCAAAGCCCAGATCCTAATCCCATCGAAAATCTATGGGATTTTTAAAAAGAGGATGGCTGTGTACGAAAAAGTTCCCACAAATTTTAATCAACTTTGGCCGCGAGTTGAGGACGAATGGGCCAAGAAACCAAGGGTAACCATAGCAGAACTAAAGGAAAGCATGCCAACGCACATTAAAACAGCCCCAAAATATAAGGGGCTACGGAGGAAATAATATTACTCCATACCAAATAATTTTTTTCCTCACGAGCAAAATGGGATGAATGTGGGTGTTTGAGTTTTTCGCCCTGAAAAACGTGGTAATCAAAATGGAATTAAATTTCTTTGTATGTTTTCTATTAAAATAATATATATGCTAATTAATAAAAAAAATTTGGTTGAAATTAGGCGCTTGGATTAGGTTTTATGAACACATAAGCACAGAATTGGGAAACATTCATCCATTAATGCTCGCCACTGTATATAGCCAAAATAATATACTAAAGTTAGCTATAGAGCACATACTTACTGGAAAAAATAAGAAATAAGATTATGGGTATTTTCAGAAACGCAGCATGAAACGCAACAGCGGCACTAATTATTTTTTTGATGATTGTGATGAGCGACGCTGCATGCAAAATTTACGTTTATGAACGCTCTGCTTGTACTACAAAATCAGGTTGCGCTTCAAACTGAGTTTCTGAACAAAGCCTATAAACGATTTTAATATTGATTTAAGACATATTACATATCCCTGCTGCTCTGCTAACCAAACATAAGATAATACTAACCGATGAGTTACATAAAAGATGCAGAGTTTTATATGTATTTATTGTTTGCAAATCATTAAGAACGAAAAATACAACAATTTTAGAGTTTCAATAAAGAAAACGTATTGAAAAAAAATAAAATAAAAATAGAAACTTTATTTAATTCCGTGCAGTGCTTTTCGTTTAACGTTTTTTTTTTTTTTGGCAGATTAACACTCCACCATACATAGTATTCATCAATACGTTCACAGCACACACACGCATGCACAATTTTTATTTATTCTTTTTGGCATTTCGCTTAAATTTAAATTATTTCTTGTGGTTGGTTGGGTGGTTTTGGACATTTTTCATCATTTAACTATTTTTCTATTAAATACTCGCTTTCCGCTACTGCTGCTGCCCGTTTGCCAATGTTTTAGCATCAAAACAAATCCAATAGCGCTTTTTTTGTTAAATGTTATTCATTTTGGCTAATCCTGGCGCTGCAACGATCGCATGCATGTTTTCATTACGCATATGAGTATATATATATGTACATATGTTGGTGCATATCTTTGTACTCTGTAGATGAAGATGAACCAATCATTGAATTTGAAAAGAAGATGGAATAACTGATATCGATTACAATTTACATACACATGCATGTATGTAGCTCTGATGAGTTCTAACATTTAAAAGCGTTTGTTCCGCTCACATGATGAGCCCTTGATTCGAATTCGAACTTCACGTCCCTATTGGTCTGTTTGTGTTTTTTTTTTCTGGCCTTCATTTAGTTGCTCAACGAGGTGTCGTCTAGTTTTTTTTTAACCCAACAAACTTTTAATCTGCCTCTCTTAATATACATTCATATAACTTTTATTTTACATTTTTTTAGTTAATAAATTAAATCGACTTTCTTAAATAAACACAAACTATGCATACATACTATCTACCTCAACTATCTACATACATACATATGTACATATATCCCCTAGATTCTGAACTAAAAATAATCAATAATCCAGCAATGCCTCCAACATCGCCGCCAGCACAGCGACCTGACTCTATACTAAGGCATCAGAATAGCATAACAAAGACCGATAAGCGCGTCACCATCAAACCAACCAATCATCAGCTGCAGGTGCCCTCGAATGTGGAATATATATCGGAGAAGCAAACGTCGCTTTCAGCGTCCGATTCAACGCTGGCATCCAGCGGTTCAACGACAATAGAGCGACGATACGCCAAGGCGACCGGTAAACTATAAATAAATAGATTTTTCTTGTCGAAAAGTATTTGTAATGAAATGAAATTAATTGTCCACTTTCTTTCTTCGTGCAGGCCCGCGTCCGGCGTCACTGGTGATCACACAGAGCGACAACAAAAGTTCACATTTCAAATTGGTGCGTTCATCATCGGTCGACTACGATGATATCGAGAGTCAAGCGCCGGTTTCTGGTACACCACCAAATAAAGTTGTGCTCGTTGAGCACATGCCAGAAGAGGAAACTGCCCCTTTAGTGTTCACAGTGCAGAAATGAGCCGCCAAGCAACTTAAAAAAAAAACCAACTTTAGTCATACACAAAAACCAAAGAACTTATTATTTGAAGTGGGAAAATATGTAGTAGAATCCACTAGGCTTTGGTCATTGCTAGGGCCTTCAAAAACTCACACAAAATAAGAAAATACATGTTGGTGCTTTAGGAAATGGCGCTAAGAACGAAAAGTATTCGGTAAAAAAAAATCGTCACAATCAAATTCTATTTCATTATGAACAGAAAACCGCAGCGGTTTTTTTTTTGGAACTATAAGTATTGATGTATGGTGTAAAATATGTGTAAGTAAATGAAGTTACGTGTGTTGTATGTATACATGTATGGACAATATTTACTTATTTCCATTTAGTAATTTAGCCCCATATGTACATATGTAGGTAATTAAATTGACTTAAAATATATACTACAAAATATAGAATTAAATTAAATCGTTGTGTTGAATAGAAATGTCACAAGAATAAATTATATTAAGTCGTTAAATAAAATTAATTTACAGTCGAAATAAACTACTATGTATATATATATATAAAAATTACCCTTTGGTGTTTTATTTGTTCAAGAGAAGCTGACAGAAGGCTTTTGTCTTCCGAGAACCATTAAGGGTTCGGACATTCCAACTGTCCAAATCATTATCCTTAAAACGTCATCAAAAAAGAGGGGTTTAATCAGAGGCACAATAGGAACTGCTTGTTTTAGGCCCCTATACTAAAATCCCATAAAGGACCCTCACACAAGTCACTGGTTATGAATCGAGTGTTTTTTGTGTTTTATCAAGAGACTAAAATGAACTCATTGCCGGCAAATTCACATGCTCCCATCGCTAATGTAAACACACTAACACCAAATAAAAATAATCACCAGCATTCCTTCTCCAACAGCAACAATTATCATTTTATGTATGTATGTATGTGTTTATTTTCGTTATGCGAGTGGCCATGTGAGTGGCGAATGACGAGATATAAAGAATTAGAAAGAGAGAAAAGAAGGGAGAGAAAATAGCCCCATTGATGAAAGCCCCCAGAAAAGATACGAACACATATACATATATATGTACCTACATATGCGCACAATACAAAATAATACACTGGCGCGGATATAACTCTAATGAGCTTTAAGGCCGAGCTTCTCTCCAAATTTGAGGCGTGCTGCTTAATTTCTGTTTTTCTTGTTAGGTAATTGCGTCGACCTACAGCAGACTCTGGCAAAATTATGAGATAGATTGTGTGGCAGAGCGCAGAGCGATTTGCGTTACATTGGCTAAGTGGCCAAGGGCCTTAAAATGTGTGTGATGCTTCTCATTTAGGTACCTACTCACATGAGTCCAAATGCCGGGGTCTGACCTACAGTTTTCCACTGCCGAGTGGTGACCGTTATTTTTAAAAACTCAATAATTATGTTCTTAATTATGTAGAAAACTAATTTAGTAATTAAATTTTTTGGGGTTTGAACACGAGACTTCTGGTATGGCAGGCGGGCACACTGACCACTACACCACGCGGCCCACACCATATGTGCATAAGTATGCATAAGGTGGCTGGCTACCCACAACCACCAGCACCTCCATCGCCAGCGACAGTCAAACAATCGGCACTAAGCAGAAATCAGCTGTGCAAGTCATACATACAGATTTACAGTGTTCATACATACCGACGTAGAATAATAAACTCAAAGAGGTCACCTTGAAGTTGTGAATCTTTTTTACGCGACAAATTTTTTTGGTTCTTGGTACACGGAGGCCAGTCACTTTTTCGTCGTCCGTTAAAAGTTAAATTTTTTGTGCACGGTAATGTAAATTTTTTTGATTGAATACATTTAAAAAGGAATTTATTGTTTTCCTAAATACGTATGTATGTAAATATTTGCATAGTATGTAAGTATGTACATACATTCGTATGTATGTACATGTGTAATAAAACATGCCTAATACGAGTATAGTCTTTTTTTGGGTAAGTGAATTGCATAAAAATTTAATTTTGTGTGGAAAAGTTTGTGTAAAATGATTTCTAATTTGGTTTATTTAAAAATAAAAATTCAAGCAAAATTTGTATAATTTTATCTTCAAAGAAGTGCTATGAACATCGCAGTGCTAAACATTTCTACATACATACATACATACATGCATATTTACGCATTAACTCAACGCGTTAAAAATACCATGAAACTAATAATTGAATGAAATATGTATGTAAATGAGTGAAAAGTCGCTTTTATCAACCGTTAAACAAATAAGCACATCTCACACTGAAAAACTTCAGTATATGAATACACATGCTTTCGCCTAAACGTATGCAATGTTTACATATGTACATACATACATACAGGTGAAACTAATAAAAGCATGTTAAAAAAGCAAACAAAAATGGATGTACCTACCAACTAAATTATGCAATATTTTTCTAACTATTAATATGAAATTTTTTTTATTTCAAATAATTCTTGAGATTAAATTTGATTATAATTTAGAAGTGTGTCTTCATTAACAACTGCAATTGAATTTCTTAGATTAGTGCATTGACATTTCCCTTTCCCTCTCTCTCACACTGATTCAAATTTCAGCATTCATACATATGTACAGATGTATGTACTAACACAGAATATCTTATCAAAAAAGAATTTTTTCGCGTAGTGTTTTTATTTCATACAACCCAGCAGTTGAAAATCAACTACCCAAAAACTACCGAACGAGAAGAGTTTCTGTATGAAAAAAGGCCTGAAGACACAGGGAGCACTTCCATAAGAAAAAGCTAGTACACTGCACCTTCAGGGAATTCAATAGCCCTGATGTCTTCACTGCGCATTCATTTAATCTTTCGGACAATGATTTTAAACCCCAGTTTCAAGGTATTTTTCATACTGAATATTCTACTGATTATGCACCTCGAATACTGCTGGGAAGTTTTGGACGTGAAATAAAATTAGAGTCAAGTTGTACTATATCAGGGATTGCAAATAATAATAATTTTTAAAATTTGTCTAAAAAAAATCATACTGAAAGAGAAATGCTAAGTGCAAAAGAAGTACACAGATATAATCACTGTAACACAGGCTACTCCTAGGTGCATTAATTCTAATTTTTTCTTTTTTTCAAATTTAATTTAATTTTTAATAATTATTTTTTTAGTTTAATTTTTTTAATACGTAAAGTATAGTAAGTAAAAGAATAATTTTTATTTTTTATTTTGATTAATACCTACCTTTTTTATCACCGATGCCTTTGCAAAACCGCTTATTTGACATTTGTGGCAGAAATGAGATTTGGAGACCCTGAGCTCCAGACATCGATGACTATACATACAAATCGTAAAATATTCCCAACAAACAATCTTGTAAGCGTTTTGCAAATAAAACTTCATAAGTAACACTCTAAATTTTTCTATTAATAGAGCCGCTTTTCCAGTGTCAGCTTCTGATATGCATCACATTCCATTACAAATTGAATTAAATATTTATTCATTTCTGCCATCCAATATTGGTAGCAAAGATAACCTAAATTTTGATTTTAAAAAATGTAACTTTAACGTCTTGAATACTTGTATCTCAGAGGTTGATTGGGAAGTTGAGTTAAGAAGTCGTAATGTAGATTCTTCTTTTAAATTTTTTAAATCTAAGCTAATTAGTATTTGTAAGGATAATATTCCACTTAAGGTTCAATCTTCTTACAAGATTCCTTGGTATACGCATCATTTGGTGAAATTAAAAAATTTGCGGAATAAATTTTATAAGAAATTTATGGACACGCATAATATTCATTTCTTTCATACTTATCGGCATTATATGCGTGAGTTTAACTTTGCTGGCAAAGTTCTGTATAATAAATATATACAAAAATTTGAACTTAATATTAAAAATAATCCGAAAGAATTCTGGCGGTATATAAACTCAAAACGTAAAACCTCGAGCATACCGAACTCAATGATCTTTCACGATAAATCATCATCAAGTGCCTTGGAATCTGCAAATCTTTTTGCAGATTTCTTCGAATCCAATTTTGAAAGGGATTTGGGCTTACATTGCAGTACGAACTTTTCTTCTTCTTCATCGAATTTTGGTCCAATTGTAGTTTCTGATAATGATGTGCTATTAGGCATTTCTAAACTCAAACAATCTCTAAAACCCGATAACGATGGTTTATCTGCATACCTTTTAAAGCAATGCTGTGATGCCATTGTGAGCCCTCTCCAAATTGTATTTAATAAATCATTAAAATCAGGGATTTTTATTGAGGATTGGAAAATATCATACATTACTCCAATATTTAAATCAGGGAGCAAAAGCAATATTTCCAATTATCGTCCTATTTCAAAGATCACAACCGTAAGTAAGCTCTTTGAATCAATTATAAAAGACAAATTATATCCTAGTGTTGTGCATTTAATTTCGCCTTTCCAACATGGTTTTGTGACGGGCAGATCTACTATTACAAACTTAACAATTTTTAATGAATATTGCATTTCGTCTTTCCTAGAGGGATATCAAGTCGATGTCATTTACACTGACTTTTCTAAAGCATTTGACAAAGTTTGCCATTCACTACTCATCCATAAACTAACTCAAATTGGTTTGTACTCTAATTTACTTAGATGGTTTGAGTCCTATTTAAAAAATAGACGGAGCTTCGTTAGTATTGAGGGTGTAAATTCTAAGTCAATCGTTGCTACTTCTGGTGTACCACAGGGAAGTATACTTGGACCATTGCTCTTTTTATTATTCATTAATGATATAGTACTTCAAGTTAATAATTGTCATTGCCTCTTATTCGCTGATGACTTGAAATTATTCACTAAAGTTCGTGATTTTTCTGATGCTACTAAACTCCAAGACGATATTAACTCAATCCAAAATTGGTGCTCAAGCAACCATTTATTTCTAAATGTTAACAAGTGTTCAGTTGCGAATTATACGAAGTCTCATTTTCCTCTAATTACTTCTTATTTCCTATCTAATACGCAACTTAAAGTTATGAAAAGAGTAAAGGACCTGGGAGTGGTATTTGATACAAAATTCTCTTTTATACCTCATTTAAATTGTTTGATACCAAAGGCTTATTCAGTTTTAGCTTTCATTCGTCGTAGTAGTACCAGATTCACCGATCCCTATACTTTAAAAACGTTATACTGTAGTTTAGTTCGATCGAAAATGGAATATGCATCGATTATATGGGATCCAATTTACTCGGTGCATTCAGTTCGTTTGGAGCGAGTGCAGAAGTCTTTTGTTCGCTTTGCATTGCGTTCCTTAAATTTTCGGGAGCCAATTCCATCATATGAAGCTCGTTGCAGGCTAATTGATCTTAAATCATTAGAAAATAGAAGGAAATTACTTTCGCTATCTTTTATTACCGATATCATCGTGGGTAATATTGATTGTCCTCATCTGCTAGGTTTAATCAACTTTAATGTACCGCCTAGAGTACTTCGGCACACTTCATTGTTTAACGTCCGGTATTGCCGTTCTAATTATGCGTTCAACTCTCCAATAAACAGAGCTTTGGCAGAATTCAATAGCCTATAAGTATGAAATTGATTTTGCGCTTGGTAAAAATTATATAAAAAATATTCTTGCCGAGGCTTATTAAATGTAAATATATACATCTAATTCTCAAATATATATATTATATAATTTAATATAACTTAATTTAGGTATCCTAGTTTCAGCGTAATCTGTAAGAACTTGGTTCATAGATTGAAATAAAAATGAAAATGAAAATGAATAAGGTTTGCAAGCGACATTTACAAAATAATTGGTTTTGTAAGCGTTTTGCGGATATTGACGGCGACCGACTATATTTGCTATTACACATTTTTCGCAAACAAAAAACATATTTCTATAACTCATTTTAGTTTTAATTTCTTGTTAAAGTTAAATTAGTGAATTTTTAGTGAAAGAGAGAAAGTAATAAAAGTAAAAAATAAGGTAAGGACGTTTGTTTATTTTGTATAATTTCGGCAAATAGAAAATCGAGAAGTTCTTTGCGCTTATGTGTAATACGTTTACTGAACACATTTACAAAACGCGTTATTATATGTCTAAAAAAACATTTTTTCCAATCCTAATTTTAAGCTTATAACGAGCGAAGCGCTTCGATTACAAAAGGATTACTTTGAAACGTTTTGTAAATTTCAAAGTAAGTGTTTTGCTTACATTGGAACGCTTACAAAACGCTTATTTTTATACGAAATTATTTGCTGGGTTATTTCGGTAAAAGGTTTTTAAAATAACGGTTAATGAAATACCAACTATCTAACCATATCTATGGCAAAGCAAGCAGATCTGTTCGCACTCCTGTAAATTTTGGATTTTGGTAAATGGGCGGTTTAGCAAAGGCATCGACAACAATGACGTCCTTAACCAAAAGTGAAAGTGAAAGTACTTGCTGCACGTTTTTGATTATTCTACATACCTACATATGTGCATACATATGTACATAAAAGCAAACTTTCCTTCGGATATGAATCACGTCAAGCCGGTTGGTTATGTTGTTTCCATTGTTGTTTGTCTGTTGTATTACCGGTAAAAAATCTTGCTTCGCTGCTCTTCCTCGTTGGCGGCCGACTCTCAATTTGGTTTATACAGAGAGTTAGCTTTTATTCTCAAGTTCAATGGAAAGGTCAGCTATTTAAGTGCATTGGCGCGAATACACTCTTAAAAATACATATTTAAATGTAGATATGTATGTATGTATGTGTGTTCAATATATATGTAACTGTTATATAGGGTGGTGGTATGACTTGACATATCGACGCTTCCAAACAAAACAGTACTCAGTCGACTTAGTACGTTTTCCCGTTTTTGATATTTTCAAGTATTACATGTCTTAATTTTGATGCTGTCAAATTTTGGTATCAATCGGACAATCCAATCAAAAGCTATAAGCATAAGGCGGTCAACCGTCCAGCATTCTGCGGGGCGGTCCCGGAATTACCGATGTAATCCCGCATTGCAATATTTAATAAAATAGTCCCGGAAATCGTCTAAGTGGTCCCGTATGTCCCGCAATCCTCGTTTCCCATCGTCTCACTCACAAGTGTTCCACAAAACAAATTCACAAACCGCTTAGAAAATGATTACATTCCTCTGACCGTAAGTGATGAGTTAACAAAACTTGTGGAGGATGGTCAAATCAACAGAGATTAGGGCATGTTCGTAACTTTTATCACAACTGCATTCATTGTATATATGTATATGTACATCAATACAACGAATTTAAAACTTTTACTTGGATTCAATTAAAACAAAATCTGAAATGGGCTAATGTACAGCAGACATACCAACAGTTATCGATGCAGATTCCTACAGCTGCTTTGACTTTAAAAGAATATAGTTTGTTCGACGAAGTAAGTTACGTGGCAAATTATGTGAATAACGAAGTCTAAAAAGAAATGGGAGGAGATGAAGAGCAGTGCAGAACTGCGATGGATAGAGGTGTTCAAAAATTTCAAAGACAGCGGAATACCATTCCAGAATTGCTTAGCCATCATCCAGTACCTTCTTTGTTTGCCAGGAACAAACGCTCCTACGGAGCGAATATTTTCCTTAATGAATAGCTTATGGACATCCGAAAAGTCGTCACTAAAAGTAGAAACATTACGTGCAATGCTAATTATAAAATTTAATATGGGCATCTGTGAAAGCTTTTTGGACATTCTAAGCCAAAACCCAGAACTAGTAAAAAAATGTAACTCATGTGAGAAATATGACTTTAAAAATAAATGTTAATTCAATAGTAGTGTTATTTGTTTCTAAATCAATTATACCACCAAGAAATCCTCAGTCTTGTTGTGAATATAGGTAGGTGTCCCGCATTGGTGCATCATAAAGTTGGCCGCCTTATATAAGCAAAAGTGTACATCGTCGTACCATACGAAAACTAACATCAGATTTTTTGTGGCTGACGAAAAGTAAAATGTTCAAGTTTTGGCCGACGAAAAGTAATAAAATCGAGTTTTGGCTGACGAAAAGTAATAAAATCCACTTTTGGCTGACGAAAACTATCAATTTCGTTTAAACAACAATTTTAATGTAAAAACAGTATATAATTACTGATACTTTTCGTCAGCCAAAAGTCGATTTTATTACTTTTCGTCAGCCAAAAGTCGATTTTATTACTTTTCGTCGGCCAAAAGTCAAATGTTCTACTTTTCGTAAAGAATTTTTTTATTGATAGTTTTCGCCAGAACTTTTAAATATGTTAGTTTTCTTATGGTACGTCGACATGTAATACAACTCGAGATTTTTACAGAATAAAAGAATACCTTAACTTAAATGGTATCAAGTTTCGGTATTGACATTTCAATCCAAATAGAGTTACAAGTGAAAATAAACGCTAATTCAAGTTGATAACAAAATTTAAAACATAATTTTTCAAAACTTAAAACTCCTCGCAATTCTCCCTATTTTTTCCGTCTGCATGGGTATTAACAGTTAATGCATTAACTAATATTTCGACTTAATTTTAACTTTTCGCGGTTATTTTTAGGATTTTTAATTTCTTGCGTGTCGAGTCGTAAAACATCTATGTAAGTATATTGTATACCACATACCCTATATTTTTTCTATGCATGTATGTATGTATATATGCACATACATATGTATTTATTGGCATGCAAATATATGCAAAAATATTCCTGTTTTTTTGCAAATAAAAAAAAAACAATCAGCGCCAAATTTAGATTTCGTAACTCATTTAGTAAGTCAGCAAAGTAGCATCGAGTTGTAACGAAGGAAATGTCGCAAAACTTTAAATAGGCATCAATTTTAGAAAGTGAAACCGAACATTTGTACACACACACAAACATTTGTACATACGATTTATATATGTACATAGTATAAGAAAAATCAAAATGGACGCACTTCAACGTTTTTTCACCGATCTTCAACGTCACACGAGCACACTCCTTCAAATATTAATAAATTCACAATTCATACGGTGGATAATAGATTTCTACTCAAAATTAACTGGCGATCGTGTCGCAGACGTTGACGCAGGCGACATCGATAGAGAACACAACGAGCAGCAGCACATCAAATGGCCGCGCGGTGATGCTAATGAGACAGAGGTGGGTGGGGCAGATGCAGCTACAGGAGCTTCAGGCTCAGCAACAGAATCCGACGATAATAATAGTGATGGCGGCGACAATTCTAGTGGGAATAAAAAAAAAGGGTTGCAAACGTCGAAGTCGCCGAGCGCCGACACGAAGTGCCAACGAAACGCATTTCCCAATTCCAATGAATGTGATCAATCCAATGAAAAGCGATCGCCCGTCGACGTACCGGTGACAGAAACTGTTACGGACGCCGGTCTTGCGGATGTATTAAACGACGCAAATCCAAGTAAAAAATTAAAAATTAAAATGGGAAATGTTCACGTTAAAAATAAAAATAAACAAAAATCAGGCAAAGCAAGTGGCGGCAGTGAGGTATGTTGGAAAATAATAAAAAAAAATTATATTAAATAAAAATATAAAGTTCGTGCATAAATAAATTGATAGTATAATTGGGATGTTGAGAATTGCAATGTGTTCAGTTCGCCTTAAAATAAAATTCATTTTCTAGATTAAAAATGTGTACATAATATGTATGTATAACTATGTATGTACATATGTGTATGTATGTATAATGTTTTTCTTTTAATTAAGAAATGACAAAGTCTGTCTTATTAACAATTGTTTGTGTTCTATAATCGAAGATGCATTTAACTGAAACCGTTCCAGCGTTTTTATACATACGTATGTACTTATGTAGTTACATATGTACATAATATTATATATGTATGTACATACATACATATGTACCTATGACCTGTTGATAAGATTTTGTGTGAAGTTATTATGTATATGTTTTAATGATGATAACCCTGCAGTAAATTTGTTTCACTGCTGAAGGATCAGTGGTGATTCTTTGTTGAATATTCATCACTGTCGTCATAATTCAGTATATTTTTATTTGTTTTTGTTTTTTTTCTGAGGAAAGCAAACCATTTATATGAAAAATTCATCAGTCTTTATATGAAAGTATTCACTGATGCCTCCTCGTCATAGGTGAATTGCATCAGTGATTCATTAAGGATTCATTGCGGATTTTTGCTGCAGGGAATACTTGTAGGTACATAGATATGTATAACTATTTTTTTATGTATGTATGTACATACATATATTTATAAGAAAATATACCTACATATACATCAGTGAACTGCACAAGCAGATTGAATTTCAAACAGATTGATTTGTACAAGCAAGCAACGAAAACAAACAATCTAAGCGCCGCTTGTAACCTAACAATCACAAGCGCGCTTGCGATTGTTTGCATTTTTTCAATCTAAGCGCTGCTTAGTTTGTTTAAAAGCAAACAAGCTCTTGCTTGTTTGTTTAAAAGCAAACCAAGCTAGCGGTTGCTTGAAAAAAAAAATTCAATCATTTTCAAGCAAATTTCAATCAAAAGCAAGCAGGCTGGAGGAGATTTTCAATCAGCGTTCATTTCGCCTTTTCAAAAGCAGATTTTTAAGAAGATCTTTCAATCATTGGATGTGAAGGAATAGGCGCACAGAAATGGAAGATGAACTCAATTCTACCAGTATTTTTCTGCAGATAATTGTAAGAAAATGAAGGACAAAGCCTTTTGTACATATTTAAGCATGCATATACCCTGCAAAAATTCCTGGTTGTTGACAAATCAGGTCTAAAAAAGGAGTATGCTGGCAGGAGTGCTTCTTTTATGCACTCACTCTGTCTACTCCTAACTTTCTAATACATGACATCAACAAAAGAAAATCAGCCTTATTTCAAGCCTTACGCCAAACAAATTTGCTACCTTTATAATTTTCTGGCCTTATTTCATAAGCCTTTAAATGTGCTGTTTAATTCTTAAATAAGGCTAAAATAGTTTGGTGGGTATGTCCGCAAATTTTGCGACCAGCAGTTTTTATATGTAAATAGTCTTGTCGTCGAAATGTTCAACATTCGACAAAAAAAAAAATTGTATGTATGCACATGTATGTTTATGAGTACGACAAGAAATTGTGGAAACAAATAACTAGCGGGAATGTGACAAAAATGCAAGTAGCTTAATTGTCATTAGATTCTCACCAGTGGTCAATTAGTAATCATCCCAATGAAACTACTGCTGTATGTAGTATTATTATAAGCAAATTCACTTTTGAAACATGGAATTTAAAGAAAATCTGCCATCATTGTACCTGAAAGAGTAGGCGCACAGAAATGGAAGATTAACCCAAATCTGATCTAGTATTTTTCTGCAGATAATTGTAAGAAAATAAAGGACAAAGCCTTTTGTACATATTTAAGCATGCATTTACCCTGCAAAAATGCTTGTTGTTGACAAATCAGGTCTATAAAAGGAGTATGCTGGCAGCACTGCTTCTGCTATGCACTCACACTGTCTACTCCTAACTTTCTAATACATGACATCAACAAAAGAACATCAGCCTTATTTTAAGCCTTACGCCAAACAAATTTGCTATCCTTATAATTTTCTGGCCTTATTTCGTAAGCCTTTAAATGTGCTGTTTAATTCTTAAATAAGGCTAAAATATTTTAGTGGGTATGTCAGCAAATTTTGCGACCAGCAGTTTTTATATGTAAATGGTCTTCTCGTCGAAATGTTCCACATTCGACCCAAAAAAAAAAGAAAATTTGTATGTATGCACATACCACATGTATGTATGTATATACATTCTGTTTTCTATACGCATCAGTATTTTATCCTTTTGTCAACAAAGGAAAATATTTTTGTATGTAAATATGTACATATGAATGGCCTTGTGTAATTACCTATCCTCTATTTGCAAAGGCGTCAATATTCTAACCTTTTTGTATTCTATACCTACTTTGTTAAAAAACCAAAATATACATATGTATGTATATACATGTATGGCATTCTACCTATTTTTGTAACAGACCAAAATACATATCCCGGAAAAAAAATGTGCGAATAATCCCGATAGAGATTTATCCCGGATTGATCTCTTTCGGGAACTATGAGTCCACAATTAGGCCTCGATTTTTCCCGAACGGGTATAAATGTATATTAATCCCTTTCATACCGAACGGGAAAAATCAATTACAATTATACACTCAATACTGACTATTTAAAAAATTTTTAATTTATTGAATAGATTTTTTTACAAAAGTAAAACTTATTGTAAAATATTTAAATAGGCATGAACATTTATAATTTTTAAAGAAATTTTATAAGAGGGCTAACAACTTTGAACAATTCTTCACATGTCTTTTACGCATAATGCATTCTCAAAACTTAAAATATTTTCAAAAAATACTTAATTTTTTGAAAAGATTTCACTACATGATAAAAGCTAATTGAATAAACTTTCTTCTAATATACATATATAACAATTTAAAATTTTAGACATTTTCATAAAAAATAGCCTTGGCTTACTACTTTGGATGAAAGCGATTAATCTACATTTGTACCTGTTCGGGTATACAAATTGAACAATTAGTCTCTTCAAAGGACATGCTCCAATAAATACGATCAATTCGCTCCATATAAAGGGATGTAAACTTGTATTAGTCGCATGCTCCCTTGCGATTGATCCCGGACACGTCCCGGAGGAATCGCATTTTTTGCAGGTATATTTACGTTCGCCGGACATTCCACTTTGCTCATAAAAACTTATAAAAACACACTCATGCATATGTACATATGTGCATATATACAAATTTTCTTTTATTTGGAGACAAAAGGGTGGATTGTTGAATGTTTCGATGACAAGACCATTTACATATAAAAAGTATTGGTTGCAAAATTTGCGGATATAACCACCAATAACGAAATAAGGTCAGAAAATTATAAGGATAGCAAATTTGTATGGCGTAAGGCTTAAAATAAGGCTGATTTTCTTTTGTTGATGTCATGTATTAGAAAGTTAGCAATAGACAGAGTGAGTGCATAGCAGAAGCAGTCCTGCCAGCATACACCTTTTTTAGACCTGATTTGTCAACAACCAGGAATTTTTGCAGGGTATATGCATGCTTAAATATGTACAAAAGGCTTTGTCCTTCATTTTCTTACAATTATCTGCAGAAAAATAGTAGATCAGATTTGAGTTAATCTTCCATTTCTGTGCGCCTACTCTTTCAGGTACAATTATGGCAGATTTTCTTTAAATTCCATGTTTAAAAAGTTAATTTGCTTATACAGCAGTAGTTTCATTGGAATGATTACTCAATTGACCACTTACAAGCTGGTGAGAATCTAATGACAATTAAGCTACTGGCATTTTTGTCACATTCCCGCTAGTTATTTGTTTCTATAATTTCTTAGTTCCTTTTGGGAATTTCAATAGGGGCATTTCAGTTATTACATCTGGGTCTGGGTTAAGATAAATTTTTACTGAAACAATCCGGCTCATAATGAAAATTGGCCGCACTTGAAAAGAACTAAAAAGAAGAAGAAACATATACAACATATACCCAGCAGTAAAAATCTGAAATTAATCCTTTATGAATCACTGGTGAAATTCATCATGAGGAGGCATCAGTGAATGCTTTCATATAAAGGCTGCTGAATTTTTTCAAATAAATGGTTTGCTTTCCTAATGCCTATATGACTCCGTTCGGAGCCGGCATAAAACTGTCCAATGGTAGGAAAAACAAAAGGAGCACACCTCGAATTGGGAGAGAAGCTCGGCCACAAAACTCGTCAGAGTTATAATAGCGCAAAAACAATTCTTCTGTACGTTGAAAAGAGACAAATACTCCCTCAAAAACAATTTGATTGACTTTAAACTTCAAACTAAATGAAAATAACTATTTCAAAAATTATTTTTTTTGGAAATTTGAATTTAAATTACTGAAATAAATTATGAAACTCAAATGGCGGGATAGCTATGTATTCCATGTTTTAAGGAGAAGCCAGTGCGCAGTATAATTTTTCTTCCGGACTTCTTCTTTCCCCTTACGTCCAAAGCAGAAGCTTACAAGAGGCAAATTTGAAATTTGTATTTCCATATATTTTTTATTTTAAATATAATTTGTTTTATAGTTGTTAAATTGAAAAATTTGTCAGAAAAGCTGCCGAATGTCAAAAAACCTACCGAAATACAAGCTGGCTCGTGGGTTTATAACCGCCTAGATGGTATTTCGTTTGGGTTTTTCAATATAGCTTGCACGCTTGCACCAACGCAAAACGATAGTGACGAATATTCAACAAAGAATGATCAATGATCATTTAGCAGTGAAACAAATTTACTGCAGGGTATATGTATACATACACAAATGTCACTTTTCAGTTCTGCCAAATCAAAAAAGCACTGTGCTGCCAAATCAGCACGGAAAAAACAAATCGAACAGGGCGGATCAGAAATTGAACCAGCAATTTATCTGGTTTAATCGAGCTGAAATCTTTGTTGTTGCATTTACATGCAAAAATTTTTATCTGGGTTAGGATCACCGTATGTGAAACACGGCTAATGTCGTACTCATAAACATAAATTTATGTGCATACACACAAATTTTCTTTTTTTGGGTCGATGTTGAACATTTCGACGACAAGATCATTTACATATAAAAACTGCTGGTCGCAAAATTTGCGGACATACCCACCAAACTATTTTAGCCTTATTTAAGAATTAAACAGCACATTTAAAGGCTTACGAAATAAGGCCAGAAAATTATAAAGGTAGCAAATTTGTTTGGCGTAAGGCTTGAAATAAGGCTGATTTTCTTTTGTTGATGTCATGTATTAGAAAGTTAGGAGTAGACAGAGTGAGTGCATAACAGAAGCAGTCCTGCCAGCATACTCCTTTTTTAGACCTGATTTGTCAACAACCAGGAATTTTTGCAGGGTATATGCATGCTTAAATATGTACAAAAGGCTTTGTCCTTCATTTTCTTACAATTATCTGCGGAAAAATACTGCTGGAATTGAGTTCATCTTCCATTTCTGTGCGCCTATTCCTTCACATCCAATGATTGAAAGATCTTCTTAAAAATCTGCTTTTGAAAAAGCGAAATGAACGCTGATTGAAAATCTCCTCCAGCCTGCTTGCTTTTGATTGAAATTTGCTTGAAAATGATTGAATTTTTTTTTTCAAGCAACCGCTAGCTTGGTTTGCTTTTAAACAAACAAGCAAGAGCTTGCTTGGAAATTTTTCAATCAGCTTGTTTCGCTTTTAAGCAGATTGAAAAAATTGTAAACAAGCTACTGCTTGTTTGTTTAAAAGCAAACCAAGCAAGGGAGAGATTGGAAAAAATTTCAAGCGCTTGAAAGGGCAAACAAGCTGCTTGTGCAGATCACTGATATACATATGAAGGTACATTTATAAATAACAAGTAAGGAGGCCTAAGTTCCAGTGGAATCGAACATTAGATACTCAGCTGTATGTTTTCATTGTTTGTTTGGGTTTGATGGATTTTATATAAAGCGAGTGCTGCATAAAGTGGGCGTAGCCACGCCCATTTTCAAAATTTTTATCAGCCATCCAACTAAGCATATGAATATGGGACATTCCAGCCAAAAGAGGAAAACGACATAAAATTTAAAATGCTACTAATCATTCCTATTTATTCAGTTACCTGTAACTAAATGTGTATATTTTCCTAATCTGGTAACAGAAATATAGAAAAATATGTAAAAACCCAAAATTTTTGTCCATAGAACTTTGACTTCACACCTAACTATTTTGCGGAAAAAGTTTGGTCATGTTTGCATTGCTATATTAGCTATATTTTCATTTGTAAAAAAAAATTTGAAAGTGATTCAAGTAAAGCAGAGAAAAATTTAAATAATTGCATCACAAAAAATTAAAAAAGGATATGTGATTTTTGCGTATATCTTCATATAATTGATTCATATGGGGTGTCCCAGGAGTCACACGAAAAGGCATAAAAATTGGTCTGGTAACCTCAGGTATGACCCTATGAAGCCAGACATTTATGAAAGTAAGGATTAAAAGGCTGTTCACCGTCTAAATACATTTTTTAAGTTAATAGGGTCATACTGTGGTTTCTAGACTATTTTGAAATATGTCCCAGGAGTCACACGATTCTGAACTCTAATGTATTAGGGCAAACCTGTACTTAAAATAGAAGATTCTGAAACGAAAGTTTGAAATGTTTTTAGTTTTTATTATATAGTTTTAAATAATTGTTTCTAGAGATGTTGAATTCGACTTGTTTTAAATAAATATCACCGCTCTACAGCAAAAAAATACTCTAAACGCGACCATCCTATCTATATGTAAAATCGGTCGCTGATTGCGAAAATCGGGTTCATTTTTAATTCTATGGGAAGGTTTTTGAGATATCGGCAATTTACCGTTATTTGGCCAATGGTTCCACTTAATCCTGTATATCTCTTTAAAGCAGTAAGCTATCTTCCTTGTGGTAACACCAAACGAAAGAAAATATCATGCGCGACTTGGCTGTATTTACTTGATCGCCTATAACTTTTCCATTTTACCATGGATTTTCTTCGTTGATAGCTTATTTTTTTGCTAATGGAATGGAGCTTCACGTAAAGGTAAAAACATTGGTTTTAAAGATATTGCCTGACAAAATCAATTTTTTCTTAAAAAAATCGTAAAAAATCGAAAAAAATTAAAATTGGATCAAAATTTCAGAAACTGTAACAGATAGAGAAAAATGTTATGGGAGCCACGAGAAGTAAATTTAATTTTCTTTCGTTCGGTGCCACCTCAAGGAAGATAGCTCACTGCGTTAAAGAGATATACAGGATTAAGTGGAGCCATTGGCCAAATAGCGGTAAATTGCCGATATCTCAAAAACCTTCCCATAGAATTAAAAATGAACCCGATTTTCGGAATCAGCGACCGATTTTACATATAGATAGGATAGTCGCGTCCAAGGTACAGACAAAAAATTTCATTTTGTGATCCAGTGTATTTAATCAGAACTTTGAAGTAAATATAAGTATTATTTTGCATTCACTTTATTTTTTTCATTTAATTAGCTTGGTTTCAATTCTGCTGGGAGAGATTTATGAATAACTTGGTCAAAAAGGGCTAAAACAATAATAAAACTGATTTCAATAATCTAGTATATTACATATTTCGCACTTGTCCCAGGAGTCACAAAAACTTGTCCCAGGAGTCACAATTTTAAATATTTGAAATAAGTTCATTCAATTTGAATATATAAAATATTTTTATAGAATATGGTACTATGCAGTGTGTTTTTTCGACCATATACAAATTGTAGGTGAAAGTTGAATAGTTGATCTAAAATTCGTATTCGTGCTCATAAAGGTGCAACAAAGGGATTTTTCGGTGTCCCAGGAGTCACACTCATTTACTGAGTAGTTACAAAGCTTTTTGGTATTATTTAGCCAATTCTTTTAATGCATTTGTTGTATTGGATATTTATCCATGTCGATAAATATATTTCATAGCAATTTAAGTCCCGATGTCAGTTTTATAATTCAAAGTTGACTAAGCTCTGGAGTCAAATGTCCCAGGAGTCACGATGGAATGACCCATATTATTCTTTCTGCAAAATTTCATTCCTTTATGACTTCTAGTTACAAAGATGTCACGTTACAAATTTCCAAAGGGTGTTCCAGAAATATCTTTATTAAACAGTAGGCGTGGTCATAAACCGATTTCAATAATTTTTTGCGTGTCTATTAACACAAGTTATAAAAGTGTATAAACCAAGTTTCGTCATAATATCTCAATTATTTGTCGAGTTTTGGGCTCCGAAATCTCGTATATTCCTTTGTCTAAAAAGAGGCGGTGCCACGCCCATTTTCCAAAATTTTTATGGTTTTTGTCTTATGTTCGTAGTTGGACTCCTGCCATAAAATTTTAATGATATATCTTTATATTTGACAGAGATATCGCTTAAAATGTTGCTATTAGGCCACTTTATAAGACCCATATATAAAAGTGGGCGTGGCCGTCAACCGATTTTGACAATTTTCCGTCAAAACATTTGTCTAAGTAAGTAAATCACGCATACCAAATTTCATCAATATATCTTCAACGGTTTCTAAGTTATGACATATAAAACTTTCAATGTTTGCCCCTTAATAAGTGGGCGTGGCACCGCCCATTTTCTAAAATTTCACCAAATTTCTTCATAGGGGCCTGAGCTCAACACGTGGGTAAAATTTCATCGCTCTAGCTATATTAGTGGCTAAGATACCAAATTTCCGATTTTTTCTATATAGGAAAAGTGGGCGTGGTCATCGTCCGATTTCGCCCATTTTCAATACCAACCGTCCCAGTCTCGATACCAACTTGAATTCCGAATTTCATCAAAATATCTCAATTTTTGCGCGAGTTAGTGTTTACAGACGGACGGACGGACGGACATGGCTCAATCGATTTCTCTTTTCACCCTGATCATTTTGATATATATAAGTCTATATCTCTCTCGATTATTTCATTCTGTTACAATCCACCGTTATGTGATTAAAACTATAATACTCTGTGTACTAGTACAGCTGAGTATAAAAATGTATACAGGTGGCAAATTGTATTTAAAGTACAAAAATTTTGGCAATTAGTTAGATTCACTAAAGATCGGCAAGTATCCGGACGCTCTGAAAGTACATACATATGTATAAGTACATACATACATACATACATACATACATACATACATACATACATAAGTACCTACTACATATTTCTACCAACTTAAAGTTTCTCAGCAAAAAATATCGTGTTTTTTTGCAATTTAGTAAAATATCTGTCTTAAAATATGATATGGACACGAGTTAAATGAAATTTAATTTTCTGAAAGTCGTTTAACCGCATTTGTGACGCGAACCGCTAATCAGAGGAGGCGCCTGCCTCGATTTACAATGTATGTATCTACTTTACATACATATCTACATAGATAAATATACCCCGCAGTCAAAGCTCAAACTAGTCAGCACATATTATAGTTACATATGTACATAAGGCAAATCGATTGACTAATGAGCAAATTTATATAGTAGATGAATTTATTCTTGCAGTTTACGGAAAAATGAGTTGAGCCGCTGAAATTAATAATCTCAGAGGCAGGCACACCGACTAACCTCTGTGACTTCCATATGGACGCTTCCAAACAATACTGTACTAAGTCTGAAAACTGCCTTTTGCAGGGGAAGGAAGGAAGGAAGGGAAAGTTTAAATTCGATATGAAACTTCAGTTTTAGTATGCTAAGTATATCTTCGCCTGTAACTTATTTTTGTATTGAAAGTTCAATACCAAAACTCGATACCATCTAAGTTGTGGTACGCTTTATTTAAAACCATAAGAAAAAATAAAAACTTGCTACGTTGTTTTTCATGGCAAGCTTTCAATGTTTTTATTCTGTAAAAATCTCGAGTTGTATTATATTATATGGCTAGACTAGTTGGAAACTAGTTGTGAATTATTTTTCAACTATTTGTTTTGACTGCAGGGTAGTAAAAACAAAAGTGATATGTATGTATGTACGGGAAAGAATCTGGAAACACAAGGAAGAGATCGATTTCAAAATCATTTCATTTCATTATGTGCTAAATAAATATATGTGTACATACATATGTATGTATGTATGTAGATTAGAGTGCGTTTAAAATTTAAATTAAGGATATTTTACAGTCCGCCCCTAAATCGGTAGTAACCTGGTCAAAGATATTTGTTATACTTGGGTATAGAAGTATTAATTTTTGGTATTAGATAATAAAAAAAAAATATTTCGATTTTATGACTCTTCATAGAGTTTTCTGAATTTGGCCTCAATGCGCTACGCCATAACGGCCACCAACCCGCACCAAAATATAGGTATATCTTTAACTACATATGTATGTTACTATCGATTGAGGGGCGGTGCAGTCTTTTTATGAACTTTTTTTCATAAAAATTATGTAAATGCAGTCATATATCGTCGTTAAAAGTGCAAAACCGCGTATCTAACATGTACAATACCGTGTAAGTGACATTTTTGAGATTTCCCCTAAAACACCTTCCTGGGTTTCGTGCTTTTCCATTCATACAAGAATTTTTACGCGTTTTGTCCGAATGTCAAAATATTTGTATAAATGAATGGGACGGACCTCACAATGTGTTGTTGGTGAAATCTCATTGTTTGTAACAATGTCACTTACGCGGTTTTGCACTTTAAACGACTATAACGACTATATGTACATAAGTACATACTTATATTTATATTCTACTTCATGTGACATTGAGATTTATCCAAGCTTGTTTGTGTCCATTGTTATTCATTATTTAGTTCGATTTCGATTTAAATTGATAAATTCTGGAAAGAGATGTACATATGTATGTATGTATGTATATATGAATATACATATGTAGTACCATACGAAAACTAGCACTTTCGTTTTGTTTCTGACAAAAAGTAGCATTAATTACACTAGTTTACAGCCAAAAAATACCAATAAATTCAGGTATGTGGGAGGATAGGCATGGGCTTGCTGAACTTGGAACACAAACAGAAAGAAAATACGCTTCTAACGACATGCAACTTGTCGTGGTTGAGCCAGAACTTGCTGAGTGACACCTGGCCAAAGTAAAAATTTCGTTAATTTTTTGCATTTCTTGAAAAAATTTTGATTTTAAACGTAGTGCTTTTATAAGAAGCTGTAAATACGAGGAAAGTTTTATTCTTTCCAAAATTAGCCTGCTTAATTGCAAGCCCTCTAAGCGATATATATCTATATTATCAAGATCCGATGATTACTTTGTTTTGAAAAAAAAGGGATATTTTATGGCCGAAAAACTTGGTCAACGGAATTGCTTCTTTTCGTCAACCAAAAATTGAAAGTGCTGGTTTTCATCAGACACAAAAAATCTGGTGTTAGTAGGCGTGGCCGTGCATAGCGTCATAATCGATTTACATACATACATACATACATACATAAACAATTGCTTCATGAACAAAAACCGTGTTGATCAAAGTTTCAATTATCACTCGAAATATTATATTCTTCATTCTTAATCACTGTGTTGTGGGATGTTAGCAAGGCACATATGTATGTACATATCGGTGTATAATGCAAACCATTCGTTGTAATACCATTTTTATACTCAGCTGTACTAGTACACAGAGTATTATAATTTTGATTTCATAACGGTGGATTGTAACATAATGAAATAATCGAGATAGATATAGACTTATATATATCAAAATGATCAGGGTGAAAAGAGAAATCGATTGAGCCATGTCCGTCCGTCCGTCCGTCCGTCCGTCCGTACGCAGGATAACTCGCGTAAAAATTGAGATATTTTGATGAAATTTGAAATGAAAGTTGGTATCGAGACTGGGACGGTTGGTATTGAAAATGGGCGAAATCGGACCATGACCACGCCCACTTTTCCTATATAGAAAAAATCGGAAATTTGGTATCTCAGCCACTAATATAGCTAGAGTGATAAAATTTTACCCACGTATTGAGCTCAGGCCCTTATGAAGAAATTTGATGAAGTTTTGGAAAATGGGCGGTGCCACGCCCACTTATTAAGGGTCAAACATTGAAAGTTTTATATGTCATAACTCAGAAACCGTTGAAGATATATCGATGGAATTTGGTATGCGTAATTTGCTTACCTGTACAAATGTTTTGGCGAAAAATTATCAAAATCGGTTGACGGCCACGCCCACTTTTATATATGGGAACTATAAAGGGGCCTAATAAAAACATTTTAAGCGATATCTCTGTCAAATATAAAGATCTATCACTGAAATTTTGTGGCAGGAGTCCAACTACGGACATAAAACAAAAAGTACAAAAATTTTGGAAAATGGGCGGTGCCACGCCCACTTATTAAGGGGCAAACATTGAAAGTTTTATATGTCATAACTCAGCAACCGTTGAAGATATATCGATGAAATTTGGTATCCGTAATTTGCTTACTTAGACAAATGTTTTGACGAAAAATTATCAAAATTGGTGGACGGCCACGCCCACTTTTATATATGGGTATTATAAAGTGACCTAATAAAACTATTTTAAGCGATATCTCTGTCAAATATAAAGATCTATCACTGAAATTTTGTGGCAGGAGTCCAACGACGGACATAAAACAAAAAGTACAAAAATTTTGGAAAATGGGCGGTGCCACGCCCACTTATTAAGGGGCAAGCATTGAAAGTTTTATATGTCATAACTCAGAAACCGTTGAAGATATATCGATGAAATTTGATATGCGTAATTTTCCTGCTTAGACAAATGTTTTGGCGAAAAATTATCAAAATCGGTTGACGGCCACGCCCACTTTTATATATGGGAACTATAAAGGGGCCTAATAAAAACATTTTAAGCGATATCTCTGTCAAATATAAAGATCTATCACTGAAATTTTGTGGCAGGAGTCCAACTAGGGACATAAAACAAAAAATATAAAAATTTTGGAAAATGGGCGGTGCCACGCCCACTTATTAAGGGGCAAATATTGAAAGTTTTATAAGCCATAACTCAGAACCGTTAAAGATATATCGATGAAATTTGGTACGCGTGATATATTTACTTAGCCAAATGTGTGGACGAAAGATTACCAAAATCGGTTGACGACCACGCCCACTTTTATATATGGGTATTATAAAGTGACCTAATAAAAACATTTTAAGCGATATCTCTGTCAAATATAAAGATCTATCACTGAAATTTTGTGACATGAGTTCTACAATAGACCGGAAACAAAAAGTAAAAAAGTTTGGAAAATGGGCGTGGCACCGCCTCTTTTTATACAAAGGAATCTACGAGCCTATTACTCGACAAATAGCTGAGATATTATGACGAAACTTGGTTTATACACTTTTATAACATGTGTTAATAGACACGCAAAAATGTATTGAAATCGGTTTATGACCACGCCTACTTTTTAACAAAGATATTTCTGGAACACCCTTTTGGAATTTGTAACGTGAAGTCTTTGTAACTAAAAGTCATAGAGGGATGCAATTTTGCACTAACAATAATATTTATATGCTTATTTGGATGATTGATACAAATTTTGAGAATGGGCGTGGCTGCGCCCTGTTTATGCAGCACTCGTGTCATATAAAATACACCCTATATCGAACAAACGCAAACAAACAATGAAAGCATACAGCTGAGTATCTAATGTTCGATTCCACTCGAACTTAGGCTTCCTTACTTGTTAATAACATATTTAAGCTTGAAAGCATTCGAACAAATTGCTTAAACTTTAAAGATTGGTGTAATGGATTCAAGAATAACATGTTGCTGCAAAATATTTAATGCTTAATGCGAAAAGTATTTACTATGGAAATAAAAAATGATATCGTAACAATTTATTTTTTTAATACGATATTTAAATGAGTAGTCCACTTTCAAAAGTGTCTATGAGAGTTTTTTTCGATATTGAGTTTTTGATGGCTTGTGTACCAGTATTTAAAGGTGTACAATATCCATTAAAAATTTATTGTAAAATCCTTCCGTATTCTGAAAAAAAAGCATTAAATAAAAAATACTTCTTCAAAGGTATCTATCTAAAATATGTCACTCATACGCCTTGGCACACATTGGTGTCGCGTCATATAAGGGGCGTTCAACATTCTAAAGCCAGGCGTAAATTTTAAGCGTCTTAACTTACTGTGAAAAATTCCCATAGACACTTTTGAGAGTGGACTTTTCAAATGTGTACATATGCATATGTATATTTGTATATATGTATGTATGTATGTATGTGTTTGGGTATGTGTTTGTTTTCGCTTAAATAACATTTAATCCTCGTGTCTTTATTTTCCAAATATAATACCCTGCGAAAAAGTGTGCGATTAATCCCGATAGAGATTTTTCCCGAATTGATCTCTTTCGGGAACAATCGGCCCACAATTAGTCCCCGGTTGTTCCCGTACGAGTCTGCGTACGAGTAGGCCAATTGCTCCCGAATGGGGATAAATGTAGATTATTCGCTTTCATCCCGAACGGGTACAAATCTAGATTGATTAAACGTATAAATTTTACAAAATTCAATGTATTCAAAAAATTGTATAACAATAAGTAAAACTAATTGAACACCATTCATTTTAATAACAATGATGAGTCATCATTGATGACTAATAATTTTAACAAAATTTTACCAAAAATATCCATTGAAAAATCAATTACAATTATGCACTCAAAACTGACTACGTAAAAAAATTTTAATTTATTGAATAGATTTTTTACAAAAGTAAAACTTATTGTATAATCTTTATTTAAATAGGCATGAGCATTTATAATTTTTAAAGATTGTTATAAAAATAGACATGAGCTCTGTTCAATAACAAAGAAAAGAAAGCGTGAGTAACGAGTACTCATGAACATTGATGTGTAAACAGTTTCGAAATCGGATTTTTATTCCCTCCGTGTAGACGTCCTGCTCAAAACCTTTAATTTCATACCAATATCGCTCAGAAACATGCAAGATCATCCGGGTCCTGGTTTTGACCTATATCTCGGGAATCATAAAGAGTAGAGCTCCCTATAGAAGGCCTGCTCAAAACCTTTCATTTGATACCAATATTGCTCAGAAAATTAGATAGGCAGATGTAGGTATGCATATCCATACATTTGCATACATGTTCAAAGAGGTTGGTCCTTTTTATTTGGCCTATTTGTCGCATTGTTGCAGAAAACAACAACAACTTCACCTCGCTTCGTTGCTGTTGGTGTTGATATTTGCATTTGCACGGCTATGCATGCAAGCATTTGTAAGTACATGTCTATCTACCTACCTACCACTGACAATGCCAAGCGATTCACACGGACACAGCAGTGCACTAACACAAAAGCCATTTACGGTTTACGCGTAAACGTTACCTGTTTTTCGAAAATACTCGTAGCTACAGCAAAGATGTTTACACATCAAAAATTGTTAATTCTTCGTAAAAGTGACAGTTCTCCATATAAAAATGACTTTTTATGAAAAACTCGTAACAATTTTTTGTTATTGAACAGAGCTTTGGCTTACAACTTTGGATGAAAGCGATTAATCTACATAAATCTCAATAGGACATGCTCGAACAAATGCGATCAATTCGCTTCATATAAAGGGATGTAAAGTTGTATTAGTCGCATGCTCCCTTGCGATTGATCCCGGACTCGTTCCGGATTAATCGCATTTTTTGCAGGGTACTTATGTACCTACCTTTTTATGCATATGGACGAGGTGATGTTCACAGTGGCCTCCGCTGCCAAGGCGATAGCGCTTTTTATTCATTAGTGCTGATCTTAGTGCCACCAACAATATCTTTCGATCTATTTCAGAATTTAAGCTCACAAAGTTCATCACCACAAAATTATAGCTCCAATGATAATGCGCAAATAACAAGCGAACCGGAAGACGAAACTGTTGTTGCTGTTGTTGCAAAATCTCAACCTGACATAGTCATATCAAGCTACGAAGGCGACAACGCAGCAGTAACCAAATATAGCAGTTCGGAAGAAATTAGCTTAAAGTCGGCAGAGACGGTGGAACTTGAAGCGCCGCACACAGAAATAGAAATCGCGCTTGCAATAAAAGTAAACTCAGCCACAACTCAGACAACGGCAGTAGCTAAGCAAAAGGTTAAACAAACGAATTGGAATTCGGACGAAGAGCCGCCCAAAGCTTTTGAAATGGCCAGCAAATCAGCGGACATACATAGCGTACCCATTGCAGAGGGTAAAAATGGGGAGAATGCTTTGTATCGAATCAAGCGTGGCACCACGTTGCGTATACATGGCGATGCCTCGCTGTTGGGAAGCGAGATCATCTTATACACCAATTATCCTGCTGAGGGTTTGTAAATAAGATTTTACATTGAAAATTGATATTTATGTAGTTAATTCTGTTTTGTAGGTAAAAAGTTTGTTCGCACCGACTATCGCATATTGGATTGGCATTCGCGCAATGGAAAGCCTTTCACCAACCACTTGAACAAATATGCCCACATTGTGGATACCGCCATATTCAGTCAGGTGACAATGAACATTTCGGGCACCTTCCACTTCTGGTTTCAGTTCAAAGGGAGCACTGGCTCGGAACCGGCTGGCGTGCTTTATGTACAAGTGGAGCCCACACTCCATGTGGGACCGCCCGGCGCCCAAAAAATTATCCCATTGAATTCTGTGCGCTGCCAAACAGTGCTCACAAAACTGTTAGGTCCCATCAACACCTGGGAGGCGAAATTGCGTGTGGCAAAGGAGTCCGGCTACAATCTAATACACTTTACACCCATACAAGAGCTCGGCGGCTCACGTTCGGCCTACTCATTACGCGACCAACTAAAAGTTAATCACCAATTTGCCGCGAAAGCTGGTGGAACTGTCGGATTCGAGGATATAGAAAAGATCATCAAAAAGTGTCGCCAGGAATGGGGTGTAAGTAGCTACACACATACATACATACACATTAAGTTGAGTAGACGAAAGCTTTCATGTTTGCATGCGCATCTTTCTTTCTGTCTCTTCTTGCACAGATGGCTTCAATATGCGACATTGTGCTAAATCATACGGCCAATGAATCGAACTGGGTGCGCGAACATCCCGAAGTTACATATTCATGCGCAACCAGTCCCTATTTACGTCCCGCCTTTCTGCTGGACGCTTTACTAACCAAATGCGGCGATGATGTGGCCGCTGGCCATCTGGAGCACCTTGGCGTGCCATCTGTCATCGAACGCGAGGATCACTTACAGGCGCTCAAATATCAACTGCATAATGTTTATTTACCGAGGGTGAACATCCATGAACTCTTCCAATGCAACGTAATCACAATATTGAATGAATTCAAGACGTTGATGCGCACACGTGCCCCGCCAAAGCACTTGGCCGATGAATCGCGTTTCGTTGAGATAAAATTGATTGCCGATCCGCAGTATCGCCGCTTGGGCGCCAGCATCGATTTAAATTTGGCATTGGATATTTTCAACGGCTTTCACAGTGACTGCTTCGACGAAGATGCACGCATTCGCAAGTGCGCCGAGACCTTGCGCCAGCGACTGGATGCGCTGAACGAGGAGGTGCGCGCCGAGGTGCAGGGCTATCTGGGCTATGCCGTTGAGAATTGTTTGGCCGGTGTGCGGTACGAGCGTGTGCAGGAAGACGGACCGATGTTGAGGGAAATTACCGACAGGCATTCGCTATTCATGCAATACTTCACACAATTGACGGCATTCGGCAAGAGTCTCAAAGAAATCGAGGAGTGCATGTATGGGGATTTGGGCAAATTCTTCCAGGCGCACAACGGCTGGGTCATGGGCTATTCGGATCCATTACGCGATTTCGCCGAGGAGCAACCGGGCCGCGGTAATGTGTATTTGAAGCGCGAGCTGATCGCTTGGGGCGACAGTGTCAAATTGCGCTACGGCCGACGGCCCGCAGATTGCCCCTACTTGTGGCAGCACATGACCGAATATGTTGTGACAACGGCGAAAATATTCGACGGCGTGCGCTTGGATAATTGCCACTCAACGCCACTGCATGTGGCCGAATATCTGTTGGATGCAGCTAGGGCGGTTAATCAGGATTTGTACGTGGTGGCCGAGTTGTTTACGAATTCCGATGCCACCGATAATGTGTTTGTAAATCGTTTGGGCATAACGTCACTGATACGCGAAGCGTTGTCTGCCTGGGACTCGCACGAGCAAGGCCGTTTGGTGTACCGTTATGGCGGCGAACCAGTTGGCGCCTTCTTCATCAACCCCAAACGTGACCTGGAGCAGAGTGTGGCACATGCCCTCTTCATGGACCAAACACACGACAATCCATCGCCGGTGGATAAACGTTCCGTCTATGATTTGCTACCATCCGCTGCGCTGGTGGCAATGGCAAGCTGCGCCACAGGCAGCAATCGCGGCTACGATGAACTTGTACCGCATCATGTAAGTATCGTACATACTAGAATAGAAGCGCAAAATGAAAACTCTTCATTGTTTTGATCAAACGCATTACCAATTGCAGGTGCACGTCGTTGACGAGGAGCGCCAATATCAGGAGTGGGGCAAGGGCGTCGATTTCAATTCTGGCATTATTGCTGCGAAGCGTGCGCTGAACTTGCTGCATGGCCAGCTCGCCGAAGAGGGCTTCACTCAGGTGTACGTGGATCAAATGGATGGCAACATAGTCGCTGTGACACGCCATTCGCCAACAACGCACGAAAGTGTCGTACTCGTCGCCCACACGGCGTTCAGCTACCCAAATCCCAATGCCGGCCCCACCAATGCGAAGCCGCTCCGCTTCGAAGGCACACTTGAAGAGATCATACTCGAGGCGAATATTTCGATGAAAAGCGACAAACCATACGACAGGCCGGGCCCATTTAAAAAGGATCCCAATTACATTAACGGCTTTACACAATTCCAGCTGAACTTGCGCGAGCACATACCGTTGAATAAATCGCAAATCTTTCGCGGCACACCTCAAATCGATGGTAATATAACGCAGCTGGATTTCGAAAATCTTTATCCCGGCTCAGTGGTGGCTGTTAGGTGAATTTAGTTTGCTGTTAGGTAGGTTTTCCAACTAATAATAAAACTCAACTTGTCAACATTTTAGAGTGTCTCTGCACAATCCAACCAAACCACACGCTGAATATCTGCAGCGGCTGGTCACCTCTTTGCAAAGCGAGCGCGGCGCGGTGTTTGAGGAATTGCGGAATATTATCGCCAAGTTGGATTTGGTTGATTTGAACCGCGCGCTGTTTACCTGCGACGAGGAGGAACGCGATCATGGCTACGGCGGCGCTGCCTATGATATTCCCAATTATGGTCGCATAGTTTACTGCGGTCTGCAGGGTTTCATCTCTATATTAACAGAGATCTCGCCACGAAATGATCTCGGGCATCCGCTTTGTAATAATTTACGAGCTGGCAATTGGATGTTGGGTTAGTGGATTGTGGATTGTGGCATGTGATTTTTAGCTTAAAGAAAATGTTTTCTTTTTTTTGTATAAACTGCGCAGATTATGTGGCTGACCGCTTGATTCATCGCGGTGGCACTACGGTTCTATCGAAATGGCTGAAGTCGACATTTGAACCGCTAAAGAATATGCCACGGTATCTCATTCCTTGCTACTTTGACGCCATATTGAGCGGTGTGTATGAAGCGCTCGTTGGACACGCCTACCAATTGATGCCAGCGTAAGTGCCGAGTTTATTCCAATGAATTGGCTTTGCCTAAATTTCTCTCTCTCTCTCTCTCTCTCTCGCTCTCTCTTCCTCCATTCAGATTTATTGGCGATGGCCACAGCTTCCCGCAATCACTCGCTCTGGCAACACTGCAGTTCCTATCGGCTTGCAAATCAGCCAATTTGCCGCCACTTAGTCCAGCCGTGCAGCCTCAACCGCCAAAAATATGCGTGACGCTCTCAGCTGGTAAAAAAGAGAAAATAAAAGCAGACCTTTTGCTGCTCTCTGCGTCGACTGTAAATGTATTTTTTTCTTCTTTTGTTGTTTTTCTAGGATTGCCACACTTCTCCACTGGCTACATGCGTTGCTGGGGTCGCGACACGTTCATCGCTCTGCGCGGCATTATGTATTTGACGGGCCGCTTCCAGGAGGCGCGCTACATTATACTCGGCTTTGGTCAATGCCTGCGACACGGTCTCATACCCAATCTGTTGGACAATGGCACCAAACCACGCTTTAACTGCCGCGATGCCGTTTGGTGGTGGTTGAATTCCATCAAACAATATGTAAATGAGGCACCACACGGCCAGCATATTCTCGGCGATTTGGTATCGCGCATATTCCCCTATGATGATAGTGAGCCGCACGCGCCGGGCAAATTCGAGCAAAAGTTAATCGACGTTATGCAGGAGGCCTTGCAGGTGCATTTCCAGGGATTGCAGTATCGCGAGCGCAATGCCGGCCACGAGATCGATGCGCACATGACCGACCAGGGTTTCAACAACAACATCGGCGTACATCCCGAGACGGGCTTTGTGTTTGGCGGCAACATTGCCAATTGCGGCACTTGGATGGACAAGATGGGCTCGTCGGAAAAGGCGGGCAATCGTGGCCGCCCCGCCACGCCGCGCGATGGCTCTGCCGTCGAGTTGGTCGGCCTGCAAATGTCCGTGTTGCGTTTTATGCAAACGCTAAGCGAAAAGGGCATAATTGAGTATGCATCGGTGGAGCGCAAAGGACCAAATGGTGAGTGTGGCTGGAGATTCATGCTACATACATATGTACATATGTATGTGCAGTTTAATGTTATTTTTGAACTTTTCTCATGCAAAAATTTTGTAGGTGAGAAAACCATTTGGACATACAAAGAGTGGGCTGAGCGCATACAAAGGAATTTCGAAAAGTGCTTCTTTGTCACCGAATCGGAAACCGGCATGCAAGCAAACAAGAAAAACATCTACAAGGACTCGTATGGCGCGTCGCAGGGTTGGACCGATTATCAGTTGCGTTGCAATTTCCCAATAAGCATGGTTGTGGCGCCGGAGCTGTTCGAGCCGCATAACGCTTGGAAGGCGCTCACACAAGCGCGCAAACACCTGCTCGGGCCGTTGGGCATGAAAACACTCGATCCGGACGATTGGAATTACCGTCCGAATTACGACAACGCAAATGACAGCGACGATTGCACGGTGGCGCATGGATTTAACTATCATCAGGGACCGGAATGGGTGTGGCCAATTGGCTTCTATTTGCGTGCACGTTTAATATTCGCCAAAAAGTGTGGTTATTTGGATGAAACAATCGCGGAAACATGGTGAGTTACTTAAGATGATGTAGATGATTACACATGAATTCCATGTTCTTGAACTTCCTTTGGCTTTGTAGGTCCATTTTGCGCGCCCATTTCAACGAATTGCACACCTCCCATTGGCGCGGCCTGCCTGAATTGACAAACGACAAAGGCGCTTTCTGTCGTGACTCCTGTCCTACACAGGCCTGGAGTGTAGCCACCGTATTGGAGGTAAGACATTGAACATTAAAAAACAACAAAAACAAGTAAGGAAGCCTAAGTTCGAGTGGAATCGAACATTAGATACTCAGCTGTATGCTTTCATTGTTTGTTTGCGTTTGATGGAAACACGGTGTAGGTACTTTATATAAATCGAGTGCTGCATAAAGTGGGCGTAGCCACGCCCATTTTCTAAATTTTTATCAGTCATCCAACTAAGCTTATGAATTTTATTCTTTGTGCAAAATTTCATCCCTTTATGAGTTACAAAGATGTCACGTTACAAATTCCCAAAGGGTGTTCCAGAAATATCTTTGTTAAAAAGTAGGCGTGGTCATAAACCGATTTCAATAAATTTTTGCGTGTCCATTAACACAAGTTATAAAAGTGTATAAACCAAGTTTCGTCATAATATCTCAATTATTTGTCGAGTTATGAGCTCCGAAATCTCGTTGATTCCTTTGTCTGAAAAGAGGCGGTGCCACGCCCATTTTCCGAAATTTTTCTATTTTTTGTTTCCCATCTATTGTAGAACTCATGCCACAAAATTTCAATGAATTATCTTTATATTTGACAAAGATATCGCTTAAAATGTTTTTATTAGGCCACTTTATAATACCCATATATATAAGTGGGCGTGGTCGTCAACCGATTTCGCTAAAATTTTGAACATGTATTACTACAAGTAGTGAAAGTGTATACACCAAGTTTCGTCATAATATATCGATTATTTGTCGAGTTATGGGCTCAGAAATCTCGTATATTCCTGCTTCTAAGAGGAGGCGGTGCCACGCCCATTTTCCAAAATTTTTGTATTTTTTGTTATACATATGTCCATAGTTGGACACCTTCCATAAAATTTCAATGATATATCTTTATATTTGACAGAGATATCGCTTAAAATGTTTTTATTAGGTCACTTTATAAGACCCATATATAAAAGTGGGCGTGGTCGTCAACCGATTTTGGCAATTTTTCGTCAAAACATTTGCCTAAGTAAGTATATCACGCCTACCAAAATTCATCGATATATCTTCAACGGTTTCTGAGTTATGACTCATAAAACTTTCAATGTTTGCCCCTTAATAAGTGGGCGTGGCACCGCCCATTTTCCAAAATTTCATCATATTTCTTCATAAGGGCCTGAGCTCAATACGTGTGTGAAATTTTATCACTCTAGCTCTATTAGTGACTGAGATACAAAATTTCCGATTTTTACTATATAGGGGAGGTGGGCGTGGTCATGGTCCGATTTCGCCCATTTTCAATACCATCCGTTCCTGTCTTGATACCAACTTACATTTCAAATTTCATCAAAATATCTCAATTTTTGCGCGAGTTATCGTGCGTACAGACGGACAGACGGACGGACATGGCTCAATCGATTTCTCTTTTCACCCTGATCATTTTGATATATATAAGTCTATATCTATCTCGATTATTTCATTCTGTTACAATCCACCGTTAGGAAATCAAAACTATAATACTCTGTGTACTAGTACAGCTGAGTATAAAAAAGCAACAACGACGTTCAACATTAAATATTTTTTTTACTTTTTTCCTTTCATTTCAGGTGCTGCATGATTTGCACACCATCGGCGGCGATGTCTGAAATTAAGCAAAGTGTCCACCCAAAGCGGCGCACCAAAACCACAAATTGATTTGATTGTTTTTTTTATGTATTCAAACTTGACAAACTTATTTGCTTATGCGTACGTAGTTACATACATACATACATACATAATAACTAAATTGTTGATGTTACCAAAATTATCCGTAAGATAATTTCAATTCCTTGTTGGATCGCACACGCTCATTTAGCATCTAAATTTTAGATGTTACTTTTTGTATAAAAGTTTTTAAAAACAGTTTCTAATACGTACATATGTCTTTATTAGTCCGTTTTATTTTCGTCATTTGTTAAGAAAAAAATGTTATCGAGTTCGTTATTCATACATACTGCTCCATACACGATTACTAAAGCGATGTTACTAAAGCGAAAATAAAAAAAATAAATGTTGCAAATTTTACTGGTTTTCAAATGAGTTGTTTTTCTTGAATTTTTAATTTTTATTTTTATTTGGAGAACGTGCATAAATAATTTAACAGCACCCACCCTTTATATGTACATATAAATACAGTCAACCAACAGCCAACGAACGTTGTGCCACTATTTAACGTCTTGCGCGTAGCACTTCGTCTCTTGCTCCTCCAATCAAACTCCGTCGCCTCTTCAGCGCAGCGGCACACATCCACTCCCGCTCAGGAGAAATAACTGTTGCGAAACATGCGCATATCCGAATTTTTCGGTGGATTAATGCGCAACTTTGGCGTTTCCTCTGCGATGCAGTCCAATTCCAATTTCGAGCCCCTTTGTCTATGTTGCAATTTGTCTTGGGGATGTTCACATGCGCGACTCTGATACTGCTCCTGCGGCTGAGGTTCGTAATAAAATTCTGTATGGCGCCGACGTGGATAGAGTTCCATTCTAGTGGTGTTATTGTGGGGCGCAAAAGTGTTCTATGCAAATGTAAATTTCTTAGGAATAAGGAAAGCCTCGCATTTTTATTCTTGCTTACCGAACAAACCGAATTTAGCGACAAAAAGGAACCTTGTGATCCAGACAATGAATCGTTACTAAATAACTTTGAATGGAATATGTATACGTATGTAAATAGTTTGTTTTTAGCGAAACTTATAGCAGCATTTAGTACTCACTCTGGAAGGAAACATTTTTTAGGCAAATCTAGAAGTTGCAAAACTAAATAATTTTAAAAGTCCTTAGCTGAAGATAAATTTTGTGGTTTTTTCTTTTTTGATTTCAAATGTTTGGTGTTAACATTTTTTAAATTTTTGACACTAAAATATTTATTTAATTTTTTTTTTCTTAAAAAATACTTTGTTACTCAACTTTGGAGCCATGCATTCAATTAAAAAAATTGCATTTTTGGGATGCCATCGCGCAGTTTTATCCCACATAGCATTTTACAAAATTATTGATCATATTCCAGTGTTTGTCGACTCCTATGCACGTTTAAAATAATCATAAATTCGGATAATTTTCTGATCAAAAAAGAGTCTTTTGTAGGTAGAAAACGCTACCTTGCGCGTGTTTTTTTTTTAGAGAGTCTTTTTCGAGCCTTATTTCAATCGTATTTTAATCATTTGCGAGTCCCTTTTTTTAATAATTTTCCATCATTTTCTGATCGTTTTTGAATCTTGGTAATTTTTCAATAATTTTTCTGATAATTTTTGAGTTTCTTCCAATTCTTTTTTGGGTCCTTTCTAAAAAATTTCGAGTCTCTTTCGAATCTTTTCTGGGTAATTTTTCAATAATTTTTCTGAAATTTTCGAACCTGTTTGCGGTAATTTTTCAATCATTTTTCTAATGATTTTCGAGTTTTTTTCGAATGTTTTTCTGATAATTTTCGAGTCCCTTTCGAATCTTTTTTGGGTCCTTTCTAAGAATTTTCGATTCTTTTTCGCATCTTTTATTGATAATGTTAGTGTTTCTTTCGAATCTTTTTTGGGTAATTTTTTAATAATGTTTCTGATAATTTTCGAACCTGTTTGCGGTAATTTTTCAATCATTTTTCTAATAATTTTCGAGTCTTTTTCGAATCTTTTTCTGATGTTTTCGAGCCTCTTTCGAATCTTTTTTGGGTAATTTTTCAATAATTTTTCTGATAATTTTAGTCTCTTTCGAATCTTTTTTGGGTAATTTTTCAATAATGTTTCTGATAATTTTCGAACCTGTTTGCGGTAATTTTTCAATCATTTTTCTAATAATTTTCGAGTCTTTTTCGAATCTTTTTCTGATGTTTTCGAGCCTCTTTCGAATCTTTTTTGGGTAATTTTTCAATAATTTTTCTGATAATTTTAGTCGCTTTCGAATCTTTTTTGGGTAATTTTTCAATAATGTTTCTGATAATTTTCGAACCTGTTTGCGGTAATTTTTCAATCATTTTTCTAATAATTTTCGAGTCTTTTTCGAATCTTTTTCTGATGTTTTCGAGTCTCTTTCGAATCTTTTTTGGGTAATTTTTCAATAATTTTTCTGATAAATTTCGAGTCTTTTCCGAATCTTTTTATACTAATTTTCAAGTCTCTTTCGAATCTTTTTGGGTAATTTTTCAATAATTTTTCTAATAATTTTCGAGTCTTTTTCAAATCTTTTTCTGATGTTTTCGAGTCTCTTTCGAATCTTTTTATGGGTAATTTTTCAATAATTTTTCTGATAATTTTCGAGTCTCTTTCGAATCTTTTATTTATAATTTTCGAGTCTTTTTAGATTCTTTTTCTGATAATTTTCGAGTCTCTTGCGAATCTTTTTTGGGTAATTTTTCAATAATTTTCTAATCATTAAGACTACTCGAATATATGTAGTCGAACTGTCTCTTGAAGTAAGTAAGATATCTTTGAAATGGAAAAGTGGGTCAACCAAAAGGACAAAAATGCATTTATGTATGTTTGTTTGTTATATATTATATAAATAAATAAATACTTATTTTATTTTGTTTTTTTTTTTCACACGTGTATGCCTAAACGTACATACAACATAATTACTAAGTATACAAATTCTTCATTTATACAAGTATGTATACATACAAACGTGATGTGTATATGGAATTCTACACAAAGAATGTAGAACACGGTAGGAATGTTTGCAGACAGGATATTGTAGATTTTGAATCACACATATGTACATATAAATAAATACTATGTATTGATAAATTATCTATTAGATAATTATTTAGAATTCACAGAAATCAAATACTTAAATATTTTTAATATTTAATTGTTGGGGTAAGTGGAAAAAAATTCAACAACTATTTACAGCGAAGGTTGAGTGTATAGCTATTTCACGAAAAACCATTTTCGATCATCAGCACTCTTTTCGGAAGTGGAAGAGGATTCACCGGGGATTGAACCCGAGTCCATTCCATCTTCAGCCGCAATGACCCAATGCTTAACACACTCGGCCATTGAGACTCTGTGCAAGCTGTTGGATTTTCACCACTTTTGCCTTTTTCATTTTCAACATTTAACGTTAGTGTGTATATGCTTTTGCATATATTCTACCCAAACGTGCTGAATTTTTTGTTGGCAGTTCGCAATGAACATTTGTTGTTGGTATGTATTTTTTATATACCAACAACGTTAACAATTTTACTTGAAAGAGTTTTTAGTGCTTAGCACGAAATTTTTTTTAATTTTAATTCAATTTTTAATTGTTGGGGTAAGTGGAAAAAAATTCAACAACTATTTACAGCGAAGGTTGAGTGTATAGCTATTTCACGAAAAACCATTTTCGATCATCAGCACTCTTTTCGGAAGTGGAAGAGGATTCACCGGGGATTGAACCCGAGTCCATTCCATCTTCAGCCGCAATGACCCAATGCTTAACACACTCGGCCATTGAGACTCTGTGCAAGCTGTTGGATTTTCACCACTTTTGCCTTTTTCATTTTCAACATTTAACGTTAGTGTGTATATGCTTTTGCATATATTCTACCCAAACGTGCTGAATTTTTTGTTGGCAGTTCGCAATGAACATTTGTTGTTGGTATGTATTTTTTATATACCAACAACGTTAACAATTTTACTTGAAAGAGTTTTTAGTGCTTAGCACGAAATTTTTTTTAATTTTAATTCAATTTTTAATTGTTGGGGTAAGTGGAAAAAAATTCAACAACTATTTACAGCGAAGGTTGAGTGTATAGCTATTTCACGAAAAACCATTTTCGATCATCAGCACTCTTTTCGGAAGTGGAAGAGGATTCACCGGGGATTGAACCCGAGTCCATTCCATCTTCAGCCGCAATGACCCAATGCTTAACACACTCGGCCATTGAGACTCTGTGCAAGCTGTTGGATTTTCACCACTTTTGCCTTTTTCATTTTCAACATTTAACGTTAGTGTGTATATGCTTTTGCATATATTCTACCCAAACGTGCTGAATTTTTTGTTGGCAGTTCGCAATGAACATTTGTTGTTGGTATGTATTTTTTATATACCAACAACGTTAACAATTTTACTTGAAAGAGTTTTTAGTGCTTAGCACGAAATTTTTTTTAATTTTAATTCAATTTTTAATTGTTGGGGTAAGTGGAAAAAAATTCAACAACTATTTACAGCGAAGGTTGAGTGTATAGCTATTTCACGAAAAACCATTTTCGATCATCAGCACTCTTTTCGGAAGTGGAAGAGGATTCACCGGGGATTGAACCCGAGTCCATGGCAATGTTCATTGCGAACTGCCAACAAAAAATTCAGCACGTTTGGGTAGAATATATGCAAAAGCATATACACACTAACGTTAAATGTTGAAAATGAAAAAGGCAAAAGTGGTGAAAATCCAACAGCTTGCACAGAGTCTCAATGGCCGAGTGTGTTAAGCATTGGGTCATTGCGGCTGAAGATGGAATGGACTCGGGTTCAATCCCCGGTGAATCCTCTTCCACTTCCGAAAAGAGTGCTGATGATCGAAAATGGTTTTTCGTGAAATAGCTATACACTCAACCTTCGCTGTAAATAGTTGTTGAATTTTTTTCCACTTACCCCAACAATTAAAAATTGAATTAAAATTAAAAAAAAATTTCGTGCTAAGCACTAAAAACTCTTTCAAATTTTTAATATTTATTTACATACATATTGAAAACTTGAGAATAGAAATCGTATGCTTATTCGTATATACATATGTACATATTTACAATACTCACAGTCTTAACTTTGGTGTAAACTTCAGTTGGCTCTCAACTCTTCACTTCACTTTCCTATTTCCTCCTGTTCACCACTAACTGAACGCAACTCCCGTCCAATATTTTGCATTTTCAAATCAATGCCATTGCCGCTTAGCCCACCATGTGCGCTCAGCTGTGCCACGCTTGGTTCCGGCAGGCAATTATTTTTTTGCAACTTGGATTCAATTGACTCAAAGTCGATTGTTTTCATGGAATCTTGCGCTGCCGGGCTCGATCGCCTTTGCCTTAAATGCTGTGCATTCGACAGCGATCCGTTCGATGCATCGTTTTCGTTCTTGTTGTTGTTGTAGTCATTGTTTTCGTCAATGTGGTTTGTGGCTGATAGCGCTGCACTTGGGAATTCTTTCAGCTTTTCTTGGTTCAAGTTCAATATTTCACGGCGTATAGCTTCAACATTCTCTTTTTCATCATTGTTGTTGTTGTTGTTGTTATTATTGTCATTTGCTGCGGCGGCAGCGACTTGCGATACATTTTCAGTTTTCTGCTGCGTTAGGTTTGCCAGCAGCTTATCGGCGGCTACTACGCGTACGTGCATATTTGTCTCACTGTTATTGTTGTTGTTGCTGTTTTTAATATTTGATGCATTGAAAAGCACGGCCAAAGGCTGTGGCAACGTTTGCTCCACTGCATGGTTGCTGCCATTCTTGGCCTCTTCAATGAGTTGGCCAGTTTTATAGGAGAGCGGCTCATAAACTTTTTTCAGCTCGCTCTCGTGTTCAACACCCACCGCCGCGTTTACTGCTGGTGGCTCCGAGAGCATGTTAAGCAGAGGCGGTCTCTCCTCTACGCTCTTCTTGACGACGTCATTCGATTTTAGTTCATCCCTGTGCACTGCATTTTCTTCATTGGCTTTGTTGCCGCCCGGCAGTTGGGCTTGCGGCGTTGGTGGCTGTTCCGGTGGTGCATTTTGTATAACCTTCTTTTCGATTTGTTCCACCTTTTGCACAACTTTCTCCAACTTCTCGGCAACCATGTTTTTGGTTTGCTCATTCTGCTTGGTCAATTCTTGTTTTAGCTGATCGACCGTTCTTTCCAATAGCTCCTTGGTTTGTTTCAATTCTTTTTGAGTTTTTTTGAGCTCGTCATCTTTGTCTTTTGCGCTGTTTGCTGACTTTCGCATGTTTTTCGATTCTTCAGCGGCAATCTGCTCATCCTTTTTAATGGCATCATCATCTATTGGTTGCTGTTGTTGTTGTTGTTGCATTTGCACGTGTTGTTTGTGTATGCCCTGTTCTGATTGACTGATTTGCTTTTGCAATGTTGCTGGGTTTGTAGGGGGATTAGCAGCATCCTTTGGCGCTGGTTCTTCAATTTGCTGGTTTTTATGGGATTCCACATCTTCAATTTGCTGGTTTTTATGGGATTCCACATCTATTGGCACATTTTCGACTTTCTGTTTCACATCTTCGTTGGGATTGGGTGAACTAACTTTCAAGTTGTTCAATTCATGTTCGACAATTTTGCTTTGTTTTAATTTTAATTTCCATTTCTCATTTTCTTTATTTTCCATATCTGTTAAGTGTGGCATTTTTAGCTCCGGCGTTGCATTCATAACACTTTCGGGGTTCTTTTTTTCAATGGAATCCCTCAGCTCTAGGGCACCAGCCTTTGGGTCAACTTTAACAATTTTTGACTGCAAAAGCACCGCCGCATCCATTTTGATTGCGGCGCTCGTCACTTGCGTTGGCATCAGCAAACCAGCGTGCCCCTCTGCCACATGCAAATGTGCACCCGAATGACGTTCGTCGATGGCATTCAAATTTGCAACTGTGCCCAAAATCATTAAACAAAAACCGCCAACGTAAACGAATTGTGCCAACGCGCGCTCGGCAGAGTCCTTTTTGATGATTTTTCGAAAACATAATGCTGGAAACATTATACATATGGCGACGCCAATAGTGGAGCCAACTAAACCGATAATCAATTCCACCGACGGTATTATCAGTGCTATGCAAAGCGCACCACCGACCAGACATGTGGTGATAACCTTGAAACGGGTCTCTGGAATATATCCCGTATTATCGGTGTGACCCTAAAAGGTAATGGTTTTCGGTAAGTAAGAAAGCTAATCTAATCTAATATCGTTTTTCTTTTCGAGTGACAAAGTTGATTGTGGCACATTTACCTTGCGATAAAGCAGTGAATATAAACTGGCCCGACAGGGAAATACGACGAGCGGAAAGCTGAATGCCACCGACAGCACAAAGCCGATTTTGATAACATCGCTGCCAAATGAGGGCGTTAAGTTCAACAGAATATTACCTAGAAAACATTTTCGTTGATTTATTCATATAAATGTTATGGTATTTTTGAGCAATTTTCCTCGTGCAACACTTACCCGCAAATTTTTCTGTACAGAAGGCGACATAGCCAAAAAATCCCACCGAAATATAAACAAACGTGCAAATCCATGTGGCATTTCGTACAATGCCATTCAGTTTTTCAATGCTCTGATTATTGATGCTTTCGAATACTTCAAACAGTTGCCTAATAGAGGCGAATTTTGTTTTAAATCAATTTTGCATAAATATTCGCTATTCTAAATCCTTATTATGTATTTGCACAAAAGTTTATTATCTATAGATAATGTATACATATTCGTACTACTTAAACCAGGAGAGGATGCGCTTTTTTGTAAGACCCCAAAAGACATATGTACATATTTTTAAGCCCTATACCTAAATATTTAAGGTACTTACATTTGGCATGACAGTGCCATGCTGAAGATGGGCAAACATTGTAATATGCCTGCCGGACGCCAATATTCCACCTTATCCATCCAATCATGCGCCACAATATGCTGCTCCGATTCCAGCACAATCTTCAGCACCAAACACACATAGAATCCAATTGATGCCGCGCACACTGTTGAAAGACTATCGACATTTTTCAGCATAGCCAAGGGCAATATACAGAAGAATGTTACGCCGATCATCACCCAAGTGCGTAGATGTGGAAAGTCATCAATTTTGAGTGAAAGCATTTTCGATGCGATTTGTGGTCCCAAGTCGCCCATCACAACAAAATATGTTATCGCCGTGCCGAATAGATAGCCAATAATACATAATTCTGCCAATAATTTGCCTGAAGCGCCAAATGCATGAAAACCTGTTGAGTCGTAAAATGAAAACGAAAGCTAAAGTATAAACATTCTTGAATGTTTTATAACTAGTGATTGATGATATTTTACCCAAAAACTCGAAACTTTTGCGACGTGTCAGCAAAGAGGATTTTATTAGATAATGGCAGCATATACGGGTGATCCAATTGCTAACAATGAGCAAAAGCACAGAGAGTATAATGCCACACTAAAAATAAGTAAAAATAAATAGAATAAATTCCGTTTGCAGTGAAGTCTCAATTCTGTTAAAAGGTGTTTATTTGCTTTCCAAATTTGCACCTCTTAATTACTTATGTACATTAAATTATAATTTGCGTTAAAAAGAAGCAATGGCAAAAAGATATACACGTCACCGGTAAGCAAATACATATGTATATATATGTAGGTGCACACTTGGCAGAGAAAAGAAAGCTGGAAGGGTTATTTATTTTTGGGACAATTCATTCTGCGAACTTTAGAAATAATTTCTTGCTAAAAGACAGAGAACAGTTTGAAAGGTTCGCAACCCCAGCCAGTGGCTCTACGTGAGCTCGCTGAACATTTCCAGTTCGGTTTGATATAACCTTCTCTCAAGCTAAAAAGCTGTTTACACATAACAAGCAAGCTTTGACAAAAGATACCATATTTGACCTTCAATCTTATTTTGTGTTTATATTAAAATAAGGCTTCAGAAAACATATCGCCGTTTAAACTTCGTAAACGCCTAAGTGAGACTTGCATAAGCCCAACCGGCAACTCTTCGACCTCAGAGCTGAAAGGGACATTAGAAGGAAATATAGACCAACTTTATGCTATGGATCGATAGAGCTGGACACCAGGAGTTAAAGTTTGATAAATCTAAATTTTGGCATAGGCGATTATGAATGTTTCACTTAGGAGGTTAAGTTTAAACGACAATGTGTACATACATAGAATACAAATAGATAAAACTTACTTTCTGAAAGCAGTATGGCATCGCCAATATTCCCACGCCTATGATGCTGTTAGCCAGTGTCATTATATGACCAGAGTATGCCATCATTATGGTGACTTGATACAGATACGAGCCAAACAAAAAATGCCACCGTAATTTTTATTGTTGGAAATTTCTTTCTTGGTTGAAGGTCAGGGAAGTGAGTACTGGCGAGGTAGTAATAACGAACATACGTGGGCGAAATTAATATGTACTGCGCTGTAGTAAAGATATTACAAATCGAATTTCAAAGTTCATATTACTTGGAAATAATAGTAGATAACTATGTCCACTTATTTGCATATATATAGATAAAATTTATGGGTGTTTTAAATTGTAAATCCCTTACCTTACTTGTGTCCAAAGTAAATCTATCTACATATCACTGTATGCTGCACTCCACTTAAGCACTGATAGAAAGTATAGCCATGGAATTCTGTGGCTGAATCATCTAAATGAATGGATGAATTGCCAACACATAAATATTTAGAAATTAATTACAATTTAAGCTTTTAGCAAGCGAATTTATAAATAAATAAATGATCAGCTCTGCCGTAAACTCGAAATATCTTTTTTATAAGCTCAGCCCGAAAAAAATTAACTTTTTTGAATTAAAATACGTAAACTAGTGATGGGCGAGTCCGAGATGTTTTATTCGATTCTCTCGATTGTTGAAACATCTCGAATGCTCTTGATGGTTTTCATTCGTATTCGAGTCAAGTCGTAAATGGCCGTCAGTCGAAACAATCGCTAAAACATCTCGGACTCGCCAACGATTCCTCTCGTTTTCAAAGCAACCCTACAACATCTCGGACTCGCTGCAAAAAATACATAATAATTGTTGTTGCCGCTTGAATATTAAAATTGCTTTACAAAACATACAGAGTGGTACAAATCTATTGCCGTTGTTGCTACTCGTAAAATTCATTTGTTTCATAAGCGTCTCACTTCAGAAAATTTATTAATGTTTAAATAATTAATTATTATTATTATGCACGACACTGTTTAGTTGTGATTGCAATAATGCAGCGTCTATGTATAGCATATTTTTCAATTTGGTTAATTTATTTATGTATTTGCCTCACTTCCATTAAAAATCCTACTTTCTTTATCAACAAACCTCATTCAGTTTATTTTATCAACTAAAACATATCATCAAAACAACAGCCGGCCCGCCGACTCGGAACAATCGCAAAAACATCTCGCTTGTGTAGTCGAGATGTAATCGAAACAACCTACGACTCGCCGACTCGGAACAATCGCAAAAACATCTCGATTGTGTAGTCGAGGAGCGAGTCAACTTTTGACTCGATTGTGATTTTGCAACGATGGCGATTCTCTCGATTGTATAAACATCTCGGACTCGCCCATCACTAACGTAAACAAAAACAAAAAGTAAACAATAGAAGGTGATGCCACGCTAAACGTATTTTTTATTTCTGATGACTTTATCATTGTGAATAACAGCTCAGTCACAATGGTTTTATAAAAAAAAAAGCGCTCTCCGCAGAAAACGCTCAAGAACAAATTTTTATTATTTAAAAAAATGTATTCTTTCTTGGCAGAACGAATTTAGTTGTGCACTTTTTCTAAAAAATAGAGTAGAAAATGTATCAAATTCCTTGAGAGCTACGTACTGCATAGGAAAATATGACAAAAGAGATTTTTCTTGAGCATTTCTTGTACGTCAAATTACATGAAGGTTGTTCTTTCTGGCTAATCTTTTTGCCGAGATATCATGATATCTTGAGAAATTTCTCACACAGAGAGAGCGCACCTTTAAGAAAATAAAATTCGAACTGAATTCATTGTGAACTAGCATGTTAGTCATATTTTTTCCACTCTTTATACGACTCTTGTCGCTTTGCTTTGCTTGCTTCAATTTCATTTCATTTCATTTCATTTTTATTTAAAAAAAAAAAATGAGATCTACGCCAAACGGCATTAGACGACATATTTGTTTATAGACTAAATTTATAACTAAAATAATTGTTGATATGGTTACAAGTGGACTTTACATAATTAATAAAGAAAGAAAAAACTGGATTTTAGAGTTACATTACATTTTGAAATTAAACGTTCTAGCATTAAAAACATTAGCATAAAAAATTTCCTTAATTTGAATGTATATGCTGTTAATTTGAAAGATATTTTTAACTGAGGCAGAGAATGAAGGCAAGGTACCACAGAAGAAGTCAAAGTTACCACAAAGGTCATTGACAGTACATGCTATTCTATTCCTTGGTCCATAGCTTACGTAGTTTTTTGCCGAAGTCTCAACATGTAACAGCCTTCTTGTTCTCAGATCCGGTTTATTGCAAATTAGACCAAACTGTTCCAATGTTTCTGGTGAATCTACATAATCATTGATAACTTTATAGAAGAAGATCACAACAGAGGCTTTCCTGCGATCTGCTAGTTTCGAAATGTTAAATTGATTGTAAATGTCTTCGCGGCTTATATAGATACGCCTTCGGTAAAGAAAATATGATATATACTGGCAGAGCTTGTTTTGTAGTTGTTCCAATTTATTAGTTAGTACGGCGGTATTAGGTGACCAAATTGTGGAGCAATACTCCAGTATTGACCTAACTAGCGCTGTATACAGTCGAACTATTGTCTTAGCCTCACTGAAGTCATCACTGGATCTGAATATAAAGCCCAGTATCCTATATGCTTGAGAAGTTATTATTTCCACATGATCGTTAAAGCTTAGTCTGCTATCAATGGTAACAACCAAATCTCTAATCGATGTTACTGTGTTCAGTTTTTCACCAAACAGATAATATTCAACTGGTGGATTAGAGCGTAATCGTGTGAATGGCATTGCTGTGCATTTCTTTATGTTCAGTTTGAGCTTATTCTCCAGACACCAGTTGTGAAGCGTATTAAGATCGTTTTGTAGGATGAGGACGTCGTTTCTGTTCTTAATTTCCCTATATATCTTAAGATCGTCAGCGTATAGTAAGTATCCTGACTTGAGATTATCGCCTATATCGTTAATGAAGATGTTGAAAAGAATTGGTCCAAGATGAGAACCTTGTGGGACGCCCGAAGTTACTTCATATTCTTGAGATACATGGCCATTTACTCGAACCTTGAGGAACCTCTCCGATAAGTAAGTTCGTATCCAACCCAGTGCCTTGTCTTTCATACCATACTCACTCAGTTTGTGAATTAAAATATTATGATCAACCATATCGAATGCCTTACAGAAGTCAGTATAAATTGCGTGCACATCCAGCCCTTGGTTCATGGAATTCAGAATGTAGTTAGTATATAGAAAAAGATTTGTTGTAGTTGATCTGCCACTGAGGAAGCCGTGTTGACGAGTTGAGATAATGTTCCTGAATCTGAATGATAACTGCCGATGAACAATTTTTTCAAATAACTTTGCAATAGCTGGTTGTATGTAGATCGGTCTGTAATTGCTCACGTCCGACTTCAATCCTGATTTATGTATTGGGCTAATGAAAGATGTTTTCCAAGCTGACGGAAATACACCCAGTTTAAACGATTTTTCGAAAATAGCAGTTATCGGCTCTGCAAGACCAACAGCACAGTTTCTTAGAAATAAGTTGAGTAAACCGTCAGGTCGGGCGCCCTTTTTTATGTCCAACTTCAAAAGCTCTTCGAAAACGTTATCGAAGCTGGTATGGAATTCCGTTAAACTAACATCTTTACATTTGAGTGATGAGCTATCCGCGGCTGTCACGATTTCTGGGCGATTATATATACTAGGCGAGTTCCCGTGGCAGTGATCCAGATCCGGATACAAATTTTGCAAGCAAATGCAACAACAATTTGGTGATCCTGGTATTTATATGGATCAAAAAAATCTAGTACAATCTATACGGATCCGAAATTGATACAGATAAACACCAGGATCACAAAATTCTTGTTGCATTTGCATGCAAACTTCTTATCCCGATCTGGATCACTGCCACGGGAACTCGGCAACTGTTGCCATCGTAGTAGATGCTTCTGAAAAATTAGGCGAATAGTTCAGCAGCTACCATACCATCTCTAGCATATGTTCCGGCCCAGGAAACTGGGCATGGTGAAATTATATGTATATGGTGGTCAAGACCAATCCATACAGGTCGTCTGATGTGAAGCAGAATAGGTGATTACAGTTAGACGGCGCTTTTCAAGAATGTCAAAAGCAGAGAAAACGCCAGCGAACACACAACCGAACATACAAACACACAAACTCTTTCCAAGAAAAACACGTGCAAGAATGCAAAATCAAAACAAAAGACGATAGTTTGACATAAGCTACAAACTCGCTGAAGAAGAGCTGCTCTCCCTTGCATGGACTTTATAGTTAGGTTATGATGGTGGTGGTAAATGGGCAACAACAAAATTTACTGTTATGTACTGATCTGTCAAATGCAAAAACACGTTTTTTCTTTGTTTTATTTACTTATTGAAATTCGTGCAATTTATGAATCGGCTCGAAAAGTTTCTTCAAAATGGCTGACAAGCGTTCACCGCTTGAAATAATGAAAAATAATTGTATAATTATCAACACAGAAATCACACAAAGTGTATAATAATATAATAATAGCCTCAGAAAAACTAGTTGCATACGCGATTTCACTACTTTTCTCGGAAATATGTATAGAAGACACAAAGCAAAACAATAATGGCTGAAAATTTGGCACATTTGTCCATCAGCTGATTCATAAGTAAGAAGCATAATTTCATTTGAATCCACCATTATAATTCCACCATGGAAACTGGGCAAGGAATGTCGGCGTTATTGGATCTCTTGTCTCTCATTGCTTTCCAGAATTTCTTGGCATCAGTCATTAGGAGGTTTTCAATTTTCAAGGAGTATTTGTTATAACACAATTTGCTTAGTATTTTACATTCTTGTCTCAGTTTAGTGAATTTTCGTTTTGCGGCGGTAGAACTTGAAGCTTTGTACTGTCTATCTGTGTAACCTAAATCAAACGCACGCCGTCAATTTACTGTCAAAAATTTCTCATGTCCATACAACTGGTATGGGAGTAACCGAAATTGAACGGCGTGCGTAAAAAGCAAATTCGACGCCCAATTTTTGTTTTGCGTGACAGTTGAAATTAAGCATTGTGGGTGATTGTTTGCAAAAAAATTGACACTTGCTTTTGATATCGTGTCTGTTAAGTACATATTCCGCAAAATAACAAGATTTTCTCTGATTTTCTGTATTTTTCTATTTCTTTATCTGAACACGCACGCAAGTCAATTTCGGTTCAACGCATATGAAAAATTTGCGTGCGTGCGTTAAATTGACGACTTGCGTTTGATTTAGAGCGCTTTCACATTACTCGGTGCGGTATCGGATCGACATTTTTGGTTTTTACCGAAAGTATACCGAAACCTTACTGACCACATGTATTTCAATTGGCACTTTCACATTAGTGTTGCATACATGAAATCGGAGCGGATTAAATTCGGTATACCGCAACGTGGTAAGACCGGTCAGTAAAATTTGAGGAATTACTGCATACATTTTTGCGGCGTGATAAAAGAAGAAGAACAAAGTCAGTAAAAAACTCGTTTCGGCTATAAAGGTAGCAAGTTATAATGTCTTCGTTTTCGCTAGAAGACATTATTGTTATTATTGAGTGATTTGTTGAAGTTAAAATTTTTGTTTTGCAAATTTCGATGTTTGTTTTCCTATTTTCTGCCGATTACGCACCGAAAGTATTCCCACAAGTGTGAAAAACACAGCAACGCGGAATCGTTTCGGTAAGCTGAAAATACCGAGCAAAAAATGTCGATCCGATGTCGTACCGAGTAAGGTGAAAAGGCCCTTACATTCTTCGGTCAATTTCTTATTTTGCCTTCACTCGCTACAATTTTTACTTGTCCATGGAGGTACGTCGTTATGCATTCTCCTTTATTGTTCCTCCATGTACTTGTCGTAGCGAACGTATTAACATGCAAGTTGGCATCTCTTTCCACTTCACAAGTGTGGCAACATTGGAAATCTTAGTGAAAAAAAAAGTTGGCTTCTGCAGTGATGCCAAGTATAGGGAAAAGAGGCTACATGTAGGGAAAATCGACCTCAAATTTGCAGTGTAGGGAAAAAAGGACAGATTTTCAAAAATTAGCTAAATGTAGGGAATTTTTGAAGTCAGAAATTTTCGTTTCCTTTGCAACGAATTAAATTTTTCTAAGAACCTCACAGTTTTTAATAACTACAAATAAAATGTTTCTGCATGCTTGATACAATATTTCAAAATTGTACCTTGTTCTGATCTGGCAATATATTCTTCGACCTGCCTACAGGGCCTCGAAGCAAAAGTTTTTTTTGTTAGCTTCGCTCCCAAAATTTTTTGCTTTAGCTCTGGGTCCGATGTCAGCACTTTTTTGTTGTGGTAATCAGAGAAAGTGAAATTTTTATGTTGTATTTGAAATTAAACAATAAAGCTGGTCGAAATTCGACCACTGGGCGATTATTGTTCAAATAAATGCGATAAAAAAGTATTCACTCTCAACTATCAATACGTGATAAGACCACATGAAATTTGTCTTCCTCTTAGTCAAGGTTTATCTAACCAAGGTTGTGTTAGTGAATCTGTGTATTGTATACTAAAATTGTGCTAATATCAAACAAGTCGAATTGAAAAAAAGATTTGTTGTAGTTAATCTGATTTTAAGACATTCCCGACCCAATTATTATAAAATGCATTTGCCACACAGCAGCAATTATAGCAAATAAGGCATGCTTGGAACTACCTAGGGCTCCAGAATAATTATTGAGGCAGATCGGAACTTAAGTATCACGTAGTACAAAAAGGTGTGTTTAGATTGAAGATTTTAAGATATTTTAAAAGAAAAAAAAATTAAAAAAAAAACAAGTGCGACTTGGTGGTTATCACATCAAAAATTCATTGAAAGTATTATCGATAACTGGGCATTGCTTTTAGAGTTTTTTAAAGAGGGAAGCCTAAGTTAAAATCTACACAAATAATTTTAACGGAGCTGAGCAATGCTCTTTTTAAAATACGTTTTGAGGTTTTTCAATGAACTAAATGCACTTTTCAAACTAAAAAAGCCGTTAATACATGAAATTTAATTATAGACAACTAAAATATTTTGTAAGTTGGCTCAAAATTTTATTAAAACAACGAAATAGGGATTGATTGCAACGTTAGGTCACCTCACGTAACATTGTCGATGATATATATATTGGACCTGAATGTCTCGAGCTTCTAAATACCCTCCCGAAATCAGCCTCTGAGCGAAAAAGATTAGATTGCCTATCTTTTTATATCACTGCTTGGAAGAAATACAGCAAAGATTGCCTATACAGAGTAACTCCTATTTCAACATATGTTTTCTTAACCCCAAGTTTGTACTGGGGGTACATACCAAGGCCGTATTTAGGGGGGGGGGGGTTGGGTGTTTGAACCTCCCACGAAATTCTGGTAGATAAATTATACTTCTATCATATTCAAAGCTATATGTTCAAAATACTAGTTTACAAATAATTAATTTGAGAAAATACCAAGAATTTCAGGTATAGGGGAAGACTGGCATGAACCTGCTGAGGTCAAAACCATTTTTTTATGGTTAGGGTTTTGAGGGTTTTAGGGTTTATAACATTTTGTGTGTTTTTGTGTGAAAGATCCCATATATGTCAAAGTCAACATTTTATAGATTTTTTGCAATTATTGAAAAAATTTGGTTTTTATTGGGGTTTTTATAAGAAGTTGTAAAAATCAGGAAAGTTTTATTCTTTTTAAAATTATTCTGTTTTATTGCAAACATTTTAAGCGTAATATTAAAAAGATTGGATGAATACTTTATTTTTGGCGATTTTTTCCAAGTGAAACAAAAAGGATATTTTATGGTCGAAAAACTCGGCTAGGTGACCCAACTATATGAAAACCACTTCACAGATAAAAGGACATTAGAGGGAAATATAAAGCTTCCCAAGCACTGTTTGCCAGCATAACACCAACAGTCTCAAAAAATAAGCTGTTGCTGTTCTGCGAAAGTTATCATAATTTTTTGAGAACTTTTGAATTTCGATTTCCTTTGAAAATATCTGAAGTCGAAGCACAGAGCAGTCGAATATATTTGTATGCTTATTTTTGCTGTTGTTTTACTGTGTAATTTCAAACAGATCAGTCGACAGCAAAGCACAGATAAACAGAATTTTAAATTTAAAATTGGTTTTTTTTTGTACATTACAATTTCGGTTGTGTTCCCATTAATTAAAAAAAAAACAATAACAACAGTGCTGTAAAAACTCGAAATTATGTTTGCCCTTTGCTGTGCTGTAAAAATTTCCACAATACAGCAACAGTCGACTATAATTTTTTGAAACTTAAGGCTGCGCAGATGCAGTACAGTAGAACTTTTTATTTTTTATACTTCTGCTGCGCTGTTTATTTTTTAATTTTCAAATGAAAATGAAATTCAATGGAAATGAAAAAAAAAAAAAAGTTGATAATAGATGGGTAATCTAACCGAGTTTTTCGTCCATAAAGTATTCATCGTGTTTGCAATGGAACAGTCTAATTTTTAAATGAATAAAAGTTTCCTGATTTTTAAAACTTCTTATAAAAACTCTATTTTGAAAAAATTTTTCTTCTAAATAGCAGTTTAGAAACCAGATTTCTTTTATTATTTTTAGTTAGTGCACGAAATAAGTTATATATTTTTCTCAAAAAAAAAAAAAAAAAAAAAACTACGATGAAACCCCCCACGAAAAAAATTCCTGGGTACGGCCCTGGTACCTACTGAATTCGACAGAAGTGTTATTGATTTTAAAAGTATTTGTGAGAAATTTAAATTTAATAGAAATGACTTGCTGGTTGAGTGGAGGTCTATTGAATATCATTTCCTTGAACAAAGTTCTTGAAAATATACATAGATGGCGAAAAATCAAAATTGCATTTCTTTGTAATTTAACGAATGCGATTTATGAAATATGGAGGTGTATATGATCATTTTCAATGGGAAAATGTCTGCCATATAATTTTTTTATAAGAAAATATCTACATAAATACATGTATACATTCTTTATTTAAAAATGTTTATTTATAGTAAAAAAATTACAATTATAATTTTTTATGAAATATGTACAATGTTATTAAGATAAACCAAATTTCAACCATATATAGTTACAAATACATATATATATTTATATTATATAAACACAAATAAACGTATCAATTTCTAAGTATGCATACGTCGCTTTTTGAATAAAAACTTGATTTGCATCAATTTTATTTGTGTTTATTGAAATATAGACAATATACGGCGCGGCGTAGGGAAATTTGTAGGGAAAAATTTTGAAAGCTTAGGGAAAAGTAGGGAATTTTTTGGCATGCCGTAGGGATTTTTGGTCCAAGAATATTGGCATCACTGGGCTTCTGACAGAGCGGCAAACATGATTCAACAATTCCTCCATGGCGGCAAACTACAAAATTGTTTTTATATTTGAAAAAAGGCAAGCTTCTTGGAAAAAAGTTAAACGATCATTACAAACGAAAGAAAATGTTTGTAAATAATTGAAATTGTGTAAATAAAAGCATTTTTGATTGTCCAATCATGTCTGGCGAGTATGAACATGCTTTTGTGGGAAGCGCAGAGATGGCACTTGGTGCAATGCGTAAGCTACAACTGCAGCTACAAGCGATGGATGAAAAGACCACAAAGGATTCCAAGCGGCGGCAGTTGCAATTGGCATTAATTGTTTTACGTTCCATTTGTACCATCGCCACAAAACCGGAAGGCAACCATTATAACATTTACTGTGATACAGTGGTTCATGTTATAGCCAAATATATGGAGCCATTAGCTATCGGTGCTAAATATTGGACAACTTACTTGGAATATTTGCGTTTTTTGCACCATGTGTTTGCGGACAAGGTAAAATATATACTACTAACTATTTTCCAATGAAACTTGGTGAGAGTATTCGATAAATGCACAATTCTTTTTATTTTCGCCTTTAACTAGAAATTACTCAAAGAGTCTGCAATGATATGTGATCTTATGACTAGCTACCCAAATTATTTACAAAGTGAAGGTGACTACAAAGTCATACTATCAACTTATCTACAACATTTGCACTCTCAACACTACCACACTCACAAGCGCGATAATGGTGATTTGGCTAAAGAACGTATTACGAACATTTTGGACGCTCTAAGTGTACTATTCAAATGCATGTTGCAATGTAATAAAGATCTTAATTTTATCTATCCGGAGTTAATCGCTGATTTTGTCCAACACTTGGTACCAAGGCGTGCACTCTCAGTCTTCAATTACCTAGCATCATTACCGGCTAGCAAGGCCCAAATGTATGACGCTTTCTTTACACTACTCAAAGACCTCCGAACGCCACAACCAACTAAGGAGGAGTTGAACGCATATTGCCAACGACATTTGGAAGCGTTCGTCGTATTCATTCAGTTAGATGTACAAGATAAATTGCAGCAGCAATTGGCACTAAAACATTTACGTGCATGTCGAGAAATATCCGTTTTTGCCAATGACAAGAGTGCCAACTACGTTTTCTCTTTGTTGTATTACTTTGTAAAACTAGTTTATGGCTTGCCTAATCCGGCGGAATTCAAAGATGTATATAAGGATCTTAGCGGAAAACTTACGACATTCTTTGAACGTTATGGTGATGTGCTAATGCAAGAACGTTGGTTCGCCGATGTGCCCGTTGTAATAGCAATAGTACTAACGCATTTGCAGCAACAGCAACAAAGGCAGAGCACACCATTCACATTATTTTGGCAACAAATGACTAGCATTGAATGTTATACAGCACATTTCCATTTGATAATGGGCTGCATACGCTTGGCGCCGCGCATTACCGAAACGCGCCTACTAAAGTTCGATTGCTGCACCAGCGCCAGGAAGCATACAATAATTTCTTTGGTTGCTAGCGCATTAGATGCTTATTCATCCTACGCTGCGGTTGTGGACGATTCATCCAGTGAGAATGACGAACTCTTCATTAACTTTCGCACACAACTACTCTTGGTGATGCGACATGGCGTGAGTGTGTTCGATTCGCTTGCCTGTATTACGCCAGAATCGACAGAGTTAAAACAGATTCATGCGCGGATCGTACAATTGACCGTTGATATGCGCACCACAACGCAAATTCGTCTGTGCATCAAAATCGCCGAATTTCTATTGCGCATACGTCACAAGTTCTCCATCCACGATTGGACATTGCTTCTACGGCGTCTTTACAAAATGGCATTGCGTGCGAGCGATGCCAATCTGACCATTGATCTGCATGTGGCACACATCGCATCAATGCTGCAGGAGAATGCCTGGCCAGACATGACAGTTTTACGCACGCGCATTGGTTGCTTTTACACCTCGTCGCCGCATGTCAGGCCCGGCCAGAGTGTCTTGCAATTGGCTTTGCAAACGAATAGTCCGTTTAAGGTGTTCCTGGATGCCAACCAGAAGTATTTGCTACATTGGCTGGAAGTGCAGCAGTTCCTAAAGTATCACAAGAATGATGAGCAAATTCAGTACACCCTAATGGAATGCAGTCCAACGCAATATAGTGAGGTTTTAGTTGGGCGTGGCGCTGGAGTCGTGCAATCCGTATCCGTATCGACTCGTTTGCGCAAACTCAAGAAGGACTTGGCACAAAAGATGGAAAACACTGCCGGCTTGACGCGTTTGGAAATGCTCTGTTGGGCGCACATCAATACTGCGCTGCTACACGAGGCGCTAAAGCTGCAGAAGGATGATGCATTGGCTATTGAAACCAAGTGTCAGGAAGATAATTTGGAAGACTTGTTGCAGCGCAAAGAGTTGGCCGCAATGACTGTTGCGAACGAGCTGAAATTGATTAAGCAGGCAACTGAGGCGCTGCATGGATTTCGGGTATTCTTTGAGAAGGTATACATGCACACGTACACACGCCACTCATTGCACATAATTCTCAGTTGACTCTTCCTCTTTCTAGATCGACACAGAGCCAATTGTCAGCAGTGAAGTTTTCATCGACTGGGAGGCCATCGTGGAAGATTTAACTTCGCTATCACTTTATCTGCAACTGGCAGGCTACACAGACTTATCGACCGAAGCTTGGCTGCTGCATTATCGCATCGCAAACCTGATAAACGACGATATGAATGCGATTCGCAGTCTCACATACTTTTGCGAATACAGCGAGTACTTTGCCACACCGAACGCCCATGGTATGGAGCTGGATGCAGAGATCGCTAATAAACAAACATTTCTACTCGACTCTTTGCAACAGCTGCCAACGTTGGCGAAACGTTTTCAAAACTATACACTTTTATATCTATGCCAATTGGCTTATTATCACGCACGACACGGTCACCTAAGTTACGCACAAATCTTGCTCGAAACGGTGCAGCGGCTACACGCTGAACTGCCCAATCAACAAGGCAAATACAATGTTGTCCTCGGCACAGTTGATGTCGTGCGGTTTCGTATTTTGTGGAAACATGCGGACAATGGCCGCTGCCACCAGCGTAATACCGCCTTGGAGCGACGTTGCTTGCTGCGCGACATGGAGGAGACGTTGGAACGTTTCCGTGGCGATTTCTTTAAGCTTTCCAGCAGCGAGTTAATGACCTACACGATATTGCTGCTGAGCCTGGTCGAACAGATTGCAGAGTGTGCAGCCAATCGTTTGTGTGATCACTTCGTCAACTCGTACTTCGCCGGCACATTCAAACTGTTACTACAGTCGGGCTCGGCCTTGCGTTTAATACAAATGTTGTCGATGTGGACGTGGATTAATTTGCAAATGGAATTTGTACAAAAAGCACAGGTAAATAGCAATAAGCAAATGTAAAAAAAAATCAAAAAGCCTGAGTAACGTGTAATCATGAATATTGTTGTGTAAACAGTTCCGAAATGGTATTTTTATTGCCTTTCTGGTTTTCTTGGTTAAAAATGCGACTGCAGTTTTTTATAATTTTTTGTTGTTATTCCCTGCTCCCATTTTGTAATTGTTTGTTTTTTGTTTTTTTTTTTGTTCTTTAGTTTTGTTTTGTTTTCTTATTTTTTGTATTGTTTTGTTTTTTTTTTTAAATTTTTACTTTTTTTTTTTACTTTTTGTTTCGTTTTGTTTTTTAATTTTTTGATTTGTGGTTTTTTTTTTTTAATTTTTTCTTTTGGTTTGGTTTTTTTTATTTTTCATTTTTTTGTTTTGTTTTTGATTTTGTGTTTTATTTTGTTTCTTTTTATTTTTTTTTTTTTATTTTTTATTTATTATTTTTTGTTTTGTTTTGTTTTGTTTTTTTTTTAATTTTTATTTTTTTTTTTAATTTTGTTGTTTTGTTTTTTTGTTTGCTTTGTTTTTTTTTCTATTTTTTGTTTTGTTTTGTTTTTTATTTTTTGTTCTCTTGTTTTTTTATATTTTTTTAGTTTTGTTTTTTTTCTATATATTTTTTTTTTTTTGTTTTTTATTTTTCGTTTTGTTGTTTTGTTTCTTTCTTATTTTTTGTTTTGTTTATTTTTTGTTTTGTTTTGTTTTATTTGTTTTGTTTATTTTTTGTTTTATCTTGTTTTTTGTTTTGTTTTATTTTTTTTTATTTTTTGTTTTGCTTTGTTTTGTTTTTTATTTTTTATTTTTTTTTGGTTTTGGTTTTGTTTTATTTTTATTTTTTATATATATTTTGGGTTTGTTTTGTTTTGTTTTGATTTGTTTTGTTTTTATGTTTCTTGTTTTGTTTTGTTTTTTTTTTTTGATTTTGGTTTTGTTTTATTTTTATTTTTTATATTTATTTTATATTTATTTTAGTTTTATTTTGTTTTTTTTATTTGTTTTTTGTCTTTTTTGCTTTTTTAATTTTTTTTGTTTTGTTTTGTTTTTGTTTTTTGTTCTATTTTTTGTTTTGTTTTTGTTTTTTATTTTTTGTTCTATTTTTTTTTTTATATTTTTTTGTTTTTATGTTTTTTTATATATTTTTTTTTATTTTTTTTTGGTTTTTTATTTTTCGTTTTGTTGTTTTTTTTATTTGTTTTTTTTTTTATTTTTTTTGTTTTATTTTTTTTATTTTTTGTTTTGCTTTTTTTTTTTATTTTTTTTGTTTTGGTTTTGTTTTATTTTTATTTTTTATATTTATTTTAGTTTTATTTTGTTTTGATTTGTTTTATTTTTTATGTTTTTTGTTTTGTTTTGTATTTTATTTTTTTTTGTTTTGTTTTTTTCATTTTGAATTTTTTTTTGTTCTGTTTTTTTTTGTTTTGTTTTTTTTTGTTTTGTTTTATAAAGATTAAAAAAAAAACTCCATTTCAGACCAAAGTGAAGATGATTGAATATATACTGGGCGTAAAAAATCTGGAAACCTTGCGTGAAATAACTACAGAAGTCGCTGTGGCAAAGAAACTGCCCGTGCCACCGTCATTTGCGCCGTCGGACATGCTGCATGTGGACATGGAGCCGCTGCGTAAAATGATACCCTCCTATGCATCACCAATTCTAGCGGTAAGTTGCTAGTTTTATCTAAATATCCATGCAACTACATTCAATTTCATTCCATTTTTCTTTTCAAATTTCATTTTTTCAGGGTAAGGTGCAGTTCAGCCCTTCGGTGCGCGGCGAAAACAGCCTGCAACGTTTCTTACGGCAACCGTGCGGCGGCGATGTGCTGCAACAGCATGAGATTCTACAGTGGTGCTACTTCATGGCCGGCTGCCTAAAAGCGCGTCTTCATTTCCTTGTCGATCATCATGACAATTTGGAGGATTTCTACGATAGCAGCCAACAATGGCTGCAAAGCCATCGGCAAAACACTTTGCTCTCAATTAATTTTCAGAACATACAACTTCTAAGCCTGCAGCACTACATCAACTATTTACGTAAGCAGAAAAAATATGAAAAAGCCGGCAGCTGTCTTGAAGCGGCTTTGCTTAGCTGTACGAATATGCAAGGAAATGTGGATTCGGTTTATCGCATCAATTTGCTGCTGCAACAAAGCATTTTGAAGCGGGAAATGTGTGCGCATAAGGAAAACGCAAATCGCGTTAAACCACGACGAGCGCTGGCATTTAACCAATCGCCCGATTTGGAGGCACTGGACACAGGCGGCGGCGCAGTAAAATCACCTACACCAACAGCGTCAGCAGCGATGGCAAGTGCACGAAAAAAGCAGCTAAGTACGGCCGCCTTCAAAATATACGGCGGCGCTGCAGTAACACCCGGAAATACGCCTAAAAGAGCAGCGGCAATGCAGATTACCAAAAGAACAACAGAGAGGCGATTATTGTGTAACAGCACACAACAACAACAACAAGATTTAAAGTCACTTTCAAGTGCAAGAAAAATCAGCAAATGGAATTTAATGGGCGAGACTGAAGCAAAAACGCCGGCAAAGGCGATTTCAACAGCAAATGCACGAAATGGTGGCAAATCTTTAACTGCCCGAAAAATGCGACAAATTCGCGCAGCAACAGGAACAGCAACTAACACCGACTCGTCCGGCAATTCATCAAACTCCACACCAGACACAAATATCTTAAATCAATGTCAGCTTATTGAATCGATTGATCTATTGGACAGCGACAATGAAAGCAAGGGAAAGCGAAACGAGATGCCAAACCAGATAAATGCCAAAGCGATCAAGTGCAGTACTAGCGCACGAAAGGCACATAAAAATAAACAACGCGAAGATTTATTGGATATTTGTAAACAAATTGAAACGATTGAACTGATGGGGAATGACGCAGAGAATTGCGGCGCCAACAAAACGTTAAGCACGCAACAGCAAAACGAAATAATTGAAATATCCGATAGCAACACGGACGATGTACTTGTCGTATCGTCAGAGCCAACATTCGTTAAACAAAGCTCACCAGCAAAGAACGCCAAAGCTAAAGATACCACAAACAAAAGAGCGCCGCCGCGTACTAGTCAGGCCGAGCAGAAAAATAAAAATCGCAAAGAGAAAGCGCCCACTTCTGGCAGCGCTGCAGATGCGAGCGCAATGGAGGCAACGGCAATGCCTGTGAACGACGAGCCAAAGACGATTCAGGTTGTCGAAAAAGTCAAAATAACGGAGGATACAAAGGCAACAACAACCAAGCTAAAGACACGCACTAAAACGGAAATTCGCACGCTCAAGGTGATCACAAAAGAAACCGAAATCAATATGATAACACCAAATAGACAACAAAAGGCAACCAGTGTCAAGGAGAACGCTGGCTCCACTAGTACAGCACGAGGACGTCCGAGGACTGCCACGCGCAACAAGAATGTTGAGAGGGATAATGCTAATGAGGCGGAAAACATTGCGCCACCCGTCGCCGTCGGCAGGACATTGAGTAGCAGGCGGACCAGAAAATAGCCGCAGTAATATACAGAAAATATATACATACATAATTGTGCTTAATTTATTCAGTTTCCACTGCTCCATTGGGCATATTAGTTCCATATTATATTTATTTACCTACATATGTATGTATCTTATGCTTAGCTTAATATCTATTAGATGTAAGTTTGTTTTTGTGTTATATTTTTTTAACTTGCATACATACATACATACATTTAATAATAATTATGATGTACGCAATTTACAGAAAATTAATAATAAATGGAGATTGCGTTGGAATAAAAAAAAACGATTACTTGGCGGCTCAAAACACACACGCATACCTACACTATAGAGCAAAAGTGATAAAAAAAATTATAGTCAAGTCATTTACAATATAAGTACCCGGATGATCAAGCTTATCTCGGGCTCCCATTTTTGTAGCAGGTCTTCGCAAGCGAAATAAAAAGTTAAAAAAAAAATAAGTGGAGAAATTAAACTTTGTATATTTAAGTAGGTACTAAATGTAAATCCGTCTCGCTTCGCCGCGATACCTCTACCTCTTCAAGTCCCTCTCCCTTTCTTCTTCGTCTTAGACTTCCGCTCCCTTTCCCTCTACTTTTTTTTCCTTTCTCTTTCATCTCCGTTTCCTTTTACTTTTTCTTTTCCTTTTCCCCTTACTTTCCCTATCGCTCTCTCTAACCCCTCTTTTCCGTTTCCCCTCCTATTAATTTTCCCATTCGCAATCTCTCTCACCCATTTCCTCTACCATTCTATTTTCGTTTCCTTTCACCTCTCTCTAGATCTATATCTCTATATTGAAGCCATGATTCCCACTTTTCGAGGTCATCCGGGTCCACGTTTTGACGTATGTATATTTGGGGACCCGGGCTAGGTATCACAATTAAAAGAACTCTTATGTTGAGGTCCTCATCAAGACCTTTTATTTGATACCAATTTCGCTTAGAAACATTTGAGGTCCATCCGAGTCCACGTTTTTACCCATATCTCGGGACCCGGGCTAAAAGTGGGTAAAAAAATACATTTTTAGAAAGTTCACCCCCGAGGCTCCATGCGTTCCAAATTTCGTGAAAATCGTTGAAGCCGTTTTCGAAATCCTGATTATATGTATATATATATACATATATACAAGAATTGCTCGGTTAAAGATATTATATTAATATATTATAATATACAAATTTCATTATGATTATTGCATTTTGGCTGCAAAACACCCAACTTTTTTAAGTGACCGATATGTGGTCCAAGCTATTTTGGTTTCTTTGTTTTTCCAGGCATCAAATTTCGAGTCATATGCCTTGCGTCTTGATCGAGGGGGTTCGCGGGGGGCCGGTTTTAGCACTTGGTCCTTTCAAATTTTTATTTTTGTTATTTCCCTCACCATAGCTTCCCATGTCCGTAACTCAGCAGCAATTTTTCGGATTGCTTTGCCTTCCAAAATTTAAAAAATTAATTTTACCACTTTCCCATTTTTTCGCATTTCTCCTAAAATCTTTAGTTAGAAAAAGGGTATTAGTAAAAAAATCACACCCGGAGAGAACCACAAGTAAATAACGACTGTACACCAATCGAAATAAACATTTTATTGAAAAATAACGGATAATAACTCCCTATTAGGGGCGGGAACAAAAGTGAGTACATGCTGCTCTTAGATTTTCGGCGCGAATAAATTTTTCTGTTAAACCACAATCATTGTTTTTGTCTCTTATTAACATGTAAGAACACTCCAAAAAACTAACACAACTTTTATTTGAAAAAGCAATAAAAACACTGAAATTTATTATATTGCATCTGACTAATAAGTAATTTTGTGAGCACTTTTGCTCCATAGATACACATACACACGAAACATTTATGAATAAAAATTATCACCAGGAAAGTCCAAGTAATACGCAAAAGAAATTTTTATTTCCTTAATAACTTCACAATCATAAATTACAACCAATTTTTTGAAAGAGAAATTCATCTTGAAACAATTCAAAACGTGCACACGAGTTCGTTTCTTAAGTCTTCCGTTTGCTTATTGAGGATACAACGTGCTTGACCAAATTATTAATTGCTGTGCGCCTGACATCAAATTGTTGCAATAAATTTTTTAATGTTTAAAAGTAAATTTTCCCTTAATAAATTCTCTTTGTGCGCTTTGCTTTTATTTACATATACATATTTGTTTAACGTGCTCGTTATTTGGAACAAGCAATGTACATATGTACATACAAATGTATGTAAGTAAATCTGTTGACAGCACGATGCGTTTGGGAGTGGCGGCTAAAAAATGCAAAACTGTTCTGTAAATAATTTGTGCTAAGAAGTGTGTTAATGTGTTTAACTCAAGTCGAAAGTGAAAGAAAATAAACGAACGAAGGAAAAAACAACATTCGAACGAATTCTGGTAATTCCAATATTGGTCAAAATTTAAGATTATCGCCGTTTCCCCTTGAAGAATTTCGTAAAGGGAATAAAAACAAAACTGGCACGCCATTGCCATATATGTACACTCACGGAAAAAAGTATTGGCACAGCAGACAAAGTTGGTTTCGACCTCAAAAAACGCTTCCAAAGAAATAAAGTTTTTATTATTTCCTATTTTTGTTACATTAGTACACGTATTAAGAATACGTTAAAGAAAAAATTACACTAATTCATTGAATGGTTTCACCTCATTAATTCGTGGAATTAAAAAAGTCCTATTTTTATGTGGAAAAAAGTATTGGCACACTTCATTTTGAGATTAAATAACAACGAAATTTTAAACGCTAGTATATTGTGGGCGTACCGTTTCATTTTCGAACATCATTAAGTGGGTTTGGCATGGAATACACCAACTTTTTGGTAGTTTCCTCCCCAATATTTGGCCATTATTCCATTAAGGCTGCTTTTAGACTTTGCTTACCACTTTCTTAACCGCCGCTCCAGCTCATCCCACATTTACTCGACCGGGTTGAGGTCTGGGGACTGTGGGGGATGTGGGAGAACATGAGTAGTGTTATATGCAAGCCGCATACGTACTTCGTGGGGTGGTATTTCGGGGCGTTGTCGTGATGGAAGGTGTGTGATGTACCCAAGATTAACTTTTCAGCGCTTTTTCTAGCGTCTTCTTTCAAAATATTGGTATAAATTTGCTTGTTCATTACCCCCTCAATAAAAACCAATTCGAACACACCTGCAGTGGACATGCAGTCCCTTATTATCACGTTTCCCCCAATATGTTTTATAGTGTGAAAAAGGTATTTTTGAATCTAATGCTGTATTAGCTATTGGTCATACCCTTACGCCTTCATATGATCGAAGAATATTAAAGTTGCTATCATCCGAAAATATAACTTGCTCCCAGTTGCTGCAAGGCTTGTCCTTGTAAGCCTTTGCATAGTCCTTTCTACTCATTTGAATGAAAAGAAAAAAAACTTTGCTTCCACTGTTAAACATGGCGGTTGGAAGCATGATAGTGTGGGGCCGCATGTCCACTGCCGGTGTGTTCGAATTGGTTTTTATTGAGGGTATAATGGACAAGCAAGTTTATGCCAATATTTTGAAAGAAGACGCCAGAAAAAGCGCTGAAAAGTTAAATTTGGGTACATCACACACGACAACGGCCCGAAATAACAGCCCACAACGTACGTATGCGACTTGCATATAATACTACTCATGTTCTCCCACTTCCCCCAAATTCCCCAGACCACAACCCGATCGAGTACCTGAGGGATGAACTGGAGCGGCGGTAAATAACGCGGTTTTTCACCAGCAAGCAAAGTCTAAAATCAGCCTTAGTGGAAGAATGGCCAAATATTGGGGAGGAAACTACCAAAAAGTTGGTGTGTGCCATGCCAAACCCACTTAATGATGTTCGAAAATGAAACGGTATGCCCAAAATATACTAGCGTTTAAAATTTCGTTGTTATTTAATCTGAAAGTGAAGTGTGCCAATACTTTTTTCCACATAAAAATAGGACTTTTTTAATTCCACGAATTAGTGTGGTTAAACCATTCAATGAATTAATGTAATTTTTTCTTTAACGTATTCTTAATACGTGTACTAATGTAACAAAAATAGGAAATAATAAAAACTTTATTTCTTTTTAAGCGTTTTTTGAGGTCGAAACCAACTTTGTCTGCTGTGCCAATACTTTTTTCCGTGAGTGTACATACCAATATGCTTATTTTTTTCGCTAATTCCTTAATAAATGCAAAATGTGAAAAGTACAAATCAAGCGAGTAAAACATGCTTTGGGCTACATTTAGTGAATACCAAACGTAACTTTTTCAAAACGCAAAAAGTCGTCGTCCACTGTGCGATTGAGCAACTGCGCTGGCTGCGAACGATGGCGGCTGAAAGGCACGATAAAGCTAACGATGGCAACGTCAACATTGTTGGTATATACATATGTATGTATGGATGTATGTACATATGTGTGTATGTAGTGTTTTTGGAATTTTATCAACAACACTCAGAAAAAAAATCATCAACACGATTCATGTAAAATTAACACGATCGATCTTTACACATAGAACAGCAACAATTTTTTTCAAATTACACGATGTTTGAAACATGATTTTGGCTTTGTAACTGTCATCTGAAAATTTGGTAAATTCAACCAAATTTTATTGTTGATACAACATGAAGAAATTTTAAAATATACAAGATGATTCAAATATAAAATTTTATTCCTAAAGCCCATATGACACTACATTTTTTTTCTGGTATTCTACCAGGTTTTTTGTGTCAATGAGATGGTCAAATACAGTTTTGCATTGGTGCAAGCGAGCAAGCTATATTGAAAAAAACCATACAAAATACCATCTAGGCGGCTAAAAACCAACGAGCCAGCTTGTATTTCGGTAGGTTTTTTGGCATTCGGTCATTTTTTCTGACAATTGTTTCAATTTGACAACTAGAAAATAAATTATATTTAAAATAAAAAATATATGGAAATACAAATTTTAAATTTGCCTCCTGTAAGCTTCTGCTATGGCCGTAAGGGTAAAGAAGAAGTCCGGAAGAAAAATTATATTGCGTACTAGCTTCCCTTTATAACATGGAATACACAGCTATTCTGCCCTTTGAGTTTCATAACTTTTTTATTTCTGTAATTTAAATCCAAATTTCTAAAAAAATTAATTTTTTAAATAAATATTATTTTCATTTAGTTTGAAGTTTAATGTCAATCAAATTGTTTTTGAGGGAGTATTTGTCTCTTTTCAACCTACAGAAGAATTGTTTTTGTATTTTGACTTTCGGTGGGTTTTCCAAACCAAAAAAACCAAGAAAAAAATGTAGTGTCATATAGGCATAAAGCCCATATGACACTACATTTTTTTTCTGGTATTCTACCAGGTTTTTTGTGTGAAGGAGATGGTCAAATATAGTTTTGCGTTGGTGCAAGCGAGCAAGCTATATTGAAAAAAACCAAACAAAATACCATCTAGGCGATTAAAAACCAACGAGCCAGCTTGTATTTCGGTAGCTTTTTTGGCATTCGGTCATTTTTTCTGACAATTTTTCCTTTTTGACAACCATAAAATAAATTATATTTAAAATAAAAAATATATGGAAATATAAATTTTAAATTTGCCTCTTGTAAGCTTCTGCTTTGGCCGTAAGGGTAAAGAAGAAGTCCGCAAGAAAAATTATATTGCGTACTGGCTTCCCTTTATAACACGGAATACAAAGCTATCCTGCCCTTTGGCTTTCATAACTTCTTTATTTCAGTAATTTAAATCAAATTTCCAAAAAAAATAATTTTTTAAATAAATATTATTTTCATTTAGTTTGAAGTTTAATGTCAATCAAATTATTTTTGAGGGAGTATTTGTCTCTTTTCAACCTATAGAAGAATTGTTTTTGTATTTTGACTTTCGGTGGGGTTTCAAAACCAAAAAAAACAGGAAAAAAATGTAGTGCCAAATAGGCATAACATGATGATAGTGTCAATATAAACTAAAAAAAATGTTAGAAAAATGACGTCCCAATTTTAATACAACATGAAAACAAATGTGAAAACAACAAGAACCACAATTAACAATAAAATTTGATTGATATAACAAGAAACAATGTTCAAACATAAACGTCATTTGTAATTTTGGTCAAAACTATTTTGAAACATACATACATAATTTTTTTGATCATTTGAAGTCTGATTTTCGTGCAAAACGCAAATTATAATTTAAAAAAAAAAGGAAAATTTTGTGCCGTGGCAGTGATGCGAGTTTAGCATCATTGTCAGTTCGCGATAGTGGGTTTTCGATTTATATTTTCAGTTTGCAGGTGAGTTAAAAGAGGATTACATTTTTGTTTCTAACAGTATTTAATGTTCAATATTTTATTTTTCCTCTTCATAGGTTGCAATATCACGAGGAGGTTTTTTAGCGAATGGGAGTTTGCGTGCAGCATGCGATTGTTGCATTAGCGGCCAAACATTACTCGGTGCAAGTGATAGTACTATCGCCCATGTATAAACTATCGCCGGTACATTCGTGTTCGTATGAGAAGGACGCCTTCAATTTGGTCAGTTGTGCGGGTGATGCATGTACGAATGTGCTTAATTGAAGTGATGATTATATATTTTATGTTTTATATGTTTTTTTATTTAAAAAAATAAATTGTACAATCAACAAGACTTTCTAGTTAATTTAACAATAAATTTAATGTAAAATCAAAAAGATGTTATTGTTAATTCAACAGGACCATTTCGTGTTAATTTAACCAGCTTTTATTGTAACATTAACTAGTTAAAATTGTAAAATCAACAGGAAGACTCAATACTTTTTAGTGTTAATTCTACAGTTGTCATCCTGTTAAACTAACACTTGACAGTAGTGTTAAATTTACACGATTACATGATGGCATACATTAAGCATCGTGTTGAAAAAAATTAACCACAAAATTTGTTGATTTTTGGTTGATTTCACACTATTTTTTTTCTGGGTGAACCAACCGGTCTCGAAATTGCGACACAAATTTCTCCCTTAATCCCTAAATTAAATGTTTTCATATATCGCATTCGTATGTCCATATATATGTACATATATAAATATATATGTTTATAGTATGTATGTATGTATGTATGTATATACACATGACTTTTTAAGGCTTTCAATTGCGTTTACCTTTTTATTTAACTTATAACACAACAACAACAATGTTAAGTTCATGCAAATGAACAAAACGTCTTAATAACACAAATTTGAACTGCAGAACCATTTAATTGGGTGAAATTCGGAAATCCGCAGGCGGTCGCACCAGCCAATGTGGAAATGAATTTAGTGCAAAAGCTTTTCTGGTTATGGCTGTAAAGAAATTGATGGATAAATATTAATGTCCTTTTGCTTTATCACGAGAGTTCTGAAAACCCCAAGCTATATGACATGCTAAATTTTACAATTTTGTAGTTTTATAATGTCAGCGCATGGCACGGAATAGTCTATACATCACTAAGCCGAATTTTGGCAAATAATGTTGATAGATACCAACAGCGGGGCCTTTGCCGGGGGCTTGTGAACAAACGAGGGTTCACGCATAATTTTTGCTAGCACAAGCCAGTGTTAGTCTTAAAAAAATGTAATTGGTTGCAGCATTCAAAGCTCTGCCTCATCATTTAATTCGAGACGCAGCCCAATTTTGTACAGCTAGTCCATTATTTTGACATAGAGAATGGGCTAACCCTTCAACCGATTATGTGCCGAAATGAAATGTCAGGTTGTCGCCTTCTTATCGACCGTAACAAACCTGCAAATGAGTTGCATTCGTATGTATGTAAGTATGTAGATACATACATATGTTTGTATGTACATACAGTTGTAGAACTTTTTTTTTCAATTTTACACAATCGCCACTTAAATCATCGTTTGTTTATGCATACAAATAGAAATTGATTAGAATTTTAATCGAAACTTGTTTATATTGAAATGCAACAAAAACTGCAATGCTAATCAATAAAACACAACAAATCATATGCACACATGCATGTATGTGCATATGTAATTCGATAATTATAAACACAAACACGAAAGGTCTCGATGAAGTTGAACGACTTTTCCGACTACCAGGCACTTCATGTTGCATTTCACCACCCCGATGGCGTTTCAAGCGGGCCATGATGTGCAACACCACCATCACCCCCTCCCGACCGCATTAACGACTTCCAAGATGCGTTTACAAGAATTGCAAAGAAGAGAAGCAGAGAGAAAGAGAAGGCGATGCCTATGACGACAAACGACAGACTAACGAAAGCGACTGAGATTACGAATAGTAGGGTAGACAACTTTCAAACGGTGTTATGTGAATTTTGCATTTTAATAGACATATTAGAAAAAATAACCACTACAGCATCAAGCTTTATTTTATTGAATTTTGAACAAAGCTTAGCCCAAAGATGACGCTTAGCCCATGAAGAATTTAATGATATAAAAAAATTAAGCCGCAATATGAGAAATGTTTGCAAATTAAATGGTAAATAGTTTTGAGACAGTAATTTTCAGTTTTGAAATTTAAACGCATTATATGTAATTATACCAATGTGTGCCTAGGCGTATGAGTAACTTTTTACAGATAGACACTTTTGATTAAAAAAAAAAGTTTTGAAAGTCCATTCGTATTTAATGCTATTTTTTCATAATACGGAAGGATTTTGCAAGTAATTCTGAATGGGCATTAATTTTAAATTTAGCGAAATGCAAAATAAAAGTAACCAAAATAAATTAATAATACATATACACATCGTCCCTGCGAATAAAAAATAGTTATGTAAATTTTTAGGAAATTTTTTGTATTGCACTAGTACCTTTAAATACCGGTACATAATCCGTTAAAAATTCAGAATCGAAAAAAATTCACATAGCCACGTTTAAAAATTTCCGTTCACCGTTTTTTTTTTTGTTTTTTGATTAGTAAAGCCGGGTTTTATGCTCTCTGGCTAACTGGCGACGATCGATCGTGGCAGATGATGAGCATGTGGGAGCGGGAGCTGTTCACTCACTCTATCGAATATAAGCGTCGCCTATGTATGTTCTCCAACGAATCCAAATATGAACTTACAAATGCAAATGCTGATGGTAAATTTTGTATGGCTGTGTGCGCTTACGCGCGTCTCATCTTGATTGTGCATGAATGTATGTATGAATGTATGTACATATGTATGTATAAACAAATAAGCTTAATGCTTAATTGGGTTGGGACCACTTTTTTCTCTTTCATTGCTGGACGAGCCTAAATACGTACATACATATGTACATACATATGTATCACTTTCTGAGCTAAACAAATTTGAAATTCGCTAAAGTATAAAAGTCTGTGCTGATCCGCGAGAGCCGTCATTTTCAAGCGAGTCAACAAACGTGTCCGAGCTGGATTTTTTTGTACTCGGTTGCTTAAACTTGAAACAAGTTTTTAAAGAAAAGTGAACAAAATTAAAATATGTACATGTGTACCCAACCACAACCAAGAAAAATGGAAAAGCATTTATCCACAAATACAGCTTTTTAGACAGCAAACGGTTCTTGAAATTTGCAAAGTTGGACAAAATAAAAGGAAACAAAAAAAAAATATGTATATATTTTATTGGATTATTTGAAAGAATTGAAAGTTATGTCTAAATTTTCTGCATGCATAAGTAAGTAAGTACATGTGTATGTATATGTCGGTGGAGAGTTGATTGTGTTGGCAAAGCGGAACTTGGCGAATAAAAAGACAACAAACAACAAAAAATAAAATACCAGCTCAGCGACGACGTCGATAAGTCTCACTCACTTTTCATTCGCATTTTCTTGAACTCACGTCGCCGAAGTCTCATCCGGTCGATTGCAATATCTTCTTCATTTTATTCGTAATCGCATTCGCCGGATATAACGCTTCAAGTGATTGTGAAACACGAAATAGAAAATAGCCAAGCAACGCCATCGCCGCGCAGTGCTTGGATTCAACAAATGTATTAAATGTGAATGAGGGGAAAATGAAAGTCAAACTTGAATGAGCTTGACTTGTTCGAATGTGCGAGAGCGAAGGAAAGAAAAACGAGAAGAAATTAAACAAAAAAAAGAAAAAAATTTATTAAAAACTTTGGAAAAAAACGTGGAAAGTATACCTATGTATGTATGCATATACTCTTAGCGAACAAAAGTTATGTATGTTAAAAGGCAAAGTTGAACTACAAAAAAAAACATTAACTGCGTCTGTATTTCGTTGTTATACAACAATTGAATAATGCTTTTTGGTTTTTGTTTTCTTTTTTTTTTTTTGTATATATGTACATATGCATGTGTGTACGTGCATATAATTTGAAAGTTGTCCCATTTAGCATTATTCATTGCCGACAAACGCGCACTAAGAAATTTTAATAGAAAACACAATCAATAAATAAATAAAAACTTGAATAAATCCAAATAGCAAAAAAACCAATTGACCAAAACAAAATGATCGACGTCAACAACAAAACCAACACGAGTACCAATGCGCGTCACCGCGGCAGTCGAAGCAGCAGCGCCGGCGCCGACGCTGGCGTCGATATCAGCAGCGGTGTAGCGAAAGTAGTTGCAGTACTTTTCATTTTATGCACATCCATGCAAATATGCTGCGGCTCGGCAATACCGATTTGGGAACTTTTGACACGCAGTGAAAAGGTATGAAAGCACAACGTATACCTACACTTAATTACATGTTAACATATGACATATCACCGTTTAAAGTTCATAAACGCATATCCTACGTTATGACATTCTTGAAGTAAATGAAAATTTATTTTACAGGAGAGCTTAAAACTGCTTTATTTCAAACTTATTTCTGCGTATAAACTTAAATTTAAATACATATGTAGTTATGTATGTATGTAGATCATTTTGTTAACTAAAGCATCAACTTCTTATAAAAGTAGGAACAATTTGAATTACATATTGGCAAATTTTATTTTTGGCACAAGTGCCGCTTATGCGGTTATGATTATAAACTTTAAACGATGATATATGTATGTATGTATATACATAAATAATGCACCTAATTGACTATCAATAATCACGAGTGACAAGGCCAGGTTGTACTTAGATATCTATAACAAAAATTTGTAATTTTTGCCAATTGCCCATAGATTTTCGATGGGATTAGGATCTGGGCTTTACGCAGCCCACTTTATCACACCAAATCATTGGCTAGATAACCAGTTCCGCATGATTTTCGCTTATTTTTGGGGTTACCGCCTTGCTGAAATAGTACCTCCTCTTCGGAATATGCGCTTATTCCGGCGAACTCAGGCAAATCTATTCTTAAAATATGAAGATAATCTTCCTTTTTCATAGCTCCACTTATTTTTATTATGTAATTGATCGAGTTTCCATCAGGTTAAACAGCCCCAAACCATGAAATTGCCCCCTCCATGCTTTACAGTTTTCTTCAATTGGTCTTTTTGGAGTGTTTCATGTTGCCAGTGCCAAATGTATTGTTTGCCATCAGACTGGAAACGAGTTATATGGTCAGACGAAACAGAAATAAATTGCTTCCAGTCGGATGACAAACAATACTTTTGGCACTGGCCACATGAAACACTGCAAAGGCACCAAGTAAAGAAAACTGTGGAGGAAACTTGATCCATTAATAAAAATAGGTGGAGCTTTGAGAAAGGAAGATTACCTCCATATTTTAAGAATAGATTTGCCTGACTTCGCCGATATAAGCGCCCATCTCGAAGACGAGGTGGTATTTCAGCAAGGCGGTAACCCCAAAAATAGGCGAAAATCATGCGGAACTGGTTATTTAGCCAATGATTTGGTGTGATAAAGTGGGCTGCCCAAAGCCCAGATCCTAATCCATCGAAAATCTATGGGCATTTTTAAAAAAGAGGATGGCTGTGTACGCAAACGTTCCTTTGGCCCCGAGTTGAGGACGAATGAGCCAAGAAACCAAGGGTAACCATAGCAGAACTAATGGAAAGCATCCCAACGCGCATTAAAACTGCCCCAAAAGATAAGGGGCTATGGAGGAAATATTACTACTCCATACCAAATAATTTTTTTCCCCACGTGCAAAATTGGATGAATGTGGATGTTTGAGTTTTTCGCCCTAAAAAACGTGGTTATCAAGTTGGAATTAAATTTGTTGTATGTTTTCTATTAAAACCAATATATATGCTAACTAATAAAAAAAAATTTGGTTGAAATTAGTCGTTTAGATTAGGTTTTATGGACACATAAGCACAGAAGTGGGAAACATTCATCCATTAATGCTCGCCACTGTACGTATGTAGTTCCTTCCCAACAAACACTGAGGTTAGTTATCGATTTGAGAATGACTCGAGAACTAGCCTCGTTCTCAAATCTCTAACGTTAGAGGACGACTCGAAAATCTATCGAGAATCATAGCGTTCTCAAACAAAAGGGTAACTAATTCTCAAATCGAGAAAATTATAATTCTCGAATCGAATTCTAATGTAGTTCTCTAATGAGATTCTAATCAGGATTTGCAAATACTTCCAATTGAAATGAAAAACAAAGCTTTGTCTCCTTTTATATGATTTTTTCATTGTTTAGATTTTATTAACGCAATATGTGCCTAAATTGCATATGATTATATATATTGACATGTATATGTTTACCACATTTATAAGAACGGAAATTTAAACAAAATTCAGTGTTATTATTTAAATTAACGGTACTTGTACTTTTTAATGGAAAACATTGTACTACGGTAATATTAACTTTACATTTTTTTAGTATCTAATTTCAATATATGTATGTATATTCAATATATCACAGAAATATATTGAGAATTGATAAAAGGCGTGAGATTTGGCTCCTTCTCTAATCACTCGCTAATCGAATTCTAGTGTAGTTTTCAACCCTAGTTATCGATTTGAGAATATATAGAGAATTACACTAGTTATCTAAGGTAATCTCGACAAAATTTCTAACGTTAGAGACTGTGTTTGCTGGGTTGCACGAACAGAATGCAGCGGCAACAAAATCTCGAACAAACTTTTTTGTTCAATTACACAATAGGCCACTGCCAAGGTAGGTAGCACCACCAATGACATTGAATGCGGTTATTTATAGAAGCCAGTAATAACGGTGCATATGTACTTACATACATATGTATGTATGTATTTTCAATAAGCATACCTCATAGGTGTGCAAATATTAAAGTGGATTTAATATCTTTATATCTATGCATATGAATACACATTGTGGCCGCTGTGGTGCAGTGGGTAGAGTGCTCGCCTGCTATGCCAGAGGTCTCGGGTTCAAACCACGGTCCGAGCCAAACACCAAAAATTTTTTCTAATTAGTAAAAATCCGATTATTGGATTTTTTAAGAGCAGCGGTCACCTCTCGGCAGTGGGCGGCATACCCTCCGAGAGTATTTCTGCCATGAAAAAGCCTCTCACAAAAAATGCATTCGCCGTTCGGAGCCGGCATAAAACTGTAGGTCCACCCAATTAGTAGGAAAAACAAAAAGGAGCACACCTCGAATTGGGAGAGAAGCTCGGCCATAAAACTCGTCAGAGTTATAATAGCGCCATTGTATTATTATTATTATATGAATACACATACATATGTACATATTTATTTACGATATGCAAAATGATCGATTGAGCTATACACATTAACTGTTTGTACTTACGTACTCGTATGTACAAGTACTAAAGGGCTGCAAAAGTGCTAAAATAGTTAACTCTGAGCTACACTAAAAAATTTTGAACTTGAACGCACACAACAATGCAGGCCACGCACTCAAATGTTTGAGTAAAATAAATACGAGGCCTCTGAGTGAACACGACAGCAGTGTCCGCTCAACTCGTAGCACTCTCACAAGTAACGATCCACTCTTAGCAGAACACGTGTTGAAATGAACTTCATTGTTTCTGTGTGAATGAATGCTGTGCAGGCAAATTTGTGTGCGAGTGAATGAAGTTCATGAGTTAACACTGTTAACTCTGTCGACTGCTATGACTAGACGTGCGTCATTGCGTGCACAAAAGCAGTGACATACATACATATGTACATATGTATGGACATATGTATGAATGTGTTTTTCACAGAGATTCAACATTAAAATTCCTTTGGTTTTTCACAGACAAAAAATAAAACTTTATGTCTGTGATAAAAAGGTGCTTTAGAAATCATTTATTTCTGCTTTTTGGTGACAAAGAATTTCGATTTGTAAAACAAGGCGTTTTCTGCCGTCATGTGTGGCTAGTCTAAATCACACTTGCATATAAACCGAACTCAATAACAAAAATTCATAGGTACCAAGGCAGATCTATACCGGTAATAAAAGCTCAGCAGCTGATTCATTTTCATTTTGGCTAAATTGTCAAATCGTATTGCTTTTATTTTGTTTACTTTCGTCTTGTTTACATTTTCGTACGTGCTTTTTGACGTTTTAGATGAGAGATTTTCAACATGGCCGCCGTGCTGTTACCTTTATAGATCTGCCTTGATAGGTACTGAATATTTTTTTCTATCACCAATTTTTTTTTTTGTTATAAATAAAACTAAGTAGAACACGGAAAAAATTAAAATTACTCACTGTCGAAAAAAAAATTTTGATTTTTGTTTCCAATTACCTAATTGCTATTTTAAAAACTTAAAATTTTCGATATCTGGTTTTTCAGTATCTTTTCAGGATATGAAGCAAAAAATGATTCCTGGGGTTCATTGGCAAACTTTTCGCAGAAATAAGTATTATGAATGTTATAAGTTTTTTGACCCATTGCAACTTGACAAATATTTGTGCCGCTTTAAATCACATACATACATACATTTTTGAAGTGCAGTTATTCACCCTTGCTAATAAATTGAGTACCATCAAGCGGCAGTACATGTTTGATCTCTGATCTGCGATTGGTTTTTTTTTTTATTAATTATACATTTGTAGATTTTTTCAAAATAAAACTAATATATACATACATGACCCAGCTAGTATCTTTGATAAAAAAATATACAAAGATATTCATGCCCAGATGATTAAAAACGATCAGATTAAAAAAAAATTTCTATTTCTGTGTGAGGAAATTCAAATATGTATGTAAAAAGCATCAAATACTACCTATTCGTCGTGCATTATTTCGTTAACATTCCCGTATAAAACATTTCATTTTCAGCTTGATCAAGATCATTTGCTGAATTTTTGGGCTGAATAAATCCTGAAAACAGTCGTTCTGTATTATTTGAGAGAGGATTTGGAGAACTAATTTCATTATTGCTTTGATTCTGTTCAGTAATCATTTCTTCTAACCTCTTTTTGCCATAGAGTTTTATCTCGATCTTTTTTCGCAGTAATCTCTTGATTGGTGGAAACAAAAACAAAGCAAGTTTGTGAAAAATTGATTAGTTTTTAATTACCACATCACCTATCAATTTGCTGAGATGGAGTTTAAATGATTTTATACACTCTAACTCATCATTACTATTTCCGTCACACTTTCGTTTTAAGAAGTAAACGTGCACAATCACTAAATTTAAAGTCGGGTACTTATCTCCTTCTAGTTCTTTAGATGATTTTTTTTTTTGAAACTGAATTACTTATATTCATTATTTTTATAAAAAATCCAAAGTCCGGTTAAAAAATTTAAGCGGTCTGTATACGTGGTCAGGCCCGCACAGAGTCGAGTCGGGCCCCTGGGACAGTTCGCGTTTAAGGGCCTCCCTAAAAAATAAACTCAATCTAGTAAAAAATAACATAAAAAAATTTATCAATTAAAAAGTAAATATTTCTGAGAAGCTTGGTTCACCACCTTACCAATCGCGGTACTTTGGAAACTCTAAATCAAAGTCGATTCTCCTCAATTTCAACTCACTTTTCTAGGATTTGCCCATGTATAAAAAAGGTAAATATTTAATTGGATGCTTATAATTTTAGTTTGGTGATTTGGTTAAGTTAATCAATCTCTGTTTTCAGAATATAAATGAAATATTTAAATGTTTGCTAACTTTATACATATACGTATATGCATTTACATACATACATACATATGTATGTATATACATTCATAAATACATAACTATCGGTCAATCATCCACGGCCGGTACAGTACAAGCAAACATACAGGCGGAAAAACCCTGCATTTTTCTTTGTTTGCCTAGCTGAAAAAAATGAATGCACCCAATGAATGCACCCAAACTTTGAGTTCACATAACATTGAGTGATTACAACTCGCTGTTCGAGTTTTAAGTGAACAGTTAACGCCTTGCATTCATGTCTGGTTTATGGTGTTATTGCGAGTCGTGTATATGTATGCGACGAATGAATTGAGTTCGGCGCCAGCGAATAACAATGACACACAATATCGTCTTTCTGTTTGTAGTCTATTTATTCGCACACATCGTCGCCGCTGAACACGAGTTAAGAGAACGATGAATGAATTCTGCTGTGCATTCATAGCGTATGTTAACTCTTGCAACCCTTTAACAAGTACCTACATATCGTCGTACCATACGAAAACTAGCATATTTAAAATTTCTGGCGAAAGCTATCAATAAAAAAATTCTGTACGAAAAGTACCTAACAAGTTCGACTTTTGGCTGTATACTGTTTTTAAATTAAAATTGTTGTTGTTTAAACGAAATTGATAGTTTTGGTCAACCAAAAGTCGAACTTGTTACTTTTCGTCAGCCAAAAGTCGATTTTGTTATTTTTCGTCGGCCAAAAGTCGAATTTGTTATTTTTCGTCAGCCAAAAGTTGAACTTGTTACTTTTCGTCAGTCACAAAAAAACGTATGTATGTTAGTTTTCATATGGTACGACGATATGTACTTATATATCTTCGATTATATCGAGACAACGTTGTTGTTGCTATGAGTTATTGACTTCACAATAAAAACTTTTAGGACGGCATATCTAGTGTAAGCTGTTCACGTTAATACATACATATTTAAGTGTCAATTTAATGCTGTAGGATTGTGACTCTTTTAAAATGGGAACAGATGACTAATAGGGGCGTCAGAATGAATACTTTTCCGTCAATCCAGCAATCCGTTTAACTGACAGCAGAGTGGAATTACATGTATTTGAATGAAGATCGACACAATCAGTACTTCAACTTTGCCGTAACAAATATATGAAATTGAAGTATGTGTCAGTTAAACGCTGCTGGATTGCCGGAAAAGTATTCATTCTGACGGGCCCATAAAATGTTTTTTCAGCAAAGCCTATACATAGAGGCATACGTACATATATATTAATTCAATTCAATTGGAAATGACAACACTCAACTCTTTTAAGTATTGTATCGTCTTCAAATCCTCTTCACAACATGGTGTACATATCCGTATATGGATGTAAGCATGTACATAAATACATACAAACATGTATTTTGTTTCAACCATTTTATATAAAATAAATATTAATTTCTCGCCACACATTTTTTGCTTTTACTTCTATTAAACAAGTTTTATGTGTGACTAATTCCAAAATCAGTTATACAATGATTCGAAATACATACATACCATACACACTAACTTGTGTTAAGCATTTAGATATTCTAAAATCACAAAGCTCATCTTTATGCTGATCATAAGCAATAAATATGTAAGCATACAATTATTCATACAAACATACATACGTGTGTATTAATTATCTTATTTATACATTTCTATTTTATTTGTTTTTTAATTCTTATTTTAAATTGCCTTTTTATTTAATTGCGCATTGGAAAATACATTTTTAAGCAAATCTTTAAATGTTTGTAGGTATGTATTTATCTACTAATTAGTTGGCCAAAAGATCGTAAACAATGTTATTTGATGGGAGTCAAAGCCTACACTGGTCAGCTGCTTCTGATTTCGCACTGACACAAACATATGTATGTATGTATATAAATGCATGTACATATGTGCATATGTATACATGTATTTATGTGGTATATAAATATTTATTTGTATAAATGACTATGGCCAAAAACTATTTTCATAACAAAATCGCCTTTAGATTATGAATATGAGACTGATTGGCTCTTTGGTTCCACACTGTCTAGGGGAAGCAGAAATGCAAAGCTTTGTTTTTTGAAGTTAACTTCTTAGGCGGCGATATAGAGTTTTTATGGAGAGTGAAATTTTAAAAAGGAAATAGCAGGTACACTTCCGTTGCACGAAAATAGCAAACAGGAAACAGGAAACAGCAAGATAAAAACGTTTACCCGGCTTTCCCCTGAATGTTTTGGACAATATTGGTATCAAATAAAAGGTATTGAACATTGCTTTTACATGGAGAATTACTAGTTGTGATTCCCAGGTCGGGTCCCCAGATATGGGTCAAAACGTGGACCCGGATGACCCCGGAATATTTCTGAGCAATATTGGTATCAAATGAAAGGTGCTGAGCACAGCTTTCATATAGAGATGTACTGATTATGAGTTCTAGGTCGGGTCCCCAAATATGGGTCATAATATGGACCCGGATAACCCCGTAATGTGACGTCATGATGTGATGCCACGATATGATGTCATGACGTGATGCGATGATAGATGTCATGATGCGATGTCATGATGTGATGCTATGATATGATGTCATGACGTGATGCCATGATATGATGTCATGATGTGATGTCATGATGTGATGTCATGATGTGATGTCATGATGTGATATCATGAAGTGATGTCTCGATGTGATGTCATGATATGATGCCAGGATATGATGTCATGACGTGATGCCATGATATGATGTGATGATGTGATGTCATGATGTAATGTCATGATGTGATGTCATGATGTGATGTCATGTCATGTAATGATATAAATAAATAAAGGAAGTAGGTACACACTTTTAGGCGTGTCTGATATAATTTTAGAGATTTTTGGCGATCTCATTTAGCGATAGCAATTTTTAGAATCCGGGTCCTGTATGTATTTACGTATTTAATTTCATCATAGCCTAAAATTATGCAACATACTTATTAACTAATATTGATATTTACAGGAGTGGGAATTAAGTCTAATTGTGTTTTTATATTTCTAATATGCAATTTTTTTGAAACCACAAGCTTTATATTTGTATAGCATACGCCACTTCAACTTGAATTATTTAAACATGGCTTAAACAATTTCATAAAAATAACACAAAATAACAAGCTTTGCATCATTTCATATGTTTTCTTTATAATGCTTAATGTAAGAAGTTAACTTCTATCACGTGTACACGCGGCTTTTTTTATTTTTATAATTTTTCCTTTATATTATATTTATGTATATACCCACCACCTTATTCTTAAAAAATAAAATATATATATATAATATATAAATTTATAAATTGTTAAAATCGAAAATTCGTTGAAAATATGACTTTACACAACTGTTAAAACCTCTTTTATTTTTTATGAATAAATATACTGCCAGACGGTGCAATGAAAGTGCTTTCAGAAATTACTTTTCGTTTGCCACGCGACGAAAGTGAAATCACTTTTTGAAAGTGCTTTCTGACAGGAATAGAAAATCTTCAATTGTCAAATTAAATTCAGTGAAATGAGTGAGCAATCACATTTGTCAGAGCACTTAGAAAAAGAACAGCCCTTAACTTTCCCATAGCTCGTGATCGGATATTGGATATTTGAGCCAATAATTTCTTTTTAATAATTTTATTTTGCTAATATTTTTGTTAAGCAAATTTATATTTACGAACTGCCTCTTTGGTCGTCTGGCTAGTTTAGCAACACTTCCTCTCGGCTGGCAATTTCCCTAATGTAAAACACTTTCAAGCGTAACAACTCAAAATTAAAAGTATTTCTGGAAAGTATTTCTCTTGCAGCTAGACGATGCAAGTTCTTTTAAGAAAGTAATTGCTGAAAGTTCGCAAAGCACGAGAAACTTTTACTTTCTGACTTTATGAAAATGCTTTCAATGCGTCGTCTAGCAGTATCGTAAGGCTCTCAGCAGCGTTGCGTCATTCGAATCAATTTTGATTTTAAATCAACTTTCAAATAAAGAATCAACTTGATTCGTGATTCAAACTATTTTCAAATAAAAGATAATTTTTATTTGTGATTCATTTCTCAAAAGAATCAAAAATACCCTTTGATTCGTGATTCAAACCATTTTCAAATCAAAGATAATTTTTATTTGTGATTCGTTTCAAAAAAGAATCAAAAATACCCTTTGATTCGTGATTGAAACCATTTTCAAATCAAAGATAAATTTGATTTGTGATTCATTTCTCAAAAGAATCAAAAATCTTTTTTGATTCTTGATTCAAAAAATATCTTTGATTCGAATCAAATTTTTGATTCGAATCAAAAATTTTATTCGAATCAAAAATTTGATTCGAATCAAAAATTTATTACGAATCTTGATTCAAAATATATTTTTGATTCGAATCAAAAATACTGTAGCATATCAGAATTATTCAAGTACCTTCTCGGTAACTTAAAACACAAAAATGTATAAAATGCACCAAAAGTGCAACAACAGCCAAATTGTATGCTGACGCCAAATATGTATATGTGTATGTATGTATGTACATATATACATATTTCTGACTGTCGTATTTACGTTTGTGCTACGCCGTACGTCCATACATACATATGTATGTATGTGCATAGGCCCTGTAAAAATCATAAGATTATATGATCCATTTTGCGGTAGGTAGGAGTACTTTCAAAGTGATCATAAACATAGACCCAAGCGAGCGACTTGTTTATCTGCATCGGCTCGTAGTTAGCCGAACATTGCTACGAAAACGAAATGTATGTACATATATAGCGATAACGACGAAGCAAGTGCATACATTTGTATGTATGTATGTATGTACATATGCATGCTCGTTTGAACGTGCACGATTCAGTAATAAAGGGTAGGGATGCAAATTTTGAGGACCAACATCGATACATCGATGTTCGATGTATCGAAAAAATTACGCGACACAAAAAATGCTGGTGATTGCGCTAGAAAAATTTTGTTATTTTATTTTAACTAAAGAAAAGCTTACTTATGAATGTATGTAAATTGAATTGGCAGTCTTTCAAAACTGTTCAGAGATTATTAAATTTCATTAATTTTAGTACCTACTCCGTAAATTAATCCCATGTGGGTAATCCTTGGATTACTCGGGTGTCATGCGGAAATGGGAGTATGTGATCCCTGCCTGGGACACCGCAATGTTAAATGGACCATATTTTTTATATGAAATGTGGCAGGTTGAGGAGTACTCGGTTGGTCCATAGCGAGTACTCTATACACGCGTGCATGGAGTACTCGGCTTTTTTGCAGGGGGCACTTGGGTGCATATGCATACATACATATGTATGTATATACCCTATAACACAGTGATAGTCATTTGATATATCATTTGAGGTGCACGTTTGATGGAAATTTCTGTCACACACTGCCTACAAGTTTCCATCATTTTTATATGGACGGTATGAAAAATGTGATGAATGTGTTCTCCAAATGATGTATCAAATGACTATCACTGCTATATGTGTTAGTGTTTGCTGAGAATGTGTTGGAGTTTCCATCATTCCCCTGCAGGATTTCGGAGTAGACTTAGACTACTCCATAAACTAGACTGTAGGGGATTGTAACTGGTCCAAAATTTGGTCCAATCCCATATAAAATTCTATTTACATTTAACATTGCATGTCCTAGGCTGTGGTCAATTGTCCCTACCTGCATTACATTCGGACCAGCTTTAGGTCGATTGACCATTTGTACATTACAATCGGAGTATACTTTTTTTATATACAATGAAACAATTTCATGTCTAGACCTTTCCTCATTTCAAGAGGAGTATACTTATACTATATAGATTGAAACCATTTCCCGTCTTTTACTTTTTTATTATATTTTTTATTTGATTAAATAAGTGTACATTATATCTAAAAGTTAATTAAAGAATGATGTACTGTGGAACGATTTTCCGTCATCCCTTGTCAAGTTTGGTTTGGAGACAACCCGTTTTCGGCTAATATGTGCCATCGTCAGTGTTTTTTTTTTTCGTTCTCGATGGTGGCGCATATTAGCCGAAACCGATTTGTGTCCGAAAGAAACATGACAAAGGATGACGGAAAATCGTTTCACAGTACATCATATTCCTACCCTGTCGGAAGAGCAAGCAAGCAAAAAGTAATTAATTAAAGAAATTCATATTGCAAACAGCTAAATCACAATAACAATATGCTGCAGGAAATAAATTACAAATTATATTTATATTATTATTTTTGTGACGCAATGAAATCATTAGCTTTATTTATTGTCCGTATCCTTTAATGATTAATCTGGTTCAAGTGCTTCTATAAGAATAAAGAATGCGTTAATTTCAATAAGAAATATGTTTTGAAATCTAGCTACATACATTGATTTCACAATACCTTTTTCCAACGGTTAAGATTAATTAATTAAATTAATATTAATTTCTTGTAACTTCCGCAAACTTTTTCGAATATTAGGAAATGAATTTTTTAATAATCAAAAATTTTCAGCAAAAAAAGCTAACATGGTTCAAAATATTTCAAAAAGCAAAGTTGATATATACAAATTACGTATAACAAAAAATGCACATTGTGCATTACATTCGGGCCAATTTAAATACAATTGACCTACCCCGCATTACGTTTGGGCTATTTTCGAGACAATTGACCTGCTTAGCAATACATTTCATTCATTTCTTGTACTCTATTTGGTCTACTTACAATGTAACTATATATAGGTCTATAATTTTAGGACAATTGTCCCCATCGTTCCTTCAGGGTCCTGTCTTACAGGGTATGTACATATGTATGTACATATCTACATAGAAGTAAGAATTAGAGTAGATATATGTACATGTATTATAGTAAATAAGTAGTACATAAGAAATTTTGTGTATAGGTAAATAAGAATCAATTTTACCAATAAATTCACTGATTGAATTGCTGTTCGTAAAGCAACACAACAAACCACTTTCGTTTAATTTGAACGGGTTTAAAATATGCATATGTATGTACCTATAGTGAATCCAAAATATATGTATTTCAAATAAAAGATACTTTTAGTACGAGATCATTTTGGGTAAATGCATTATTATTATTTATTTTTAAATTCTGTTATTTTATTCTTTTTTTGGGTTCATTCAATGTATGTAAAATATATAAAATATAAGTACATAAGTAAGTACATGTGTGTGGATATGTATAAGAGAAATTTACATATGTATGTATATTCATTTACATATTAAGGGGTAAGTACATATGTACATACATCATATATATGTAAGTATGTACATATGTATGTGTTAGATTACATCTGTATTTTATATGGAAATGAAGTCAGGAGGTAAGTATTGGTCCCCATGCGAAAAAAAAGTTATAAAAGTCCCCCCTAAATTTTAAGCTAATGTTGAGAGGGTTAAGAAACAAAAAAATGAATGGGAGTTGTTTTTAATATTTTCGTTTTTCAACAAAACCACAACAACGAAATCAAACTCTTATATACATGCATTATTAAAAGTCGTTTAAGTAACAATGAAAAAGAATGTAAAGAGATAAATTTAAAACCACTGGTTGAATTTAAAAGTATATGGGTTACTATACTTAAAACAATTCTACATACCTAGTAAACTTCAATCGAAAATGGGCAAGCTCGAAATTGATATTAGAGGCATGCTCTAGAAGACATTTTTCATAGAATTTAATGCAGAATCCGATTTTTCTACGAACAGTATGGCTTAGAAAATTGACCCAGCCTAACGTATGCACATACATATTTACATATCGAAACCACTCTTTGTATGCATACACCTAACCATAATTCATTCATCCTTTCATTCATTTATTCGTTATATACCTACATATATGTATGTAAGTATATACATATATATGTATGCACAAATGCTTGGCTAAGCAACTGCGAAAATCTGCTTGCATTTCCTCCCATACAACGTAGACGTTTGTTGAAATTTTAGATTTTTTGCATTTCAACTCGCGGGGGTGGTGGGATCACGTACTAAGTATTTTTTTATTTGAAATAAAGTTTTGATTCAAAATAATTTTTTGATTCGAATCAAAAGTTTGATTCGAATCAAAAATTTTATTCGAATCAAAAATTTGATTCGATTCAAAAATTTTATTCGAATCAAAAATTTGATTCGAATCAAAAATTTATTAAGAATCTTGATTCGAAATAGATTTTTGATTCTTTTAAGAAATGAATCACAAATCAATTTTATCTTTGATTTGAAAATAGTTTGAATCACGAATCAAAGGGTATTTCTGATTCTTTTGTGAAACGCATCACAAATAAAATTTATCTTTGATTTGAAAATAGTTTGAATCACGAATCAAAGGGTATTTCTGATTCTTTTTTGAAACGAATCACAAATAAAAATTATCTTTGATTTGAAAATATTTTAAATCAAGAATCAGAAAATATTTTTGATTAGTGATTCAGTCAAATCAAAATCACGCAACCCTGGCTCTCAGTTATTTTTATTATTATTTAGTCAATTTTATGGACTTGTTTTTAAGGTTAGTGACCGGCCACACTTCAGCATTGCATAAATATTTGATTCAAAAACAAACAAAAAACATTTAAAATTTTTTTGTTTGTGTTAACCGTTGCCACAAGTTGTTAATGAGTACATTTATGTATGTATAGGTATGTACATGCAAATATGCACACACGCTCTTATATACTACATAATATGTAGTACATATATACGTACCTAGATATACATAAATAAATTAAGATGATTATGGCTTTGTAAGAGATATGATATGTATTTCTTTGCTTTTGTACCTTCAATTGTTTTGCTTTTAACTTTTAATTGTGGCGCCTAAACATCTTTGTTTCATGAGTATATTAATTTAGTATTTGTACATACACATATGTATATATGTATGTATATGCATATTTACATAAATCCATTTAGGTAATTAAAGGTTTTCGAAATAAAATTCTATAGCGTAAATTTTCAATCGGTATTTCAGCTCCGTAGTCAGTCCCGTCTTTCTATTAAAATGTATTGATGCTTGGACAATGGAAAATTTATTATCGGCATAACATTGTTTGTGGCACCACCCTCTCTCTATCCCATGTGTTACTGCTGACGATAACTAATCCAAATTAAAAGCACGTACATAAGCAATTTGTATGTTTGTAAGTTTGTATGTACGTATGTATGTACGTTTAATAAAGTGTTGATAGGAGCCGTACCTACTGCTTTAGCTAAAAATTACTTCACCCACGTTCGCCAAGTCTGCAATCATGACTGGCGTACCACTTTATAGATATGTATACATATATGTATGTACATACATATATCAACGATCAGTCGAAATTATTTTATTTAAATAAATTGTAAACCAACAAATGGTAGCAAATTTGATTTGGCTTCTTTTCAAAAACCCATTGCTGGTTACTTTCATACGAATCGTAGGTACATGCGGGTATTTGAATGCATTCAGTGAAATATTGCAAAATTTGCACAATGTCAATTTACAAACATTCATTGGCCTTTTTTCTTTTTGGACATTGATATATGTAAATATCATGCATGGGCATACTGCATTACATACACTCATAGAAAAACAGCATTTTAAAATCAAAAATAAAATTTTTATTTTCATAATGCACGTTTTCAACGAAATCATTTTTATTTTAAAAATAAAAATTTAAATAAAAATAAAAGTTTAAAAATAAAACTGTATTTTGGATTGAAAAATAAAAATGAATGTTGATTTAAAAATTCGCTATTTGTTCAAAAAAATTTTGTGAGAAAATATTTTTACACAATTGCAATGCGCTTCCGCCTTTACAGATGTCGTTCCTGTATTCCACATTCGGGCAATTGGTCAGTGTGCATTGCAAAGCTACCGCGGCTACATCGGCGATTCCAGTAAATCAATGCAAACATGATTTGCTCTCTTACGGCTATGAAAAACTGCAGACGTTCTCCGATTCACAATTAGAGCAGTTGGATCCATATCAGCATAACGCCAATGAACTGAGTAAGTTGATAGTTTATTTTCATTCTATGGATGTACATAACTAAATTAGATTAGTAGTACGAATTATTTTTAATATATATATATATATACATATGTATATATATTTAATATACAGGCTTAGTAATATATAAATTTATTTATGTATTTCAGTTTGGTCTTCCATTATGCGCGATCATCGCAGCTCAATGCTCATCACGACGCGTAAACCATTGGACGGTGCTTCTTCAGATTCCTCCATCATAATTTTAACGCATTCCAAAGCAGCAAGCACAGCTCCTATCGCACAGGCACTTCTCAGCGAAAATCCGCTCTTTGTCAACGAAGCCGCCAACAGCAAGCATAAACTAACTATGGCCATGGACATGGATATTGCCTATGACAGTGATGCCGTCAACCGCCAACAGCCGATCAATAAAAAACCGTACACGGAAACCTTCCTCAGTGGACCATTAGTTTTTCGATTACGTCCAGATGGCACCCCTGTCGAAGAGGATAAACATAAGCAATTACCACATGATGATGACTTGGAAGCTTTTCAATTGAGTAGCATTGCGGTCGCTGGCGACGCCTTTAAGACAACCACTAATGCCGCTACATCGGCAACAGAAGCTGGCAGTCGGCCCAAGCATCATCGTAAGATTGCAATGATCAGTGATCTAAAGCAACAGCATTTGGCTTCGTTGGCGTTACATCGGGAGCTGCAGCCACCGTATGAGGAGCAAGCTCGTATGCGACGACACCACCAAAGTCGTCCCATACAATTAATCCATTCATACCAAAATTCGCCTTTTAGTGGTTTTTATTTACGGTGAAATTGTTAAAGATGAAGCTTTCACTCAGCGAAAAAAGCATGCTAAATTTAAGTCTAGCGGGCATGATCAAGCCCAAAGCGCCATGAAAGTCCGTTAAGCTTGAAAATGCTAAAATTTGGTATATATTCTATATATATATATATCAATGTATGTATGTATAATCTATATACATATGTATAGTTTTGAAACAAGCTTATATAAACTTACTTTAAGCATAACCCATGATTGATTTGAGAATGTTTAAGCTTATATTAAGGTTCTTATTCTTAAATTTAGAATTTCATTCGTAAATCAAGAAATTTCCTCTTAACTCAAGGTATTTTCAGATTTTTATCTGGTTTCAAGCACACTGTTTTTATTTACAGCTGGATCTAAGACGGGAAAGCTAAAATTTTCTGTGATTCTTGAATTAATTGCGACACAGCTTGAATTTAGCCCGATAGTTTTCTCTGAGTGTTTTCTAATATACATATGTACATAGATCCATATTTACATACTTATGAGAAACGAGTGCATATACATAATTATATTTAAGAACAATACTATGTAATTTATAACAAGAAAGTCTACATATACTACATAAATACATATTTAGCTTTAAGTAAATTGTGAACTCGTAAAAAATCATATTATTCGTGCATATTTTTTAAAAAGCAATTGCTTATGGTTTATAACAATTTTTGATTATTTATTTTACCTAATCTTAAGGCTTAGTAGTAGGAAATTATTTAGAATTATACAATAAAAAACAAAATAAACGAGATTGTTAGGAAGAAATCTATTTTAAATAATGAGAAAGCATATTTTATAATCGGAAAATTAAGAAACTAGTTTTGCACGCAACGGGTTATTTTGGCAATGTCGATAAAATGAAGTTGACACCGCTACACTGCATTACCTACCGAAGGAATTTCACTCACTGTATAAACCAGGGCCTCGAAGCAAAGGTTTTTTTACATTTGCTCAGCTCCTGGTCCGCTTGCATTTTTTTTTGCTATAATAGCGTTTGTTGACAGTAGGAAAGTGAATGAGTTGCAGGAATTTTACCACAAAAGAGCGAGAGGATCAGAGGATGTGAGCGAGAAAAAAGTCTAGCTATTTGTAGGAATCCGCAGACAGAATTTGTGTGGGTAATTTCCTAGAATGTGTCAAATTGTAAACAGTGTTGCCACAGCCTCAAAAAATTTGGTATCACAAATTGATACATTCATCGTTTTTTCGTATCACCGAAAAATGTGCGAAAAAAAATTAAAAAATATATGCTGCTTTTGGGGTTCTAACCTGTTTCACAATTTGATACCTACATGTTTTTTTCGTATCACCGAAAAATTTTTCAGCAAAAAATTAAAATTAATAAAGTAAGCTACTTTCGTGGTTTTAACGATATCGTTTTTTTTTAATACTATAAAAATATAAAGATAATGCTTAAATTTTACATGCAAATAAATATGAATACTTAGGTACCGAAACGAGCAATATAAAAGTTATATAAAATGCAATGTGTCAAACGAGCTGGGTGGAATTGATTTGGAGTCATTGAATCAGTTCTTAAATACTTATCGCGCTGTCCTCATTTAAATCAAAATGCCCGCTATGGGCAGTGGTCCTACCAAAAGTTTTATAAAAATAAAGGTGTTCCACGCAGGATTACTGTGGATGGGTACGTAGATTTTGCCCCAGAAAGAGGATTATGTGGTCTTTTCAACCAGTTATGCACCAAAATAAAGATATTTTGAAAAAAAAAAAAACAAATATTTATATTTCGAAAACTATCGGACTCCGGACTATTGCGACTTCAGACATAGGATCGGAGGGCGGTGCAACGCCCTTTTCATAAACGGTTTTTACGCCCCCTGGATCGGTAAAATAAGCGTGACCACGAAAAAAAACCATGGAGGCATCAATTTGTGATGCCAAATTTTTTTAAGTTGTGGCAATACTGTTCCTAAGCGTCATTTTTGACACTAAATAGCATTTCGCACAAATGCGTTTGTTGAACTTTTCCTATTATTTTCAGTTTGACATAAGATAGCATTCTACCCAAAATCTCACCAAACAGACCTTATGGCTCCGTTCACTTGAGAAATGCCAACGAACACAGAAGCTATTTCACAAATAACACGTGAAACAATGTAAAATCAAAACAAACCTATAAAACAGAAAGAAGAAGAGCAATTATACATATAACTCTGACCATTCTTATTGGGCATTGATTTTAACATTACACGCACCTTTGTAAATAAAAAAAATCAAGTTTTTGATTTCGCCGCGGCGCCTACCTTCATAGCAAGGCAGATATACCAGGTAGGCGCAGTGGCGAATTCAGAAAATCCCCATGTATTTTGTTATTGTAATTGGTAGAGTGTAATGTCAAAATGATGTTTCGCCGTGGTTAAAATCTGAATTCGCTTAGGACTCGCTCATTCCTATTGGCCATGATTATAATTCGCTTGGATTTTGACATTACACTCTACCTTTGGAAATAAAAAAAGTTGTTTCTGAATTCGCCCGTGCGCCTACCTCTAAGTTATTGTACCATGCTTCATAGATCTCCCCAAGGCAAATTCATTCTTAAGGTAATGGTACGTGAACAGCTGACTTCTTCTTCTTCTCGTTTTTAGTTCACCGTGTATAGAAGAATACAGGAGAATGTCAAACAAAGAAAAATTTTACTTTGAGTTTGACATTCTGCTGGGCGAAAATTTAAAGCGAATCGACCCTGCAAAACTCGTGTGATGGAAACTAACACATGCAAAAGTTTCACACCAATACATTGACACACTTTTTTATCAGCTGTGAGAGGACAGGGTTGCTTTTTTGATAATTCTTTTAAAGAAATCAAATTCGTGGAAGATATCAGTTGAACGCGTTCTTTCTTGTGCTAAAATATAATTTAATAGTGATTAAAGATAATAAAAAATCTAATTAATAATCGTTTTTTAAAGAATAAAGATAAGTACATACATATTTAAGTCAAACCAGCTTTATTCTGTACATTTATATATATGTACATATATATATTTTACATCAATTTCAGATGTCTTCGACTCCATAGAATTCGAGAGAGGCGTACGCAAGACTTTCCTGCTTGGCCATCACCGCGAGCAGTAAAAAGTATATTTTTTGGTATTTTCCGCGTATTAAAAATATAATTTTATTTCATGTATGTTAACAATGAATATAATAAATATAGACTATGATAGATTTGTTTGTGGCTCATTTGTGAAGGGTTCATGCATCAAATGTGATGGCTCAGTTGTGATAGGTTCGTATATCAAGTGTGACGGATCATATTTGACGGGTTAATATATCACGCTTGATGGATCATATGTGATTGGTATTTACATCAACATTGATGGGTATAAAATGAGAGAGAAAGAGCATATGATTATGCATGAGTGTGAGCGAGATGCAAACTCACACGTATACATTTCATCCCATCACATTTGTCATATTGCTCTTAAGAATGTGATAGAAAATGCTGATAAGTACATCCATCACAAGTGACCATCAATTGATGGATCAAATGATGGTCACGGTTCTTGCTGGGGAGGCCATGGAGGAACAATAAAGGAGAATGCATAAGATCAGCTGACTTCTTCTTCAATCTTCATAAACACACGAACACAAGCATTTTTTTGTTGACTTATTCCACACACACACTTGGGTATGTAATAATAATACACTGGCGAGTTTATAACTCTGGGGAGTTTTATGGCCGAGCTTCTCCCAATTCGAGGCGTGCTCCTTAACTATTTGTTTTTTCCTACATAATTGGGTTTTTACTAATTATACAAATTTTTTGGTGTTTGTGCGGACTGGGGTTAGAACCTGAAACCTCTGGTATGACAGGCGAGCTCTCTACCTACTACACCACAGCAGCCACTTTGGGTATGTATGTACATAAATAGTTTTTCTGTATCTCATTTGCCGGTTGTGTCCATAACCTAACTATAGAAGTCCATGCAAGGGAGAGCAGCTCTTCTTCAGCGAGTTTGTAGCTTATGTCAAACTATCGTTTTTTGTTTTGATTTTGCATTCTTGCACGTGTTTTTCTTGGAAAGAGCTTGTGTGTTCGGTGTGTGTTTGTATGTTCGGTTGTGTGTTCGCTGTCGTTTTCTCTGCTTTTGACATTCTTGAAAAGGGCCGTCTAACTGTAATCACCTATTCTGCTTCACATCAGACGACCTGTATGGATTGGTCTTGGTTGTGTCTTGCCCATGGAGGAACAAAAATTATTGTTCCTCCATGGTCTTGCCATTGTCTTGCACTGCAATTGTGAGTAGGGATGGGCAAATTGGAAAAATATATCGATATATATTATATCGATATTTAAAAAAACATCGATTTATGCCGTGTAAAAACAGCGATATATCAATATATCGAAAGGGTCGGCTTTACATTAAGGAACCACGTCCCGCAAAAACCCACTTCTTCACGGGGTTAGAGGTGCTCCCACAGATCTCAAAACAGAAATCCAAACTTACCGGAGACTTATAGTTTACTAGATATTTGTTGTTAAAGTTCGATGAGTCTACAGATATTCTACAAATCCTGAAGTATAAACATAAGAATCATTAAGAAGAAAGTAATGTAAATTCAAACACCCGAACATTATGGTTATACCACTTCTTAAAAAATGTTCTGGTGTTAAATTCAAAGCGAATCAGAAATGTATGAAAAATATCGAATTTGGCTCGAAATGGCAAAAAATTATCGATTATCGATGCACGGTTATTTAAAATATCGTCGATATTATCGGCTGTACTATTTTAAAAATATCGATATATTGATATATCGATATATATCGCCCAACCCTAATTGTGAGCATGACCAGTTTCAGTTTATTATATCAATTCGAGGCAACTGGTTGCGACTTTACATGTGCTATTAAGGTTGGAAAGCAGTTTTCTATACTTTTCACCAATTAAAATCTTAAAAAAGTTTTATATGTGTTCATCGCTTTGGGTGTTTGTAAATTAACAGAATATTAAAAAGGGAAAAATCCGGTTAGTGTAATATCGATTTATGTACATAAGTACATACGTTTGTACATACATATGTATGAATATACCAGTATCAACCCTGCAAAAAATGCGATCACTCCGGGATACATCAGGGACAACTCGCAAGGGAGCATGCGATTGCTACCCATTTGTATCTCTTTATATGGGTTGAAGTGTTCTCTTTTGTTTGAGCATGTCCTATGAAGAGACTAATTGTACCCAGTTTGTACCCGAACGGGTAGCAAAAGCGCACAATTGTACCCGTTTTGTACCCGAACAGGTAGCAAATGCGACACATCCATTTGAGCGACTAATCGTACCCGTTTCATATCCTTTCGGGTACAATTCGTCTACAATTAGTATACATATGTACCCGTTCGGGTACAATTGGGAACAATTGTAGACTAATTGTACCCGAAAGAGAGCGCTCCCGGACAAATCTTTTTAGAGACTCGTCGCACACTTTTTTACAGGGTATGTATAAATCCTCAATGGCATACATATGTATGTAGGTATATTAAATTGGGTTACAGCTAAACCCTGCAGTAAATTTGTTTCACTGCTGAAGGATCAGTGATGATTCTTTCTTGAATATTCATCACTGTCGTCATAACTCTGTATATTTTTATTTGTTTTTGTTTTTTTTGTCTGAGGAAAGCAAACCATTTATATGAAAAATTCATCAGTCTTTATATGAAAGTATTCACTGATGCCTCCTCGTCATAGGTGAATTGTATCAGTGATTCATTAAGGATTCATTGCGGATTTTTACTGCAGGGAAGTAACAGACGGTCATGTATTTCTAAAAAAGTTTATTTTATTAAGGGCCGGTTTCACCATCTCCGGTTAAGTGCTTAACCGGAGGATTTTTCCCGGTTAAGCAATTTATTTGACAGCTCGCCATACAATTTACGTCAAATTAACCACCGGTTAGATCAACCAGAGATGGTGAAAACGACCCTAAGTTTGTTTGTACACATGATGCTATTTTTATCTAACAAATCTTTAAAATCATATTCAGATTGACGTAATTTAAGAGCAATTTCAGCGATAATCGTTGGTTCTGCGTTAATTACCTTTAAATAACGTATTTTCGCTTTATAAAATGCCAGCCGAAATAACCCTTGAAATGCGCAATATCGGCGAAAATACTCACGAAATTACGTTGCAATTGGTCTCTTCTCTAAATTTTACCGGTTATAATCGAAAAACATGTATACCAACGCTAATATGTCACATTCAATTTTTTCCCGGCGATTCATTGTCAAAAATGAGCATTGGATATACTGGTGTATAAAGAATTCGCTTAATCTAAATCTAAACAAATGCTATGTTGTCACGTATGCTAAGTGTAACAAAGTCCATAATACTTCTTATAATATCTCTTCGTTCCCACTCCGTCACGTAAGCGAAATTAAGGATCTCGGTGTTGAGTATGCGTCTTTTATCTGGTCACCTTATTTTGGCTGCCATATTTCTAGGATTGAACGAATACAGAAGGTATTCTTACGTTTTGCTTTACGTAATATTCGTTTTTCGGACCCTATTCCACCATATGATTCCAGAAGTCTTTTGATCAACCTAAAGTCTCTTGAGGATAGGAGGAAGATTATTTCGTTACCTTTTGTATTTGTTGTGGTCAATGGATCAATTGATTGTCCTGCTCTTCTTGAAAAGATTCCTTTCAATGTACCTGTTAGGTCACTTCGCTTTCCTGTTCCTGTTTGTATTACTGTCTTTAAAACCCTGTATACTCTAAATGCTCCTCTTGCTAGAGCTTTATCTAAATTTAACAGCCTTTCCAGTAGTGAGTTTCTGTAACTCATATCGATCAATGTTCTCTACTGAAATAGTCGATTTGACGTCATCATGACGTCATTCTCGATGCATGCGTTTCTGTATGAAAATGAGTCGAATGGATCGATAGAACTGACAAATCAGCTGATATGTTCCATTCCAATTCAGTAGGAATGATCGATGAAAGGTGTTTATGTAAGCAAAATAGTCGATATATTATCTATCAATATACTCGCCAACTTTTTAAACGGTGAGAAAGCTTTCACCGGTCGAAAAAATGGACAAAACAGCCGAATTCAGCCAGAATGTAAGTATATTTTAATTAAAACAAATTATTTATGTATATATGTACATACTATATATTAATGAATATACATTTAAATATATTTAATATATATTTAAAGGATTTGTAGAGTCTCTTAAGGAGCGTCTTTGTACTCCCAAAATGCACACATACACACGTTTCTGCCTGTACATGCGCATTGTCGCTTGTCAAATTAGAAATAGGTCTATATTTGCGGCAGCGACAAATGCAACCCTTCTGCCGTGAAGTCGTGCTGGCGTTAAAATGTGTGCGCCCATAAGAACGTGTGCATTTTACTTTTGACAGCTGGCTGCTTTTCGCTCGCCGGTTCGAATGTGTTTAGAGCATTACATTTATTTTGGCGTTTAAGTTCTCGATTGGCGTTTCATTTCCATCACTGTTCCGAATTTTATCGATTAATGCTTGTAGAAACACTCGCTATCGATCAATAGAGAAGTTTTGATAGAATCGACGTGACGTCATCAAAATAGACAAATCCACTCGATTTCTTACAGAAACTCACTACAGGCATATTGATATCGATTTTTCAGTTTCTAAAATTAATTTTGTTAATTCTCTTAACTTGTTTTTAGGTAGTTTTAATTGTTATGTGTTAGCTTTAAGTTAGTATATCCTATAATCTTTCTACATCATTCAATTAGCTGTTAAGACTTTTGTTAGGCTAAATAAATAAATAAAGATTGTGAAATAGACTTGTTATAATTAAGTCTAATAACGCAAATTTGGGCAGCTCAAAAATCAGTCAAATAACCTCGAAGAGCTCTAATTGTGGGAAATCTTCGTGCATTTCCCTGTCATACTCTCCCATTCACTCGCCGGTGCGCCTACCTTTCTAGCAGCGTTGCCGTTTTAGCCATTTTGTGGCTAGATTTAGCCACCGCCGTGTTTTTTTAGCCACCAAAATTTCGGTTTTGGCGCTAGCCACGTTTTTAGCCACCGCTTGTAATGAACCATAATTTTCCACATAGGAAGGATGTGGTAACGCTAATTCAATTCAGCGATTATCACAAATCGATTTACAAAAGTGTTAAAAAAAAACAAGTAACGCAATTATCGAAAAATGCCAGTTGATACTCGCTAGTGGAATAGTAGGCTGTCGATGAAAGTCCGTATAAAGATCTAACTGACTTTGTATATTGTTTGCTACTTCTACCACTAAGCAACGCCGAACTGGAAAGAACCTTTTCCCTAATGAATAAGATATGCCTTAAAGAATGTAAAACAATGTTGCAATGAATTTGAAATAACAGAAGATCTCATTAAATTAATGAAGAAAGAATTAATTTATGAAGGGATAGAGTCAATTAGTGATGACGACATAATGATAGATATTAAATGTGATACCTAATTTTTTTTTGATATAGTTAAGTACACTGCCGCTGTGGTGCAGTGGGTAGAGTGCTCGCCTACTATGCCAGAGGTCTCGGGTTCAAACCACGGCCCGAGCAAAACACCAAAACAATTTTTTCTAATTAGTAAAAATCCAATTATTGGGGTTTTTAAGAGCAGCGGTCACCTCTCGGCAGTGGGCGGCATACCCTCCGAGAGTATTTCCGCCATGAAAAAGCTTCTAACAAAAAATGCATTCGCCGTTCGGAGCCGGCATAAAACTGTAGGTCCACCCAATTAGTAGGAAAAACAAAAAGGAGCACACCTCGAATTGGGAGAGAAGCTCGGCCATAAAACTCGTCAGAGTTATAAAAGCGCCATTGTATTATATATTATTATAAGTACATACTATTTATGTATGAATATTTTATTTTTACACAAATTTATGATTTTTTCCTTATATTGTATGCAATACTTTTGTGCCTGAATTTGAAAAATAAATTTAAAACATGTTAATTTGTAACAAAATTTTTTAGCCACCATATTTAGCCACGAACCAAATTTTTAGCCATTTTTAGCCACAAAAATTTTCCAACGGCAATACTGCTTTCTAGATTCCCTTGTTGTCAGCACCAGTCAGCACTAGCTTTGTTCAATAACTTTACTTGCAATAAGAGCACCAGTGACAAATTAAGAGTAAAAACGAATAAAAGAGAAAATTATCAACCAAAGTTATTGAACACAAAATCGTAAACACTTGCAAGTAAACAGCTGATGCGCTGTTTTCACAATTTGATTTTTAGGTTAGGTTGTAATTGAAATGTTTGAAATTGAAAATGAATGTAAATAACTGAATCAGGAAGACAAAAATCTACTTTGGATATTCCACAATATCGTCAAGATTCCTTTTTGCGCTAATTTATTTAGTATGCAATTAGAAATTTGCGATTGAAATGTTGGCATATTTCCAATTGCAATTTTCGTGATCATATGTTTTTGACGCTTCTATTTTTTTTAAAGCTGCAAGTAGTTGCAAGTGAAAATTTTACTTGCAACTATTTTCAACTCTCTCGAAGTCTTACTCTCCCAATTTGAGTCTCTTTTGCAAATTTTTTGGGTTATTGAACATAAAATTCGTAACTATTTGTAAAAGCAATTAAAAACTTTGAGTTATTGAACAAAGCTACTGTCAGCTGGAGTCAGCGTTGCCAGAATGACGATGGCATCGTCATTTTGACGATTTTTGGACTCCATGACGATGGGACGATTTCATGTCACAAAATGAAGATTTTAGGAAGTACAGAGATATATAGATTTATTCGTAATAAAAATTAATTACCTTATACAAATTTCCATAATTAGAAAAAAAAATTAAGGCAATCTGATTGGTTTTCTTCAATCCTTTTCAAACACTGGTATTATGTTTTTCATAAATCCTTTTACTACATTAAAATGCAACATTGCCTTGGTTCTGAGCGCACTGCCACACGAATAGAATAATTACATTCATTGCTCAACATAATCTACCATTCTCCGCCGTATATGATCTTGTAAAGTGTATAAAAAGCAGTTTCGACGATTCTAAAACGGCGGCAGCTTTATCGTGTCGAAGAACACAAGCAACAATTATTATTCAGAACGCTCTTGGGCAGTACCTACCAACTAGAATCGCTATGTGCCATACTCCGAACAACTAAATTTTCATTGTGCGTTGATGAATCCACTGATATACTTAAGTAATATGAAATTAAGCTGATTCCACATAAAACTTTTTCCGCTTTGCGTTACGCCGCTTTCTATGTCAAACAACGCAAAACTGAAAAACTATGCCACAATGAACGCTGCAACATCACTCAAAAAATATTTATTTTCTGAAAAATCTTTCATTCTCCGTTTTATTTACAAAAAAGTAAATAAGAAAATAAAAATCTATTAAATTATTTTTCAATTGTGTGAAATTTAAATTTGTTTATTTACATTTGAATTAAAGTGAAACTGAAAAAAAATTTCAACGCCCCCAAAAGTTGAGATTTGGACAACTTTGTGCTTTACGTAACTTCGGCGTTGCGTTACTTTTTGTTATGTGAGAAACCTCATATAGATACATGTATTTTAATCTCAGCTGTCACGCAGAAAGTGTCACGTAGCGCAACACAAAGTTCTATGTGGAATCAGCTTTACTCAGTCTTGTAGTGAGAGTATGTATAAACTTTTCAGTGAAAGACTTTTTTTTGGTTTGGTCCGTGTTGAAACCTGCGACGCTATCAGTTTACATAATGCGATAAAACAGTATATCATCGAAAACAATGTTCCTTATGAAAACAACATGATTGCATTTGTCGCAGATGGGGCAAAAAATGGATGACGATTTTTATTTTTAAATTGACGATTTGGGACAAAAAAAATCTGGCAACACTGGCTGGAGTGTATTTCCAGAAAAATCTTGCACTCTCCACTATGCCTAGTTAGTGCAAAAGAAAAAACCGTAGCAATCATTGTACCAATTACTACATGAATGGTTACTTTTAGTGAAATATCCAATCAATCTCGAAACTTGTAAATTGGCGATATTTCAGAAAATATTGACGAAACGTGGTGAAAGCCACACTACATCTAAAATATTCGATAATAAAAAAAATTTGAAATTCAAAATGGCATACAGAAAGTATATCCAAACTAACCGGTTTTTAGCACAGCTACTAAATATTAGCGTACTTTCTCCAACAGCATTTACTCAGCAGCCTCCAACAGCCAGGTGTTGGAGAAAAATGTCACCTATCCTCTCACAAGAGAAAAATATCGTAAGAGGTAAACGAACACAAAAATTGCTGAGTTCAACAGCTTTGGCAAACAGCTGATTTTTATTTACATTCACAAGCCCCAAAATCAAAGGATAAAAAGGATTAAAATTAAAATGATATTAAAATTGGTGGAAATTATTGCTGTTAATTATGTATATATGTACATATAACATAAAAATAATAAAATAAAACATAGTTTTTTTCTTATTTAATTTCTTTTGATTCGTTTTGGGTTTGGCTCAGATTTCCATCTGTCTACCAAGAGGGTACGCCTTAGATTAAGGAACCACGGTCCGAGAAAAATGACTTTTTCAGGGAGGTAGAGGGCCTCTCACAGATCTCAAAACTAAAATCAAAACCTGCCGGAGGCTTATAGTTCACGAGATATTTGTTGGTAGTTTATTGGTAGTGTGATGGGTCCATAGATGTTACCCCAGAAAGAGAATTCTGCCGGCTGAGGGTTATTTTTTTGAAGCGCGGTCGAAGGCCGCCAACGCAAAAAGGTGTTCTACACACAAATATACATAGTGCGTGTTTTTATAAGCGCCTTCATACGGTAATACTGTACAGTTTTGGGGTTTTGTCTTGTAAATTTTACAACTGACAAATATCTCCGGTCGACGGGACTTTTGGATTTTGAATAAGCAGGACCTCCTCTACAACGCCCGACAAGTCCTTTTTTTCAACGCGTGGTAGACTGTTGGAAAATTTTCCCTTGGGTTTCGTTTTGGTCAGTCTTTTGTCACCTCGCGATAACCTCCTCAATCTAAAAATCGTTCGCATAGGCTCGCAAAAAGGTTTTTTGAAGTTCGGAAATGCATCCGGAACTCTCTTTTACAATAAATCGGCACTGTTTGTTCTATATAAATGCTAATGGAGTTACAATTCTGCCTGAAAACAGTGGGGATATATGCACATATGTATGTATCTGCAATACAATTAACTTCATGTTGTTGTTGTTGTAGCCACCAAGACACTCCCCGAAGGTTTTGGGGAGTGTAGGGGATGTGACAGTCCTTTGCCGGATAAATCCGGTACGCTCGGGTACTAGTCCCTTCTGACACTAGCCCGACTGTCGTGAACCGATTTCTAGGCCGGTGGATTTTAGTCGCGTCTTACGACAGGCATTCCTTACAACGGGTATATTCTAGACCCCGCTGGGGTTCGCTGTTACTATCTAATAAATATGATTTCATTGTAATAATTATCACACTAACAATTGCTTTTCTTTGTACCCATGTCCATACTGTTTTCCACCGCAGTATGTCTGCGCGTCTGCTGCCGGCCCGCAGAAGAGATTTCAATTTAATGCACCCGGCCCTGGCCATGCTTTAAAAAAATAACCCTCTATGGACCGATCCACAGTACTCTTGAGTAGAACAAACTTTTGCGTTGGCGGCATTTGGCCGCGCTTTAAAAAAAATAGCCCCAGCCAGCAAAATTTCCTTTCTCGAATTATATCTGCGGAGTGATCGGGAGTGTTATAATTAGTAAAATTAACATCCATAGAAGATTTCCCGAAAGTTCCAGTGGTTTGAAAATAAATACGGCGGGCGCATTATACTGAAGCTGACCCACTGCAGAACTACTCTCGGAGGGTGTGCCACCCACTGCCTAGAGTGGCTGCTATATTTAAAATCCGGATAATTGGGTTTTAGTTAGAATTTGTTGTCTATCCAGGCTCAGTGAAACTTTCAGGAAATATTCTATAGATGATAATTCATCTTATCTTAACACTTTCAATTATTATTAAATTATAATATTAAAGTTCTCCAGAAATAGAATTCTCCCGGCTGAGGGTTATTTTTGTAAAGCGCGGCTGAAGGTAAAAGGTGTTCTATACAAAACAACTGTGGATTGCTCCATGGATATTAATACAGAAGGAGAATTCTGCCGGCTGAGGGTAATTTTATTGAAGCGCGGCCAATAGCCGCCAACGCAGAAAGATGTTCTACACATACATACATTAATTTAACAAGGAATGTCTCCTGAACTATAAGCGTCCGGAGGGTAGTACTTTGTTTTTTTGTGATCTGTGAAACCACCCCTACCCTCTGGAAAATTAATTGTTATCGGATCGTGGACCATTATATACAAATTTTCCCTCTATCCAGGCTGGGGATCCATCCCATGACCTCTGGTATGGCAGACTAGCCACTGCCCGCCACACCACAGTGGTCATAACACTCCCCACTGCACCACAGCGGCCCGTTAATATATATTCCCGCAAAGAAGATTTACTAAGGTACATAATATGCATATAAATACTTCGCAAAAAGTATGTAACTTATTTTGCATATTTAATTTATCCATATTTGTTGCCAATTTAGTGTATTTTTCCAATTTTATAATTGATTTGTATATTTTGCAAATCTTGTTACTTGCAAAAATTCAAGTCAGCTGTTGTTTGATCAGCTGTTTTCCTGTTGGAAAATTGCTGTTGGCAAAAATTTGTCCAACAGAATTCAACAGCTTCTCACAAAATGAAATGTCAGTTTTCTCTCTCAGTTGGTTCTCTTCTGTTGAAGATTTGGCGTAAAAAAACGGCGACAAAGTGTTTGTTTTTAAAAGTTTTCGAAAAACATCAAAAAATAACCGTAAACGAACAAAGCTAATGTCAACGCTAACGATTGTTAACCATATGATTTCTTCCATCGAACTCTGCCGACACGCATTCATATATATGTACATACCAAGTATATAAGCACACGTCAGATGATTTATACATATATATATATATATATATATTGTTGGGCAGAGTGCAAAAAAAACAACATTGACGGAAAGAAAAATTTAGGAGAACGCCAATAGGAAACCGCCAAACCGCTGCGCAATTGTAAACACGAGGATGGAAAAACGTAATAAATAAATATTTTGCAATCGATTAAACCCCCTAAACGTATAATCATCAAACAATAATCTGTATAGTGTTAATGCAAGGGTTTACATGCATTTTTAGTTTGGAATTAATTTCGGATTTTACCTAATGGTGGCTTACCAGAAATAAGTAAATATTTATGTAATTCTATTACTAGAGAGTCATATGTATGTACATACATATTTTGAAGGTACGTACATACATGCATAACCACATGTTCTTCTGTATAAAACATGGCCAATAAGGCAAAGCTAATTTTAGCGAATATTATTGAAATGTAGTGCAAATGTCACTGACATCGCTAGTTACATATGTATGTATAAAAAAATTGAAATGTAGTACATGCTTATGTAGTCCCTTGCGGATTGCCGCTTGCAGCAAGTCGTTTCCAAGGTGAAGCGTTATGTATGCATGTTGTTGGATGACGAGACGTTGACCTCCTACTGCCGGCCGCATATATGTATGTATGTACCCACATGTGCAATTTCAAATGTGCCCTGCAGAAAACGGAACGGAACGGAAAAATATTGGTCCAATTAACATTGCAATGTCCTAGCACAGGACCACATGGTCCATCGCTCGATCGCATCAAACTAGTTTAAAAACTAACTTGCCGTAGCTACTTTATAAACCACCTACAAGAGGTTACTTTTTAAACTAGCTACGGCAAGCTACTTTTTAAACTACTCTAAGGAGTTAAAAATTTAAAATATTTCCATAACTACTTCATTTTTTGAGCTCTCAAGACTATTTTTTTTTAAGGAAAAATTGGTGTGAAAAATTAATATTTTTTGGTGATTGGCTACATGCGGCAAGCTCGTAGCTAGTTGACTGTGGCGCAAATGTACCATATACGGGAACTGGCCCAATGATTGGCTACATGTGACAAGTTCGTAGCTAGTTGAATGTGGCACAAATGTACTAAGTAGTCCAACAATTTTTACAGGGTGTGTTTGTATGTACACAAATGCATAATTTTTCTAGTTCTTTGATAATTGCTCAGACTGGCACATACCAATGTACATTCATATTTACGTACATGCATAGCCTGCAGGCAAACGTACTAATTGCATATTTTAGAATCATACCAGCTAAGTTTTTTGCTCAATCTGTAATTTCTTTTATATAAATTTAAAGCTATGAATTTTTTGTAACATTGGTACATATACCTATAAATGATGATCGCCTTCCTCAGGGAGTATTTAAAATAACATCACCTCGGCAACAAACATACATACGTTTACATAAATATTGCACTTTTTATTTTAAAACAGAGTACGAGGAAGAATTCATCATCAAATAGCTGTTAGAGCTAGAAGGATATCCTTTTATACAAATCGTCGTGCCTTTCTTCGTGAGAAATTTTGGAACTATCTACAACGACGATATGCAAACTGCATGATACTGGCAGAAAATATCCTGAACCAGAGTTATGCCAGTTATAGTCTACAGTTCGCACCCACAGGACATGTGGGTATCAGTTGCAGTTGTTGCATTGCAAACATATGTACATAGAAACGTATTGATAAAACTATTTTTTACATATATGTATGTACATATGTATTATTTAATTATAATAATATGTATCGTTTTCTTAGCAACAAGGAAAGTTGTAATCTTGTACCTCTGTACATTTTAGAAGGGCTAATTGAGAATATCAGTAAAACTTATTAGAAAGCAAGTACATAGATATCTATTTAACACTCTTTTATTAGCTTCACCTGTATGTATGTACATATGTATCTACATATGTATGTAAACATTGCATACTTTTAGGCGAAAGTGTGTGTATTCATACACTGAATAAAAGTTTTCCAGTATGAGATGTGCTTATTTATTATCTAGATATAGTACATGAATGATAAACATGCACTAAATTGAGTGTCTTCTGATTTCAGATTTATCCCTGACAACAAATCGTGTTAAGTCGATAAAGTGATTGGGGAGCGAAATAAATGCTTCTTTAAATCTTTCATTTAAAAATCCTCCGAATAGTGTTTAATTGTGCTTAAGAAAAATTATTAAAATAATTCAAATTAATTAAAAAAAAACAGTAGACGTTTGCAGAATTGTCAATCAGTACGCATTAATCAATTGAAAAGTGTGTTACAAAAATGTCAGAACCCGCCGCTACTCAAAACTCCACTGTGCGCAATAAACTTTGTCCGCCGCCCCCAAAATGTAACAGCAATAGTTGTGGCGGCGGCGGCGGCTCATCTGAACATGTAGGTATAACTAAAGAGGAATTCTCTCGTATCGAAGATGCTTTCAAACAAGAAGAATTTCGAAAATTGTTTTTTGAATATTGTGAAGAAATTCAAGATCCGGAGAATCGTAAAATTTATGAAAAAGAAATTACACAATTCGAAGCGGAACGCGGAGTAGACGTTCGTTTTATTAATCCCGAGCCGGGTTTCGTGATAAAAACATCGGTCGATGGTGTGACAAAGTGTTTCGTGAATGTGGCAAAGAGTGCCGAAGTGGCACGCCCAACAAACGAGCTGTGCCAGCATCCGGAAACGGGAAGCCGTGGTCTTAGCTGGGCCATTCCATTGGCGCAGGCACCGCCCCGCGAAGATTTGGATGCACAAGGTAAGCGCTGTCGCGTCTACGATGTAATTTTCCACCCAGATGCATTGTATTTGTCGCAGCGAGATGCCGCCTTTCGTAAGTGCCTCATCGATACAGCGCTGGACGCTATTGAACGCGAAACTAAGGTGAGCATTCTTTTGCGAGTATGAGTATCTTATTTAAGTACTTACACAATTATCGTCTCTTCCAACCTTCAAAGGTACATTTGGATCGTACAAATTTAAAATTTCCTAAACTACAGTTCAAGGGTATGACTCGCCCAATTGTGATACGTAAATTATCGAAGAGTCCACCAGCAGAGGCTAATGAACCGCATCCACTTGATAGTGTTTCACCGGCGAAACCTACAACCGATTCGGGGAAACCTAAAATCATACCGATGTCGACACGAAACTCCGCCAATACACCCGAATTCACCGCACCAAAGTACATGATTAAGCATCGTCGTGATGTCGATCTCACCGAATACACATACGAACTGGACGCCAAGTTGAATGTTACACAACCGCGTGAACTGATCATCGAAATTGAGTTGCCTTTGCTAAAGTCGACATCGGAGTGCAAATTGGATGTGACTTCCAAGTCGCTATATTTGTTGAGCGAACGCCCCGGTGCCAAATATCGTCTAAATTTAAATCTTCCTTACGAGGTTGACGATAAAAGCGGTGCGGCACGTTTCGATACCGACAAGCGTCAGTTGCTTATAACACTTCCCGTTGTGCAGAATAGCGTGGAGAAGCAGCGCGCCATGTACGATACACTTTTGCAATTAAACCGGGAGGACAGCGGAGTGGAAAGTGACATACGCGATGATGGTCATACGCATTCGAATCGCGAATCACCAGTGGAGGAATTGGCCGACAACGCTGAGAACGGACGTAACAGCAGTGACGTCGATTGTGAGTAAAATACTTATTTTGCGCTTTTAACTGTTCACGCAAGCTGAAACCAGCCCCTAACTAAATACCTAGCCTGGACTAAATAATCATATTTTAACGTTATCTGCATTCCCCACAGCATTCGAGTCTTCCAGCAATGAAGTAGCATCATCATCATCATCACCTTCAACCACAACTCCAGCAACAACACCCGAAGCATTGGAAAACTGCGCCAAGCATTTCCTTAAAAACTCCATTCAGTATCAATTGCCAGCCAAATTTGATTGCAATGTATTGGACAACGTGATGTCATTGGTTTTGCACGTGCGCAATGTTCAAACGGAATCAATTGAAATGCTCAAAAATGATAAAAGTGTACATCTACAATTCATTTCGATTGGCAGCGGTTATTATCCAACTCATTATGCATTTTACATACGTTTGCCTGAAGGCTGTGAAACTGAGATATCCTCCGCCGAAGCTGAGGCATGGGAAAATAATGTTGTTCTAAATCTGAATTTGGCTGCATCCTGTGATAACGTGCAATCCTATTTGGTCGGTGTCGATGCCAACGATCTAAAAGAGTACCGAGTACAGGGCAAGTTCCATGTGGGACATAAGTCGCGTCAGTCGCGTAAGAAATCTCCTCCCACACCTCCCATATCTCTATCAGCGTCGCTCGACATATCAGTCGAACGTTCTGAGTGCGAACGCTCAGTGGAAATCGAAATCAAGCCCACCAACGAAACGCAGTCAACATGTGCCGCTAATACCACAGAAGATGAGGATGGAGGCCAGCAGCATGCAAGCGATGTAACAACAAAGAAGATCAGTAAAAAGCAAAAGAGGAAAAATAAAAAGCGTCGCTCACTTTCGGAATCGGTTTGCGATGATATTAAAGTATATCAAAAGCATCAGCAACAACAACAACAACAACGAGGACAGGAAGCAGAAACGCATAAACATCTCCTTAAAGAGGCTGTGAATAATAATTTTAACGAGAACTCATCAAATTCACCAGAAGATAATAATGGCTCGACGTCAGCAGAACGACGCTCCAAAATTAATAATGCAATCGACGCAACACAAATGCAGCAGCAGCAAACGCCGCAGACAATGTCGCAATCGGTGGCTGTGCCAAACAATGGTGCGTTGTATCAGCGCAAACAGCGCAGCTATTCGGAATGCCGAAGCGGCGAAAGTATGGTGAGTAGCGCCGGATCAACGTTGCCGCCTTCGTTTAAGGGCATTTTAAAGCACTACAGCCGTTATGCGCCACGCCCATCGATTTCAGACAGCTGTTCATCCATTGACGAATGCTCGTCATCCTTTTCGTGTTCGGTCGATGGCGGAGTGGGCAGCAGCTTACGCTTTTCACAATCGTTTAGCGACATTCCAGAGGAGAATGTGGCCAATGAATTGTCGGAGAGTTGCAAAAAGACTGTTAGATTTAATGAAGTGATCAAGGAGCAAGTGTTTAGGTGAGTTTGAAGGAAAGGCACTTTGGTAAAGTAATTTTGCATGGAAAAAGCAAACAAAAAAGACATAAAAGCAAACACAATAATACCTGCATAGTTTTAACAAAACTAAAAAACACGCTTTAATGATAAAAATTGAAACGCAACTATTGCATATTTGTAGGCTTGACTAGAAACGTATATATTGCATATTTTTAGGCTAAACATGCGCTTACTTACCCTGCAGGCAAAACAACTAGTTGCATACTACAATACATACAGCTGGTATGTACCAGGGTTTGAATTTGCTTGCTGCAAAATAGCAATAGCCGCTGTTTTTTGCTTATTGCTGAATTCAGCCGAGCCAAAAACGAAAACACGAATCATTCGCTTCAGTTTTCAGCTGAGTCGTGTTTGCTTGTATAGTTAAGCCATGATCCAATAATTCTATATGGTCGTAGCGGCTAAAAGAGAATAGGCGATTACCGTTGAACGGCCGTAGATAAGAATGTCAAAAACAGAAAAAACGCCAGCGAACATACAAGCGAACACACAAGCTATTTCCACGAATAACACGTGCAAGAGGGCAAAATCAAAACAAAAGACGATAATTTGACAGCTTACTTTTCCAAAAACAAAATAGCCGTCCTCTGCTGCGTCCACCATTTTATTATTGCGTCATGAGTTAAGCCAAGCAACTCAATTTGAGAGGGTTGCTTTTACTTCCAGCAATTAGTTGAGTGGTAAATTTTTGCTAACAGTTGCTTATTTTGCTGAAACTAGTTTTTAAGCAAAATTCAACATGAAAAGATGTTTACAAATGGACATACATACATATTATGTGTACATACATACATATATAAGTAAGTATGTATAAAAGATCGAAATATGCGTAAACAAATCGTTTCAGCAAAATAAGCAAAAGCAGAAAAAATGCAAAGCTACAACTAATTGCTGGAAGTAAAATGAAATCCCCCAAAATCGCGTTGCTTTGCTTAAAGGCGGATTCATCTAAGGCGGATTCATCGTTCGAGTTCAGAACTTTTTTGCCATGTGGTTGTTGTTGTGTTTTCGGAGAGTGAGAGGAATTCCGAAAAGTTCTGAACTATTTTTATTAGTTAACTGAAACTCAACTTTAGTTCTGAACTCGAACGATGAATCCGGCTTAACTATTCAAGCAAACACGGCTCAGCTGAAAACTGAAGCGAATGAATCGTGTTCTCGTTTTTTATAGGCCCGTCACATAGCATACGTCAATCCGTCTACGTCGACGTATGTGACTGACAGCTCACGTACTTGACGGAGAGGTCGCCACATAGGAAACGTTGGCGGATATATACAAATCAGCTGTTTGATTAACCTTTAATTACAGAGGTGGTGGAAAAAATTTAACTCTTTAGAATATTTTGTAATTTCTCTTTTAAGTTGCCCTATTGAAGTTCAGTTTTCAGTAACTTCACATCTCCTGATAATTCTTGACCATTTTGTTTTATGGAGGAATGTTATACAAATGAGAAAAAACTCGAAAAGCAAATTGCAAAAAAAGTGAAATTCAGGAGTAGCTAAAGGTTAACAATCAAAAGCAATCAGCTGACGTAGCGACGGATTGACGTATACCAAAAGTTGACTTTTGGGCAACTTCGGTACGTTGCGGCGACGGATCCGTCGTACGTGTGACGACGTACGTTTAAATGCCGACATTTTACTGAGCTGTCAGTCACATACGTCGACGTAGACGGATTGACGTATGCTATGTGTCGGGGCTATTACTCGGCTGGCCGAGTTTGCTAATGCTATGGTTATGGCCTGGTTATGCTACCAATCAAGCTGGTCGAGCACCGTGTAATTGTTGTTGTGCACTCCGACGGTGAGAGAATTTTCGGACTCTCACATCCAGCAAACTTGCTGTGTGAAACAGGCAGCCAGCAAACGAGGTTTCAGAGGTAATAATGTGTTATGTTGTGTATGTGCTCATTAATTATCATGTGTTATGTTGTGTATGTGCGCTCCAATCACCAATGTAAGCATAACCACCTCTCACCAATCACGAAATGTTTCCGATTTTGATTGGCAATGTTGATTGGTACCATAACCACAGCAAAATGGTTACAATCTTGATTGCCAATCAAAATCGGAAACATTTCGTGATTGATGAGAGGTGGTTACGCTTACATTGATGATTGGAGCGCACATGCACAACATAACACATGATAATGAGCACATACACAACATAACACATTATTACCTCTGAAACCTCGTTTGCTGGCTGCCTGTTTCACACAGCAAGTTTGCTGGATGTGAGAGTCCGAAAATTCTCTCACCGTCGGAGTGCACAACAACAATTACACGGTGCTCGACCAGCTTGGTTGGTAGCATAACCAGGCCATAATTTACTTTTCGTTAGCAAAAGCAAAGCAAAAGCAAATGCAGCAAAAGTAGCTAAGCAATTTCAAACCCTGGTATGTACTAATAAAAGTGTGGTAAAATATAGCATAACGATTAAGAAAAGATTAGCAAAAAAAATAAATAAATAAATAAAAAAAGTTAAATTCTATTTCATAATTTGGTCGCTAGTCAGCAGAGAGAGCTTTTTTAGTGCAGAATAGTGGTGAAAAGAAATTTTCTTATGTACATACATACATACATATAATATTATTTGCCTGATTACAAAATTTCTTTACATGACGTGCCTTACAATTGAATCAATTTAAAATATTTGTGTGCTATTTATTGTTAAAATTACTCTAACTACTTATACAATTTTTTTTTGTCGTTTGAACTTTTAGGTTGAATTCCAGCATTTTGGGGCAACGCAAGAAAAACCAAAAGCGTCGTGATCGCAAACAGCGGGCCTTACAGCGTCGCCTCAGTGAAGGTGACTCGGCTGATTATGAAGAAACTAGTAAGGTAAGTGAAAGGAAAAGAGAAATGCCTATACAGTCGAGTCTGGATATAGTGAACTAATTTTTGCACGGCCTGTTCATAGTATCCAGGCTGTTCACTATATTAAGGTTGACATTTTTTTTTTAAATAACATAGTTTATTTGATAAAAATTCATGTATGTACATAAATGTAAGATTAACATATCATTAGAATTAATTAATACTTTCGAAAATACAAATGTTTATTTAAAGAACTTGCGAATAGATGTTTGCTTCTTGCGTTCGGAAAGTGATTTTTGAACCGCTTTCTCGCGCAGGCTTGTCAATGCTAGTATGCCAGCGAATCAGTAGTTTTGGCTTCAGGTCATGCGATTACGAGAATTTTTTTATTCCCGAAATTGTGGATTTGGCACACCATACGTATTTGCCAAGGATGAAACGCTAGTGCCTCTTTCGATTTCCCAACAATTTCAGGTTTTTGCTTTAACGAAAGGAATTTCCTCGCAGGCATAATAAAACTTAATTTATTAACACGCAAAAACTTTTAGAAACAGATAAAACAGCACACATTCACTCAGTAGCGGTCTGCATCGGACAGGAAACAAATAAACACTGGCATCAAATTTAATCAGATTTTCCAGGAATAAACATAAAATGAGCATTTTCGAGGAATACCTGATTTTACATACATATTTCTGGTTAATTTTTGTTTTTTGTTTGTAACTTCATGCTTACTTTTGCGTTTAAAATTTTGTTCACTATTTAGAGACATTCGATAGTTCACTATTTAGAGTACTCCATGTAAATATTTCGGTGTTCACTATATCGAGGTATTCACTATAGCGGGGGTTCACTATATCCAGACTCGACTGTATATGTATATGTGTAGTATATATGGAAGATATGATTTCTTTGAGAAATGCTCTTCGAAAACGGATGTATAAGATTAAATTATATTAAAATGATTTAAACAATCAAATGTATTACGCAATAGTTAAAAAAATCACAAGAGACAAAAACAAACAACGAAAGTATTCTACATATTCTGCTAAGTAGTTTGTTTAGTTATGGCATGTGTTTACTTACATTCATTAAAACACATCTCCATACTTACATATATATCAGTGAACTGCACAAGCAGATTGAATTTTCAAACAGATTGTTTTGTACAATCAAGCAACGAAAACAAACAATCTAAGCACCGCTTGTAACCTAACAATCACAAGCGCGCTTGGGATTGTTTGCATTTTTTCAATCTAAGCGCTGCTTAGATTGTTTAAAAGCAAACAAGCTCTTGCTTGTTTGTTTAAAAGCAAACCAAGCTAGCGGTTGCTTGAAAAAAAAAAATTCAATCATTTTCAAGCAAATTTCAATCAAAAGCAAGCAGGCAGGAGGAGATTTTCAATCAGCGTTCATTTCGCTTTTTCAAAAGCAGATTTTTAAGAAGATCTTTCAATCATTAGATGTGAAGGAATAGGCGCACAGAAATGGAAGATGAACTCAATTCTACCAGTATTTTTCTGCAGATAATTGTAAGAAAATGAAGGACAAAGCCTTTTGTACATATTTAAGCATGCATATACCCTGCAAAAATTCCTGGTTGTTGACAAATCAGGTCTAAAAAAGGTGTATGCTGGCAGGACTGCTTCTGTTATGCACTCACTCTGTCTACTCCTAACTTTCTAATACATGACATCAACAAAAGAAAATCAGCCTTATTTCAAGCCTTACGCCAAACAAATTTGCTACCTTTATAATTTCCTGGCCTTATTTCGGAAGCCTTTAAATGTGCTGTTTAATTCTTAAATAAGGCTAAAATAGTTTGGTGGGTATGTCCGCAAATTTTGCGACCAGCAGTTTTTATATGTAAATAGTCTTGTCGTCGAAATGTTCAACATTCGACCAAAAAAAATAAAATTGTATGTATGTACATAAATGTATGTTTATGAGTACGACATTGAAATTCCCAAAGGAACTAAGAAATTGTGGAAACAAATAACTAGCGGGAATGTGACAAAAATGCAAGTAGCTTAATTGTCATTAGATTCTCACCAGCTTGTAAATGGTCAATTGAGTAATCATTCCAATGAAACTACTGCTGTATGTAGTATTATTATAAGCAAATTCACTTTTGAAACATGGAATTTAAAGAAAATCTGCCATCATTGTACGTGAAAGAGTAGGCGCACAGAAATGGAAGATTAACTCAAATCTGATCTAGTATTTTTCTGCAGATAATTGTAAGAAAATAAAGGACAAAGCCTTTTGTACATATTTAAGCATGCATATACCCTGCAAAAATGCTTGTTGTTGACAAATCAGGTCTAAAAAAGGAGTATGCTGGCAGCACTGCTTCTGCTATGCACTCACACTGTCTACTCCTAAGTTTCTAATACATGACATCAACAAAAGAACATCAGCTTTATTTTAAGCCTTACGCCAAACAAATCTGCTACCTTTATAATTTTCTGGCCTTATTTCGGAAGCCTTTAAATGTGCTGTTTAATTCTTAAATAAGGCTAAAATATTTTAGTGGGTATGTCAGCAAAGTTTGCGACCAGCAGTTTTTATATGCAAATGGTCTTGTCGTCGAAATGTTCCACATTCGACCCAAAAAAAAAAGAAAATTTGTATGTATGCACATACCACATGTACATATGTATGTATATACATTCTTTTTTCTATACGCATCAGTATTTTATCCTTTTGTCAACAAAGGAAAATATTTTTGTATGTAAATATGCACATATGAATGGCCTTGTAATTACCTATCCTCTATTTGCAAAGGCGTCAATATTCTAACCTTTTTGTATTCTATACCTACTTTGTTAAAAAACCAAAATATACATATGTATGTATATACATGTATAGCATTCTACCTACTTTTGTAACAGACCAAAATACATATCCCGGAAAAAATGTGCGAATAATCCCGATAGAGATTTATCCCGGATTGATCTCTTTCGGGAACAATGAGTCCACAATTAGGCCTCGATTTTTCCCGAACGGGTATAAATGTAAATTAACCCATTTCATACCGAACGGGAAAAATCAATTACAATTATACACTCAATACTGACTATTTAAAAAATTTTTAATTTATTGAATAGATTTTTTTACAAAAGTAAAACTTATTGTAAAATATTTAAATAGGCATGAACATTAGCTTTGTTCAATAACTCAAAGTTTTTAATTGCTTTTACAAATAGTTACGAATTTTATGTTCAATAACCCAAAAAATTTGCAAAAGAGACCCAAATTGGGAGAGTAAGACTCCGAGAGAGTTGAAAATAGTTGCAAGTAAAATTTTCACTTGCAACTACTTGCAGCTTTAAAAAAAATAGAAGCGTCAAAAACATATGATCACAAAAATTGCAATTGGAAATATGCCAACATTTCAGTCGCAAATTTCTAATTGCATACTAAATAAATTAGCGCAAAAAGGAATCTTGACGATGTTGTGGAATATCCAAAGTAGATTTTCGTCTTCCTAATTCAGTTATTTACATTCATTTTCAATTTCAAACATTTCAATTACAACCTAACCTAAAAATCAAATTGTGAAAACAGCGCATCAGCTGTTTACTTGCAAATGTTTACGATTTTGTGTTCAATAACTTTGGTTGATAATTTTCTCTTTTACTCGTTTTTACTCTTAATTTGTCACTGGTGCTCTTGTTGCAAGTAAAGTTGTTGAACAAAGCTATTTATAATTTTTAAAGAAATTTTATAAGAAACAGCCTTGGATAACAACTTTGAAAAATTCTTCACATGTCTCTTACACTCGCATAATGCATTCACAAAACTTAAAATGTTTTCAGAAATTTTTTGAAAAGATTTCACTACACGATAAAAGCTAATTGAATAAACTTTCTTCTAATATACATATATAACAATTTAAAATTTTAGACATTTTCATAAAAAATGGCCTTGGCTTACTATTTTGGATGAAAGCGATTAATCAGCATTTGTACCTGTTCGGGTATACAAATTGAACAATTAGTCTCTTCAAAGGACATGCTCGAATAAATACGATCAATTCGCTCCATATAAAGGGAAGCATGCTCCCTTGCGATTGATCCCGGACACGTCCCGGAGAAATCGCATTTTTTGCAGGACATTCCACTTTGCTCATAAAAACTCATAAAAACACACTCATGCATATGTACATATGTGCATACATACAAATTTTCTTTTATTTGGAGACAAAAGGGTGGATTGTTGAATGTTTCGACGACAAGACCATTTACATATAAAAAGTATTGGTTGCAAAATTTGCGGATATACCCACCAATAACGAAATAAGGCCAGAAAATTATAAGGATAGCAAATTTTTATGGCGTAAGGCTTAAAATAAGGCTGATTTTCTTTTGTTGATGTCATATATTTGAAAGTTAGCAGTAGACAGAGTGAGTGCATAGCAGAAGCAGTCCTGCCAGCATACACCTTTTTTATACCTGATTTGTCAACAACCAGGAATTTTTGCAGGGTATATGCATGCTTAAATATGTACAAAAGGCTTTGTCCTTCATTTTCTTACAATTATCTGCAGAAAAATACTAGATCAGATTTGAGTTAATCTTCCATTTCTGTGCGCCTACTCTTTCACGTACAATGATGGCAGATTTTCTTTAAATTCCATGTTTCAAAAGTGAATTTGCTTATAATAATACTATATACAGCAGTAGTTTCATTGGAATGATTACTCAATTGACCACTTACAAGCTGGTGAGAATCTAATGACAAACAAGCTACTTGCATTTTTGTCACATTCCCGCTAGTTATTTGTTTCCATAATTTCTTAGTTCCTTTGGGAATTTCAATGTCGTACTCATAAACATAAATTTATGTGCATACATACAAATTTTCTTTTGTTTTTGGGTCGAATGTTGAACATTTCGACGAGAAGACCATTTACATATAAAAACTGCTGGTCGCAAAATTTGCGGACATACCCACCAAACTATTTTAGCCTTATTTAAGAATTAAACAGCACATTTAAAGGCTTACGAAATAAGGCCAGAAAATTATAAAGGTAGCAAATTTGTATGGCGTAAAGCTTAAAATAAGGCTGATTTTCTTTTGTTGATGTCATGTATTAGAAAGTTAGCAGTAGACAGAGTGAGTGCATAGCAAAAGCAGTCCTGCCAGCATACACCTTTTTTAGACCTGATTTGTCAACAACCAGGAATTTTTGCAGGGTATATGCATGCTTAAATATGTACAAAAGGCTTTGTCCTTCATTTTCTTACAATTATCTGCAGAAAAATACTGGTAGAATTGAGTTCATCTTCCATTTCTGTGCGCCTATTCCTTCACATCTAATGATTGAAAGATCTTCTTAAAAATCTGCTTTTGAAAAAGCGAAATGAACGCTGATTGAAAATCTCTTCCTGCCTGCTTGCTTTTGATTGAAATTTGCTTGAAAATGATTGAATTTTTTTTTTCAAGCAACCGCTAGCTTGGTTTGCTTTTAAACAAACAAGCAAGAGCTTGCTTGGAAATTTTTCAATCAGCTTGTTTCGCTTTTAAGCAGATTGAAAAAAATGTAAACAAGCTATTGCTTGTTTGTTTAAAAGCAAACCAAGCAAGGGAGAGATTGGAAAAAATTTCAAGCGCTTGAAAGGGCAAACAAGCTGCTTGTGCAGATCACTGATATATATGCATCTATGCAAATATATGTATGTAAATAAAATGATAAGCATGCTTATCAAATTTGATTCAATTTATTTTCACTTTACCGTCTGTGTTTTGATTTCGTAATTGAATACGTACGTTCATACGTTCTAAGAATGTAAACAACAATATCTATTAGTGAGCAAATGTGCTCATGGGCTTTTAAATATACATATGTTTGTATGTATGTACTACTATGTAGGTACATCAAAGTAAAATATTTTATTTATTTATTTATTGGCATTATGCCCAGTGTCCCATTTCTGTATGCTTATTAGGCGTACATATTCACCCTTATTACGGTTGTCATCGTCGACAGTCACTCGACGCTGTCGGCGACGACCTATCAAAATCGGTATTACGTATGGTAAAGTCGATAACTTGTGACAACTATCGAAACATATTTGGTATCAGCTAAGTCGACGTCGACGGTCACTCGTTGCCATTTTCGTCGACGCGGTGTTTAATGGTGACAAGAAGAAAATTTAGTATGTATGCAATTTTGTTTTTAAAATTTTATTACGGGAGTGTTAAAATTAGTAGAACTAACATCCGCAGAATATTTCCTGCTAGTTTTATTGAAAAATTCCCACTAGTTTAAAAATAAATTCGGTGAGCGCACATACCGAAGCCGACCCAAAGGTTTTCAATGGGGTACGATACCAACTAATTTTTTACAACATTGAGAACCAATCACCATTAAATTGAATGCCTTGGCACCTCCTTTAAGAAAGATTGAGGAGAAAACTAATTTATGAAATATTTATGTACATACATACATATGTATATATGTATTTCAACTAAAATATTTTTTCTTTTAATTATTAATTACTCGAGCACTTCATTGCTATGTTCATCGCCAAAACTTGATGAATCATATGCAAAATACATTTATTATAAAGAAATAAATTATCTAAATAGCACAGATTAAAAATACGGAAAAAAATGCGCACAGATTCTAAATAAAATCAAACAGCTAGTGCAGAAATTATAGTGATGGTACTTTCGTCATTCGGTTTACCGATAAACAGTCGACGTCGTCTCAATACGCTTAGCTAATACCGATTTTGCGTCGATGTGACGACGACGTCGAGACGACGTGATGTCGACTGAAAAGTGACAACGACGTCGACGACGACAACCGTAATAAGGGTGATTATGTACTTTAATGTACTATATGCATGTCTGTATTTTTACGTATTGTAAATAAACAAAAGGGCACGTCTTTTGACTTTCGCTTTTCCATTTGTTGTTATTTTCACCCTTATTACGGTTGTCGTCGTCGACACTCACTCGACGCTGTCGGCGACGACCTATCAAAATCGGTATTACGTATGGTAAAGTCGATAACTTGTGACAACTATCGAAACATATTTGGTATCAGCTAAGTCGACGTCGACGGTCACTCGTTGCCATTTTCGTCGACGCGCTGTTTAATGGTGACAAGAAGAAAATTTAGTATGTATGTTTTTTTGTTTTTAAAATTTTATTACGGGAGTGTTAAAATTAGTAGAACTAACATCCGCAGAATATTTCCTGCTAGTTTTATTGAAAAATTCCCACTATGTAGTTTAAAAATAAATTCGGTGAGCGCACATACCGAAGGCGACCCAAAGGTGTTCAATGGGGTACGATACCAACTAATTTTTTACAACATTGAGAAGCAATCACCATTAAATTGAATGCCTTGGCACCTCCTTTAAGAAAGATTGAGGAGAAAACTAATTTATTAAATATTTATGTACATACATACATACATACATATGTATATATGTATTTCAACTAAAATATTTTTTCTTTTATTTATTAATTACTCGAGCACTTCATTGCTATGTTCATCGCTAAAACTTGATGAATCATATGCAAAATACATTTATTATAAAGAAATAAATTATCTAAATAGCACAGATTAAAAATACGGAAAAAATTGCGCACAGATTCTAAACAAAATCAAACAGCTAGTGCAGAAATTATAGGGATGGTACTTTCGTCATTCGGTTTACCGATAAACAGTCGACGTCGTCTCAATACGCTTAGCTAATACCGATTTTGCGTCGATGTGACGACGACGTCGAGACGACGTGATGTCGACTGAAAAGTGACAACGACGTCGACGACGACAACCGTAATAAGGGTGTTTATTTATTCTTATATATATATGTCCGCAACGGCCTACGCCAATTGTTATGTCACTTGAGATTTTATTCTTTTAGTTAAAAAAGCAAATACATGACAACATAAATATCTGTATTTATATACAGGCATACATATATGAAAATTTAAGCACGAGTAAACAGAGCGCACATGTTTTATGCGATAATTTATTACTTTAACCTTGGTATGCGCACCATCGTTAAAAAGTTCATTCAATTATCTTAGGAAAAAAACACCGGGTCCCTCATTACACTGGTCGACAAAAATTCAATAAATTTTTGTTACAGAAATACTACTCTACTTTTCTAAAGGATTTCGGTGCGCTGAATCCGAATCTGAAGTCAGATTTTCTGTAATACGTACAGTTTTTGGCTATATTCACTCCTCAATATCTTTTAAATTACTTACTTATTTTAAAAATTGATTAAAGCTATTGAAAGCTCGGCCATTTCTCTTGAAGACAACGTTTTAATTTTTCGGATTCAGCGCACCGAAATCCTTTACAAAAGTAGAATTTTATTTCTGTAACAAAAACTTGTCGACCAGTGTTATGTATATCGTCGTACCATACGAAAACTAGCATATTTAAAATTTCTGGCGAAAGCTATCAATAAAAAAATTCTGTACGAAAAGTAACAAGTTCGACTTTTGGCTGACGAAAAGTATCAGTAATTAATTAATTACTAATTATATACTTGGGCAATTCACAAGCTGTTGTAAAGTATTGTAATGTTGTATACTGGTAAAGGTTTACAATAGGTGTATCAGTAGGGTTGATTTTTCTCATACAAATTTCAATACAACCAATACAACTGGGCAGCCTATGTTTATTGGATGTGTTATTTGATTTAAGTTTTTATTCTGACAGTTTGTTAAAAAAAAATTTAAATAAAAATATGGAAGCGGCTGACGACATTCCGGTAAATATAATCGAATTAAATAAATACAAATGTACGTACATATCTGTTTCATATTTTTCCTTTTTACTTCTTTACTTTTAGTGCAAGAAGAGACGCATACGCTCCAACCCACCCAACAAGGTGGTGGGATATGGCCGAGAAGATGCTGGTCGAACTCCTATTGGAAAATCGAGAATTTATAAAGCACCAACCAACTGCCCAATTTTACAATAATCGTTTAACCTCGAAAAAATCATAAACGTAGAATGAAAGCAAGTGCGCGCAAAAGTGCGAAACATGCGAAGTGCATATGGTAGAGCAAAGGAATTTGAGCAATCGACAGGTGCAGGCAGTATGGAGGGCGACAAAAAAAAAAACAAATTACTTGCATCGTGTGTACCATATATCAACTAGGACTTGAATCCGTCGCTAATAAATCTAATAAACTGTTTTTCGCATAAAGCTGTTATGATTTTCTTTTTTCACTTTCGCCTGGCATTTTTCTTATTCAAATTTTTTTAAACAAAACTGTAAACAATAACGAAATACAACAAAACACATACGAGAGTCTGATCACAGGTACTGCGTTCTTATGTACATTTTCCTTTACAACATACAACTTTACAATACCCAGTGAATTGCCCAACTGTTTTTACATTAAAATTATTGTTGTTTAAACAAAATTGATAGTTTTCGTCAGCCAAAACTCGAACATGTTATTTTTCGTCAGTAACAAAAAAACGTATGGTAGTTTTCGTATGGTACGACGATATAACAAAATTTTTATATTTCCAAATGTGAATTTTTTTGTTGGAATGAGATTGGTATAAGCCTTTTTTACATTGTTGTTTTATTTTTTCCCGTAGAATTTGTCGAACCGAGCCGCGGATATATGTATATATACATATGTATTACACGCTAATCCTGAAATCACCTTTCCATTAGATGGGTTGGCTTTATTTTATGCTAACCTTCATAAACTGTTCAGAATAGTTAAAATTTAAACTTTATTTAAAAAAATAACATAGTTTGCCAATTTTAACAGAACATTTTTGTGTTTGTTCCACTTGCAGTCCATTAACCTGGATGCCGATGCACCGAGCTTTAAAACCAAGGCTAATGACGGCGTTTGCGATCGCAGAAGTGTTGATAGGTCCAAATGCGGTGCCAACAAGCAGCCGCACCACTCCAAAAGTCCAAACAAATTGGATCGTATGCGTTTGGAATCAGAGGAATCATCCGACATGGAGGCACAAAAGAGCACAATGATGTTCGAAATGGACATGTAGTGTGATAGCATCGTTTTTATTGAAAAAGAAAAGCAAACAAGATCATAATGTGCAGATGCAATCGTTGAAGCAACAACATCAAAATAGAATAGAACAGCATGTTGAGTCTTATAAAAAAAAAATCACTCGTAACATTCACCATAACACGTATGTACGTACTTGCATGCATAAATGAGTAAGAATAGGAGATTTATTGCGTATTTAGTATACATACATATATATTTAAACATAACTACAAGCACTTGCATATATACATAAATGTTAACAATTCAACTACTGGGCCTTACTTGTTGTGAATTACAACCATCAAGTAAGTCTTGTGCTCAAAAAAAAAAACAAAAATTGAATTATTAAATATTTGAGCCATTACGCATGCATTGCATTCATATACACAAACATACCTAAATATATACTAAACACTTTATACACTTTGATTTTAATTGTAAATCATACACAAGAATTTGGAATCTTTTCATTGGCAAATTTTTAGCGAGATCGAAATTGTTAACTTAAAAAGCATGCCTTTAATAAATAACTCATAGAATGGGTGAAAATCAATTCATTTTACATATTTTATTTAGCATAAAAAATTAACTGCTTAACATGATGCTAGTTATGGTGAATATGCAAAACTTTTTGTATTACAAATACCAGTGAATTCACCACTCACATTATTAGTGCATACAAATTTATTGAAAATAGAATGCCTACCGTTTTTTATACATACAAATAAATATTCTTACTTGCAACACTTTATATGATTATGAATACATTACATGCATACATTAATAAAATGTTATTACAATATTTGAAAATAATAAATATGGTTTTACTTGGATACTTTAATTACAATTAATTATTTTCTAAACTATTTATAGCCAAGTAGCCTAGAAAAAAAACCGTAGGAAAAGCTATAGAAATGTATATGAAACAGGTGCTCTCCTAACAGCACTTTCCCCTTTCCCCTTGTGCTTTATTGGAATGTGATTAAATTCAACAAAATGTGCTCCAACATTCGTGTTGCATGCACGCCTCAAAATCGTTCCATTATCAGACGGCGCATATGCTCAACTTGTTGCAAGTCACGCCGCCTCACCTCATTCACGTACAGCACCGGACAGTCTAGTGAGCAACATTTTATATCGCCCGCACGCCCACAACACGCCTGACATAACTGCTGAGTCAATTGGTAGCCGCGCTCGATCTTAGCAATTTTCCCATGCAACGTTGCAAAAGTACGTTGCGGCTTTAAAATGCATTCGCCACAAATGCCATGCTTTGTTTGGCAACCACAATCGGCAATGCAATTTGTCGCCGAGAAATATTGCGAAATCGTGCTCCTTGCACCGCCACCCGCAGCAACTTGATTTGCTGTGGCTATAGGCGCAACGAAGAGCAATTTTCGTGGCAGACTTGCAAACCTGAAGGGAGAAATTTCAGTCAAACAAAACGAAATTTAAAGAAGTAAGCGAATAGTATTTTAATTAAACAAACGTGAAATATTTTGGGTCGGCTTTCCATTAAGGAAGCACGCTCCGAGAAAAATCACTTTTTCAGGGGAGTGAAATGGTTCTCACAGATCTCAAATCTGAAATAAAAAGTTGCCGGAGGCTTATAGTTTACGAGATATCTGTTGTTAAAGTTGGATGGGTTCGCAGATATTACCACAGAGAATTATTTTTTTTTAAAGCGCCGCCGAAGGCCGTCAATGCAAAAAGGTGTTCTACACGCATATGTGCGTGCTCTTCCTCGTGCGCAGGTTTAGTGTTTTTTTCTTGGTAAATTTTACAGCTTTAACCACAAATATCTATCTCGTTAACTATAAGCTCACGGCAAGTTTTGATTTCAGTTCTCGAGATCTGTGAGAGCCTCGCTACATCCTCGAAAAAGTGCTTTTCTCGGGGCGTGCTAACTTAATAGAAAATGTTCCCAATATTTTACCATTCATTCACGTCAGCGCCAATTAAGAGCAAACAACGATTGAGCGGCGGTATAATTGCCTTTGTGATGTAATAGATTGCATTTATTTTTAAGCCTTCGTCGGCCAGCACTTCGTTTGGGCTGCGCACGAGCCGTATCAAAGGCACGCCCGGCGGTCCATTCACAATCACAAATGGCACGCGCTCACCGCAACGTGGCACATGGCGCGGATCGGTCTGCAGCCATTTTCTGCAAACGAAAATAAGCATTATTGCATTCCTATTTTTTTTTTACTTAACGCCAAGCAATTTTTAAACACGTGTGCATGTACCTCGTTAACTCCAATGCTGGCACACACGCCGTCGGCTTGTAACCCTTGAGGCCGCGAAACTCTTTGGCGAATATTAAATCCTGCAAATTGGCGCGTCCTGACAACAGCTTGTGAAATTGCCTACACACATACTTTTTAATATGGCTCACATCGCGCGTTTCGAATAAGATGCGCAACACCTTCTCCAGCATTTTGGCAACGGCTGGGCAGCCATCACGCCGCACCGTCTCAATGCCCTTGGCCTCATACACCGGCTCGCTTTGCTCAGCCGTTTCGTACATATAACCCACATAACGCTTCTTCGTTTGCAATATGCAGGGCTGGTAAACTTTCTCCAGTTTCAATTTGACTGGTTGCGGATTAGCTTTGGTGACGGCCTCGGCTATTTCCGCGCCTATGCGGAATGCCTCCTCACGATTGCGTCCGGGCACTTGCACGAACAGCGAATCGGTATCGCCGTAAACGACACGCACGCGCCACTGCTCATTCGACTCGACCAGGCGGATGGCGCGTTCCAACGTCTCACGGCCCTTGGCGACAACCGAGTCGCCCACTTCGACGGACGGCATGCGCCCACTGAAATTCGCTGCCGTATAGCCATAAGTCACATTTGCCATCAATTTGAGGCCAAGCTGGCGCGAGTGGAGTACACGTTGCAGTGCCGAATTCGATTTATCCAATTTCATGGATTGCTTCACCATTTGGCGTGTGTCTAAAATCTCTGTCAGCATGCGCGGCAATATACCCTCACGTACAGCGGATTTGACGAAGACCACACCGCAGGGGGAAATGGTGATGAGATCTTCATCAATCAAACGGCGCAACAAAGACGGTGATACGCGCAACTGGGAGGCGCCGAATTCGAATGGTGTTGAACTGTGAACAAACAAACAAAGCAAAAATTAATACCATCATCCAAGAGAAATGGCAAACAAAAGCCATATGTGGCACTTACTGCCCCAGATGTTCAACACGTCCCAAACAAGTGGAAAAGCAATAGTTGTAGGCAATGATCATGCTCGGGTAGAGACTTTGAAAATCCAATACTATAACCGGATCGGCGTAGAAACGTGATTGTGGCTCTAAAATAAGCGGTAAGTACTCAGGGGCGCGCATGTGGGCACGTTGCTGCACACTCGGCGAGATCGGCACCAGATTGCGGGGCTTTGCTATCCTTCAAAGTGGAAAGCGCAACAAAAAGGAAGTAAGCAAACGAGCCTTGTAAGTAAAATGTTCTACTCACCTCAACATCATACTCTCTACGCGAAATTGTGAGCCGCGCGATAGCACTTCATAGAATTGTATGCCGATCAGTTTTGCCATCTCACTGGTGCGCCCAATCAAATCCAACTGTTCCAGCAATGCCAAAGTGCCGCGCACACGTTCCAAATAATAATCAATGACAATCCAACGCGTGTAAGGCACATCAAACCATTCGCTGAGCGCGCGATAACTATGCTTGGGGCAGCGTTTGTGCAGTATGTGATAGACGACATTCTCGAAGGTGTACGAGGTGAGCGCAATTTCCGAGCGCATCAAACGCCATACATCCAATAGAATGCGACCACAAAGCTTCATCTGCAACAAATAATTACACACATGCGCCATTGACAGCATATAGTATGTATGTTATTGATATGAACCCTACCAGACAAGTCTGAGCAGTTTTCGCTAAAGTGCTCGCACGTGAGCACATTTTTGATTAGTTAGTACTGGGCAAGTCCACTAACACAGTCATTTCTTTCATTTGGTATGTATGTAAGAGCAGTAGAATAGAAAAAAGTAGTATGAGAACAAATTATTCAAAAAAATCAACAAATTTGGCCGCGAAAATAAAAACGAAAGAAATGTCAAACGGTGATAAAATTATTTAATTTTAAGATGAGAATAGAAAATTTCGGGTTTATTTTTCGGGAATGGAGGTGAGTAATTTGTCAGAACATTTTTAAGCACTTTCAGCATTTGCTATGAGTAGTTTATGAAGACATTTTTCAGCGCTTTGGCATTTGGTATGAGTAGTTTATGAGGACATTTTTCAGCACTTTTAGCATTTGGTGTGAGTAGTTTGTGACGACTTTTTTCAGCACTTGACATTTGATGTAAGTAGTTTGTGTGGACTTTTTTCAGAACTTTTGTCATTCGCTGCGAGGTGTTTTTGATGTAAACATTGAGCAGTTTTGTTGCTAGTGCAAAGTATTTTGTGAGCATATAAATGATGATTTGATGCTTTGTTGGAACGAGTCAGATATATTTTCTTATTATGTGGGTATATAATTATAGTCAAAAAAGGGATGATGTATAATGCTTGTGATGAGAAGTGATCATTTTTTTCACACGGCCTGAACAAAATTGAATATTTTTAAGGGCTGTGGCCATTAATGAAAATGCTCACATAAGTACATATAAAATGCTCAGCTGTCTGGTAGGGTAGATACATTGACCAACGAACCTCTATATCTAAATCGGTGAAATGTTCACGATCCTCATCCACGTACTCACGCACTTTCTGTGACGGTACACGCGACAAAGCAGGCGCAATATTGAAGCCGAGCTGCTTTGAGCGCTCCAATACATAACCCCACGATGCCATCTCAATTTCATAGCCACCGTAAATATCTGGATCCCAATGCCTACACAATTTCACAAGTTGCTCGAATGCTTCGATTTCGGTTTGCACGAAACGCATTGCGATGTCATTATAGCCGCCCGTACCGGCCATGCCAGCATGCTGGTGTGCCTCGTGTACGCTTTCACATTCCACATCCCTTACAATAATACAACCACAGATATGGTGCGGCGTTGGCGTGTCACCGCCTTCCGTGGCGGACGTTGTTGTTGCTGGGCAGCGATGTTCGATGGCATAGAACAAACAACGCACTTCATCGTGCGCAGGATCCGGCAGCAGATTGCCACGTGTCGGCACGAATAGCTCCAGTATTATTGTTGTTATATAATTGCACTAAAATTGCACACACAATTTGATATTAGAAAAATATACATTTGCAGTATTTTTTGTGTAACTTTACCTCGACATCGGATTTTGCTTGCTGTAAATTTTCCAAGTTAAGCTTAAAACCGAACGTTGCATCCAAGGTAACCGAGTTCAAGCCGAAGCTGAGCTCATTTGGCGAGGGTGATGCAACAGGCGCTTCGCGCAAGCCCTTCAAAAATGAATTCCGCTGCATGGCATGCAAAGCCAATTGACTTGATATGGTGGAGGAGTCGTTATATGCCGAACGTCGCTGTTCGCTACTCAACATGGACATGTCTTGCTCAGCATTAGTTTCTGCTGCTAAGCTCTCGTTGGATAGCAGAGTTTTGCTTTCGGCACTCACACTGTCCAGCAGTTTTTTGTGCAGCGAGAGCCTTGCTCGTCTTTTGCGCCTAGCACTACGTGCAGCGCTAGAATCCTCTGTGTTGGTATTGGTGGTGGTGGTGGCCTTTTGTGTGTTGCTTCTTGCCTCGATCGCTGGCGTTGGTGGTGTTAGTGTAATGCAGGTGGAGTAATCCAAAATGTCCGCGTCCTCGTCGTGCTCTCCCGCCGCTGTTGTGCCATCATTCAAAACCATTGTCACTTTCTGCCGTCTAACTTTAATCGGACTTTCTTCTTCTGCCAAAAGCACTTCCCCTTTTTTGTTCTGCTGCGACAAGAGTTCGCGCGCTTTCAACCACAACTTTGCATCTTGACGCGTCGGTGCACTCATTTGTGGCACAATCGTCACGGCTTTGGACACTGCAAGGTATTCGCGTATGCGCTGGTCATTACGCAGCGAAGGTGTCGCCAGCGCTGCGCTTGCATTTAGCGCTAACATTTTTTGTCTCCGCCATTCATTTAGGCCCTTCGACTCAACGCCCAGTATACTTTGGAACTCATTTCGGTCATTCAGCTTGTTTCCTATATGCGCGTTGGATTAAGAAAACATTGGCGCTTATTATAATCATACTTACAAAATCATTTTTTTCTGCGCGCACACGAAAATCATTTACCTGGAATGTGTAAAGTAATGTGTCCAATCTCCTTGAGGCTCGTTATGTCATCTGGATCGCTGTAGAAGGGCTTTTGAAATTCGTATTCTGGTATATCGAGTTTTTCACAACCAGCCAAGACTTCCGCGTATGTTGGCGGCAAATTGTGCGCAGTAAGATGCACTAAATCTTGTGTAGCCATCGAATCGCACTTCAATATTGGAGTTTCCTTTTCACTTTCGTGTTCGCCAAACAAATTCAAAGTGTTGCCAATAGATTGTGCCGCGTCAGTCAGCAACTCATTATCTTGTATTGTACGATCTAAATCCTCGCTAAATGATGCATCATAAAAGCTTTGTATATGTAATTCATCCGCATCGTTGCTATCTTCATCTGCATCATGCAGCACTTGCTCAATTTCGTGATTTAATTTGTCGCTGTGAAGTTCGCTAATATTTTCAGGCTTAACATTTGGTGAAGGAATGTTCTCTTTGCTGCTTAGTTGCTCATTTTTCAACATCTTTACACGTTGTACTGCATGAAAACTTCTTCGTAGGCGTTTAGCATTAATCGAAACGGGCGTTGCTTCCTCATCGGAAGCCAAAATTTCATCGTCTTCACTCGAGTTGTGTGCAACGGGAATTGTGTTGTTGTTATGTGCAGCAGGAATTGTGTTGTTGCTGTTGCTTAGCAGCGGCTTTATTTGCTCATCCACTAAACTTGCTTCACTTGTGATCTGCTGCTGGCCAAGTGATATTTTATGTGTCATTTCAGCGTTAAGTAAACGTTCCGGCTGTTTCGCATTTTTTTGCTTTGTCTCCAGTGTATTTCTACAAATTCTTACAACACACTTTCGTACAAGATGATCGTGGGTTTCATTGAAATTCGCGGAGCTTTGATTTTGCACCCTCGTTGGTTTGAAATTGGTAACGTTGGTTGTCGGTGTTGTTTTTCCTTTACTTTCGCTACTTTTCCGCTTTGCGACTTTTCCAATATCAACTGTGCCTTTCGCTATATTCTTGAGTTCAAAAGTGGGCTTTTCTGACATTAGCTTAGTTTCCGGCTCAACTCGCTTTGTGGAATTTTCTTCAATAGCGTAGACTTTTAATACTCGTTCATTTTTTCTACGAGGAGTCAGCTCGCATGTAATATGCGTTCTGTCCATGTCTGCCGTATTTCTAGAGCGTCGTAGCGGAGTACTGCAATCAATGCCGTGCATCTTTTAAGTTCGTATTGACCCTTAATCGATATTTTATAGGTACTTACCGTTTTAATTTTGCTCCACTCAAATCTTTAGTGCAATCCACTGTGCTTGGACTCCAGTCTAGACTTTTCCGTCGTAATGTGGCCAGTGCTAGTTTTTTATTCAAACTTATTTTCGTGCTGAAAAGTTGATACATTGTTAGTTTATTTAAAATAAAAAGAGGTGATAAAATTACCTCTTTTCAGCACAGGAGCCGAGATCTAGATTTCTCAAAACGGAATGACGCACAGGAGTTGCTTCGTTCTTATTCAACAGGGATTCTTAAATAAATTTTGAAACAAATTATTAATCAGTTAATTAATATTTTAAAAATATAAAAACACGCTTGGTCTTATATAATTCGCACTACCGTAAACATCAATATTAGTTAATATGTTGCATACTTTTAGGCTGTGATACATACAGCTAATAAAATCGTGTTAAAAACAACTATTAATCGGGTTACCTACTTTCGCTCGTTTTACAAGTGATTTTCAATGGCAACGGCGCATACTTTGCGCTCACATTTGACTTTGGTGTACGCGGAGATCGCTTCGGTGAGCTATTCGTTCTGTTTGGCGTTTTTGGGGTTCCTGGTGGTGTTTTGACTTTACTATTCTTATTAGTTTCTGTACGTTTTTTTCTTGGCGAAAAATCATTTGCACCGTCCACTTGAGGCAGCTCCGAATCCTTACTTTCATTTGTTAGTGTTGATTGACTCGAAGAAAATTTTAATATGAACTCCTCCATGTCTTCTAAAACGATGGAGAAGTCGTGTAGATTGTCGTTCTCATTTGTTTCCAGCTCGTTGTCACTATCGGCAAGTGTTTGACTCATGGCGACTGCCGCAGACTGTTTGGCCAAGAACTCTGGAGAGGATTCAACTATATAGATGAAATTAAATGTTCGTAAATAATAAAAAAAATCTACTTTTAAACATTTCTACATTACATGCATTATGTGCTTGTGTTAAAGGTGCTAGCGTACTGTCCAAATCAATTTGATTTCCATCCTCCCCATGTTCCTCCAGCTGCTGTAGTATATCCAGCAGTTCTAAATCTTCTGCACATACTGAAAAAAAAAAAAACAAAAAATATAGTACATTACAATTTATTATATACACATGTTTTCAATTTGTGGAACTTGTCCTCACAACTTTCGTTTAATTGCTTCTGTGTGCCAATTGACAATAACTGTTCGTCAGCGACTGTCTCATCCGAGAAAATGCTATCATCATGATCAGCTATTCCCGTGTTAGCAATGGTGTTGTCTGCATCAAATGATACCGAATCATGACGAATAAAGTTGTTGCTCGGCACGTGGCTTTCAATGAAAGAAGCCTCCACTAAGTTCTCATGCTGTGTGCATTCCTCTGGGTAAATTGCATTGCCAATTATTTTCCGCAGATTGAATGTACGCTTCTAAAGTGATGCAAATGGATTAATACAAATATATTTATTTATATGGAAGTGAATATGTATGAATATATGTATTTATGTATCTGAATTACTCTACCTGAACTACGTCAGCCGTTTCAATTAAAGTGCAACTGGCAGAACTTGAATTGATGGATTTGTCACTTTGGCTCTCGCCAATTGTTGCTGATAAATCTAAAGCCATCAATTTGCTTTGCAATACCGTGCGATGGAAGATATCGCTATCTGTTGGCGGCAAATCAGGACGTTCCTGAGACTCTGCTGTCTTAAGAGGTGGTATCTAATAATTACCGCATAAAATATGTATTTTTTTTTACAATTTAAACGGTATCGAATTAAGCACCTTTTCGTTTCCTACGTTTTCAGCCATTTTTTGCCTTCTCAAACGTTCATCATTCCATATAGCTTCTATACCAGGATTTGAATGCACATTGTTGTTATGGCTCCATGTGGCAAGTTGGAAACGGTTTAGAATAAAATTGGATCCAATATCAACTTCAAGAGCGCAGAGTGATTGCTTTGTAGCCACGGTTGTGCTGAGGAATTGAACTGATTGTTTGCACTCAAAAAAGAGTTTATTCACTGCTGCTAAATTTAAAAAAAATAGTATTAATATAAAATAGGAAAATAGATTCTGAAATATCTGTGCTCAAGGCAGAATTGAGATGTAAAATAAAATTGTTTCAAGTTCTGGAGAACGACGTTTCAATGGAAGAGATCAGCTGCGACGCCATTTATTATTATATGTTATATAGGCTTACCTGCAGATTGATCGTTTTCGTTTGATTGGCGAAATTTTACAACCTCCATAGGCACATGAATGAAACTCATGCCATACAAATTATAGTCAATCATAAATTGCAGAATATATGGCACATGTGATTCATACGGATGAAAGTTTTTGCTCATTACAGCACCACCTTGCAGCAAATTGGCTGCACGACGCACAAATCGTGGATTAAACATATAAATCTTAAGAAACTGATGTTCGCTTCGATGATATCCATAAAATGGTCTAAGTGTTTTTTTTTAGGTAAATTAACTACTGTATTTGAGCAATATAAAAATTTATACATTATCTTACATGCCTTTGACCAGCTGCACTTTGAAAACATGCTGTGCATTGGAACAACTTTGCCCCAGCTGTATGTTAATGGCCTTGTCCAAATTAGTGGCAATTTGGTAAACCGCTTTATGTACAGATTCGAATTCCTTCGCCTCATACGGTATGTAAAAATAAGGGAAAACACCATGAATGTGCATGCAAGTTTTATGGCCATCGGAGTTTGAACCAAACACCCTTATAATTGGTACCTTCCATTGAATTCAAATGTTTATATACATGAAATTTTTAGGGAATGTGAAGTGGCTTACCCTTTTGATTTCTCTGCCTCGAAACTCTGAAAAGCGCAGATCCAAGTCCGGTAATGGCTTTTCCATATAGAAGTCAGCCATAACCAATCGCAGCGAGAAGAAATCACTTCCTTCCTTCTTAGTTTCATTCATGTTTGCTGCATTTACAATTTTATGGCGAAATTACACGATAAAACACAAAATTTAAATTTTCATAAACATTGGAGGGGAGCATTTCCGTCAAAAATCTATCGATAACACTGATAAGTCGATTACGAACAGCTGATTACACTGTAAAAAATACATAATAGGCGAGTTCCCGTAGCAGTGATCCAGATCCGGATACAAATTTTGCAAGCAAATGCAACAATTTGGTGATCCTGGTATTTATATGGATCAAAAAAATCTATTACAATCTATACGGATCCGAAATTGATACAGATAAACACCAGGATCACAAAATTCTTGTTGCATTAGCATGCAAACTTCTTATCCCGATCTGGAGCACTGCCACGGGAACTCGGCAAATACTTCACTACATGATTTAAGGACCGTTATAATAATATAATACAATGGCGCTATTATAACTCTGACGAGTTTTATGGCCGAGCTTCTCTCCCAATTCGAGGTGTGCTCCTTTTTGTTTTTCCTACTAATTGGGTGGACCTACAGTTTTATGCCGGCTCCGAACGGCGAATGCATTTTTTGTGAGAAGCTTTTTCATGGCAGAAATACACTCGGAGGGTATGCCGCCCACTGCCGAGAGGTGACCGCTGCTCAAAACGCATAGCACATAACATAGGAATAAGAATTCAACAGACTTGTATGCTGTACTTTGTGCCGCTATGCGTTGACTAATCGTTTACACGGAAAGCCCATTAAACAGATTTCGTATGTGACAGTTCTTAAGGCCGTTGGCAACTTACAATCTGAATTGAGAGGAAGTGTATATGTGTGTGTCGGGTGATTGACGCAAATATCAAAAATTTTTGATTTTCGTCGCCGCGAGCAGATAGCGAGCCGACAACAAGTACGTGTAGCACGACGGCTGCCGATTGCACTAACACACACAAAAAAAATGAAATTTGACTAACTCACTCAAAAAAACACTCAAACTGACAATCCAGATTCTAAGTTGCCAAAATTTTCACTAGCTGAAATTATTTGCTGCCAAAGTAAGAAACAAACGTTGAAAAAATAAACAAACGAATACTTTTGATTTTTACTTTTGAAATTTTCTGAATTTTTTAAATAGAAATAACGAAAATTAAATGTTTTTTTAATTTTTTTGTATATCACCTGTTGTACTATAACGGCCTTATTCCGGTGTGGTAACATAATTTACTTTACAGGTTAAATAAAGAATCTGGTACTTTAAACACTCTTTTCGTATTCTGGCAGCAGAAAATTAAGTTACCACCTCAATACGTGGTAACATTTTGTTACCATTTTCAGCCCGATTCCATTCCGTTCGTATGGAAATGCTTTGACAGCGTTACCATTTGTGCCAGAATACCAATTGAAAAGACGGTAACAATTTTCAGCAACATAAATTACCAGTAAAGTAATTTTCCGGTAACGCTCGGAATAGCAGTGTAAAAGATCGTTTAAGATCTTATTGTACTAATTTAAATAAATATCGAAATGAAATGAAAAAATAACCCTTTATGAGGTGGGTTTTGTCGAAGGCTGGGGTAATGCTCAGCCTGTCCAAGGTCGAGTAGAAGTCCCACAAACTCCCACTAAATAAAGAACACAGTATCAAGGCAGATCTAGGAAGGTAGGCCCGGTGGCGAATTCAGAAACTATTTTTTTTATATGCAAAGGTAGAGTGTAATGTCAAAATCCAAGCGAATTCACATCATGGCCAATAGGGATGGACGAGGCCCAAGCGAATTCATTAATTTTGACATTACACTCTACCGATTACACTAACAAAATACATGGGGAATTTCTCAATTCGCCACCGGGCCTACCTTCCTAGATCTGCCTTGCACAGTATCTATGTGTTAAAATCGAACACACACACACACCGCTTGCGATATGGATGGGCTAACAGCTTTCCGTCACGAGAGAGATAGGGGGAGAGTGGCTAGCAGCGGTCGGATGAATCGGGAGAGTGGCTAGCAGCGGTCGGATGAATCGGGAGAGTAGCTAGCAGCGGTCGGATGAATCGGGAGAGGAGCTAGCAGCGATCAGATGAATCGGGAGAGTAGCCAGCAGCGGACGAATGAATCGGTAGAGTAAGAGAGAGCAGCCAGCAGCGGTCGTACGACGGAGAGGTGCAGTCGGCGTCCTGAAGTGTCGGTAGTATATGGTCGGTATTGTTACCTCTCTTCCTTAGCAGCTCGGTTGGATTCGCAAACCTGTGGAAACTGCGGAGACTCGATTACCTATTTGACTCCTCCGCTGGACACCACCGCTCTCCCTGGTTGCCTAACCTGAAGGCATCAGGAGAGCGGAGTTGTACCGGCTGAGACTCCGTGGATCGACCCGTGAGCAGGGGGAAAACGCAACTTATTGTCTCCCAATGCTCACGCTTCGTTTCACGGACGGAGCCTTGGCCGAGCGGGGGAGTATCAGAAGAGCAGCGGCCCGCCATCACTCAACTGGTACGCCCGCGAGATGATCCCGCATGCGTCTCATTTAAGTGAAGGATGACCGATACCAATGACGGCATCTCCTCGCCTTGGCCAATCCAAAAAAGCCTGGCTCCTCTGCATCCATGATCTGTGGTCATGGAAGCGGCGCAGCCCAACGCCAAGCCAGGGCTAAGTGGAGGGGTTGAAGTGTCAGAAGAGCAGCGGCCCGCCCTCACTCAACTGGTACGCCCGCGAGATGATCCCGCATGCGTCTCAGCTAAGCAAAGGATGACCGACACCACTGACGGCCTCCTCCACCCAGGCTAGCTAGCCAGAACCAATGTCTTTGCAGACATGTGTTCCCGCCGGCTTACCTGCGGAGACTGACTTGAGTGTGCCAGTTACGGCGCTTTTATATGTCCGCTGCGTTATACTATGTTCATGCTGGATTTGAAACGCAACATTTTGCATTTTCGAAGATGGCTTTTCGAAAAGTGTTCATGCTGCCGCGTTTTGTAAATGCGCATTTGAGAAGTTCGAAACAAACGGAGCTAATATCCCAGATTACGCAATCAGATGTTGAGGTTTATTTTTTTGTTTTGTCTAATTAAAAAAATAGAACAAGAATTTGCAAAATATGTAATAATATAATACACTAATTTTGCAAACCAAACGTACCAACCGCTTTGGTATTAATTTTGATCTCTGTTTTGTTTACTTTCGTTCATTACATGTAGAGTGACGTCATCATGGAGCTCGTGTGCCCATGCTCATGCTGCTCTATATGCGTAATCTTGTAGGTATTTCGTTCTTGAATGCCAGAGTGTTGCCACTATTTTTCATTCGAATGGGAAATTTTTTCGAAGATTTCAGGGTTGCTTTCTGCGTTAGCATTCAAAACGCAAAAAAATAGTTGCGTTAAGTTTCATTTTGGTGGTGGCATTTGTATGGAGAAATGTAACATTTAATGTTGCGTTTTGGACTAAACGCAAAAATGCCTCCGAAACGCAAAACGCAGGCTCACCATGAACATGCTATTAGGCTGTCTGAGAATTGACGTATATCTGTGTAACCTAAATCAAACGCACGCCGTCAATTTACTGTCAAAAATTTCTCATGCCCATACAACTTGTATGGGAGTAACCGAAATTGAACGGCGTGCGTAAAAAGCAAATTCGACGCCCAATTTTTGTTTTGCGTGACAGTTGAAATTAAGCATTGTGGGTGATTGTTTGCAAAAAAATTGACACTTGCTTTTGATATCGTGTCTGTTAGGTACATATTCCACAAAATAACAAGATTTTCTCTGATTTTCTGTATTTTTCTATTTCTTTATCTGAACACGCACGCAAGTCAATTACGGTTCAACGCATATGAAAAATTTGCGTGCGTGCGTTAAATTGACGACTTGCGTTTGATTTAGGTTACACAGTATCTTGCATGCGTAACAATTGCAGTAGCCATGGGTAATGGCGCAATTTTTTTGGCGCTGATACAATAACTCCAGCGCCAGTTGTGGCGCCAACTCACGGTACTGGCGCAATAACACCTTTAGCGCAATTGTCATGGAATAATCGATAAATAACATTTTTCGCTTGTTACTGTTCACCATCCCCGTTTTATTTCTTTTGGCGCAATTCTGCTTACATATACGAGGGCACAATTAATTAAAATTTTCATAATCATTTGGAAACATATTCCGTATATTTGTGAAAATATGCTGGAAATTAGAGTCACATAGATCACTATCAAGCATACATAATTGTGACGGTGTCATACGTATACATATACTATGGTGCTGTTATTGGCGTTGTGGTTGCGCCATTTTACACTAGCGCTATATTGGTGCTGGTGTTAGCGCACGAAATTGAGTCGGTTTTATATTACAAAATTGAGTTGGCGCAATATTGAGTTGGCGCTATAATGAGTTGGCGCATTTCCCAAATCGGAGTTAGCGCAATAACGCCAGGGTTGGTGTTAGCGCAATTGCGCCGCGCAGCGCAGTGTTACCCATGCCTAAATTGCAGTGCGACCGAACAAGTGAAACACTGCTGGTGGTTGATGCTAGCCAGCATAGTTGTTGGTATGTATGTATGTATATTATTAGCACAAGTGTTATTGTTGTTATGCTGATCATCGGCTGGCATGCAGGTGTTATTGCTATTGTTTGCGTTTGCTTGCAAATGTTATTGCTGTTGTATGTGTTTGCTCGCAAATGTTATTGCTGTTGTACTGGCATGCAGGTATACTTAGTGGTAGTGTATAGCGGGGGGGAGTAATATTATTGTAATGTAACATTACACCTTAACAGTCAAAAATAGCATTCAAATTATTAATCGCTGATTTTTACTAATTTTCCGTTTCTTGATTTTCTGTTCGTTTCGCTCTTTATGAGCACAATTCTTTCCGTTTTGCTCACTTGACAGCTAGCTGCTAGTTTAATAAGAAACAAACCTATTCTTTGCAAATACGGCTATCGTTACGTTTCAATCAAATATTTGTGGGTTATTGGATATATGTACATATCGAATCCAACAGCGGACTATTATGAAATGCTTGAATCAGTTTCATTACCTCCTCAATATGAACCATGAATATAGCAAGGCTGCACAACGATATCAACAAAAATATTTTGTTTTGTTGAATATCAAATAAAAATTAACAAAAAAATTTTGTTTTGTTGAATATCAAATAAAAATTATTGAAATTATTTCGTTTCGTTGATTATCAAAAAAAAAATTATCAAAATTATTTTGTTTCGTTGATTATCAAAAACAAAATAATAATAAAAATTTGTTTCGAGCTTACGGCTTCATTTTACTTTGAATTTTTATTAACGTTATTTTTTTTGATAATTTTTTTTGTTGGCTACCGAAACAAAATTTTTTCAATATTTGTTTTTTGATAATCAACAAAACGAAATTTTTTTTCATACTTTTTTTTGATAATTATCAAAACAGTATTTTTTTTGTTCAGCACTTAATGTTAAAATTTTTCAAAGTTGAATTGAAAACAAAATATTTTTTCGGTTATTGATAAAAAATAACGTTAATGTGCAGCCCTGGAATATAGCCTCTTAATTTTTTTTATAACTAACCCATCCAACGACACACTGAATTGGCTCAAACATTTCTTTAATTCAATATAATATTTTATTAAGTTAATTTCTTTTAATAATTAATAGTTAAAGTGTTTTTTCCAAGTTCATACACTAGAACAAGTGTACTCTTGCAATGTGCAGCATAATTCAGCTTTAAGGTTTTGGTTTTTTCATTATTTGTTTTTTTTTTTTTCAATAGGTGTATGTATGTATGTATGTATTTTAATAATTTATCATACCATCACTTGCACTTAAAATGTTTCAATATTCCCATAAAGATTGGTGTGAAATCTTATTATTTTTTTTTTGTTTTATAGTGCTAAGGCAGAAATAGTTTTGAAATAAAAATTAAATATGTATTATCTAGTATATCTAAGGTAAGTTTAAAAATTTCCATTGGGTAGAATGCATATCGGTAGTAAAACGATTAAATATTTGTTTGGTAATGAAAATGTAACACTAAACAAAAAAATCCGCCATGTACCCATATCTTGACATTTGAATGCATGTACTGCATGTATTTTTATTTGTAATGCATGTAAGTATAGATGTTAATTAAGTACAGCTTATTTAAGTGTTCCACAAATGTGCAGGAAACTTATCTATATTTGCTACAATTTGTTAAATCTTTATCTAATTCCATTTGCGTAAAGAAGAAATATTATGGTTCTTATGCATGCTTTTTTTTTTGTTTGGTTTTAAAACAGATTTCATCACACATGTATGTATGTATGTATTTATGTACCACTTCAGCGCATATGTTAATTACAATTTATCCACTATAAAGTAACAAAAGCTAAAAAGATGTTAGGTAGTTTATTTTTTATTTTTTATATTTGTATTCAAGTTTTTATATGTATTTCATAAAATATTGCAAGAGTTTTAGCTATTGCGAGTCTTTTCTCAACCCATAGTGCGTTTCTGTAACATAACTCGTTCAATGTTCTCGATTGAAATTCTCGATTAAACATCACTCGTTATGTTTCTGCAAGAACATCCGTTATTTAAAACGAATGAATTCTCGCCACAATTTTTAGCTGTTGACAAAATTTCGGCCGAATCGGACATCACTGTAACGGATTTTGTTTTAGAAACGAGCTACTCTTTGCTGATTCATTTCCAATTATAAAGCTTAATCTTATTGAAGTTATACAAACGTATTTCTTAAAAAAGGATACAAATTATGTATTGATGTAAGTCTTAGCACACTTTACATTCGAGTTGATAAGAATTATTCGAATGAGTTTTTCAATCTTTTAAAATAGCCCCATTCTAGCCACATTTTTTCCTTCAAAAGGTTTGGAAAAAATATCACTTTAGTGACGACTATTTTTGCGTATTTGACTAGCCTTTGGCGCAAGCCAATAATTGAATTTTGTATTTGCTGAAAATCACATGCATTTCACATTTAAAGTGATGTCAATCTTTTATGCCAGTTCGTTCAAATGAAAGCGTTATTTTGACATATCAGTAAACGATTTGTATAAGTGTTTAGATAAGCCTGGTGGCATGTACTTATGTACAATGGCATGTATACACATTTTTTACAATATTGATGAAAACGCCAGTAAATGATAATTTTAAATGGTTGTCTACTTATATCAGACCTGTTAAATTCCGATTAGGATTACTAATCAATTAAATTGTTTTGTTTTTTAATTGGTAATCATTATTTTAATTCTTTTCTGAAAAAAAGTAATTTTAATGATTACCATTAAAAAAAATCAAAAAAAATCAAAAATAATCATAAAAAATCAAAAATAATCAAAATAATTTTTTTGATTGTTTTTGATTATTTTTGATTTTTTATGGTTATTTTTGATTTTTTATGATTTTTTTTTGATTTTTTTTTTATTTTGTTTGATTTTTTTCAATATTGTTGTAAAGAAATTTCGATACGCATGCACATAAGTATTCAGGTAGGCATGTATGTTTGGTCAGAGAGGCATAAAGTTTGTTTGTACAAATGTATGTGAACGCATATTAAAGTACGTAACCCTGCAGTAAATATGGGGACAGGTGTATCCAAGTCATTGTGTATTCTACAGCGACAACTGCACTAATTAAAATGTCGACAAATTTAGAAGTACAAAATTTGTATAGACCTTGGCCCGTTCGAAGCTTTTCGTACTAGATACGGATACAAACCCTTCCTACACCTGGGTAAGATTCATTTCTAGGTTCAGTATAAGGACAGGGAAGAGCGAATAAAGAATTCTGATTATGATAGAGATTATCTTTACATAAATCTATTTGCAACATAGCAAATCGTCTACTGCTTTATTATGTAGTAGGCATGCGAAGACGAATACAAATTCCCAAATAATCCTATTTGAGGAACAATGTCGGAACGTAAGTACGTAATATTTCTGCCTTTTAAAAGAATACAATAGGGCAATAACTAGGGCTGAAACGGTATGGCGTATGATGAACAATAAATACAACTTATATGAAATTAAGAATTTTTCCTTTTTTGAAAAAATTGATGAAGTGTGAAACAGACAAAGGAAATACAACTGTGCTAATGGAGGAAGAGGAATACACCGCAAAAACAGGTCAACTAATCAAAGAAATGGGCTGCGGAGTGATGAGAAAAGACCCAACGGAAGAATACCAAATGGCAATAAAGCGTGCAATAAAACAAGCGAAAAATATAAGAGACAGCAAAGTAGCCTACACTCTCACAGCAATGAATCCATCTGCCCCATCACTGCTCGCACTACCTAAAATCCACAAAACAGGAACACCTATGCGACCAATAGTAAACCATAAATCGGCACCAGGATATAGACTTTCTAAATATGCTACTAGCCGAGAAACTAGACCTGTCCAATAAACACGCAATCAAAAACACAACGGAACTAGTCAACAATCTGAGAATTCTGAACGTACCCAAGGACCCAAAACAGGTATCACTTTACGTGAAGGATCTATACCCCTCGATACCAAAGACAGAAATACTAAAAGCTCTAATTAAAATACTGACAGAGAAAACGAACAAAGACATTGCAACAGAGATCGTAAATACGCTGAAAATAACCCTGGACCAGAATTATTTCAAATTTGGCAATAAAATATACAGACAAACTCACGGAAAATGCAGAAGGAGGCATGACAGATCCACCAAAATATAACCGCTATGATGAGGATCATGAGCTGAGTCGTTTGTATAAGCGCAAACTAATCCCTTTTGAGATATCTACTTGAAATTTGGTACTTGGGTGACTTCTTAAGAGAAATTGGACCACTATAACATATAGGTCCCATACAACGGATTGTTCAGATATAGACATTTTGGATTATAACATCTCCATAAATAACACACATAATTCACTGTATAAATTAATGAAAATCAGACTATGTATCGCTTCTTTTCCTCATTCATGAATGTCATAAAGTCTCGATACAGTCGAAGACAGCGCAATATTATTACTAAAATGTTTGATTTGGCCACTTTAAACAATTTTTCATAAAGATAAATAATTAGATATAAACGTGCATCGTACCATGTACGGTCAATGACAAATTAACAATAATTCCAAGCTTGTAAGATATGTATAAATGTGTATGCCTCTCTGCACAAATATACGAGGAGGAAGCATATAGAGCCTTTATCCTGTTAGTGTGGGACTTTAACCGCACTACACCACCTACGCTCATCGTATCGAACCACCCGGTACTACCATCAAGCTACCGTCGGGAGTCTGCCTTAAAAGGCTATATACATACCTGCATACGTACAAATGTGCATATTTCTTTAAACCATATTGATAAAAATTTAAAAAAATCAAAAAAAATCATAAAAAATCAAAAAAAATCATAAATAATCAAAAACAATCAAAATAATTTTTTTTTGATTATTTTTGATTTTTTATTATTTTTCTTTTTTTTTTGATTTTTTATGATTTTTTTTAATGGTAATTGCAAAATAATCATTAAAATTTGAAAACAATGGGTAATCAATCATTAAATGGACAGTTGAAAAAATAATCAATCCAGCCGGTAATCATTACGATTAATAATCATTATTTAACAGGTTTGACTTGTATGAAACACATATTTATTGATATTCACTTTTTACTCATCATGCAATTGGAAGCAAGTGATTATGCTCAATTTATTGATTATCAAATCAAATTTTTAGTTTATTTACTATATTTTTATTTGTTTTGTGACTTTTTAAGTAATTGCAATGCCCCAACGGCTGAGTGAAAAGTATAAGAAAAATTAATCGTACTAAAAACAATAATAGAATTATAATAGGTCGATATAAGACGTTACTTTGACTTTTAACTAAACACTTCATAAGAACACTTAGCATGTTATTAAATTAGTCTTTTATGAAGTGCATGTACATATGTATGTATTTCCATACGTGTGTTTTTTTTTTCTTTTAATATGGCATTCATTACTGTTAAAAAACGGTTTTAAACGTCTACAACCATTTTTTTGTGTATATCGGTGTTGCCGACTACAGAACAAAACTCATCAAAAGATATTTTACCATCCTCATCCTTGTCGGCGAAGCAAATAGTTTTATCCACAATTTGTTGAAGTTGGGTGTCCTTCAAATTGTTTCCGACCATCATTTTCAAAACCTGAAATACATATATCAACAAAAACACATAAGAGAGACGCCACGGTAAAAAAAAGGTTTCTATTTACTTGAAATAGTTCGCCATTTGATATGTAGCCATCATTATCCATGTCGTAAATACGAAAAGCGAAGCGTAATTTGGATAGTTTGTCACCTTTAACGCTAAACTGTGACACTCCTTGTATGAATTCTTTGAAATCGACTTCTCCATTGCCGTCCGCGTCGAATATATCAATGACCCGTTGAACTAATGGATTTTGCTGCAATTCCGGCAATGACATAAATTCATCCACACTCAGTGCTCCTGAATTATCCAGATCGAGCTTGCGGAAACGCTTGCCTAAACGTCGAATCTCATCGGCATCAACTATAATATGAAAATCGTAATATGAATTACCTTAAATATGTGTAACTCAACGCAATGATGTGCAAAAATAAAAATGATAAAAATTTGTTTACTGTCCCGGTCTAAGCAAGCTAATACAGTATCATATTTTTACACTATGTTTAATACTTACAGTTGGAGCACATCTCCATTGGTAAAGAGGTTTCATTTCCCTAAAAAATTGATAGAAGAAGCAAATTTTAGTCTGTTCACGAAATCAAATTTTTTATAGAAAACTAGTGTAAACCAAAATAATCCAAAGAAAAACACAGATTTAAACACGGTTAACTAGTAAGTACCATTGCTGCTGCACTTTTCAAAGCTTTGGCAGTATATGAATGTACATATGTACATACATCCAGCACATGAGCACAAATGTGCGTGTTTTTATAAATATATTTGTACTTGCGCTCTGCAGGTGGCTGCTACTGTTGCTAATCTACATGTATTATAATTGCTTGACAAGCGAAGCATTCACTTCATAGCCTTGGAAACTCTAGGCTACTCCGGAAGTGGGTATATATAATGCAGCTAAAAAAAATTAGATTTCTGCCACCAGCAACCAATTTGCCTGTTTAACAGTTTCGAATAATAAAATTTTGCACGTATTTAATGCATATGTACCTATGGATGTAGGTATGCCCGTGCATTTGTACATAAGTGTGTATACTTGTCCAAACCATCAAGTAATAAAATACCATAATTTCAATATATGTATGTACATACATACGATATAAGCAAATAAAATTAAAAGCAAAATTTACCATTTTTCTACTGACTTATGTTTACCACAATGTAAGGATTCTAATTGGATGTAGATACGCCGTTTCCAATTGGAAAACTTTTTAGTTCTTGGTTATTTTGTTGTCTTATATCACTTTTTTCTGCTTGTTTGCTTTTCACTTCTTGCAGAGTTTAATGTTAAACTGCATATACTAATGTTTAACAATTATTTTTAAGATTTTTCAACAATTTTCTGCATTTATTTCTATATTTTGTTAAAAATGCCTAGACTTTCTGCTATTAAAAAATTCACAATCGTTCCATATGCAGTTATACACACAGATTAGTGTTGCCCAATTTTAATATTTCCCTAATGGTCGAGTTTACGCCAAAATCAAAATTAACGTGGTCAAATACCCTCATTTATCGATTTTTACACTCCGTGAGAGGTAGGCTTTGGTATCCAGGTGGCTTTGGTGTCATGGTGTTTTTTTTTTGTTCTTTGGTGTTTTGTTAGGTTCGTTTATAATTGTCATATATTTTATAGAATGTATTATGTATATAAATAGTAACTGATTAGGGTGGTGCATGGGGTTGTGGACGGTTCAAACTGAGCATGTCGGTCCGCGGCTTCATCAAAAATTTTTTTTTGGTGTTTTTTTTTTTTAATTACGATAAAATAACAAAATTTTATAAAAAAAATATCTCAGATTATCCGATTTGAGTTATACGATAAATAGGTTCCCAATGGGTTTTTACTGAGTTTAGGTAAGCTCACCCTAATAAAGTTTGTATACGTTTTTGGCAAATGTAAACTGATTCGGTGTCATGCCTATATGACACTACGTTTTTTCTCTGGTATTATTGCTTTGAAAACCTCACCGAAATTCAAAATACCAGAAAAATTATTCTGTAGGTTGAAAAGAGACAAATACTCCCTCAAAAACAGCGCCACTTATTTGTGGTTTGGTTTAAAAAAAACAGGAAGCAAATGTATGAAAATCATTTAGAAGGTGTTTCAGAGGATATTTTTCACTCTGATTGTATTATATGAGTACTTTATGCAAATTATCCTGTGAGACTGATTTTTGTCTTATAATAATACGACAGCCACGTAGGTTTCACAAAAATACTATGAATTATGCAAAACTGTGGTTCTTGATCTATTCAAGGCAGATCTAGGAAGGTAGGCTCGGTGGCCAATTCAGAAACTACTTCTTTTTATTTACAAAGGTAGAGTGTAATGTCAAAATCAAAACGAATTCATATCATGACCAATAGGAATAGGCGAGTTCCAAGCGAATTCAGATTTTAACTAAGGCGAATTATCATTTTGACATTACACTCTACCAATTACAATAACAAAATACATGGGAAATTTCTGAATTCGCCACCGAGCCTACCTTCCTAGATCTGCCTTGGATCTATTCACATAATCTATAAAATTTTTATGAAATTAATCATACCAACAGTCTGCTTATAAGTACTCAAAAGGCGAGTTCCCGTGGCAGTGATCCAGATCCGGATACAAATTTTGCAAGCAAATGCAACAACAATTTGGTGATCCTGGTATTTATATGGATCAAAAAAATCTATTACAATCTATACGGATCCGAAATTGATACAGATAAACACCAGGATCACCAAATTCTTGTTGCATTTGCATGCAAACTTCTTATCCCGATCTGGATCACTGCCACGGGAACTCGGCAAAAGGTTTAAGATCTTATAAGACCACGCCAGAGTTATATTGGCCGCGGCAACCTTTTCCTAATCGGGGTCTTTACCAAGTAATCTATATGGTCGTATATAAGAAGGGAAAATTTTCCAACAGTCTACCACGCGTTGAAAAAAAGGACTTGTCGGGCGTTGTAGAGGAGGTCCTGCTTATTCAAAATCCAAAGTCCCGTCGACCGGAGATATTTGTCAGTTGTAAAATTTACAAAACAAAACCCCAAAACTGTGCAGTATTACCGTATGAAGACACTTATAAAAACACGCACTATGTATATTTGTGTGCAGAACACCTTTTTGCGTTGGCGGCCTTCGGCCGCGCTTCAAAAAAATAACCCTCAGCCGGCAGAATTCTCTTTCTGGGGTAACATCTATGGACCCATCCATCTACCAATAAACTACCAACAAATATCTCATGAACTATAAGCCTCCGGCAGGTTTTGATTTTAGTTTTGAGATCTGTGAGAGGCCCTCTACCTCCCTGAAAAAGAAATTTTTCTCGGACCGTGGTTCCTTAATCTAAGGCCTACCCTATTGGTAGACAGATGGAAATCTGAGCCTATAAGAATGTCAACAGAAAAAACGCCAGCGAACATATAAACGAATACACACGCTATTTCCGCGAATAACACGAGCAAGAGTGCGAAATCAAAACAAAAATAAAATATCCTTTCTCTTGCGTCTACCATTTTAAATAATTTGGTCATGATAGGGTTTAGCGCTGTCACGTTAGTCTCGGCGCTAGCGTAATATAGCGGCGCCGTGCAGTGTTACCCATGCGTAACTGAAATGCTTAGCTCATAATAGGCGAGTTCCCGTGGCAGTGATCCAGATCGGGATAAGAAGTTTGCATGCAAATGCAACAACAATTTGGTGATCCTGGTATTTATATGGATCAAAAAAATCTATTACAATCTATACGGATCCGAAATTGATACAGATAAACACCAGGATCACAAAATTCGTGTTGCATTTGCATGCAAACTTCTTATCCCGATCTGGATCACTGCCACGGGAACTCGGCAAATAGTACCATGAAAAAGCAACCTTGCGGAATCACCTGTTCCGCATAAAAAAAAATTGAAAAAAGTTCTGGTATTGCAAAACACTACGAATATTGCAAAAAATACGTTGGTTTACAAGCAATTTATGCATCGGAATATTACACTTTTAGGGAGAAATACCGTTAGTTTCACCTAATTGCACTAAAATAACAATACTGCATATAGAGTGGAGAAAGCGTTTTTATTCCAATTGCTTTGTGGTTGTCCAGACTTTCCCAAACATATTTACCAAATCGGATTTGTACACATCCGTATATAGAGCACATAATGGATAGCCGGTCACCGAGTTTTGTATCTGATGATAATGGTTTACCATCTGCATCGGCCTGTAGGGTGAAAATGAGTCCCAGAAAAACCCAAGACAGCTCTGGAACAGTGGCGCAGCTCGCCGAAGTAGAGAATTTGTCATATGAGATTTGTCGATATTCCAGCTTTTCCACCAACTACTTTCCTGAGTAAGTGATATGGCACACATAAAAAATTGTTCCTGTTTATTGGCGCAATGATTCATGGAGATTACTGAATTTACACTGCATTATTTATGTATATATTTATGTAGATGTATATGCCAATTTGCATAATTTTGGTGCCCCTGTGCATGTTTTTCCTCATTTTTGCTATTTACGATACAAATGGGATACGTTTTATCGCACAAAATAAAATGAGAAAAAAATAAATTGGCATATACGCTTCCATGTGTACAAAAACACGCATATACATCAGTTTCCCAGCACAGTATATGCATATACAATGGCCACTGATTGGCAGAGTTCATACAAATATGCGTACATATGTAAATATGACTGTTTTGCAAGCAAATGCATAAATATTTATTCGGTTTCTCACTTTGCTGTCGCTACAGAATAGCTTAATATATGACTACTTAACGAACTTTAGGCTGAGCTTATCCGATTAGTGATGACGTAGTCCTTAATTTTGGACGAACTTACTCCAAAGGGTAATTCCAAGGCGAATTAATGTTTTACCTACACTCCGAAGACCGCCTTTAAAAAATTAATAAATATTTTGTCTATAACATGGTTTTTTCCAATTTTTGTTTCCTTCTTTGTTTGTGATCCAAATTCAAATTTTAATGTGTAAACTTCTCAACTTTTTTTCAAGGAATATACTTGTAGATTGCCCAAGTGATCAATCCTCGCGCTGGTCAGCGCATACCAACAAACCACCTCAATATCTCACCTTGAAATTGAAACGACCCGCGATAGTTAAAAGGATAAAATTCGGAAAATTTGAAAAGTCGCATGTTTGCAATATAAAAAAGTTTCGGATTTTCGGTGGTCTGGATGAGGAACGCATGGTCTTACTCTTGGAAGGGTGAGATCTTAAAATTTAAATAAAACCGAGATATATAATTTTTTTTAACTTGTTCTTAGCGGATTGAGAAATGATAATATACCAGAAGTATTCAATTTACGCTGCAAGACTGAAGACGGTTCCGAAGAACTGCCTATTTTATATGTGAAAATTGTACCGATACTTTCATGGGGTCCAACATTTAATTTTAGCATATGGTATATAGAATTGCATGGACAGGATGATCCAATGTACACCAGCCAAAGCTTGAAACACTACAACATGGTATAAACAATGTTAAAGCGCTTATAACATATGGCAAACGATAATTCAATACCTTCTTTTCTTTTTATAAAGTTACGTGAAGTGGAAATCGTTAAATTATGCCTAAAACATTTCCGTCAGCAAGGGTATGATGTCGCTTTTAAAGCGCTGCAGGAACAAACTCACGTACAGCTCGAACATACGCTGATTAGTGAGTTACACAAGTGTCTTGTGGTAAATGGAGATTTCGAGAAGGCAGAACAATTCATAGCCGAATGTGTCAATGAAGGTTTAATAGACGCATACCTAAGCCGGCAAGATTATAAGCACACTTGGCGCATGCAACATACTCAAAGCAGTTTCGAGCCAGGTGAGCTGCAATCATAAATACACTTGCGTTCACCATTTAAGATGTAATTAGAAATTGTTTGAAAAATGCTTTACATTCATTGTGTTTAAGGAACTCGCGGTGGTCATCAGTTGCTTGTGGATACGAAGCGAAGTTTGGTGTATTTGTATGGTGGCTGGGACGGCTATCGTGACCTCAGTGATTTGTGGGTATTCGATATAACAAAAAACAGTTGGTCACTACTGTTCGAGCAAACTGAACTATTTAATGGACCCACGCCACGCTCCTGTCACAAAATGGTTTTCGATTCAGTTAGTGAAAATATTTTCATGTTAGGCCGCTATTTGGATAACTCCATTCGCACCACCGATTATATAAAGGTGTGTGCGTATTTTGACATATACATAAGTATAAAATTCTGAGTAAACTTAAATTTTTTTAATTCAATTTTGTTACCTTCAGAGCGACTTCTTCCTTTACGATACACGTGCACAAACCTGGCTGCAAATATGCGACGACACAAGTCAAGTCGGTGGGCCGCATCTCGTCTACGATCACCAAATGTGCATTGACAGCGATAAGCGCACAATTTACGTGTTCGGCGGAAAGATATTAACGCCACGCAGTGTTTCGAATACCACAACAAACGAACCCGAATATTCGGGGCTCTTCTCCTATCACATTGCGACAAACACTTGGACACAAATACTGGTTGATTGTCATCATCCAACTGCCGCGCAACCCGATGTACTGTCAATTAAATCGCGCATAACACATTGCATGGTCTTTCATACGGTACAGATAGAAGATCTACTATTCTTGTTTTTATCATGTTACTCATAATCCTTCTTTTCAACTCCACAATGCATAGAAAAATCGTAAGTTGTACATTTATGGAGGGCAGCGAGGTAAGGAGGACATCGACGACTTCATCACTTTCGATGTGGATACGCAAGCTATCGCTGTGCTTAATAGAGATCATAATGCATGTGGTGGTGGTGCGGCTGGCGGTGGCGGCGCATGTAATCAAAGCGGCGGCGGTGGTGGTAACGATGTGAAAAATGAGCCATCGCCCGGCTACACGTTACGTGCCACCATCGATTGCGATCGCGATGAGATTTATGTATTCTCCAGTTTGAGCAAATTGAAGGATCGTCGTGACATTCAACATCTTGATGCTTCCAATTCCTTTTGGGTGTATTCGCTCAAGACATTCACATGGTCTCGCATTTATGCGTGTCGTTATAATGCCGCCGACGCTGTAAATGTCCCGACGAAAAGTGATACGCACGAGCCGTGTCCACGTTATGCGCATCAACTGGTCTATGATGATGAAGCCAAGGTGGGACAACATGCGCACTCATTCACACTGCATAATGAAACAATAACGACAACATGTGTGTATGTATGTAATTGTCTTTATATAATTTCTAGAAACATTATCTTTTTGGCGGTAATCCGGGAAAGTCCACGAGACCACAAATGCGTTTGGATGATTTTTGGACACTCGAATTGGAAAAGTATACTTGAAAATTTTGTATTTAAACTTAACAATTGTATGTTTGTATGTATGCATGTTGTAAATTTATATTTAAGGCCCAAACGGAGTGAAGTGTTGATGCACTGCCGCTATCTTGTGCGTAAATTGCATTACGAAGAAATGGTGCGCATCGATGCGCTGAAGGCAATGCAATATTTGCGCCATGGTGTTGCGGAAGTTATTGATCATTCGAATCCGGAACAACTGAATAATGTAAAAATCTGCATGACAATGCAAAAAACATTCGAAGCTTGTAAAATATTTAAATTTCTTGCCATTTCTTTCAGTTTCACAAATTGGCTTCGCTGCTGTTTCGTTCGGACGACAGTAGCAGTCAAGTGGGGTGGTCGCCGTTGACCACACCACCATTGGGTAAAACATTGAAAATTGATAGCGGCGTGCAGGTGGAAAGTAACGAAATTGAATCAAGCGAAAGCGCTGAAAAGCATAAGCGCAATGATGGTACGTTCAACTGGCCAAGTGTTTGCTGCTTTTAAAAGAATTCTACAAAAAAAGGTTATTTATATTATTTATATTTAAGATTACACAAACAAGCTGGCAGCTGGTGTACAGACGGATTTCACAAATCCCACCGAAGACTTATCGATGGAGTCATGCGATAGCAATGCAACGGCCTCCTCGGTGTCGGCCACTTCGGATTCGGCGGTCTCCAGCGCTGGCTGTTCACTGATTCAAAGTCGTCGGAATAGCGGTAAACGCGTGCACTACGATCAGCATGTGCAAGAGGTGCGCAGACGTCGCGCTTTTCTCTTCAATCAAATAGTGAAGCTAATGCCGGCCAGCATGGTGCAGCCCGAACGCAATCTAAGCGATTTTGTTGTCATATAAATTAACTTATCGAAGAATCGTTTTTAGTGTTTTTGTTTATTATTATTATTATTTTTTTGTTTATTTTAGTTTTGATAGGCAGACGACTTGCGCTCTTGCGTGTCTTAAAAGGCGCGCAGCAATTCTATTTCTGTAAATGTAAAACTCAATATTTCATTTGTAAAAAGCAAAAAAAATACTTAAAATCAAGATGAACTGCGCCAAACAAACAGCAAATCTTCAAGTCCTTAACGAAACTATGAAATAATTTTATTGTCAATTAAAAATTTGTGTATGCTAAGGCGTATTTAATTAACCATTGGCAAGATTCGTTGTAAAAAGCTTCCATAATTCAGCATTTTGTTTTGTTTTGTAAACTTTTTGTTGTCGTTAATATTGTGTGCTGTGAAGGTCATATGTATAACTAATGGTCACAAAAAAAAAAATATGGAGAAAAAACCCTGAGATTCGCGCTGTTCATATTTGTCTGTCAATAATTAAATAGTACTGATTTTTATTATACAAAACATACCTACATACATACATAAATTATACGCATTGCATTAATCTTAAGCGAAAATATTACAATAAAATAAAATATGAAAATCAATTTGTTAAGAGAAATCAATGTTGGCAATTTCTTAGTGTTCCCTCATATCAGAAAGGTGTCGAAAGGTGAAGAACTTGGTTTTGGGCTCTGGTGAATCACTGTGTGGACGCATGTAAAGGATTTTATCGAATTTACAACTATCAATAGTGAAATACTAGCCAGAATCAAAAGAATTGGCTTTGTTCAGAAACTCAGTTTGAAGCGCAACCTGCTTTTGTAGTACAAGCAGAGCGTTCATAAACGTAAATTTTGTATGAGGCGCCGCTCATCACAATCATCAAAAAAATAATTACTGCCGCTGTTGCGTTTCTGAACATACCCATTATGTCAAACTGATCCCATTTAAAAGAAATTTCTGCTTCTAATTAGGATAAAAAATGGGGTAAAGCATGGCTTGTTTTTGGATGATATCCTCTGAGCGAAAACCCCCCGCTAGCTGGCTTGGTGTAGAAGGTGGTCATGGCTTAGCAAGGACAACGGAGCGAGGTCTTTTTGGCATATTACCTATCGTTGCCTGGCTGGGGATCAGTTTGGATGACCAAGGGGAAATCGTTGTACCGGTCGGGCGCACCTGCCTTCAGCCCTCCAACTCGAAAGCTGGAGTTATAAGTACTCAACGTAGCATGAACAAACTGACTCAAAATTTCTGTTCAACGGCGGTTGAGTACATTTGATTATGCACACTTAGCGTAACACGGAAGTCTGATCCATTTCGATTTTTACGGCCCGTTTCTCAATTTGTGCCATGCTACGTTAAGTGCCTATAACTCCAGCTTAAGGCTGATGCAGCTCCGCTCTACATTTAGCACCTTACTGTAGTGTGCAGATATGGGGACGGGGTGTCCAGCACGAGAGCCAGTATACTAAACGGTTATACCTGCAGTCTAGAGAAGTTACGCCGTCACCAACACCACCTCTCTGCTACCTGCCATGTGCCTGGTACTTCTCCCCTCATCCACGCTAGTCGCCCTCTGCTACTACGACTGCTGACCGCTCTGGGATCCCTGTGTCCACTGCCACGCAACCTACTGCGATAATATCCAAATACCAGCCACCCCGTCTACGTCTAAAAGCCACTCCTCTATTCTCTCCATCTCACTCTCTCGTTATCGAAAGCTGCTACCTTCACGCAACACATCAGGTCGTGTGTGTGTGTGTGCGTCTTCGGTCTTAATATCGTGTTCTTAATCAGTGGAGGTTTGTGGAGTCTCTACCCGACCTTCGACAGACTGGGCGCTAACTCAGCCTTCGACAAAACCCAATTCATATACATAAGTATAGGATAATCATTATGAATATGGAAGCCTCCTGCTTATACTTAGAAGAATATCCTTGGTTGCTTGTTTTTCCGTATTTTGGAACGATTTTCCATCATGCCGTGTCAAGTTTGGTTTGGAGACAAACCGGTTTCGGAAAGACACTGAAGTTGGCGCATATTAGCCAAGCCAAACATGACAAGGGATGACGCCAAATCGTTCCACAATGCATTATATCCTTGGTGGTATTTATACGACCTGCCCATGTCTATATCTGCTATGCACAAGAAATAAGAGCAAGTTGTTCAAGTTATATTCATTATCATTTATATAATGTTAAATATACATAGATATTTTTTCTTTTTATATCATATACAATGTTTAAACGTTTTTTGTTTTTGTTTTTTATTCCATTACTTAATTAAAGTTTTCTGTGTTACTACAGAATTCATTTATATATTTTATGTATGTATGTATGTATATATATTTGGTTTTAGTTTTTGTTTAATTTAATTTTTTTATTCATTCAATACATGTGTTTTTTCTTGTTTTTTATGTTATATCAATTCCCAAGGGTAAAAAATATACATCGGTTTTGGTAAAGAATACATACATACAAAGTAGCTGCTAATAACGTAATTAGCTATTTTACTTTTAAATTTTTGAATTTATTATTAATTGTTATTAGTTAAACCGCGATTTATGTATTATTATTTTCTTTTTTTTATAATTTAGTTTATCTAAACTTTAAATAGTACAAAGTAAATTGAAGAAGCTGAAATTAGAGTAAATAAAAGTATTTTCATTTAATTTAGCATTTTTATAGCATTTATTTTTTATTTGCATACATGATTTTTTTTTTTAATTAAATCGATCACAACAAAATGAAGGACAGGACTTTGTTTAGCCACATGCGCCGCGGCCGTCGGCAATCAAGTTTGTTTTTTTTTTTTGTAACTTAAAACTCTGGTTCAGAATTGTGAAGTGAATTTCGATTAGCGAGTTTGAAATAGCGTTTCTTTCTTTGTTTGATTAATGTATGTATTTATATGTACTTGACTTAATTATTAATATGTATTATATATCGGTGTTTTTGTATGTGCGTGTATTTGTATATTGTTTTTTTTTTGTTTTTTGTTGCAGTTTCGCTTTAGTTTCTTATTTTAATTATTTTTTTTATCATTTTTTTGTTTTACAAAATAATCTTTTAGCATTTTAATGCATTTTCTACGTCGCAACTACAAAGTACATAAATAAATATGTATGTTCATATGTGCCATTCATATAATCGAGTTAAAGACTCAACGTCGCAAATGTGGCTCATTGATGCAGCGTTAAGTCTCGCTCGCGGAATACACTGGACAAATTTAAACAACACGCGTCTTTTTTGAAGTTTTTATTTTTTTATTTTTAGGCGTTTTCAATGGATGTGGTCCTGACAACCAGGGTACGGAAAAACTCACTCATGAACGCTCAAAAATACCTTCTACTCATATCACAAACAAATATTCAAAGAAAAATGTATAAACACTCAAATAGCGAGCGAACTAAAGCACAACAGCAATCGATCGCTCATAGCGGTGGCGGTAAACTCAATGCATAAATTCACTCAAAAATGAATTATCGTACAATTTCTCTGGTAAATTCACTCTTTGAGTTTGAATTTATAATTTTTTGCGCTAGCGATCATTTTTTGAGTTTATCATTTTTGATCGCTCTTTGAGTTATCATTTTATGCGTTCACAAGGGTTTGTTGTGAGGTTTAAGCAGCTAATGGCATTGTGAAGGCGCAATTTTTGAATGATGGCGTGCGTTTATTAGACCATAAATATGATGTATGTATGTATGTACATACATATTCATGCATGTGTGTACGTATATATGTATGTATATATTTATAATATGTTAAAAAGCCTTAGGTCTTATAGCGATATATATGTACATATGTATATTGAAGTTGCACTTTAACAATTTTATTATGTATTTATTCAATCTAATAAAAATTTTATATATGCATGTGTTTACATACATATGTATTTGTGTTCATTCGACACATACATATGTATATATGTATGTATTTCTCTGCAATAGGGCGTTTTGAATAATTTTCTGAAATAGGACGTTATTGAAAAAAAGTCGGAAATAAGACGTTTTTCAAACAATTTTTGAAATAGCCATCGATATTAGTCTATATAAATATTTTATTTAACATATATATCGCACGTTTTATGCAATAGGGATTTAACTCAAAAAAAATTTTTTTTTGGGAAAACGCAAATAAAGTTTTATAATTTCAATTAGTTTCCTTCTACGGCTAACTACAAAATCACTTCTATTTCCGCCATTTTTATCTTTTTGAGTATTTTATAAGACTAGACTCAAAGGCACTAACCAGTTATTGAAATATGGCATATATAGGTATTTTGTACTTAAAAATATGCATATGCACATATTCACATACTGTAACCTTGCATGAGCTTTCCGAACAATAGCAAATTTATAATTTTTGGTTAAGATTGTACCGCCCATCAGTTAAGTAAAAGGACGAGAGCAAATACCAACATGCGTATGTGTGTATGTTCATATGCGTATGTCCCACATCCCGCAGTTTTCACGATAAGATATTTAACCAATCTCCTGTATTAGTTTCTAGGTACATCAGACATGAAGAATTCGCTTTTTGGGCCATTTATTTTAATGAGTTTAATTTATTCTTCCTATTTCACTTTCAGAAACAGTTTGTATTAATTTGTTATACCTTTTTCTGGTTTTTTTTTTCTAATATTTTTTTTGGTTTTGATTTTAAACCAAAAATACTGTGACGGTATTATAATATATTTAATTCCAGGAATGATTAAATTAAGTACCAACTGATATTAGAAATAAACTATCCTTTTTTACTGTGTAGGTACAAAAAAGGGCAATAATGTATAAAAAACCTGGAAAATATCAATACCTACATTCCATCATTGAATAGACATACATACATATTACATATTTACATACATTCATTTTATATACATACATATGTATGTACATACATACATGTGTACAAATAAATAAAATGCGAACTTATTTTTTGAACGCTCAATTGTTATATTCTAGTTTTCAAGTAAGAACTAAATACATACATACATATGTATGTAGGTATGTACCTATGTTAAATAAAATATTTAACAACCCTTAACTCATACATATTTTATTTTATTTCATATTTATTCAGTAGTACATTAGTACAGTAAGATCAACTGATCTTTTATAGTACAACATAGATGTATAATACAGAATTTTTCTAACAAAATTAAAACAATATACATAACTAACACTAAAAATACATAAAGTTAAACATAAACTTAAATAATTAAAAAAAAAATAGATTCAACAATTAACAGGTACATAGTTTTATTAGATAGCTAAACTCAGACTACAATGCGATATTTATTTACGGAAATGAGAATATATTACATTCTTAAAGTTGCTCTTATTTAGGCTACCGCGAACATGGCTCGGAATAGAATTCCATAACCGTATAGCATTGACGAAGAATAGTCTTGCAGAATTCAGATAGTTAAAGCTAGGTACAATAAGGTCAGTTAACCGTGCAGATTTAGCGAAGTCTAGTTTGTCATACAGATAACTTGGGGATTTATAAACCATGATTCTATATAAGAATATGCAGTTCCTTGCTTTGAGGTATTCCGTGATCTCACAACCTAAGAGCCGCGTTCTCCAGGTAGAGATATGCTCAAATTTAGTTAACCCAAAGACATAGCGTGTCACATGATTAAATACTACATCAATTTTATGAGCGGATTTTGAATTAAGTTTACTATAAATGCACTCGGAATAGGTAATGATTGGTAGTATTAACTGTATCGCTAGACGTTTTCTTATTCCAACCGGGGTAAAATCTGCAGATATTCTTAAGTTACGCAATACATTATATACCTTTCCAACTACAACATTAACATGATCATCACAGGACAGATTGGAGTTAATAACAAAACCAAGATTAGTCACTTTAGACACAAACTTAAGACATTTATTATTAATACACAGGTGAGGGAGGTTTCTGATGCTGGAAGGCTTTTTTGATATGGGTAAAACATAGGATTTTTCACTATTTAGGGTAAGATAGTTATTGGTCGCCCACTTCGATATAGCAGACAAATCGTTATTAAATTTAGCACAGAGTTCACGGGCTAGGCTATGCGTGCCAGACATATACAACTGTATGTCGTCAGCATATGCATGCATTTGTACATGCTTGCAGACAGTGAAGACATCATTTATAAACATACTAAATAGCAGAGGTCCAAGGATGGAACCTTGCGGCACACCAGTTAGTACTTGCTTAAGGTCCGAAAGATCTGCCCCCACTTTAACACATTGCATCCTTCCTTCAAGGTAGTTTCTCAATAGCCTTATGGCGGAATCCGCAAACCCAAAGAAGTTTTTCAGTTTAACACAAAGTAGGTTGTGGTTGACAGAGTCGAACGCTTTTGAAAAGTCAAGGAGACACAGTAACGCGATTTGGCCACTATCAAAGGCAGTTCTAATGTCATCCAAAATTTTAATGACAGCAGTCGAGCAACTGTGTTTTTCTCTAAACCCAGACTGAAGCGGGGACAGCAGATTATATTGACTAATGTACGAATTAATCTGTTCAGATAACAAAGTCTCAAATGTTTTCGACAGCGCAGGAAGAACGCTTATCGGACGAAAGTCATCTACATTTGTGGCATTCTTGGTCTTAGCAATTGGCAGTACTGTTGCAATCTTCCACGCATCAGGAAAGTTCGATGTTGTGATGCAATGGTTGATGATGTGAGTAAGTGTTGGCAAGATATGTGGCAGTATTATTTTCACAAATTTTATTGGAATACTATCTGCACCAACTGCATTTGAGTGTATCCTGTAAATAGATCTTTCAACATCAAGCTCAGACACTGCACGAAACTCAAACTGAGGACACACCGGTAATGTAGGAAAACTAGTATAAGACATAGTCGCACTATGTGGGGTAACACGATTGACAAACACATCATTAAGCTCCCCAGGATCCAGCGAGCATCCCGGTTTATCTTTAACATATACCCGAAAATTTCTCAGATTACGCCACAAGACATGCGAAGGGAGACTAGGACTTAACATTTTAGCAAAAAATTTGCGCTTTTCGCGTTTAATAGTTGACGTTGTTTCATTACGAATAGCCTTATAAGCCTGCCAGTTCATGTCCGTTCGACTTTTTTTCCATTTAGCATAGGCTTTGTTCCGTTTTTTAATCATATTAAGGGCAGTTTTGTTAAACCAGGGGCAAGACGATTTACGTTGTATGGTGCGCGTCGGTACATGAGCATTATAGGCTGTGACAATTATATTATTTAAGAAGGTTAATTTTTCGTTCGCAGACGAAAATCTCCAACAATTGGTCCAGTCAATAAAGGATAGATCAGTAGTCAAGTTATCAAGATGAATAGATCGATAGTCAGGAATATTGCACGATTGGTAAACTATACTATGATGGTCAAAGTTAATATCAAATGCACAAAAAATTAAATCATGGTCAGAAACATACGATATTTGGTCAAATTTTAAAACAGATGACAGGTTAGAGACAATGAAATAATCAAGAAGACTTGGACAACAGTTATTACCATATCTGGTGGGACAAGACGTATTGACTAATGATAAACCAACACCGGAGACATAATCCAGGATACGGGCGCTGTACACATCACTACATAACATATTTATATTAAAGTCACCACAGACAATAATCCTATCAAAATCAACTGTTACTGAAGACAACGTATCAAACAACTCACTTACATTACAACATTTATGAGGATTGTACACGCAAGACAAGAGGAGCTTGATCGAGGAGTTGGACAACTCGACAAACATATACTCAATAGAGCTACAAGAAGATTGACTACAAATGTACATCAATATAGTATACGTAGGTACATCGGTATGTAAATATAAATTTTTATAAATATCTATTAATTTAAATAAATTGAATAATTTAATTAGTTTAAATAAATACATACTTAATAAAATTTAAACTCGATATACCTACATACATATGTACATATACATACCTATCGCTATGAGAGCTAAGGCTTTTTAAAATATTATAATTATGTACATACATACATCCATATATACGTACACACATGCATGAACATGTATGTAAATACATACATACATCATATTTATGGTCTAATAAACGCACGCCATCATCCAAAAATTGCGCCTTCACAATGCCATTAGCTGCTGCATAACAAACCCTTGTGAACGCATAAAATGATAACTCAAAGAGCGATCAAAAAATGATAAACTCAAAAAATGATCGCTAGCGCAAAAAATTATAAAATAAACTCATAGAATGAATTTTCAAAAAATGAATTTTCAAACGATTTCTCATTTTAAAATGAATTTATGTAAGAGCTTATCGCCACTGCAGAGACCCATCAATCGCTGTTGACGTGCGTTCATTTGCGTTCGTTGTCACTGTGTATTTGCGCTCATGAGAACATGGCATAGCTCAGAATTATAGAGTGATAATTCGTTTGAGTGAGTTTATTTTGAGCGTTCTTCGCACCCTGCTGACAACAAACACCAAAAAAAGTTTGACATAGAATTTGACATTCTTTGAATTGCCATCGCCGACATACATATGTAAATACACTTGTAAAAGTGTATGGATTATTCCTTATAGTTTTGGCCACGTAAAAAATGCATTGCCTAAATCTAATCTTTTTCCAATAAAATTATCATAACCCTTTGACTGTCCTTGTTTTGTTGTATAAAAATACAAAATGCATTTATGCGCGTCTCAAAACTCTCTTTATTTCAATAACAACGAAAATAATGAATTAACAATCAAACTCAAACTTCATAAGTGGACCTTTTGTTGGTAAACGAAAACTAAAATATTTCTAACGCTTCAAGCAACACTTAGTAAATTATATTACATGCATACATATGTGCATATGTACATACATACATACCTTTTCATATACATATGTAAATATTAAGCTGGCATAAGAAATCAGTAAAACCACAATTAGTCTCAATTAACACTGTCAAAGATTTATTTTATTTATTCAAACATACATATGTACATACATACATGCTTACTTCCAGTTCAGCTTATCCGGTTAATTAATTCCGTTTATAACAAAGGATAAATTTAAAATTTCTTTATTTCAGAGCAAACTGTGTCCATTTATATTGTATGACAATATACATACATATGTATGTATATGCCCTTCCGAACGATACTCAATTATTGCGTTTGCATCCAGTGAACAGCAGAAAAAAGGTAGTTTAACATGTATGTATGTAGATATTTATGAAAATGGAAATATTTTTTGTTCTCTTCATTATTTGGACGGACACGTAAAGAATTTTAAATTGCACAACACATGCAATAAAGTATTGTAAACAAAACAAGAATAATATAAAAGGCCTTCGGCTCTGTAAGAATTTTTTAGATAAGATTTTATTTGCCAATTCCAACCCAAATACGAAAAAAAGTTCTTGTTGCATGAAATCCATCCATTTGCAAGCATTAGCTGAACAGCTTGCTTCTAAAAACCCCACAATTGTATGTACATATGTACATATGCATGCATGCATGAATCGCCAGTATATTTGTATTTATGTACCCACTTCTCTTCTCCACGGTATGAATACATACATACATATTAATTGGACGCTATTCTTCCCACACAAAAAAAGCAAAAACAAATAAATAAAATCACAAAAAAGCCGAATTTATTTATTATATACATACATACATATATGTTATATATACATATATATATTGTGTTTTCATTCCTTATTTGTTCATATTATAAATAATATTTCTTATGAGCGCATTCAATTAATTTATATTTATTGTTATTTAAGTTTTTATGGTATATACTATGTAGTATATATAGTATGTAGTATAATAGGTATTAGAAAAATTAGAAAAAAAGATTAAAACGGAAAGAAAAAGTAGAAAGCTAAATGAAATTATCAATTAAGAAAAAAAATTATGTATGTTATGTACGTTCTTTAACATAACAAAAAAAAAAAACAATCTTCAGTGGCAAAAGTAAAATAAAAAATATATACATACATACACATAAGTACATATATACATATGTATATATCAACGAGTTTAAAATTTAAATTATAATTCTAATGCCATTTTGCAATAAAAATAAAATACATACCTACATATTTCATGAGCGTTCCTTTAGCTTAACAGTTATTTTTTATGTATGAACGTACCTATATACATACATACATATGTATGTATGTCGTATGTGCATGTTTTATATTTATATATTTCTCTAGTTTACATTACATGTCGCTCTTACGCTCTTTATGTTACGTACATACATACATACACACATATGTATGTATTAGTACAATTTATCTATATGTAATTTATTATTAATTTATTTATGTATTTATAATCCTTGCCGATATTAAATTTTTAGGCGTGAGCGCTTATTTATTCATGTGCGTGTAAGTATGGCGTCGTTTTATTATATTTTTTGTTTGTTTTATTTTTTAAGAAAAAAATTCATTGTAGGAAAAAAACCAACAAAAAAAATGCTTATGTATTTATAATGTTACTGCTGCCGCCTGGTGCGTCTCCCCTCCCCTCCCCTACCCACATACATTTCGAACACGGCCCTTCCGGTTGTGTATAATTCACTCGGCAGTCAATGTTTGGAACTGTATAATGGCTTTTGTTGTTGTTGTGCTTATTTTTGTTGTAGTCGTTTCCTTTTATTAGCATTCAAATTGTCACTTATTTATTTTATAATCATTTTACATGTATGTAAGTGATGATTCATTTCATAAGTAAATGTACAGATATTGTATGTATGTATGTAGATAGTATGTATTATTTAATGCATACATTTCATTCCTTCAAGTTATAAAAACATACATAAATACATATATATACATATACGATGTATGTATGATCTGCAGTGCATGTCCCTGCAAAAAAATGTGCGATTAATACGGAAAGATATTTGTCCCGGATTGATCTCTTTCGAGAACAATCGGTCCACAATTAGTCCCCGATTGTTCCCGTCCGGGTATAAATGTAGACTAATTGTAGACCAATTGTTCCCTAACGGGTATAAATGTAGATTAATCGCTTTCATCCCGAACGGGTATAAATGTAGATTAATCGCTTTCATTCCGTACGGGTACAAATCTAGATTCCTTAAATGTAGAAAGTAAAACATTATATAATCTTTATTTATATATGCATGAACATTTACATACAATTTTTTAAAGATTGTTATTAAAAATTGTCTTGGCGAACAACTTGGGAAAAATCTACATTTGTACCCGTTCGTGCTGGAAGCGATTGATCTACATTTGTACCCGTTCGGATGTAAGCGATTGATCTACATTTGTACCCATTGAGGATGAAGGCGATTAATCTACATTTCGTTCGGGATGTAAGCGATTGATCTACATTTGTACCCGTTCTGGTATACAAGTTGAACAATTAGTCTCTTCATAGGATATGCTCGAACAAATGCGATCAATTCACTCCATATAAAGGGATGTAAAATTGTATTAGTCGCATGCTCCCTTGCGATTGATCCCGCACACGTCCCGGATTAATCGCATTTTTTGCAGGGGTAATACATAAATTTCTATGCACATGCATATGCACATACATACATTCATTCATATATATGCGTGTTTGTATGTACATATTTCCTTTAAAACGCTTCGGTTGCAATTTCACTTTACAGGAAATTCTACTTTTAAATATCCGTATGCGCGCAAGTAATTAATTTTTTTTTCTTTATTACTTATTTATTTATTGATGTTTTTGTTATGTATTTTTATTTTATTACATACATAGCTGAAGTTTTTATTATTATTACATATTATTTTTATTAATAATGCTATTTACTATTTAATTTTTTAATTTTTAATTTTACTCTGCGTTATAAAATTTTTCTGTTCTGCATAATTGTTAGTTCAAATCATCTTTTTTTTTTCTTTTTTATGTTTGCGCAATTTTTTTTGTCTAGTTTGTTTTGCGCATTGTTGTTGTTTTATTTTTTTTTTAATGTAATTTAGCGCTATATGAAATTTTTTCTTCATTATTTACTTTTACTTCTATATATTTTTATGCGAAAAAGGAATCATGAATATAATAAAATCACAAAAATTGTCTGTCTGTCCATCCATCCGAAATCCGAATGCACTTCAGACCAGATTATATTCCTTCAGATTTGATTGGAGAATCGTATCCTTAACTGCTGCAAATACGAATCTTATATTTTCGGTATCTAAATAGAAAAAATTAAGAGAGTGGAGAAAGGATATTAAAAAAATATTTATTGCAAAAACCACAATAAAAAAATAAAAATATTAATTTATGTGAATTTTATATGAGCTATTTGCCAGCTTTTTAATTAAGGAAAATTGAAAACAGTGACGGTAATCATTATAAGCGAAATAATATAAATCACCGTATAATCATTATTCTTCGATTTATATTTTTCTGATTAAAAATAATTATTATTTTCTAAGTGTTATTTTTGCGATCGAAAGTAATTATTATTATGTTATTTTTATTTTTTTGATCGCTAATAAGTATTATTCTTGGATTTTAATTTTTTTACTCAAGCATAATTATTATTTCTAGATTTTTACTTTTTGCATCAAAAATAATAATCATACTTGATTTTTATTTTTTCCCTTAAGGCATAATGATTATGTGTAATTTTTATTTTTTTTACTCAAGAATAAAAATTATGGTCTGATTTTTATTTTATTATTCATAAAATAAAACTCAAAACGTCATACAGCCTGAACCATTAGGATTTTTGGCTTAAAATTTTGCACGCACAGACCTTCTAGTCTCCTCTAACTACTTCCGAAGATAAATAGTTGGAAATTTTGTTATAAATGGCGGAAAAAAGGTGTTGAAGTATGCATGTAATTTGCTTTAAAATTCATACAAAAATATTACATATACGCCACGGCAATATGCTCATATGTAAAACTAGCTTATATCCTTGGGTTTCACGCCGCGTTTCTATAAAATATGCAAAATAAATGAAAAAAGAACAACTTTAAATTTTTTATACAGCCTTTCCAGCTGTGTTTCAGAAAATTCTATTGTATTTCAATGTGTGTATATGATTTATTTATCGGCCAATCCTTTTAGGACGCAACTTCATGCATATCTTCAGACATATGTACATTAGAGTAAGTAAACTGAAAAAAAAAAATTTCACTTTTCCAAAAACTGGATGGAGCTACACCAAAAATCGCGAAAATTCCCGGAATTTCAAGGTATGTTTAGATTTATGTATGGAAAAAGTTATGATTTTGCACAAGAAAAAAATTGATATCTACCCAAGGCGTGAAACCCAAGGATATAAGCTAGTTTTACATATGAGCATATTTCTGTGGCGTATACGTAACATTTTTGCATGAATTTTAAAGCAAATTACATGCATACTTCAACACCTCTTTTCCACCATTTATAACAAAATTTCCAACGATTTATCTTCGGAAGTAGTTAGAGCAGAGTAGAAGGTGTATGCATGCGAAATTTTAAGCCAAAAATCCTAATGGTTCAGGCTGTATGACGTTTTGAGTTTTATTTTATGAATAATAAAATAAGAATCAGACCATAATTTTTATTCTTGAGTAAAAAAAATAAAAATTACACATAATCATTATGCCTTGAGGGAAAAAATAAAAATCAAGTATAATTATTATTTTTGATGCAAAAAGTAAAAATCAAGAAATAATAATTATGCTTGAGTAAAAAAATTAAAATCCAAGAATAATACTTATTAGCGATCAAAAAAATTAAAATTACATAATAATAATTACTTTCGATCGAAAAAATAAAACTCAGGCTGTAATTATTACTTTCGATTTTTATGGATAAAACTCTTGAAATAAAAATCATTGCAGATAGCCGCAGATTATACCGAGATAAATATAGTGGTATATTCAAATTTATTTTGTGATAGTGGGAACATACTGATTTTTTGGTCAAAATTTTAAAAATAATAATTTTCCATCCTTGATTGAAAAAAATTTTTTGGTAGAAGTTATGGATCCATTTCGGAGACGTAAATATGTAAATCGGAGAGCCTGCCGAAAAACAAAAATCTGTAAACAATAACAAGCATTGCCTGTATGTACAAAAGCTTTGCTTGTTAAAGGTCCCCACAAACAGAAGCGATACGATACAGCCCACACAGCAAAATCGTGCATGACGCGATACGATTTTTCTGTGTGGACTGTATCGTATCGCTTCTGTTCCTTAATAGCTTTAGAACTTTTTACAAAACAAACACACAATCGCACCAACATACTAGGTGGCAAAGACAGAGTGTCATTAAGCTACTGTTGTTGGTATGTGGATTGTAATAAAAGGAAAATTGAGAATTAAGCGAAACAAAGCTGACGGCGGTGGTAGCTCAATGGGATTGTCATTGGATTACCAATCGAAAAGACTTAAGTTCGATCCTCGGTTGAGGCCGCCTGAAGAAGTCTGATGAGGGGATGTGGTGGTCTCCGATATGGATCCATAACTTCTACGCAGTTTTTTTTGCTAATGCAAAGTATTCTTTTTTCAATTTTCCTTAATTAAAAACTGGCCAATAGCTCATATAAAATTCACATAAAATAATTATTAGAAAAAAAAACGGCCATGTAAAAACATATATAAAAATATTAATTTAAATTTCGTTCATACTTATTTTATCATCACAGTAATAGACCGAGAGAAAGGAAATAACTCATACCAAATGAACATTTCCATGGTCCAATCATGGTGAAGCAATTCATTTCCTGCTTAAAATCAGCATCCTCTGAAAATTTGAATTTCCGCAAGCTCTTTCTTTAAACCAAACTTAGCTCCCTTCTAGTATACATAATATGCGATACCAAAGACGTTTGCATACTCTACTAGCAAAGCTGGTCATTAAAGTCAACAATTGTATTCAGTGACGCACCCCTAACATCGGTAACAACATGGTCAAATATATCACACTAGTATCCGAAAATTCGACCAATTAAGACCTAATCATAGAGTAAAACGTCAATACCGTTTTGTCAGCTACCGCTTTTATCTATCAATCTAATGCAAAATACTTATTTTCCTTAAAAATCACCCATTGTTTCTTATTAATAAAATATAGGGGACCCATAGTGCAATTTTATGTCGAATAATTTTCTAGAATATTTTGAGTGATCTTTAAAATACCATTTTTTCATACTCTTTCTCTTTCCAGTTTTCTTTCTCTTTCTCTTCTCTTTTCCCTTTTTGCTTTTCCTTTTTCACTTTATCCTTTTTATTTTCCGTACACTTTCCTCTTAACTTTTCTCCTTTCGTTTTCTTTTCCTTCGCTATTTCCGTCCCCTTCACTTTCCCCTTATTTTCCTTTCCTGAAATGATTTCAACAAATTCTTTTAAATAGGTGGCAACCGTTTTTATAAAAATTAAATTTTATTATCCATCCACAGGGCAAGCCCTTTCATATGACACCTCAAATTTAAAAATCAATAAAACATAACTTAATTTTTAATAAATGGCAACCCATTTTGTCAAAATTATAATAGTTTACTCATTTTCAGACCAAGCTCTTTCATATGGTACCTGAAATTTAAAATTCAAACAAACTACAGGAAAATTAAATTTTTAAGTAGGTGGCAACCCTTTTCAAAAAAATTAAACCTTTTCCCTTATTTAACTATTTCATAAAAAATAATTTTTTTTAACACACTTTTTTGTGATTTTAATTAATTACTTTTTCTTTTTATTTTATTTGTTTTAATTTCTTTTAACAGTAACATTAGTTATGAAAATTTGTGGTACAACAAAAAGTTGGGTGAAAAACTGATGTGATGGCAAAATAGTAGCTTATGCGGTAACACTACATACAAAAACATATGCATGTACGGGCATGTGTAAGTTTAACGCGCGTCCCATCGTGACTTATGTTCATGCATGTGTGCATGTAACATTGGTGATGCCAATTAAACGCATGGAAACCATTATCAATTTTTTTTTTGTTTTAACCTAAATTGAATTCCTTGAGAGCGTTTTGCATGATCGTATCTTTAACAGCACAAAATACAAGTTTGATATTTTCAGTGTCTGTTACGTTGCACCAGGACGTTGCCAGATTATCAAATCGAAAATGTTTGACGCCGAAACATTCCGAAAGAAAGCAAGAGACAGAGAAAGTGTAGACAGTTTTAAAAAGGCGGTAAAATTATTCTGTCGCAAGAAAATTGTTTATATCACTAGCGACCATGTGTGACTACTTGACAACAAATATGACTAGCTAATTTACTCTTCAGCATAACTTCAGTACATATCTAAATGTATGTAAATTTGTAATACATACTATATTCAAGCAATTTGCATAAAACAAAGCGTAATCAAAATTTAAAAAGTTCTATTGCTCTACAATTGGCAGGTAATATTTAGTTAATTAGAAATAAGTTACCTCTCATTTACGAAAAGTGATTCCCTTAACAGCGTTTGGCATGGTGCAGTTGAACACTTAAGTGATTCTAGAAAACATTCCCACTCAAAACACGCACACACAAGACACACCCACTTTAAAATCGCTCAAACATTTAAATTACAACAAATAAAAGTGAATATCAATGCATTACTTACCCGTTGCACATGTGAAATGAGAATAGATGATCTTTTCTGAATCTGGATTTAGATCTACAAACATACGAAGAATGAACTCACGGGCGGCAATCGCATCCCTTTGTGGACCTAGAGCGCGTTTGAATTTAAGAATATGAAAAAAGAAGAAGCAGACGAGCGATACCATTATCAAATTCAAATCAATTATTACACGCTAATATACTGCTAGTAATAATAATGGTAATAAGGCTAAATACATAAATATGTACATCTATACATATATGTACATGTGTATATATACATTTTTTGGAATACATACATACATACATACATATCTATTTATGTACAAATTACGGCTGACTTTCTAATTTAGCGCTATTTCATTTACCAAACGCATTAACAATTTTTCAGCTACGGCTAGCTTTTCTTCTTTTTCTTTTGTTTTGTTTATAAAAATTTAAATATATATATTTTTTAACCTGTAGCTGTTGTAAAGTGGGAGTAGCATTGACGTTCTGGATCGGGATTCGCAGCCAGATATTTTTTTAAGACAAATTGTTTAGCGGCAGCATGATCGCATTTCGGACCTTTGTATAATTCACAAAAGTTGTGTTGAAATTTTTATGTTTTACATCACAACAATAAAAGGAGATTTACATACATAGTACATAGCTTTAGCCTTTTAGATACATAAAACTAGCTAAAATAGCATTTACAAATTTTTATTTTATAGCCTATTAATTACACTAGTCTACAGCCAAAAATACTCTGAACGCCACTATCCTATCTATCAGAGACCATAACAATTATAACAAATAAATATAAAAATCACTTATAACAATTATTGAGCAATGGATAAATTTTTCCATCATCAATAACAATTACTCAAAGATCGGTATTTTTTCGATCAGATCATAATTGTTATGAGCAATTGATATTTTTTTCGATCCTCCATAACAGTTACTGGATAATTGATATTTTTTAGATCAGTTCATAATTATCTAACTAAGACTCGACCAAATGATAGCCCTAGCCCAGCGCTTTCATTTGATACCCATTTTGCGGTGTTCGGTGTTCTATATTCGTATTCCGTATCCATATTTACCGGCTTTTCCACAATAATGAGCTGATCTAAAAAATCTCCACCGCCCAGTAATTTTTATTTAAGATCGAAAAAAATATCAATTGCTCATAACAATTATGGGATGATCTATTAAATATCCAAAAGCCAGTAATTGTTATGGCGGATCGAAAAAAATATAAATTACTCATAACAATTATGTGCCGATCGAAAAAATAGAAATTGTCTAATCCCGTAATTTTAACGATTGTCGATATTAGGATAATTGTTATTTTAGGTCTCTGCTATCTATATGTATATGAGATGTACGGGATTAAGTGGCGCCATTGGCCAAAAACCGGTAAATTGCCGTTATCTCAAAAACCTTAACATAGATCAAAAAGTAAACTCGATTTTCGGAATCAGCGAACGATTTTTTATGTGGATAGGATAGTGGAATCTAGAGTACAGAAAAAATTTTGATTTTACGATCCAGTGTTATTAGTACCGAGAATATTGTTTTAGTTTTTCGCTTTTTTTTAGTTTTTGTAAATTAACTCACCATCATATTCGGGAAAGTAATCTACCAAATGCGAATACATAATTTTTTCCTCTAATAAGTCTTTCTTATTTAAGAAAAGAATAACCGATGAATTTTGGAACCACGGATACGTAATAATAGTTCTAAATAAAGCTTTTGATTCTTCCATACGATTCTGCAAGTAAAAGAAAGCAAAGTTATATTAGCATTTATAGTAATTTATGTATGAAAACATATATATATATATATATATATATATATATATATATATATATAAGAGAATAAAGAAAATTGAGGCAGTTGAGCACGATTTAAGATGATCGGCAGAACTTCAAGTGCTGCCATAGAAGGTAACTGACAAATCCATTAAAAACGCAACTGGGTATATATGGTATATATTATATACTACCCATCAGCTGCCGCTAATGTACATATGTACTTGACTTTGACAACTACCATGCACACTAATGCATTTTCAACTTGCTCAATCAACTCAATTCAATTTTGCTTAAATAAAATGAACTCACCTCATTATCAGACTCAAATAAGATTTGATCGTATTCCGACAACGCAACCAAGAATATGATTGATGTCACATTTTCAAAGCAATGAATCCATTTTCTTCTTTCCGATCGCTGACCGCCCACGTCAACCATCCTGTTGTTGTGCAGTTTAAATTTGGCGATAAATATAAAGAAAATTTTATTAATAAAACCATATTACGATGAAGAAGAGTTTAAAGTTGAGCACAAAGACAACCAGTACAAACATATACATAAATGCACAAGTAAATGCAAATAAACTACCACAATGTTAAATAAAATATTTTAGAACAAAAATAAAACCAATGAAGCAAGAAATAAATTAAATTAAACAAAAAATAAACACGTACGTTTAAGCATAATTTAATATGAAATAAAAACAAAATAAATAGTATATGGAAGGTATAACATTTTTGAAAGCGTATCATATAAAGCGTATTACGTATTACTAGCATTTTTGCTGCAACAGCCTAATTAGCTCTTTACAATAAATTTCACTGAAATAACTACAACTAGCCTGCACAATCTTCTAGCTTTACCACTTTGTTGCAGTTTTTTTGTTTTATTTTGTTTTGAAATTTATCAATTTATACCTAAATACGATACCGTCCAAATCGAATGGGTATTCAAGTATTCCTGTTGTGGGCACACGAGCACGCAAAATATCCTGCTCACTGGGCAAATAGTCTTCTTTTTCGATACGATCGAGATCGCTGAGATAGCTGCACATAGGCATTGATGATTGCAAATGAGAAGCGTTTAAAATTCATTTTGAAATTGAAATGTACGCTTTATGTATGTATGTATATTTGGCGCAAGTCAACAAAATCACCATTACTACGGGAAAAAGAATGCGTGGTGAAATCGTATTACAAATGACAATGGATTTGTGACACTTTTTTATATTTTTCCGCATTTGCGTTGCTATGAACTTCCAGTTGCATTGTTCTTTCGCTCGTTTACACAGAAAATCTTGCTAACAAAACCTCTCTCTCAAGTCAAATTGATCAATCATATGTATACATATATATGTAACTCCTTGCTGTTTTTCTACTCAATATTTTTAACGTAAATACTAAATATTACCGTTTTATTTTTTCTTTATTATGAAAGAGCTAGAAAGTCGTTAGTTTAAACATGCAGAAAATGTGTTAAGAAACAAAACATTTTAACTTTAAGTTTAGTAATTAGTTTAAAATGTAAACTATTAACACAAAACAAAAAAAATAATTTGAAAGTGAACGAAGTAAAAGAGGTTTTCGTTTTAATACCTAAATCGAATTTCTTCTAAGTCAAATGGATACTCAATGATCCCCGTTGTCGGCACACGAACTCGCAAAATATCTTGTTCGGTTGGTAAATAATCTGGTTGAGCCACACGATCGAGATCCATCAGATAACTAGTGAATATATATATGATATGTGGATGTAAATTATGATATGCATTGATGTTCAATATTGCGCACATTATTTTTCTTTTTCTTTATTTTTTTCTTTTTCTTTCGCTTGCTTACAAATATCGCATTTTGAGCATTATTTTTTATTTAGCACTAGCGCCTGAAAATCATATTACTTACTATTTAGCCGAATCTGTTAGTTGGTATTCTCTTCGCCGATCATAACATTCCTGTATGCCGGTGTCCGCCCACAGGTTTTTGATAGCAGACAAGTATGGATCTTCAAACGATGTGACTGTTTCGTAATCGATGCTCATCACCAGCTCACCAAGTTCCTGTTTGTATTAGAGAGTATGATTTCATTATTAATATTTTTTATTTATTTTTTTTTTCGGCTACAACAACTTACACTGTGCTCATCTTTGCCGTACGAAATCTTTAACATATCCATAGCCTTGATCATCGACTGCATGGCCATGAATATATTTTGATAGACTAATTTAATGTAACCCCGTTTGTCTTCGTCGGAGTAACCGCTGCCGTGAATAATACGCATCTGTTTGATGAATGTCGATTTGCCGGATTCACCAGTCCCTTAAGGTATAACATAAAAAGAAGCTTGTTATAGTAACCTTTTGACATACATAAATGTTAATATATGCATAATTATGGTATGTCTAATTTTGTATGCTATCGTGCAAACCTATTTGCATTTGCAAAACTAGTAACTACTTAAACAGTATAGCCCAACATTTACATAAGTTGCTCTACTGTTTACAGCGGTTCTTTGACAGCAAAGCTTGCTGCACAAATGAGGCATGACACGATTGGCGCGTAGAAAGCTTCAGCCTTGTTTGTGTTTGCTTTACACGCTAATTACGCATTACGTATGTGCATTGGGCTCGGCTTTCGATTAAGGAAGCACGCTCCGAGACAAATTACTTTTTCAGGGGTGTAGATGGGCTCTCACAGATCTCAGAACTGAAATCAAAATTTGCTTTTTCTCGGTAATAATGTGCAGGTTGGCGTTTTGTTTGGTAAATTTACAACCTTAACAACAAATATCAATTAAACTACAAGCCTCCGGCAAGTTTTGATTTCAATTCTAAAGTCTGTGAGAGCCCTCTACCCCCCGGAAAATCATTTTTTTCGGGTCGTGTTCCATAATTAAAAAATTTCCCGTGCATCGTAACGTTGACGGTAGAAAATCCGTTAGTTTTCCTCAACACGGATGCATACTGACACGTATAGATATTTCATCGTAATCGAAGTGTCGATGAATCGCACGTTTATACGCAGATTAAATTTCTGCTCTGCTTTGTTTTTTTCGCCGCGCGCTAGCGAGACTTATACAAAGTCATACACGCAACTTTTCCTGCCAAAGCGCAACATTCGTTTCGAAGTGTGGCAAAACGGTAAGTAAAGGCATTTGCAATTGATGGCTCTCTAATTGGATAATATTTACGTATGTATGTATGTGTGTATGTATTTTTAGACCACTAAATAGCTTACCGAGTAACAATAGCTTACCGAGTAACAATAGCTTGAGTTCCCTTCGCGCATCGCGCTTGTCTCGACGCAACTGCCGTTCGATTTCTTGATTGATGCGCTTCTGTTCCTTCGCCTCCTCCGATAAGCAGCACTCCATGGTAGCTAAATTTTAGAGGTTTGCTGTTCACGTCGAACTCTTAGCCACAAGCTAATTATATTCTTCTTTTCTTTTTTAACTGGACTCTGTCTGTATGTATGTTTGATTACTTATTTATAATAAAAAAAAGTTGTTAAAATCACTAATGGCGCTTTTCTTGCCGACCGTTGCGCTGCGCTGCTCGTTTCAAGGAGCGTTCTTTTTGGCGTTCTTCTATTATGTTCTGTGTGCCAAATAGATACAAAATGTTGTACGAGTATCTTTAGTTCCAACACCTTGTTAAAATTTTCCGTTGCTACAGCAATCAATGTTGCAATGTAACACTTATGCTCCACTTTGAGTGCACCACGAATGGGTTCGAGATCACGAGATAAAAGTTCAGCTTTGATGCTCGCATCGATGCAATTTCATCACTGATTCAAACCGTTTTATTCCCTTACTGCATATAGATATCTGTTCCTCACTTTTTTTCTTTTTTTATTTATCGCACAATTTTTATTAGTATTTTACCAAATTCTATGCAATCAGCAATTACCGTTCGTGTATTTCAAAAATAAACACCATAAGCATCTGAAAAAGAAAACAAAAACGATATCGATTTTAATATTTCTCCAACTATTTGAAACCACTTAATTTAGAATACAAAAAAAAAACGAGAACTAACATGCTTAAGATGTATATTTATTTAGTGCTCTGTAGTAAAGTGTTGTTCAAAAAATATGTATATAAGCGCGTTTATTCGAAAGCTCTTCACTCTGCGGCGGCATCTTTCGTTGTGTCAATTTCAGAAATTATTGAAAAAAAAATTTGCTTATAAACATTACATTTGCACAATCGCACTCGTTCGCTGGGCTGGCTCGCACACGAATACGAATGCCGAATCAAGCAACGCGTGCCCTCTACTGAATTGGCGCAGTATCGAAAAGCAACTGTCTGCCACTGCACACGGAAGCAGACACCTTCTGAGTCTTCCGCGGTGCGCACAGCAGTGAACTTGCCTATTTTTTCGCGATTTGTTGGTCTTGTAGGGTTTCCCAAAACCTCGGACGAGTGCAACGCAACAATTATTCACGGCTGGACGTATGTACATATGCATGTACTATATACATACATATACATGTAGTCTACCAATGAACGTATAGCTAAATGCTGAATGGACATTCGTTAGTGGGTTTGGGGGTCACCATCGTCCACAAGTTAACCTTGCTGCGTAGCGTCTCTTCCGCCCGCCCTGCCGTTCAAGTGCAGTGCTAATCCAATTGTCGTGAACTTCACAGTCTACTGTTAAGAAGGTCGATGACTAAACACATTGTTTTTGTTGTAATGAGCGGAAGGAAAGAAAGAATCGTCAATGGAATACGCATTTGGAACATTGAAACATGTGTGGATATATTGTATTTGTAATTGATATTCGGATGCAAAGGTTAGCCTTTCATTGGCTTGGACAAGATCTACGAAGCATGTTCAGTTTTGCTTATATGCGAGTATGCATGTACATAGTATATATTTAAAGGTTTTGAAATTATATAGGTCTAATATTTGCTAACATAAATGCTTAAAAAAGGAACAGTAATGGAAAAATCAAATGCAGTGGGCCTCAACTGCCTTGGAAGGCTCAGTTGGACAATAACTTGACAACTCTTGTTATCTCTAATTGGTGGCAGAATGAAAAGTAAGTTTCAATTCAGCTATGAAAAGAAAAGGGCAAAGGAAAAGTTTGATACGTTCGTGGCCGGCTCCCTCGTCGAATACCCTGAATAAATGTTGCATTTAGTTGGTATTGAAATATAATTGTTGACATGAATTCTTACTTTTGAAATTAGACTACATATTTTGGTACAAACATACCTGCATATCTACATACTATGCATATTCGACATATTTTGCAAGCATATGAATCTCAGAGCCAAATCAAATGTATGGATGTATTAACGGAGACGAGCATTTGCAAGTAAGTGTGTACGAACATATGTAGGTGCATATGTACCTTTCTTAAAAAATACAAAAAAAATGTAGAATGCCCTCGTTATTAGTTCAGTTCAAATCTAATTAACGGTAATGCGTTACCATGCTCAATGTCATGGTGGTTAAAATACTTATATGTAGTACACATATGAGAATATCTAAGCTCTCCCTTTTTCCAAAGAGCCAAAAGCCTGTAGTCTACTTACCCTGCAAAAAAATGTGCGAATAATCCCGAAAGATATTTGTCCCGGATTGATCTCTTTCGAGAACAATTGGTCCACAATTAGTCCCCGTTTGTTCCCGTACGGGTATAAATGTAGACTAATTGTAGACCAATTGTTCCCGAAAGGGTATAAATGTAGACTAATTGTAGACCAATTGTTCCCTAACGGGTATAAATGTAGATTAATCGCTTTCATCCCGAACGTGTATAAATGTAGATTAATCGCTTTCATTCCGAACGGGTACAAATCTAGATTCCTTAAATGTAGAAATTTTACAAAAAATATGCAAAGTATTTAAAAAATTGTAGAGCAACCGGTAAAACGAACTGAACACCCTTTCTTTTAATAACAATGATGAATAATAATTTTAACAAAATGTTGCCTAAACTATTCTATGATAAAATCCTTTACATTACGCTCATATAATGCATACTCAAAACTTACAATTTTTTTATTTATTTATTGAGATTTTTTTTCAAAAGTAAAACATTATATAATCTTTATTTATATATGCATTAACATTTACAATTTTTTAAAGATTGTTATTAAAAATTGCCTTGGCGTACAACTTGGAAAAATCTACATTTGTACCCGTTCGTGCTGGAAGCGATTGATCTACATTTGTACCCGTTGGGGATGTAAGCGATTGATCTACATTTGTACCCGTTCGGGATGAAAGCGATTGATCTACATTTGTACCCGTTCGGTATGTTAGTGATTAATCTACATTGGTACCCGTTCGGGTATACAAGTTGAACAATTAGTCTCTTCATAGGACATGCTCGAACAAATGCGATCAATTCACTCCATATAAAGGGATGTAAAATTGTATTAGTCGCATGCTCCCTTGCGATTGATCCCGGACACGTCCCGGATTAATCGCATTTTTTGCAGGGTATTGACTGCTCAGGAATACAGACAGAACATACATTCTATCGTATACATATATGCATGCATCTTAACAAATACAAACATAACTGTCGAATGTGCAAACCTAGAAACGCCAAAGAAAATCAGAATTAGCAAATTTAGCATGTATTCGTGATTTTCGAGAACAATCGTGCTTTTCTCTGCACTCACATTGTTAGAAGTCAAGAAATTGAGATTTAATTTAATCCCAAAATGGCAAAACTCTGTCGAACATTTGGATATATGTACTAGCTGATGGTGAAGACTACGTTAAAATATGCCCGTGGTAAGGAATGCCTATCGTAAGAGGCGACTAAATCCCACTGGCCTAGAAGGCCTACAAGGGGGAAAAAAATCGTTCGCACAACAGTCGGGCTAGTGTCAGAAGGAACTAATACCCGAGCGTACTGAATATATCCGACAAAGGACTGTTACTGCCTCTACACTTCCCAAAACCTACGGGGAGTGTCTTGGTGGCTACAATAACTTGCAGTGGCTTGCAGATTCTGGGGACTAACGTTATAGGATGCACGTTTATCTAACAGATTACGGTCCAAAGGTTATAAAGATTACTTAAATAAGCTTACTTTTGCTACGTGTTCGCATTTTATAAATATTATTGCCTCGTTTTTCTTGGAGCCGGTATTTTTGCTTGTTGGTACCCAGCTTAAAAAACGTCCAGAACTATACGAAACGAATGCATACACATACATATGTTCAACTATATACTAATAGATTCCTTGTATGCTATTTGTTATTAAATTACGGTTTTGTATTCTGGTTTGTTGTAATTCCCTTGTCGACGTCTAGCATATGCATACATACTATGTACTATATGTACATACTTAAGTCAGCACGGTTTAAAAGTAATAATAATAATCACATGCATACATATGCATATGCATAGGTACTTCATATGTATGCATTAACTAGCTATACGTAATAAATTTTCATAAACTGCCAAATAAGCAGATGTGCGGGGCTTTGAGCGGTGCGGGGATTTCACAGCTTTCAGTTGATCTCTTACACGGCGGAATGATAACAAGCGCCCACAGCGCACTGCACAGGCGATGATTTGAGTTCTAGTCTTTTCTTATTTGGAGTCTATAGATGTACATACATATACATATATACATACACATATATATTCACATTTTCCGTTAATTTAATATAGATAAAATTGAGATAGGTACATAATATACATATATGTACATATGTACATATGTATTAGCCGCGATGAGCAAACACGCTGTCAGCTAGGCTGTTATCAAAAATGTAAAATTTTTTTCCGTAGTCTTCTTTTTAATTATATTTTTGAAAATTATGCGATCGTAAGGAAGACGTGACATCGGTATGAGATTTCCTTGGTGTTAAAAGTGTGTTTTTAGCTTTTGAAATGGCGCCTTCTTGGTATTTATGTAATACCTGGGTACCTTATATTCCTTATGGTACTTTGCCAAATTCGTTAAAAGAGTAATAAATTTGAAGTTACGCATGGGGTCGAAGCTTTGCCTTTGTAGTAATGAGAGCCATGAAACGAAAACCCTCAAACCCACAACAAAAAAGTTTACTCTGAATGAAAGAACTTGGAAGAGTTAATGGCGCTTAGCTAACAACAATAACATCCATATCCATATATGTAGGTATGTACATATGTAGCTAGAAATTGGAAATAAGTATGTGAAACTAATCGTTAATCATTAAGTTACTTTCCCACTTACCAATTAAATATTTATTTCCGTGTCGAAATAGCATAGAAACTTAAGGAAACTCTTTAAAAATAAAAATGGTTCTGGTAGGGTTGGCTTTCTCGCTCAGTGCTTATAGACGAACCTTGTTGGTTATATATAAAAGTATGTTTGTATGTACTTCTATGGGCCTTAATGCTTATAGATCATCCTTTTTAGTTTATCCCTGAAAAACTATAGTAGCTATATATTGCTATTTATTCGCCCACATTTGCATCCACTGCCGTTGCGTGCAATTGCTATTATTATTTGATTTCTTGTCGTTAAAGTGTCCACATATGTACGTATGGATCTGTATTTACATACTTAAGTATGCAGCTTTTTATATGGTTCATATATGTATATGTATGTAGGATACTATAATTTAAGTGTATAAGTTGCTTATGTAGCTCATGTATCCATTTATTTTACTGAAGAGCTCACGTATGAAGTTGTCTGGTGCTGCCGCATCTAGGATATAAGGAACATGCTTCCGGCACGATTCGCTTTGTGCTCTATATTCGGTTTTCTGCTACAAATCCAATAAAATGTCATGTTACATATTTATCCACACATCTCACTACATGTCCATTTATAAATTATTGCATTTTCTTATCCTACCGCATCCTTTAATAATAAAAAAAAAACAATATTGCATTGAAAACAAAATTTTGTATTTTACAAAGCAATTTTTGATTGAATACCGAAACAGATGCAGAATGGAGTTGATTGAGCTGGAGGTGCAAATTTTTTTTTCTAGTCTATCAATCTTCACATGGGTGTATACAACGAATGTCCATTATCATCAAAGAGCTTCGTAAATTTGCGAAATTATGATATGATTATACCGATCTTTGTTTATCTTTTATTTTTATCGACGACAGTTCTTTTGCTAAATATACATGCTGAAGTTATAGGGCCCTTCCACGATCAAATCTTTGATCAAATCGTGTATATGTGGTAGTAAAATTGTCTATGTGTTTTTCACACGTACGTGTTTGATGCCGATTCGACCGAAATCAAAAATTTTTGTTTTCCATCAAATTGGATGGCTATTTGACGTGCGTTGTGGATGCGTGTAAGGTGCTGTTTGATCAAATTTCAGTGCCAAATTAGCATTTGACGTGTGTTGCAACCATTTGATCAAATTTCAAATGTAAATAAACGTGTGTTGCATTATATGCTAACGCAATATATGCAATGCAATCGTCAGTGTCACTCATTTTGTGCTCCAAAATTTAATTCTATAAACAAATTAAAAGAAATGTCAGCATTAATACGTGATAAAATATCTATTATAAATAATAGAAAGCTAGAATGAAATTTGATTTGCTATTTGATGAGCTATTTGACAACGATTTGATCAAATTACACAGACACGCGATTTGATCAAATGATTTGATCGTGTAAGGGCCCTATTAGATTAATCTAATTGGAAAAGGTGATACTAGTTAGAATGAGGGAATATAAAAAAGAATAGGCAAATAGAAAAGATAGCGTGACGTTTCGTTTACTTTTATGACACAAGTTTGCAGCACAAGAACGTCGCACCTTAGCCGATCGGCAAATATAAAACAGCCATCTCACTTCCACTCACACTTTTTCGCACATAAAGTGATAATCTATGTCCTGCCTTACCGACATAATAGAGCATCTGCACTGTAGCCGACCAGGCGCACGTCAGGCGTCGCCGCCGACGTTGACGACAACGACAGCGACGACGTTGTCTGTTTGACGGGCGAGGTCCATTGAAATAAAGAAAAAAGTTGTAAAAGAAAATTCCCACCGAACTCGACGCCAAAATAACAACTAACTTTATTAGTAATTTCTTGCTTATTGCTTGCTTTACCAAATTTATATATAAATTAATACATACATTTCTTTTGTTCATCCAAGTATTTTAATGACCCCCGTTTACATTCATACATATGTATGTATGTTAACTTTTTTTTAACCTCTTTCAGGTGCAAATGATACTCAACCAGCAGGTGATGAACAGAAATATATATACTTAGTTATCTACATACATAAATACACCCTAACAAGAATTCCGTTCCTAGAAATCTTTTTAGGAAAATTAAGTTTTCAGAAACAAATTCTGTAGAGTTCATTTGCATACTTCAGTAGTAAAAAATGTCCATTTGTAATGATAGAGCTTGGAACTTTCAATTTGCACCTCACACCTTTTTCAACTGTTCCTTTTCATTCCATCCTTCATCTTTCTGCGGTGTATTAAATTTTTCTTATACTTTTCTTCAGATTTTCAATTTAGTATTCACAGCAACATATTTTAATTTTGCTACACATTTTAATTTGCTTACAAGCAGGGTTAAGTAAATTTGCAGTTTAGCACATATTTTCTCTGATTAATTCAGTTATATTTATTAATTTTTGTCTTAAAAAAATTACAAAACTTTAACGTTACCACATACAAGAAAAATTGCACTGCACTACTAAAATGAATGGCAAGAAATGAGAGAGAAAACAACATATTCCCAAAGTCGGTAATGCAGCATAACCCACACAGCCGATAAAATAGTGCATGTGCACTTAGGTATTGCCAAGCTGAAAGTTAGTAAGTTAAAAAAGCTTGAAAAGTAAAACTGATAAATTTATAAAATATAGGTGTTAAAGCAAAAAAAATATACAATTCAAAATCTTAATAGTACACCCAGAAAAATCAAAAATTCAACACGATTTATGTAAAATTAACACCACCGATCTTTACACACAAAGCAACAAAAATTTCTTCCATTTACACAATATGAGCCATATGATTTTTATTTCATAGATGTCATTCGACATTTTGGTAAATTTAACAACTTTTTTACGGTTCGCACAATATGAAATAATGGTAAAAATTAATAATGCTGAATGAACAAATAACTGTAATTCTTTTGTATTCAAATTGAAATTTTTTTGTAGAAAGGCCTTTTTTAGTTGTTAAACCAATGCTGATCAGAGAGAGAGAAAGAGGGAATATGGTTATATTGGCATAAACGGAACATGTAAATTTAAATATTTATACGTTTTTGGTATTTTTTGCATAAAATAAGTATAGTTTTTGGTACCTTTTCTTTTATATTTTGTTTTTTATTCTTTTATATTTTTTTTTTTAGCTTTTTTAATTCTATTTATAATTTTTTGTTTAGGTTAGATTTTCTATTCATCAGTTATGATTGTGTTAATTTAACAATACATCGTGAAAATTTCACCGAATTATATTTTTAAATGTTAAGTAAAACCAACACGATTTTGTTGTTAATTCAACATTTATCATCGTGTTAAATTAAACAATGAGAGTAGTGTTAAATTATTAACACTTTTACACGATGAGTACACGTCGTGTTGAAAAAAATTAACCACAAAATTTATTAATTTTCCATACTTTTTTTCTGAGTGTAATAACAAGAGTCGTGTTAAAACATTTTATAGTTCTTCAAACAATTTGTACAGACTGATGGGTACTCAATTATTTGATGGTCTGAATGATCATTCATTTTCACTTCAATGATTGTAAATATCATTTGGATGAGTGCATGGAGGAACAATAAAGGAGAATGCATAAGATCAGCTGACTTCTTCTTCAATCTTCATAAACACACACGAACACAAGCATTTTTTTGTTGACATATTCCACACACACACGCACCCTAGCATTTGTGTGGCCCCTACATCTGTCAAATTCTTCTACATTCCTCTTTGCATGACACTTCTCGGCCCACTATGTATGAAGGTATGTCGTTATGCATTCTCCTTTATTGTTCCTCCATGGATGAGTGCAAGGCAAATTCATTCTTATAGTAATGGTACGTGAACAGCTGACTTCTTCTTCTTCTCGTTTTTAATTCACCGTGTACAGAAGAATACAGGAGAATGTCAAACAAGGAAAAATTTTACTTTGAGTTTGACATTTTGATGGACAAAAACTTAAAGCGAATCGAGGCGAATATTGCCGAATTCGCCGTGCCATTACCATAATGAATTTGCCTTGGATGGGTGCTGAGTTATAATTTTTTAAATGCCTCATTCCGAAACAAGAAAAAAACGAATTAAATCATTGCCGAACAGATTCGCTGATATCGTATCGCAAATGATTTGACTCTAGATTTGAATACTTAACAGCGTTGATGTACATATATATATATATATTTGTATATATATAGAGATATATCCACATATACTTACATCTGACAGCTCTATTTCGACTAATAAACTTTTCCTTCCTTTCCCAAAGTGAAACTAATTTTGTATTTATTAGTTAATATTATTTATTTTTGTTCTGTAAATTTTTCAAAGTTGATCAGCAATGGTTGTACGTGTAATAATTAAATATACAACTATTTACTAACTAGAATGAATCTATAGTGTCCCGTATATAGTATGTATATATGTATGTACTTATATATATTTTTTTAATTTCTGTGTAATATACACACAGCCAAACATACCTGCATACATATGTACGTGTCGTGCCTATGCATTGCTTTATGTAGATTATTATGATGCTTTTCGTTTCTATATATCGTCGTACCATACGAAAACTAGCATATTTAAAATTTCTGGCGAAAGCTATCAATAAAAAAATAACAAGTTCGACTTTTGGCCGACGAAAAATAACAAAATCGACTTTTGACTGACGAAAAGTATCAGTAATTCTATACTGTTTTTACATTAAAATTGTTGTTGTTTAAACGAAATTGATAGTTTTCGTCAGCCAAAAGTCGAACTTGTTACTTTTCGTCAGCCAAAAGTCTATTTTGTTATTTTTCGTCGGCCAAAAGTCGAACTTGTTATTTTTCGTCAGCCAAAAGTCGAACTTGTTACTTTTCGTCAGTCACAAAAAAACGTATGTTAGTTTTCGTATGGTACGACGATATGTAGTAATAAAAACATTTTATTTTCGTAAAGGGTAATGAGGAAAACAACAAGAACACTTTCTTCAGTAAAGCAATACAATGCAAAACGGTGTAAAATCCCAGCAGGGTTTTTCCATATTTTGGTAATGGCTTGAACTTGTATTCAATGAAATAACGCATTACAAATAGCTAAGAAACACTCCTTCGCTTACTTTGCTCATTACTTGTAATGCGACAGTTTTAAAATTATTATTTTTTCGCTTACTGGTAATGCAGAAAATAATCGAAAAGGTTTGGAATACTGCCGTTATTTTTTTGCAAACGCTTTGCTTTGATTTTAATTTTTCTTAATAGCAGTTTTGTAAAGCAATTTACCCTCACTCTCGTTTATTTTGCCAGTTTTCATTATAAAATTGTCGTGGTTAGTCGCGTTATTCCATCGTTGAAAATTTTTTAAATAAGAAAATAGCTTTGCAAATACATAGTGTAATAATTATTATTCAAATAGTGTGTTTTTTTTTAAAAAAAAAAAAAAACATTTTGCAAAGAATGTTTTGATTCTTTATTCATTCTGTTTGCTATTTGTTTTCGGCATAAATTGTTCACTCATAGTTTTAAAATTACTTTTTCGCTTACCGGTATTGCATAAAATAAGCGAAAAGATTTGGAACACTGCCGATATATTTTGCAAAGCCTACATTGATTTAAATTTTTGTAAATAGCAATTTTGTAAAGCAATTTACCCTCATTCTCGTTTATTTTTCCAGTTTTCATTATAATGCATTATAGATTACTATACTGGATTGTGTGATATATGCAATTAATTATACCAGTGAAAGAACTTATTATTTGTAACGGCTTACTTTTCCCAATATTAGTAGCGACTTTATAATGCATTACTGTCTACCATATTGTAAGACAATACCGCCAATGACATGCCTATGTTAAAGTAATGCAATCCGTATTCGAAAGTGTAAGCGATGAATCAAGATTTCTCGATGATTTTACCCATTACATGTAAGAGAAAGCCCTGCTGGGATGTTGTATGTATGATTGTATGTGTGTATGTATGTACATCAATTAGAGTTTAATCGACTTTTAAACTGAAATAAGCATAACAATGGTAAACTAATATTGACTGAGAAAACAAAAAAAAAAAGATCAATAACAGCTCATATCAGATAAACTAACGACAATAAGAAGTTGAAGTTTATTTATTATCTTCGATTCATATACATATGTCTGTATGAATGTATACTCATATGTATGCATGTTGATAAATATTAAATTTATTTATTTAATAATGTATGTATATTTATTACCTTAGTTTCACTATTCCGTTATATGTTATGTATATTGTTAGGTTGGCACTGGCATCGTTTTTTATCTAACTTTTCTTAATTGTTTGATTTTAAATTACATAATTCATTTCGTGTAAACATATCAAAATATTTTAATATTTTTCATTGCGTTTAAATAGTAATGCACATGTGTATGTATGTATTGTTTAATATGTTTTACTGCATTTCGATTGACCTACTTTTTAAACAAAAAAAAAGTGTTAATTTTTATAGATATGTACGTATGCATCTACATCCAAGTTTTCTAAATATCTATGTACATATTTGGCAAGTTCAGAACCATTTTCAATCGATCGGCTGTGTGAAGTGGTTTTAAAACTCGAAAATAAATTGAGCAGAACATAAAAGCTAAATAAATTGTATGTATGACTGTGATTTGCCAGCTTTATGTCATCATCTTTATCTATTCGGTCCATGCATTTTTCTGCGATTGAAAGTGGTTTGAACTCGTTTTCATATACCCAAAGGTCTTTCTAGTTATTCACAATTCAACTGTAATATAAATTTATGCATATATTTGTATATGCATGCTTTTTATGTTGGCCAGCTGCATTTTAAAAACTTTTAAAAACCTTTAATTGGCACTTAAGATTTATACAAACAAAAAAATATTTAAAAAAATAATAACAGTAACAATAAAATTGCTTTAAAGTTTGACTCGTGTTAATTGTTCTTAAATAAAAAAACTAAGGAAAGGAAGGATGGGTAAATAAATCTATGTGCTCTTTATGCACAAACATTTATTAAGCGGACATTTAGGAAGACCGAGACAAAGACAAAATAGAGAAAAATGTGGGTAAAAAAAAAACAAAAATGTATACTAAAATAAAACTTAAAATAAAATATTGCATATAAAATACTTGTGAAACATACCTAATTAATTTAATTTTGTATATTTTCAATTATTTCATTTTTGTTCAAATGTACATATGTATTCAATGTATTTAAATACATACATATGTATGTACTTATGTAGATATGTACGTACATGCGTATAAAACGCTAAATGTGTTTATATAGACCTTCTAAAGTGTCATTATTCAATTTTTTTAGAAATCATAATTGTCTTGCATACATATTGAGCATATATATATATATATATATATAGTTATGCATACAAAAAACATGTATGTAGCTGCCAATACATATTATCTACATAAATAAATACATATATCTATTTTTAGCATGCGCTTCTTGGGGATTGAGAAAGATATGATAACGAGTAAGGAAGATTTGCCTACAAAAAAGAAATTATAAATTATACATACATATATATTTATATAAAGATTTAACAAATCATGAGCAATAATTGCATCTAATATAATTCAAAAATCGAATTACATACGTTGTTATACATATATATATTTTTTTTGTAAACTTCTTTTGAAATTTTCTCTTTGTGCTGCATTCATTAAAAATTTCTAATTTCATTTAAACATCTGTATACATTTACGCATGTATGTATGTGTATATTGATTTATTACAACGCGCATTTGCTAAAATAGTGTCACAGTCCAAAAAAAAAGTGATTTTTCAGCAGCGCAGTTTACAATTTTGAAATGCCGCCAGCGAAGCGCTGAAATTTCTTGAGTTATCAATACACAAATTTTCGTGGTCTTAAAAGCGAGTTTTTTTTTGAGTTATGACACTATCGCAGTAAATGAGATACTTATTTTTTTTAACTTTTGCTCTTTCTTGTTCTTTACACTGGCCTCCTGCTACGTGTTGTTGTTGTTGTTGGTATTCATGCTTTTCGGCTCGGCTGTTTCATCTAAATCGGCCGTGTGAAATTGGCTGGGAATAATCCCTTTTCGTTTGTGCCTTCCTTCTGTCCCATCAACCAGCCTTCCTCCTGCAAATTCGAAATAAAAAACTGCGCTTAATAAAGTCATGGAACATGGATGGCACAGCAAATATGATTCGAGCACATAAAGGGATTGGGGGAGATTTAGGGGAAGGACAAAGCAAAGATTTAATAAGAGGAAACTATGAAAAGCACAACACTGTCTTGGTATAGAAGTTTGACACTACTCTGCGGTGTGAAATGTGTATGTATGTATGTACATACATAGTTGTTATATTTACCTGATCCTCTGGATCGTCATACTCAATAACGCGTATTATATCGCCAACTTCAAAGCTCAGCTCGTCGACGTCCTCTTTCACATAGCCGTACGTTGCCTTAACACGGTAAAGCACACCCGGCGGCAGATCAGTTGTGGTGGCATCTGTGAAATAAATTGTGGGCAAATAAAGAAAGAAAAATTTAAATTAAACGTTTTTTTCGCAAACGATGCGATCGATGAAATTCTAAGCATTTCGTGGCTTACAAAGAATTTTTCATTTAACACAAATAATGAGTTTGATTTTTGCATTGAAATATCTGGCAAGTACATATTTATTATTCATTTTAGTGCGTGCTAAAGGAAAAACTTCTTGTTTGCGCACGTTTGCCGACACTGAAGCGTACATTTACATATGTACATACATAGCACAGCACGATGAGGGTTAGGCGAGTTAAAGTCAAGTGTGACTCGTAAACAATGAGCGCTTGTTATTTATTGCATTTTTGTTTAGTTGAAATATTTGTTTTTGTTTTTGCAGCAGCAGCAGCAAAATAAGCCCAGCCAAATTCGCGTTAATCGATTGCGCCTTTTTTGCTTTTATGCGTCGCCTGTGGTTAGATTTCTGCTTTGGGTTAGAAATTAATTCCTAAAAACTTAAATGAACGCAACACTCAATTTAGTCAAGAAAAAAAAAACTCGCAAGCAACAGAGTTTAGTTTTGTTAAATTGTAATGCCAAAACGAAAGACTCGAACAACGAACTTGGTTTTTTTTCTTTTTTGATTGCAGCAAAACCATAAAATTAAACGAAATGCATTCGCTTGCACTTAAATAGAAATTTGTAAAACAAAAGTGGTAAAAAATTGTTAATTTCAAAACATAAATAACGAAAGGAAATAAAGTTTTTGATGTGTTTTTGGTTGTTGTTGTTTAATTATGTTTAAAGCGTAGACATTTTTAGTAGTTGAGTTAAACTAAAATGTAGAAGAAATACGCTAATAATATAAAAAAAAGGAAAAAAAAACCGAAAATAAAATTCCTTAAAAAGGTGCGCAGATGATTTGCAGCAAATAAGTATGTAATAGAATTGGCAAGTTAGAAGATGAAGAAAGAAGAGCTCGAATTAACGCTCGAAAAAAAGAATCGCAATTATTAAGTTTGCCCTATGCGCTACAGAAAAGTGGGCCAAACTGTTTGACTAACTGACCCATACGAAAACAAAGTTAGAAAATTTTCAGCCACATCGTTTCCGTAGCCAAATGTGCCATTGGCTGGCCATCATTGCCCTTTTCATCTGCCACACTGTAAAAGTTATTAACGTTTCTTTTCCAAACACTATACAATAATATTTTAATACACAAACCTCAAGCCTCAGCACTGAAACAGTTTGCTGTATGCACTTATTTAGTAAAAAGACTTTTGATGAAAATTTGAATACGCCTCTTACCGCTTGTTAGGCACAAAAAAAGTTTAATTGTCTGTAAGAAGGAGTGCGTTCGCAATAGATGCTCTAAATAACTTTTGTTAATAGTTTAAAGCACAAATTTTCTTAAGCCCGCACAGCAATCCCACTGAATATATATCTAAATGTAAAGAAGCTCCAAAACATTTAAGTATTACATACATACACAGTTATGTAGATAGAAATTTCTTTATGAAAGAAGCCGATTATGTAATAGAAGTAAAGGTCGCGTGAAGAAGCATTCCATCGGATAGAAAGCAATACATACACACATACATACATACATAAATAAATATGTATATCTGTATGCACTGATCGATTGCTTTTTTTTGGCGCTTTTTGACCGCCTACGAACTGTGTACTCACCCCTCGGTATTTCGTAGATTAGCTCATCTTCTTCGAAGGGATTTTTACTAACCGAAGCAACTACTTTTTTCTGAATATTTTCATTTTCATTTTCATTCTCATAAACATTTTGCTGCTCAACATTGACTGCTTGCGGAGCAGCAGCAGCATCGCTATCTACCTCAGCGACAGCTTTTGGATTTATCATTGGCAGCTCATTGGCAGCGGCGTCACACTTATCAACACTTGCCGTGCATTGATTGGGCGTGGCGGCCGCCGCATTATTGCCGCCGCGTGATTTTCGCAATAAATTCAATGGATTCAATAATTGTGCTTTACGTTTTTTTGTTTTTGGTACATTTTTTAAAACTTTACCTCCTAATTTCTTATTATTCATCTCGTCTGCGGCGTTGCCATTGTTCATGTCCGCTGCTGCTGTTGTTGGCTGTGTTTGTGACTGCGCAGAATTGGCATTGGCGGTGGATTGTGTTGTCGGCGCTACATTTTCGTTACCATTAGCATTACCGTTAAGTTGATGTTGCTCTGGCGTCAGATTTGCCATTTTCCTGCCACTATTGCTTCTCTCCTCCACTCCACTGCTTACGGCTGTTGTTGTTGTGGTGGACGCTGGAGTCGTGCTGCTGACAGCCGTCTCATCGCCGGCGACAGCCTTGGCTGCTTCGATGCTCTGCCCTCCATGCGTCTTCTCAGCCGGTGGCACTGGCACTGGCGAGGGCGTTGTATTCGCATTCGGACTATCGAGTTGGGCATTTTGTTGGCGCGGTGGAGTTGCTCCGCCCCTCAATTTATTCGGTGTCGCCTCATTTGAAACCTCTGCCAGCAGTGCAACAGCCTTTTGGTATGCTGGTGGCGTATTGTTGTCGTGTGGATGATCGGGGCTCGTTTCCAATGAAGACGATGGCGTTTCGGTGTTGGCACTTGGGTCAGCTGCTGCTGTGACGACAGCATTGTTGACATTATTCAAATTTTCCGGTGTTGATTCTGGTGTTGGAGAAACTGAATCAAGTCTGGATGTTTGATGTGAAGAGCTTGTGGATATGGATGATGCTATTTGTTTGTTTTTGGTTTTTTGGTTTTTGTGTGAAGGTGTTTTATTTGGTTTTTTTGTTTTTTTTTATATGTTTTCAAAATTTCAGTTTTGAGTTTTAATCAATCCAATCAAACAAATATTTAGTGGTTCGGTTTAGTTGGTTTCAGTAATAAGTTGTTAGAAGCATTCCAAACGAAACGAAACGAAATGAAAACAATGAAAGAAAATTGGGAAAAACAAGAGCATAAGAATTTGATCACATGCAAAATGTAAATTAATTGCTTTTATAAGGAACTAATATGTAACTAAACGTACACTTAATGTACGTAAATTGCATGCCTTATTTGGATAACATCGCAAGCGATAAAGCAAAAAAAAAAAAAGCGGTACCTCTTAGATACATACATATAAACATACATACTATATACCAGAGCTGTAAAAACTGCAATCGAATTGTGTTGCAAATCAGCTTTGATTATACATTAGATTGATTGTAAATTTTGTTGACTGCAAAAATTATAATTCCAAATATTTACAATAATTTGATTGCAATCTATTTTTATTGAAAAACATCTTTAATGCAAAAAAATTCAATTCCAAAAATTTTATTGCAATAATTTACAAAAATTTGATTGCAATCAATTTTCATTGTCAAACTTTTTGATTGCAAAAAAATATAATTGCAAACATTTGATTGTAATCAATGTTCATTGTAAATCATTTTGATTGCATTCAATTGTTATTGTAAAACATTTAGATTGCAAAAAAATATAATTGCAAAAATTTACAAACATTTTGTAATAAATTTTCATTGTAAATCATTTTGATTGCATAATCATACAATTGCAAAAATTAATTTTCATTGCAAAACATTTTGATTGCAAAAGAATACAATTGGAAAAATTTACAAAAATATGATGGAAAAAAATGCAATTCCAAAAATTTACAAAAGTTGTATTGTAATCAATTTTATTCGTAAAACATTTTGATTGCAAAAAATAGCAATTGCCAAACTTTACAAAAATTTCATTGCAATCAATTTTTATTGTAAATCATTTTGGTTGCAAAAAATACAATTGCAAAAATTTAGTAAAATTTTATTGCAATCAATTTTAGTCGTAAAACATTTTGATTGCAAAAATAGAATTGCAAAAATTAGTTTTCATTATAAAACATTTTGATTGCAAAAGAAGACGATTGGAAAAATTTACAAAAAATTTTTTGCAAAAAAATGCAATTCCAAAAATTAATAAAAATTTGATTCTAATCAATTTTCATTGTAGATCATTTTGATTGCGTTAGCATTTGCGACAACATTGAATTGCTACTAACTGGGACTAAAACTTATATCTGACTTATTCAAATACAGCATTGTCGATCTTGGGCGTTGGATAAAAACAACTGATTGCAATAGATTCTTGATTGCGGTTTTTATAATCAAAAAAATTGCAATCAATTTTAATTGGAATAAAACTGGTAGAATAATCATTGAATGCTAAGACAAATGATTGTGATTTTTACAGCTTCTTATGAAATGAGGAAATGGACTTATATAAATTGGGAATTTTTGTAATCTGTTTATGACACATGCTTATATATACACTATGTAACCGATATTTGATTGCGAAAGTTTCATAAATAATGAATTTAAACTATGTACATATGTACTAAATAAAAATTGCATGCTAATAAAAAGTAGAATGTTTTTATAATAGAGTAAATGAATTTTAAGCTTAATCCAAAGTTTGTGCTGACAGTTCGGGAAGCAGATAATCAAAATACTGTATGTACAGCAAAGTAATAAAAGAAAAATGTACGAAAATCAAAAGAAAGAAACGATTTTTTTTTAAAATAAAAAATTCACTAAATACGACTTTAAAACTAACTTAATTCATAGCAAAAATTACGAACTTAACTGTGTGCAACAAACGAAGAAAGACGCGTGCTTGAAAGTTGATTAAAAAGACTGATTCATTTGTTTTACAGCAAATATGTATTTGATTAAAAAATGTCAGCGTAACATTAATTTTTGATCGATACAAACTCGATCGATTTTGTGCAACTTCTTTCATTCACGATTAACTTTATTAGGCGCGTCTTTCTTCGCTTCGTATTCACGGCATATATACTTTTTGCTTTCGCTCACATTCGCTCAATCTCAAATCTTTCACACGCCCTTTCATTTGCCCTTGCAGTTTAAGCCACATGCTAAAGCGCGCAGCTTATACAACAAGGCCATAAACTATTTTAGCTAAACGTCTACCAAAACATTACTTATGTACATATGTGTGTGTAAGGACATACATAATTCAGAAGAATACTTACGACTATTAACATTGCTGGAGCCATTTGTTGTAATTTGATTTTGATAGTTATTGGCGTTACTTGTGTTATTAATTTGCTTGAATGGCGACGATTTTGTTGGACTTGTAGCGGCAAAGGTATCAGCTGCAAAATTTATTTATGTGATATTTTATAAATATAATAAATACATATATGTATATGTATGCAGGTATGTACGTACTTTCCATAAATTTGCTAGTCTGCTTTCGTAGTGTGTTCGAGCCGCGTTGTGAATCTGTTGCCAATTTGTCCACAATCGCTTCCATTTCAGAGTAAATCTAAACAGCCGAAGGGGAAGTGGAAAAGTCAACTAAATCAATACTTGATGTTTTTTTTTTTAAATCAATCAATTTTCGCCTACCTTCGCCGTTTCACTGTGAAATACTTGTTCCGTTGCGAAGAGCGTTTGCAAATTGGTGACCAAAAACAATATTCTCGAATCATACAAGGCGGGCAGCTCGTCGTGCAACTCCGTATTGAGTATTTCGTATGTGCGACGAGCCTCTTCCAGCTGCTCGCGTCCTTTGGTGAGCTAAGACAATGTAAAAAAAATGTGATGGATGCATAAATCAATGTATTTCGATTGCTTAGAATACCTTAACATCGTCCTTGCGCTTATTAGCATTCGCCTGTAGACTCTGGAACGAATGGCGTTGGCCATCGTAGTCAATCAATTTGCGATTGCGTTTTTCTATTTTTTTCTGCAAATGCCACAATTATTTTGTCGTTTAAATTTTACCTACTATTACTAAACTACCTTCATTTCTGGAAACTGTTCAGTGTACGTGTTTAACGGTAACAAAACTTGATCCGCCAACTTGTGGGCAAAGTCCTGCCAAAGGATTTCAGCAGCGCCAGTTTGCGCCTGCAAAGCATCAAAGCCAACCCAATGTGGCTCGTACGTGTCAGCGATGGCCTCCATAAGCGATTTGGAAGCCGCTTGAGTTGCTAGAAGCGAAATAAAATGAGAAATGAGTCTTAGTGGTTTGGGCATATATGTATGTATGTATATATTAGAGCTGGAAAAAACCAAGTACCAGTACAATTACCATTACCAGTACTCAGTAATTGAAAAGCCCAATTACCAAGTATAAGTATATTATACTGGTACTTTATACTCAGTACGTACATTTTTCAATTCTTTCGCAATTCTTTTCCAATTACTTTCAGCTCTTTTTCAGACGATTTTCAATTATTTCTGAAGCTGATGAAGCCGAAGTTCGTATTGCCACGTTTAAGATTATAGGATATTTTTTTAAACTTGGAAATTACATCTCAGGATCTCGTACAGTATATTCAAAAAAAAATTTGAAAATTAAAAAAAATTACCATATTAAATAAACCCTAATGTAAGCATGTATATTTAATAAAGAGTTCTTATAAGGGAATTTTCCTCCTTTTAGTGGTTGTAATATTTAGTATCCGATCTATCTTATGAAGAGGATAGAATAAAATACATTATGAAGGGGATAGAATAAAATACATTAGTTAAGATAAATTCACTGACTAAACTCCATGTAATTGAAAAGAATTGGCCGTAATTAGTGGCAATTGACAGTAATTGGTGAAAGAATTGAAAAATTTGTACTTAATTACCAATTACCAATTACCAGTAAAAAGTTATTGTACCTGATACTTGAATTTTTTAATTATCAAGTAATGGTACTTGGACCAAGTACAAGTACCAAGTATATTCAGTACTTCACAGCTCTGGTATATATGCACTCTAGGTACATATGCACATACATATACATATAGGCATGTAAAATGTATGTAAGTTTGTAACTGCGTTATTTAAATACTACCTCGAATGCATCTAATATAATTGTTGAACTCTTTTTGTAATCTGTTGGCGTGACCCTGTTGGCGATTGAAGTTATTTAAATGCTCATCGAAAATGTCATCCGCCGTCCGATCAACTTTGCCCAAATTTTGCAAAATCTGTAAGAATAATAGCAAAAAATTTGGGTTTAATTAATAATAAAACGATAGAGACATTAATTAGTGTAAAAACATGTGTCAGCTTTCCATTAAGGCGGCACGCCCCGAGAAAATCCACTTTTTCAGGGGGGTAAAGAGGCGCTCACAAATCCCAAAATTGAAGTTAAAACTTGCCGGAGGAGAAAGAGAATTCTGCCGGCTGAGGGTTATTTTTTCGGAGCGTGTTTACTTAATGGAAAATTTTCCGAAAAACATTAGCAAAATATAAAATATTAATACGAGTATTGTTTTTAAAATAGATCATAAATATACATATGTATGTACATACATACATACATATATGTATATCATATATTTTGCATTGCATAAGATGACATCACGTGGCATCACTATATCACGTCATTTGAATTTGCATCACGTGGTGTCATACGTAATTTCTTTACGTAATATGATAACAATTAAATACATTTTCTGTATGAAACTTTCGAACGCAGACACTTCAGAACCTTAAAGAATAAGTATTATTATTATTAAATTTACTTCCTTTTGTTTATACATACATACTTTTGATAGGTATACATATATTTATTTGTACATTCACATGTGTGCAATTTGAGCGCTTTTTGCAACTTAGTAAATGTGATACATTGCATAGCAATAAATAACAAAAACAAAACTCCAAAGCTGAATGAGCAGCCAAAGACAATTTGGTTGGTTGGTCGGTCGGCTGGCGAAGCAAAATGTTTTTACAAAGGGAAGTTGAAGCTCAATGTTATTGAATTTCGTGGCTGGGCGCGAGCGCATTAAATGTTACGTTGTTTTTTTTTTTTTCTTTTTTGGGTTTTGTACTTCACCTTGGCATTGCATGATTTTAACTACATATATCTTGCACAAATTTTATTATACTAGGGTTGCGAATTTTTGGTTTACACTGCGAAATCAAAACGATATGCTTTATTTTATACATATTAGTTTTTGTTTCTTTGTTTTGTTTTATTTTATTTTTTTGTTTGTTTTGTATTTGGTAACATAAGCTTATAATGTAAAGTGATATTTGCAGTATTTACACACACCCAACACAACACAAATAATTACATGCATATTTCGCTTATACATACCCTGCAAAAAAATGTGCGATCAATCCCGAAAGAGATTTGTCCTCGATTGATCTCTTTCGAGAACAATCGGTCCACAATTAGTCCCCAATTGTTCTCGTACGGGTATAAATGTGGACTAATTGTAGACCAATTGTTCCCGAACGGGTATAAATGTAGACTAATTGTAGACCAATTGTTCCCTAACGGGTATAAATGTAGATTAATCGCTTTCATCCCGAACGGGTATAAATGTAGATTAATCACTTTCATTCCGAACGGGTACAAATCTAGATTCCTTAAATGTAGACATTTTACAAAAATATGCAATGTATTTAAAAAATTGTAGAACAACCGGTAAAACGAACTGAACACCCTTTCTTTTAATAACAATGATGAATAATAATTTTAACAAAATGTTGCCTAAAATATCCTATGAAAAAATCCTTTTCATTACGCTCATATAATGCATACTCAAAACTTAAAATTTTTTAAATTTATTTATTGAGATTTTTTTACAAAAGTTAAACATTATATAATCTTTATTTAAATATGCATGAACATTTACAATTTTTTAAGGAAAAATCTACATTTGTACCCGTTCGTGCTGAAAGCGATTGATCTACATTTGTACCCGTTGGGGATGAAAGCGATTAATCTACATTCGTACCCGTTCGGGATGAAAGCGATTGATCTACATATGTACCCGTTCGGGATGAAAGCGATTGATCTACATTGGTACCCGTTCGGGTATACAAGTTGAACAATTAGTCTCTTCATAGGACATGCTCGAACAAATGCGATCAATTCACTCCATATAAAGGGATGTAAAATTGTATTAGTCGCATTCTTCCTTTGTGATTGATCCCGGACACGTCCCGGATTAATCGCATTTTTTGCAGGGTACATACATATATTCGCGTGTATTTATAATTAAATGTACTATACCTATATGTATGTATATGCATATGTTTGGGCAAATGTGCATGCATACCAACATTTGGTTGTTGTAAGTAAACAACAAAAGTATTCAGGTTACTTATACGCCATGTTGTTGGAAAGTACTCGCAGCAAGTGTCTGGCCGCCTACAACAAGCGCACAGCCAATGCAATTGGCACTGAGCAGCTGTTATGCGTTCACTTGCTTCTTTTTATTGTAATCGTTAATTAATAAATATAAACAAAATAGAAAATATAAAACACATATGTATGTATGTACGTATGTACATACATACATACATAATTTGTCTACATTCATGCATTTGCATTGCACAGTCAAACAATATTGTACAACAAAGAAAAAAATGTATTGCTGCTTCTTTACGTACCTACATACATGAAGGAAAAAATTCCTGCATAGTGAAAATAAGCAAACAAAGAAAGAATGAAAAACTTCGCCATCAACAAAATTCGTGATAATTTCGGACGAGCCTATGACGGCCGCGGTGACATCACTGGGCCTATTTTCCAATTCCATTCTAGTCAAAAATTTTCGCTTGGAATTATATTTAGTTCGTGCATGTAAGCATTGATGCATGTACTTTGTACATGTGTATTTACATATGTATGTATTTATAAGTGACCTATTTTGACTAAAATAGGAATATTCCATCGTACCGGCATTGATCTTACTTTGTGCACGTATGTATGTATGTATGGATGCAATACATATGTATGTAAATACATATCTACATACAATACATACATACGCCCACTATTTCAACAAACCACTTTAGCCGGTGTCTGCTCCTAATTTTTTATCTTTGATTCGTTTCTTATTGCATTAGGAAATCCCACGCAATTCAAGGTCGATCAAACATAAACAGCAACATAAATGCTATAAAACTATAAAACTCATACACACATTTACATACATAATAATATACATATGTATACATATGAATCTGTAACATAAGCAATTGAACTGTATATCTAATGTAAGAATCGCACATGCTTGTATGTGTTGCATATGCAAATTCTCAGTTAATTCATGATTCTCACATAAAACAAAAACCCATAAAAAAAACTAAACGTGCCATGTTACGAGTACATCTCTCTTAAAGTACATATGTATGTATGTTTGTATATATATTTGTGTATATACCTAGTTAATTAAATAGTGTGGGTCGTAGTTGCCAAGTTATTTGCCGTTTGGTTTGATTGTGAATGGTGTAACCATAAATTCAGATATGCGCTAACAGATGCAAACGAACATGCTATATTTGCATGTACATATGTATGTAGTATTTTAACACAAAAATGTAAATATAGAATATGTATGTATGTATATGGGTTATTACGTAAACTTCTTCTTATTAGTATCCATTTGTTTCACTTTCGAGTTTTACATTCCAGTTCATTTGTTGCCACCTTATGTACATACATATGTGTGCAAGGCCGTAGCCAGGATTTCATTTTGGGGGGGGATTAACTAAAAAAAAAACATTTCAAATTCAAATTACATACATATCTGCCCCGTTTGCTATGCTATGTGCATGAATAATTAGGTTTCGCTTATCACCCATATTTAATTGTTATTGCAAAATCCAATTAATTTCACCAAATTTATCTGTCAAATAAAATTATCGTCAGCTGATTTTCATTGCAACCAGCTACCCTGTCAAAGCTTCAGAGGGTAAAAAGTGTGAGTTTTTTACACCACTGAAGTGTACATTTTTAGGAAACGAAAACAGGGTAGCAAGTGAAAAACTTATGTAGTTTTTTTACACTAAATTACCACTAGATCCACTAGCCTAATAAAACCACTAAAAAAAGAAGACATATTCTGTTTGACGTTTTACCTTCATTTTGCAAACGAAAACGGAAAATTGAAGAGTGTAACAAAAATGCGCATTTTTTTGATGAAACGAAATCACCATTAATTTCAATGGTAAAATTTTAAATTAAGCTCTTACCCAATTAAGTTAATTATAAGTTTATGATTTTGTTAAAAAATTTCTTAGACATGCCAAAAGCAAAACCGCAGTTATCTATATCTTCTGGAAACAGGCGCCAAATTAGGTTCAGAAGAAACGGGACAGTCGCTGAACATGCAAATCGTTTAGAGAACTCGCGGTTGCGTGGAATGCAGAGGAGACATGTGGCGATTCATACGAAATCAGCATTTAACTACAGACCGAATTTAAACTATATGGGACATTCTTCCCTTTTCATGGGTCGTATGAGTGAAATTTGCGTTTTTTTGTAAGTCCCAAGGGCAAACATTTAGCTATATTGGGGTAGACCTTCGCAACGAGGTGTTTTCTCACGGTCAAATGTATGTCGCTCTGTCGCGAACTGGTTCACCACAAAACCAGAGTTTTCTTATAAATGGAAATGGCAACAAAACAAAGAATGTTGTGTTCACGGAAGTTTTTAATTAATGAACAAGATGTACCTTATTTTATGAACTAATTTGCCTACTAATGTACACAGAGCCAAATAATCCTCATAAAAATAAGAAGATTGTCTCTTTGAACAGCTTCGTGGCCCAAAAAGAGGACAGAAGTCAGAGACGAAGATATTTCCATAGAGATTTCTTCTTATTTTTGGGAGGTAAATCTTTTTAATTTTATTTAAAAGTATACCTTCTTATAATAAATAAAAAACTTTCTACTCAACTTTTCTTTACGCATTATTGTTGTCGATTGTGAACCGCTAACTCAGTTTAAATATGTATGTATATAAGACTAACTTTATAATAAATTTAATTAGATAACCTAATAAAAATAAGAAGAACGCCCTCTTTATTAATTCAAGGAGATATCCACATATATATTCGAAGATTTCTTCTTGATTTTATTAAAAAGACTATCTCATTAAAAGTAAGTAGGGATTCTTCTTAAAGAAAAACTATAGAGATATCTTCTTACTTTTGTTCTATTTTATTAGGTGGTTTTCGCTCTGTGTAGGTATCAAACGTTGTTTGAATTATTATAACTTCGACTTTTTTGTTGTTAATAAATGTATTGTTTATAACGTTGTTTAATTTTAAAGTGTTTGCATTTCATCTAAAGGAGGGTGGTATATTACATTCCTTGCAGAAAACAAGCACAAAATATGAATGTGTAACCCATTTTTACACTCTACTCAAAGCTAAACATCAGTATATTTAATTTTTGCGGCGCAACGAAGTAAGCCGGGTACTTCCTAGTACATACATAGATACAAATAATAAAAATGAGACTAACTTTTTACATGATTTCTATGCTTCTAAAAAATACAATTAAGCATATTTATATTATAAAAAAAAATTTAATCGCATTAATTTCGGGGGGGGATTGATCCCTGCCATCCCCCCCCCCCCCCTAGATACGGCCTTGTATGTGTGTACATACATACATATGCATAAGTATGCATTCTTATGTACAACTTTTGCTTGTAAACTGTACCTTTGAATATTTTTAAAAGCAACTAGCTCACCATTATAGCAAGAATGATACTTAATAATTTTGTAAACTCGCATTTTTTGCAGTACACGCGCTTTGCACCGCCTACAACGTATTGAAAAGTTAACTTTCACATGCAAAGTAGGTCAAATTTCCATAAGTTCAAACCAGCATTGAAGATGAATATGAATAATTAAATACTTTGAATTGAATGCACTTTCATATACTCATACTCACATTGATATCCTCATATATGTAGGTACATATGTATGCGCATGTTTAAACGTATATAGCCATATATGGTAGGATAATAAAAGGTCGTGTTGGCATAAAAGGAAGATGAGGGTGGTGCAGATGCCGAGCCCAGCAAAACAGTCAAGAGTTGACAAAGGGAAGAATAGTTTTTGGCCTTGTAACGATTTTTACATACATACATACATATGTACATAATGACTATATGTATACATAATGTGGTCACTGCATACCGTATTCTCATGGAACTTAAAACATTGAAAAAGTAGGGCAATTGCCGGACAGAATTCTGCGCACACACAAATGAACGAATTAAGAGAAGGGTTCTCGAATATACATAAGTACATATGTATGTGTGCGCGTATAACCATTATTAAGCATAACTAAGGAAATTTTAATAAATACTGAAGACTTTGAAATTACTAAATAGTAGAGTATACATATGTACATACAAAAAAGAAAATAAAATTTAGCTATTATTCTTTTTATTACTTTGATGAGCATTACTTACATATGTATTTTGTGTCTCGGGTATTAAAAATATACGTTTACGTACATGCATATATAACTTTTGCAAGCACTTCACCTGTTAGCAAATCTTATCTGTATTTAGTTTAGCCGTGGAGATAAAATTTTTTGTTTTTGTTCATCACGCGCTTTTGCTTAGCGTTACACACATTAGAGTACTGCACAAGCGGTTTCATGTACATACTACGTTTCCAAGTGAGCAGAAATGTATGGGCTCAAGTATGATTCACAACAATTGTTAAAAGAAAGCTTATTCAGGTCATCGCATGTACATATGTATGTATGTATGTACATACATATTTGCCTGCTAGCGAGTCTCAACTGTCATATCTCACTATGAACATGAAAGTTTGCGTATAAAGATAAGTGTAAGAAACTGGCATTGAACAAGACTGGCATTTAACATGACTGAAATAAAATAGATTATCCCAAAAAGACTAGTAAGGAAAAAGAACAAGCGCAAATATTCGCAAAAAAAGGAAAATATATGATATTTGATTGGCACAAAACAGCCAAAATAGAACAAAGGTAGCGTCATAATATTGAAGGAGTGCCAAGTTGCATTAAAGTCTGTGTATACATATACATATGTACATATACAGCTATAGCTATTGGATATTGAACAAACAATTTCATAGAACATTATAACTGTCTAATATCTAGTTATATGAAAATTTTTCACCCGTTCTCAGGACAAGTTAAAAGTGAATACTTTCAAGAAAGTTTTAAAGAGATGTCTTTACGACGGATCACATATGTATACATAGTCTTAAGGCAGAAACGTTAAACTGTTCAACGCGATGCAAGGCAAAGCTCCAAATAGAGTTTCACAGCGTTTGTTATGCCATTGACTGCGACGATATTTTTTTTCCACTTTTGATGTGCCGCTTTACAATTGGAAGGAAATTTTCCAACGTCTTCGATATAAACGCCAATGAAATTTCGTTTTGTAACATTTTGCTACATCTTCGTTTGCTGCAAGTTTAATTATGAATTCATTAAGACAATACAAAAGCAAAGAAAAGTAAAAAAAGCGAAAGTTTATGGCAATGATTTTAAAAGCAATAAATATGCATAATATGCGACAAAATGTGTGTGCTTTTTTATTTTCAATTTGTTTTCCTCTTTCTATTTTCTGCTAATTTCAAAGTATTTTATAAATCGATAGTGAAATGCATAATTTGGTCGTTAAGAGATTGAATGTCGTACAAATATGTACATACATATATGTGCAAATAAATAAATAAATATATGCGCACTCTCTAATGAAATATGCATGTATAAATGAAATAATAAATAGATAAGTTAAAGCATATTATATATCTTTTAATAATTAATAATAACTAGGAGTGCCATCTACTATCGTAATTTGACAGGGTTTTATTTTAGGACTAAATACCGACTACTTATATATATTTTTTAAATTGTTGGTGTTCTTAAGCCAGTGTGACTTATGTACAAATCAAGTGAACAAAATGCATCTCTTGATCATGTTGACCGCATCCTTATAAATAAACAATATATTATATATGTATGTATATGTAAGTATGTATGTAAAAAGATACTAATATAGTAGGTAACGTAAAATGAGATCATTGAATCAACACTTTTTTCCTGTCTGAGTCATATGGTTTTGCTTTTGTAAATATCTATCAATAAAACGCCTTCTTTGTAATTTCTAAGTTCAATTTTGTAATAAAACTAAATGAAAACTAGTTAAACTTTCTTTAAATAAGCAATAAGTAAATTCATTTCTATAAGCACTAAATCCAGCACATCTTACTAAAATTAATCACATTTCGTAGGCGTCCATCATGTGTGGGGGTCGGTCAATCGTAGTGCGAAGAAGAAACTTTAAATTTATTACACTTTTTTGTATCGATGTCGCCGAGAAGGCGATGACACAAGTGTAACCAAATATGGTAATTAAAATGTTAAAAGAATATACAAACATAAGTTTGTTGAACGCATGCCAAATTTTCGAAAAAATAAATATGTATGACCAAAGTTAACCATCTTTTATAAGGAAGTTTCTTCGAGACCGAGAATTACATAAATCACTGTGCATAAATTAGACGGCGCAAGCGAGTTTGTTATTGGAAAGATTCTTATTATTTTGCGAATAATGCAAACTATTTTCTTTAAATGGCATCATCGAAAACTACAATTCATTATTTGACTGAACGGATTTTTAAAAGAAAATAAATGAGTTCTTCAATTTTAACGATACATACACACAGAATGAATATGGCTATTACATATCGACGCTTCCAAACAATACTGTACTAAGTCGACTTAGTACATTTTCCCGTTTTTGGCGTTTTCAAGTAGAGCGTGTCTTAATTTAGATGCTTTCTAATTTTGGTATCAATCGGACAATCCAATCAAAGGTTATAAGCAAAAGTGTACATATAATACAACTCGAGATTTTTACAGAACAAAAACTTTGAGAGCTTGCCATGAAAAACAACGTAGCAAATTTTCATTTTTTCTTACGGTTTTATATAAAGTGTACCCTGACTTTGATATTGGGTCATATTAATAAAAACCAAGCAAATGCTTTTACTCAAGATTTTATAAATTTGACATTAATTTGTATGAACCAAATTTCAAAATTTGAGTAAAAGGTCTGAAATTTTAAGCAAAAGCAAATGCTTGGCTTTTATTAATATCACCCATTGTCGAGTTTTGGTGTTGATCGTTCAATCCAAACAGAAGTTACAAGTGAAAATATACTTAGCATACAACCGGAGTTTCATATCGAGTTTAAACTTTGAGAGCTTCTCCTGCAAAACACAGTTTTCAGACTTAGTACAGTTTTGTTTGGAAGCGTCGATATGTACATAGTTTATTGATCAGACAGAAATAGTAATTTATATGAATGTGACATCAATTAAGTTTTCTCCGTGTACATACATATATAATACATATCTGAATTATCGCGGAAATATCAAGGAAAATATGTCGACCAATGCCGATCGAGTGGAACTCCGTTGCTGTTCATTCATGTCTTTTTTTAGCTAAGACCCTAAGATATTTACAGACATATTTTTCACTTTCAAATTTTTATACTCAGCTGTACTAGTACACAGAGTATTATAGTTTTAATCACATAACGGTGGATTGTAACAGAATGAAATAATCGAGATAGATATAGACTTATATATATCAAAATGATCAGGGTGAAAAGAGAAATCGATTGAGCCATGTCCGTCCGTCCGTCCGTCCGTCCGTCCGTCCGTCCGTCCGTCCGTCTGTCCGTCCGTCCGTCCGTCCGTCCGTCTGTAAACACTCTAACTCGCGCAAAAATTGAGATATTTTGATGAAATTTGGAACGCAAGTTGGTATCGAGACTGGGACGGTTGGTATTGAAAATGGGCGAAATCGGACCATGACCACGCCCACTTTTCCTATATAGAAAAAATCGGAAATTTGGTATCTCAGCCACTAATATAGCTAGAGTTTTAAAATTTTACCCACGTATTGAGCTCGGGCCCTTATGAAGAAATTTGATGAAGTTTTGGAAAATGGGCGGTGCCACGCCCACTTATTAAGGGTCAAACATTGAAAGTTTTATATGTCATAACTCAGAAACCGTTGAAGATATATCGATGAAATTTGGTACGCGTAATTTGCTTACATAGACAAATGTTTTGACGAAAAATTATCAAAATCGGTTTACGGCCACGCCCACTTTTATATATGTGTATTATAAAGTGACCTAATAAAACCATTTTAAGCGATATCTCTGTCAAATATAAAGATCTATCATTGAAATTTTGTCGCATGAGTCCAACTATGGACATAAAACAAAAAACACAAAAATTTTGGAATATGGGCGGTGCCACGCCCACTTATTAAGGGGCAGACATTGAAAGTTTTATGAGTCATAACTCAGAAACCGTTGAAGATATATCGATGAAATTCGGTACGCGTAATATAATTACTTAGTCAAATGTTTTGGCGAAAAATTATCAAAATCGGTTGACGGCCACGCCCACTTTTATATATAGGAAATATAAGGGGGCCTAATAAAAACATTTTAAGCGATATCTCTGTCAAATATAAAGATCAATCACTGAGATTTTGTGGCAGGAGTCCAACTATGGACATAAAACAAAAACTACAAAAATTTTGGAAAATGGGCGGTGCCACGCCCACTTATTAAGGAGCGAATATTGAAAGTTTAATAAGCCATAACTCAGAAACCGTTAAAGATATATCGATGAAATCTGGTACGCGTGATATATTTACTTAGCCAAATGTGTGGACGAAAAATTACCAAAATCGGTTGACGACCGCGCCCACTTTTATATATGTGTATTATAAAGTGACCTAATAAAACCATTTTAAGCGATATCTATGTGAAATATAAAGATAATTCATTGAAATTTTGTGACATGAGTTTTACAATAGACCGGAAACAAAAAATAAAAAAGTTTGGAAAATGGGCGTGGCACCGCCTCTTTTTAGACAAAGGGATATATGAGATTTCTTAGCCTTTAACTCGACAAATAATTGAGATATTATGACGAAACTTGGTTTATACACTTTTATAACATGTGTTAATAGACACGCAAAAATGTATTGAAATCGGTTTATGACCACGCCTACTTTTTAACAAAGATATTTCTGGAACACCCTTTTGGAATTTGTAACGTGAAGTCTTTGTAACTAAAAGTCATAGAGGGATGAAATTTTGCACTAACAATAATATTTGTATGCTTATTTGGATGATTGATATAAATTTTGAAAATGGGCGTGGCTGCGCCCTGTTTATGCAGCACTCGTTTCATATAAAATACACCCTATATCGAACAAACGCAAACAAACAATGAAAGCATACAGCTGAGTATCTAATGTTCGATTGCACTCGAACTTAGGCTTCCTTACTTGTTCTTTAATGTATTTGTCTGCCGCGTGTTATCTTAGAAGCGTAGTGTAGTAATGATTTAATTGTTCTGATAACGTAAAGCCCTTCAGTTGTTATCGTAAGAGATTCAAAAAACCAAAAAGCAAAAACAAAACTCCAAAAATATTAAAAATTATAAAAGAAAAAGCACGTCGGAAATTAATTGTGAATTGTTAAAAAAAGTTCACGATCGTTCAATCAACAGACAGCCTGTGCAAGTACATTGATTTCGATTGTTTTATATTTATTTTGGTATTTTTTAATTAATCCATGAATAATGCAATAAAGTAATCTTTAAAAAAAAAAAGCAAAAATATCACATTGGATAAGCTAAAAATATATTTTAATTGCCACATACCAGTATGTACATAAGTATGTGTAGCATTTCCAGACAAGATTTGACAAAACACGTTTATTAAATACTGATAATCCAGTATGCATGTATATGCATATTTCGTTAGAATATATATACATACATATATATAAACATATAAAAATATATGGTAAATACATACAGAGGCCAATAAGCCAACTTAACACAAAAACTCATATACTTGTATGTCAAATGCTAATTTAGCTAATCATCTGTTTCTAAACTGTTTATATGTATAATCTTTTTATATAATACAATTGCGCACTTGCTTATATTTTTCCTGATGTTTTTTTGAATGTAATTTGGCGGCCAAAACCAAATCTTATTGCATTATATCGTCGCTTGCATAATAAAACAACGTAGAATGTTTGACTCCTCTATGCACTATACGTTGTTTTATTATTCAAGCAACGATATGTATTTGTAGTACAAATTCGCGCATGGAATCTTTTTGGTTCTAAAAAGTAATTGACACAAAGTTGTTAATTGAAAAAAAAAGAAAAAGAAAATTGTAAACCAATATCTACAATGTATGCTAAGGTACAACAACAACAAACTTTTGTATGAATTATACATATATATGAAGCGCGTAATTTATGCACTTAAAGTGCTAAATTTAATATCACGACTGCCCTCAAAAATGAGATGCAAGTACAGCAAAATCAAAATGTCAAGTCTTTAACAGAATTCGAAAGATCTCAAAATTTAATTTGATTGTAAAATCGAAGTAAATATGGACATACACGTATGTATCTACAGCTCTATACAAACACGCATGTACAGTTGTGTGTATGCGCGTACGAGATGAGAAATTGATCGAAGTAGAAGCCAAACCCGATTGAATTAATTATTTTACTTTTTACTTCTTTTTTAATATTCAAGATCGTCGACTGCTGCCGTTGAGTGTTAAATACAAAACAGTGAAAGCGTTTAAAAACCTTTTGCACCTTCCAAATCGGCAAATCGCCAGAAGAATTGAGCGAAATTTTCCTTTCTTCACGTTTTCGATACCGGAAGACAATAGTGTATAATTGGTTCCAGAAATTTATTTGTTTTATAAAAATTTGCCTGGTAAATTTTAGCCGCTAATTTCAAGCTTACTTATGTATGTTAGTTTTTTTATTTTTATTTCGTATATGAATAGCCACCGAGGTCGTACCTTCACTCTACGTGTATGTAGGTGCACATGAGCTTTATCTATTAAATTTGAAAGCATTCTGCATGCGGAAATACATACATACATGCTTGTTTAAGCCAAAGTATGTATCACAAATTAATTAGCAACCAGAAATAGGTAGAGCGATTTTGTTAATGTTCATATCAATTTCAGCTTGATTGGGAGGCACTACCATGGCGTCTGATTGTCGACTCATGTGCACTACGCACGTACATAAAAGTTAATAGAAAATAACAATGACTCTGACTGACCAGCCACAGCAAATACATATGTATGTATGAAAAACGCCGGCTGGCGGCTATTCATACAATGCACAATGTGTGTGTGTGTAGCTTCTATTGTGCTATTTCTGTGATTTTGTTTTCTATTTATTTTCCGCGGTTTCACTTTTTTATTTTCTTTACTCTCCCCGGACAGAAGCTTGGCGATCACCGGTGCTCACCTGTCGTCGTCCAAGCAACAATTTTCGTCTCAACACATTTGACTTGTTTTTTCGCTTGCGTTTGAGATTATGGGATGAAGTAGACATTCCACCTAGATACATATGTACGTACGTACATGTGTAGGCATGTGCGTATATATACACTTATGTAAATGGCGAAGTAGATACATATGTATAACTTTAGGTATGCACATGCATATATACATATATGATTGTCAATGATTATTTAATTGGAAGATTTGTCAAACGGTGAGGTACATTCGTTTGTATGCACATATGTACATATGTATGTGTATTGAGGTACATATAAAAATTAAATATCTTCCTCTTCCATTTTTGTTAGTTGGCCGCTTATTAATTTGCCTAGAGATTCTAATTTGAGTGCTTGAGTAGCTGAGTTCATTGATCACTTTCTCATTTATGTTGAATTTGAATTATAGAAAATTTTAAACCTTTATTTCCATTGCAAACCAATTTTCTCTAACTAAAAGTCAAAAGTCTAACTAAGTTAAAGAACATAGTACATTTATACATACATACATATATATATACCAACTAAGTTCTTGCATATAATCAGTGGCACAACAGTAACAGGTTTACATACATACCTCGCAGGTGGTAGGTAAGTAATTGTTGAATTTAATCTGCTGATTTGTGTATGGCTATCTAAATTTAGTCGCAACAGCAAATCGGAGAAAAATGAAAAAAATAGCTTACAAAGGAGGAAAACCAGTTAGCTGTTCTTTGGCGGCAGCATTTCCAAACGGTATTACTTAAGTGCATATGTATGTATGTGTACCTATATGTACAGCTTTTAGTCTTTTACTGCGTTACTGCGACCTTATTTGGAAATGCTCAGCGACATCAACGGTTACACTGTGCAACAATGTTCTACGTAATTGATGAAACCAAAAGAAGAGGAAACTTTATCCCTCTCATAACAAAATCTCATACTGGTTTTTTGCCTATTGGTCTGGTTTCATTTTTATTTGTATGTATTTAAAATTTGTAACCCCATGTACATATATATAGGGAAAAGTGAGCAGAGCTTGGTAAAATGAAAGAATTGCCAACGAAATGTATGTTACATTACTGGAAATCATTTTTGATGTTTATTTTTACATAAAACTTAAGATAGATGGCGCTATGGTACAGTGGCAGCAGAAAAACCATGTTGCTTAGACATCAAGGGCAGACATAATGTTGCTGGCAACATGTTGCGCTCAATTTTGGAGAATAAATATTAGGTAGATAATTTGAGCGTAAAGGCGGATTCATCGTTCGAGTTCTGAACTAAAGTTGAATTTGAGTCAACTAATAAAAATAGTTCAGAACTTTTCGGAATTCCTCTCACACTCCGAAAACACAACAACAACCACATGGCAAAAAAGTTCTGAACTCGAACGATGAATCCGCCTTAAAGCGGCGCATTTTTAGTGGATTTTTGGCTTTTATTGAGCAACAAATAACAAAGAAAAACTATTACATAATAGATAAGCGCTGTTGCTTTTGTTGTCGTGACTGTTTTGCCACATCAAAGTCAAAGGCAGAAGGCACAAGCAAATAAAAATGAAACCAGTAGTAAGCTATTCTTTACTCTTGAATTCATCAATTACGGAGCGATGATCCCCCATTTTGTAGCACAGTGTTATTGAAAGCTTGTTTAGAAAAACATATACACGTATGTATGTAGTAAGTATGCATTTTTGCTCTAATGGAATGTGCAAGGCAAGCAAATCCAAGCGCATTTTTGTGTCCCATTTCTTTTTATTTTTTTGTTCATTCATAGTAGTTGTGTAACAGTTAAAGCAAATTAGATGTTACTGGTTTTCTCGCTTTTCTTAACATTTTCTACAACAATTAAAATTTTTATAACAGAATATTTTCGGAGAAATTTTTTACATAAAAATGTGCTCGTACTTTTGGGAAAAACTTTTTATTTATTTTAGCCCTTAATTGTTCAAAATTGTAAATAATAGTAAAACATTTTTTGCGAGCTTTGTTTTTCTTTCAACAATAGGAATAGACCAGGGTTTGAATTTGCTTGCTGCAAAACAGCAATAGCCGATGTTTTTTGCTTATTGCTGAATTCAGTCGAGCCAAAAACGAAAACACGAATCATTCGCTTCAGTTTTCAGCTGAGTCGTGTTTGCTTGTATAGTTAAGCCAAGCAACTCAATTTGAGAGGGTTGCTTTTACTTCCAGCAATTAGTTGAGTAGTAAATTTTTGCTTACAGTTGCTTATTTTGCTGAAACTAGTTTTTAAGCAAAATTCAACATGAAAAGATGTTTACAAATGGACATACATACATATTATGTGTACACACATACATACACATAAGTAAATATGTATAAAAAATCGAAATATGCGTAAACAAATCATTTCAGCAAAATAAGCAAAAGCAGAAAAAATGCAAAGACACAACTAATTGCTGGAAGTAAAATGAAATCCCCCAAATCGCGTTGCTTTGCTTAACTATACAAGCAAACACGGCCCAGCTGAATACTTGGCTGGCCGAGTTTGCTAATTTACTTTTCGTTAGCAAAAGCAAAGCAAAAGCAAATGCAGCAAAAGTAGCTAATGCTGTGGTTATGGTACCAATCAACATTGCCAATCAAAATCGGAAACATTTCGTGATTGGTGAGAGGTGGTTATGCTTGCATTGATGATTGTAGCGCTCATACACAACATAACACATGATTATTACTGAACACATACACAACATAACACATTATTACCCCCGAAACCTCGACTGCTGGCTGCCTGTTTCACACAGCAGATTTGCTGGATGTGAGAGTCCGAAAATTCTCTCACCGTCGGAGTGCACAACAACAATTTCACGGTGCTCGACCAGCAAGATTGGTAGCATAACCAGGCCATAAGCAATTTCAAACCCTGGAATAGACCCTTTTGCGCTACTAGGTACTTGTTTATGTATGTATGTCGGTATGTATTTATGAACCAGCGACTGTTCAGAGCTAACTTTTGAACTTTTTCGCTTCTCGTTTCAAATTACGTACCTACCTACCTTCGTCAGCTTTCTTATACACATAAACATACATACATATATGTACAAACATATCTGTGGCCACAAGCAATAACCGCTTAAGTCGACTTAGGGTGCGTTTATGTCGGAGCAATAGAAGAAAGATAGCTGTGCGTGATATACGCTTATCGGAATAGCGCTATTGAGTGTTTATGTCGGAGCAGTGATAAGAGCAATAGTAGCGAAGAGGTCAATAAGCGGAGGTAATAGCGCTGTTCGACCAAAGCATATAGCGCTATTGAGTGTTTATGTCGGAGCTAAGCTAGCAAAGAGTGGAATAGCGCTGTTATCTGCGTATATTGAAGCTATGGTACTAGATTTGTCTTAAGTGTATTGTGGTACTTAAATAAAAATTTTAGAGTAACCGAAAAGGAGAAGAGACGTTGTTATTTTACACATAATAAATATTTACATATATTTCTGCTCCACACATACTTATCTATATATTTAATTTTTTTAATTTGAAAGGTTATATAAAAATTATGTATAAAAAGTAATAAAACACATAAACAATGTCCCTCTTATTCATAAAAAATAAAATAGATTTATAAAATTTTCGAAATCGAAAAATTTTATGAAAATGTCACTTAAAAATTTTTAAAACCTATTTTATTTTTTATGCATGAAGTCGTATATATTTACTTACGTGTGGACTTCATTTCACATGCTACAGCCGTCCACAGTTTATCCAAGACAAGCCTATTGGGATGATTTGGATTTCTTTGATCCCACAAAGGTTGCCTTTTAAAAAAAAAAAAAATTGCACTGATGAAAGTTTCTGTGTCCATAATGAATAGCGCTAATCGACTAAAGAAAATCAATGAATTAATTTTCTTCGCTCTTATACTTTGATACGCGCTTATAGCGCGGCTCCGACATAAACAGAAGTACAGAACTCCCATTTACAATTTTCGTTGCTAGTATCACTCTTTCTTCTATTGCTTCGACATAAACACTATACGTGATTTCCGTAAGGTATTTTCTTTGCTATTATCTGTGGTGAGCTTAGCGCTTATCGCAGCTCCGACATAAACAGAAGTACATAATTCCCGTTTACAATTTTCTTCGCTATCTTTCTTTCTTTCTTCTATTGCTCCGACATAAACGCACCCTAAGGAAGATTTTGAGTTACATATACCATATTATTCTCCTTTTATAACTCTATATTTCTGGAAAACCCCCATTCTTATAACTTAATTCAATAAAAAGATATAAATAAAAACATGTAGGCTTAACTTACAATAGAGATATATTAAACTTGCTATAACAGCCAAAGTAGACGTATTTAATTAATAAAATTTCTTCATGACACTTTGTTTTATTTACAAAATTTGATCGTAATATTGTGGATGGCTCACTGATCTTGCGTCCATAGTTTTTAATCGATTTTTATGATTTGTTAAGCAACGCCTTCGAATATAAAAATCAATTTATCTCGAAATCACTTATGTACATAGTCCAACTTTGAGTCAAGAGTTCTGCGACCTTTGGCACTTGATTTAACTATTTTGTTGTTGGAGTATTTTCACTTCTCTGTGCCTCGTTAGGAGATTTATGAGGTGCTTATGTACAAACCTAGCATGAAATGACAATACGTTAAGCTAAACGAAATTTATTCAGAGATAAATACACTCAAAAAAAAAATACTCAGATTATGGAAAAATGGGAATGATTCGGCGCTAAAGACATATTTCCATATTTTGATGTACAATTTTCTTTAAAACGTGGTTTTTATTCCTTGATTTGAAGAAAATCGTACATCAAAATATGGAAATATGTCTTTAGCGCCGAATCATTCCCACTTTTCCATAATCTGAGTAAGTTGTTTTTTCAGTGTAGGGATAAAGTAACAAAATCTAACACTTTTTGTATTTCTCTTATTAACAATTAAGGAATGTTACTAAGATCTGAACTGGAAAATTTTATTTGTTATTGTAACGTTTCATTTCTTGAGATTATTTTTAAGTAAAATGCATTTTTAGTGATTTACATACACATACATATGTACATGTAATTCTCACCCTGCAAAAAATGCGATCACTCCGGGATACATCCGGGACAACTCGCAAGGGAGCATGCGATTACTACCCATTTGTATCTCTTTATATGGGTTGAAGTGTTCTCTTTTGTTTGAGCATGTCCTATGAAGAGACTAATTGTACCCAGTTTGTACCCGAACGGGTAGCAAAAGCGCACAATTGTACCCGTTTTGTACCCGAACAGGTAGCAAATGCGACACATCCATTTGTGCGACTAATTGTACCCGTTTGATACCCTTTCGGGTACAATTCGTCTACAATTAGTATACATATGTACCCGTTCGGGTACAATTGGGAACAATTGTAGACTAATTGTACCCGAAAGAGAGCGCTCCCGGACAAATCTTTTTAGAGACTCGTCGCACACTTTTTTACAGGGCATGCAATCGGATTTGAATGTTTGAGTGAGTATTTTCACTGGGTCAGCGAAGTCGTCGTCGTCGGCCTACCCACCTGTTCGCCTATGCCACACTTTTTGTAAGCATTTAGAACGGAAAATTGCGCCGCTCGCTGAGCTTTTCATTTGCCTTTAATGAATTAGTCACTTTTAGCGAGTTGTCTTTGTGACTTTTTGCTATTTGAAAATCTATTTATGACCAAAACTGTTCCGCAATATTCGCTTCACGTAAGTATTTATGTCTGTATGTATGTATGTATGTATATATGTGCTGAATGGCTCATATGTATGCAGATACCTACATATGTATACATATTAAAAAATAATAAAGAATACAAATATTGTATATATCGCTAGCTTAGAGTGCAAACTTTGTAAGGCCACTTTTATGAAAAGGTGTATTTTTATGTAGAACGCTAGAAAAATCAAATACGCACCGCGCTAAACAATTCTGTGATACTTGTCATATTTCTACTCGGTTATTCAGTGATACGCAAATTGTGTAAGTGCAAAAGACCAAGAAAATTGTGTTAGTCCAAAATTTTACATGAACAGAATTTTTTTTTTTCATTTCGAAATTTTTTTATGTTTTGTTTTTTGTCTCTCCTACAAAGTTTGAAAAAAGGACTTACACAATTTGCACTCTAAGCTAGCGATATATTGTTATATGTACATATGTACAGTGGTGGCCAATTGTGTTTGTTTTGGTATTAATATGACTTTCCAATCGAGCCGATGGCGAATTGGTGGAATTTCATGTTTTCGTAAAAGCCCTTTATTTATCCATTTTTATGGTGCATCTTGTATCTGAAACGCATTGAAATTCGCAGAAAACTTTCAAAATGTGCACAGCGTTTTTTCTAAAATATGAATGAACCAAACCTTAAGCTGATTCCACATCGAACTTTGTGTTGCGCTACGTGACACTTTCTGCGTGACAGCTGAGATTAAAATACATGTATCTATATGAGGTTTCTCACATAACAAAAAGTAACGCAACGCCGAAGTTACATAAAGCACAAAGTTGCCCAAATCTCAACTTTTGGGGGCGTTGAAATTTTTTTTCAGTTTCACTTTAATTCAAATGTAAATAAACAAATTTACATTTCACACAATTGAAAAATAGTTTAATAGATTTTTATTTTCTTATTTACTTTTTTGTAAATAAAACGGAGAATGAGAGATTTTTCAGAAAATAAATATTTTTTGAGTGATGTTGCAGCGTTCAATGTGGCATAGTTTTTCAGTTTTGCGTTGTTTGACATAGAAAGCGGCGTAACGCAAAGCGGATAAAGTTTTATGTGGAATCAGCTTTAATTTTCTTTAAAAAAAAAAAAAACAAATTGATATTTCAAAAAAAAAAAATCCTAACAATGACAAACTGTGATTTTCCCACTAAAAATGCCATTTAATATATGTAGGTACATATTTACCTAGTAAATTATATGTATGTACATATGTAAGTATGTATGTAAATATTTGTGTGCTGTGTGCCCATTTTATTGAGTTACGAGAGTCCACGTGCATTTTTTTCAGTTGTGAACCACAAAAAAATTCAGCTTTTCTCTCGCTTTGTGTGTTGACATGTTGTTTGCCACTGCTGTTGGCGCTGCATCGGCTTGTTGTTCAGTTTAATATGCATGTAAATTTGTATGTACATATGTATGTATGTATGCACTTTTATGCAATTTATCAAATATTTACATCCACCTTCCCTTTGGTACTGCCACCGCTTGCTGTGGCAAACACCTAAACTTGGCTAACGAACAAACATTGACAAGAGCGAAATTGTGAATGCCTGTATGCTTGCGATAACTGGGCCAACCGTAGCATATTTTTACATACATATGAACATATATACATACATTCATACGTACAGGCTAGAAATATACGCCGCCGATTGACGCCGCCGCCGCCGCGCCGATTACCTTCATAATCGGCCGCCGCCGCCATAATCCGTGAAATCGGCGTATCGGCGCGGCGGCGTGCGCTGGCGCGCCATACCCGTATGGAGCGAGATGTGTACATATTTTCCTAGTTTTGCTAACTGCTAAAGTTCTTCAAAATTAAAAAAAGGAACCAATCGACGTGTTTTGACCTCAGGAACACGAAGCTGAATGCGGAAATGTTTTGTTTTTTGCCGGTTAAAAGTTATTAACAAAAACTTTGGCTGTTCCCTACTTTACTAGCCTCAGTCCTAAAGAATTTAAGCTACTGGAAAATTTCAGTTCGTTGGCTTACATAATTTTTTCTCAGATACGGAACTTTTCTGGGATCTCTTCCATTTAGTCCTACTTCTCGAGGTCTGTTGCTCATTGTTCTACACAAAACTGCACCATTTCAACCCTCCTTGATATCATTAGATGCCGAAAATGATCCCAAACATGCCTCCAGAATCATAGTTTGAACGTAAGAAAGTTGCTGTTTTTGAGTAGCCCTCACAGTTGTCGAACCTCAGCTATATAGGGAATATTAAAGAAGACGATGGGGGATCAAAAATGGAAAAATAAGCAAGAGTTATGGAAAAAAAATTAAAGAAGCTTGGTACTTAATACCAGTTGCAAATTGCGCTGATTTGGTCAACCCTATGCCACGAAGAGTAAGGAAGTTATAAAAAATAAAGGAGCTTCAACTAAACATTAGTTTAAATCTAGCTGCAGCAGTAATATTGTAGTTTATTTGAAAAAACAATCGAATTTAAAGTTTGTCCATATTATTATTTCCAACCTAAATTATACATTTCATCATTTTTATTCATAAAAATTAAATTATTATACAAAAACCACCCCAGAGTCATTGAAGCATGTCCTCTCCGTGTAAGCATCAATATATGGTAATTATTATTTGGTCTTAAAATGAAATAAATGGAGAATTGCAAAATTTTGGCCCTATTATTTTTTCCAACACTGTATATACATATATTTATTTTAAAGTGCCTTATATATATATAAATATGTATGTAAATACATATATGTATGCATATTTATTATCATACAAAATAAGCAAATGAATTTAAATTTACCCTTACATATGGATTTGTGTATATTCTTTAATATTTATTTTCTTTATTTTATATTTTAGTTTATGTAACAATTGTTTTTTGCTGTTAATAAAAAAGTTTCAACAATTTAAGGTGGAAATTAGTTTATTTATTCCATTCAGCCAGCGCTATTAAGGTAACTAAATAAAATTAATATTTGAATAAGGATTGTGATTTGTAGATTTGGGGCAGGAGCGCCGGCGCGAAAAAGCACGCCGGCGTCGCCGCCGCCACCGGAATCACTGTCGGCGTATATGTCTAGTACAGGCATACCTACGTATTTCTCAGCACTTTGCAAGTTGCAACTAGTCAATTGACTTTTTCTCCTCTATACATGCCAGTTTTGTACATACACACATATGTATATATGTACATAGTTATGTTATGTAGATATGTTTGTTTGTAATTTAATGTCTGCGGCAATTGTTGCATATTGCACTTGTTCGATCTTGTCGGCTGTTGCTGTTGCTGTCTGTCGGCTGCTGTAATATGGGAAACAATTTTGGATTGCAAAATTTCTGCAGCGTAGGGTCTTTAAATGGGCGGATGGAGGGGGAAGGCTGAACCGCGTACATACATAATATTCCTCATAAATATATGAAATTGTCGAATTTTGTTACCTCACACTACAAATGAGTAAATTATGTGATTTTTCATTTGATTCACAAAACAGAAATGTCCAAAACATTTTTGCTAACGCATTACTTACATATCTATCCAATTGCTAGCGCTACTTAAATATTCTTATCTTTCGTAGGTATACGGAATAATTATGCGGGCTTTACATATGTACACCCATACATATGCACCTATGTATGCTTCATATATATGTATTTATTTATGTAAATATGTAGTACATATATTTTGAGTCATGCTTATCATTTTCAGGTTTATGTTAATATTGATAAAGCGTGCAAGGTTATACATACATACATATGTACATATATGTACTAATTTATGAATTTCTAACTTACATGTATAAGTTGTATGTACATAGGTAATTATGTGCTTAGAGCACATCATAAAATAAAGGGCTAAAGGCTAGGAAAAAGACTTATAGAAAATTTATATTCAAGTACCTAGTTAAGTACGCTTGCATGTACATACATACATATGTATGTAGACAAGGTACGAAAAGTTTGTCAAGGATTAATTTTATAAACACCCACTTAGCCTTGCCGTCAAGTTGATATTTTTCTAAAAACTCAATTTTTATTATTAGGAGTGTTTTATTGGGCACTTCTCTGCTCGCTTATACTCGATTCTGCTCTCTTGGCTGCCAGTTTCCATACAAAATGTTAGAGACTTTAAGAGACCTTTAGAGAGTATGCCAGCTACTCATTAAACTGATCTTTACTGATTATGCCAATTTTTTCTATTGTGTATAAGTGAAATGGTTTCAAATTTTTGTCAATAGATGTCTCCCCTATCTTCGAATTCAACGCAATACCGTTCATTAGAAAATGTTTTCGAATTCCGTACCAAAGAACGTATATTGTACAACATACGTTCTTTGTCCGTACTTTAACGAACGGTGTTCGAAGATAGGGGAGACATCTATCGATAAAAAGTTGAAGAAATTTCATCAAATAAACACAACTTTTTTCCAATTCCTTTACTTTAACGAACGGTCGTTTAATTTTCACTTATTTTTATACCAGTGGTTGTTTTTTTCGCAAGTCTCTAACTCTTGCCCAATCGAATACGGCTATTAAATCATAAGACATACATACATACATACATACGTAATATTAATATAATACAATGGCGCTATTATAACTCTGACGAGTTTTATAGCCGAGCTTCTCTCCCAATTTGAGGTGTGCTCCTTTTTGTTTTTCCTACATACATACGTACATACACATATATACCTACATCTGCAATCTATCATTCACTGAAAACCAGACACGTTGGGTTCCGTTCATTGTTTGCAAATTTTTCTAAATTATTTTAATTTTAATATCACGAGCGATTGAATTTTCTTATCGAAACTAATGCACCAATAATCTATGTACATTTAGGTATACATGTACATATGTATGCACATATGTTTTACATGAGGCATGATGTTTAACGTTGTGGTCATCAGCACAAAAAGCTTAAGTGCAAGTGTATGTAAATTCTTTTTGAGTTTTGCTTTGACTACAAAAATTACGGCCAAACTGCCAATGGCCGATTACGGGGTCAATTGTCTGCAAGTAGCCATGTATGTACATATGTATGTATATATTTAGATGGGTTCACATGCACTTACGCTCACGATATTGCCAACGACAATTCGTCTTCACTTTTTGTACGCGCATATTAAACACACAAAAAATCTACATGCGCTACGCATTTTCTTTTGATCGGTTTTTATTTTAGTTTTTTTTTTGCTTAGATGAAACATTTACATACATATATATATGTACATATATGTACATACTAGGGATTCCAATCCCGGGATCCCGCCCTTTTTGACACTTTTGACAATTCTGGCTATCCCGGGATTTTCGGGATAAGATAAAGAGAGAATATTCCGCTATTATAGCAAAGAAAAGTTATATCATATGTAATAAATTTAACATAAATTCCTGATTGAGTAGCCAACCTCGGTCTCTTCAATATTTTTCATTCTTTGATTTTTCATAAAATACTTCGGATGTGTATTTTTTCAATTCTTAAAATAAATGAAGATTTGGAGCTCATTACAATTCAGGTGTGGGGTAAAGCGTTGATTTACCCACCGATACGAGAAATTAATTACATACATATATTGAACGCAGATTTATAAATTTTTAAAATGTCAAATAGAATGACGCGCAACCAAATTATGGCTGCACTTACAGATGCAGGTGTGGTTTTCGACAATGAAGCCACTTTGGTGCAGCTTCGTATAATTTACGAAAAAACCCAACAGCAGTCAAATGTACAACAGCAGAAAGATGCATCACAGCAGCCAGCAGCATCGCAGCAGGGTTTGAACTTATTGCAGCAGCCAGACGTTCAACAACAAATAGAGATAGATCGCCAGTTACTAGAGCAATTGCAGCCAGGAGTAGCAGAAAGCTCATCGACGTCTACGATTCGTCAGCGTGTATCAGAAGCTGAGGAAGAGGAAGATTTGTTAAACCGACAACTAGCTATTGCACGTAAAAGGCGAGAATTACAAATATTGCAACAGGAGTTGGGAGTTAATGAAAAAAGGTTAGACCTGGCTATTTTGGATGCTATGGTTATAAAATTTGATGGTTCGGAGATTCAGGATGTACGTAAGTGGACTGGTGATATAGAAAACATATTTGAGGCTTACAATTATACTGAACGCGATAAACTTGTCGCAGCACGTCATTTGTTAACTGGTCAAGCAAAACATTTTGCATCCATAATAACGGTGCGAACATATGGAGAACTGAAAGTAGCATTATTGCAGGAATATGAAAGAACATTTTCTATGCAAGATGTGTTTGCGCAATTGAAAGCACGTACAATAAAATCAAATGAAACACCACGTCAATATATAATTGAAATGCAATTGATCGCCAGTCGCTCCAACATTCCAGAATTGGAATTAATTGATTTAATAATCGATGGCCTTCAAGATAAGTCATCACAAGTATCGATGCTTTACAGTGCTAATACTTTAGTTGAACTTAAAGTACTTATAGAGCGTTACGAAAAGAAAAAACGAATTAAAATGCAGTTTGTTAATACAGTAGTTACTGGCAAACCAAAAGTTGGTACTATCCAAGGCGGTGGAATTAAGCAAGAAAATGTTCGCTGTTTTAATTGCTTTGCTTACGGGCATTTCCAGAGCGCCTGTACGGCACCCAGACGTAATCCAAACGCTTGTTTTGTTTGTAACGAAGTAGGACATACCCGATTTGATTGTCCAAAGAAAAAGTCCAGAGGAGCGGTAGCGGCTGTGACAGCAGTAGAAGCAACAGAAGAGGTGGAAGACCGTATAGTTCGTAAAGTAGTAGAACAACTTACTGCAAAAAATTGGGTGAGTGTTGCCTTTTATATGCAAGATAAGTGCACTGAACAAATTTTTTGTTATGTTCTTTTTGATACCGGTAGTCCGGTTAGTTTTGTGCGGAAATCATGTGTTCCTTTAAGTTTAATTAATAAACAGCAATCAACCATATACAGAGGTGTTGGAAATAAACGGTTAGTAACATACGGATCGGTTAGATGTAAAATTTTGTTTCGAGGGAGTGAAATTAATCATACATTTTTAATTTTACCTGATGAACAAGCCATAGTACCTTGGTTGTTCGGACGGGATATTTTGAGTCGATTGAACATTAATTTATATCAAAAAAAAATTATAAAATATAACAGAAATGAATTACTTATGTTGAGCAATAAAACAGAAAAAAAATAAATATGTAAATAACAGTTTCAGTGCACTTAACTTGTTTGAAATTTCAACACAATCGGATACATCTATTGTACGGCCTGCACCCAGTGAGGAAAAACCGCTTGATGCAGATGGAAAATATTTGGCATTGGTTGAGATTGATGGGGTACCAGAGGAAAAAAAAGATAGTGAGGACGGGAAAAAATTTCAAGTGAGTCCATATGACATAAGTGCTAAGCTAACAAAAGCAGAAACTGACTTAGTAGTAAGATTAATTCGTGAAGAATATTTAGAAATAGCGGAAGGAAAAATATTCGATAGTTATTTTATGAAGATTTCATTGAAAAGTGACACTCCCGTGTACAGTGTTCCACGTAGACTGTCATTTAAAGAAAGAAAGGAAGTACAAGAAATAATCGATAATTTACTATCGCAAGGAGTTATAAGACCCAGTGAATCCCCATATGCATCGCCTATAGTGTTAGTTAGAAAAAAGAATGGAAAGTTGCGTATGTGTGTAGACTATAGAGAATTAAACAAAATAACTATAAAAGATCGTTTTCCTTTGCCCCTAATTGAGGATTGCTTAACATATTTAGCAGGGAAAAGTTATTTTAGTTCGCTGGATTTGCGAAATGGGTATCATCAGATTCCGATGCATGCCGACTCAATACCGTTGACAGCTTTTGTTACACCGATGGGCCAATATGAATATAATTTTATGCCATTTGGGTTGACGAATGCCCCTGCTGTTTTCCAAAGACTTGTGAATCAAGTCCTTAAGCCATTAATTACATGTGGCAAAGTAGTGGTTTACTTAGATGATATTTTAGTGGCTGCAGGTACCATCAAAGAGCACAATGAGGTGTTACGTCGGGTGTTACGTTTACTTGCAGAAGCAGGTTTGGAACTGAATTTTGATAAATGCAAATTTGCATATCAAGAATTAGAGTATTTAGGATATAGGGTCAGCAGCAATGGAATTCGACCTAGTCAAAGACATGTTGAAGCCATCAAAAATTATAGTGAACCACAAACGGCCAAAGAAGTACAACGATGTCTCGGGTTATTTTCATATTTTAGAAAATTTGTACCTAATTTTTCGCGAATTGCCAAACCACTTAGTCGATTGTTGGGAAAGAATATTCGATTCGAGTGGACAGCTCAATGTAAAGAGGCATTTCAGACTTTAAGAAATCTTTTGGCAGAGTCACCTGTTTTAAGTATATTTGACCCAAATCGAGAAACCGAGCTGCATACTGATGCTAGTTCGTATGGGTATGGAGCTGTTTTATTACAGAAGCAGTCAGACAGTAAATTCCATCCTATAGCATACTTCTCAAAAAGTACAACAGATGCTGAATCACGTTACCATAGTTTTGAGCTGGAAACGTTGGCAATAGTTAGAGCTCTGGAGCGATTTAGAGTATTTGTCTATGGAATTCCGTTTACCATTGTAACAGACTGCAATTCATTGGTGTTGGCTTTGAGTAAGAAACAAATTAATCCACGGATTGCGCGATGGTCACTGGCTTTAGCAGAATTTGATTTCAAAATTAAACATCGATTAGGAGAACAAATGGCTCATGTAGATGCTCTAAGTAGGTCAACTTGTGTAGGCACGGTGGAAGAAAATGAAGTGGATGTTAATATTCAGATAGCTCAGATGAGGGATCCGGAAATTAAAGAGTTAAAAAATAAGTTGGAGGAATCTGAGGTAGCAGATTTTGATATGGAGAATGGATTGGTGTTTCATATAGAGAATGGTAGACGACAGCTTTATGTACCCAGAGAGATGGAAGGCAATGTAATTCGACTAGTGCATGAGATGTATGGTCATTTGGCAGTGGAAAAATGCTATGATCAAATAAAGAAGCACTATTGGTTTCCGGGATTGAGGAAAAAGGTTAAGAGTTTCTTAACTAATTGTTTGAAGTGTATTTACTATTCAGGACAATCTAGAAGTAATGAAAGATGTTTATATAGTATTCAAAAGAGACCTGAACCATGGGATACTTTGCACATTGATCATTTTGGTCCTCTCGAAACGGTTAGATCTAAACATAGACATGTTTTAGTGGTTGTTGATTCATTTACCAAGTTTGTTAAGTTGTATGGTGTAAATACTAGTACGAAAGAAGCTGTGTGTGCTTTGCGCAAGTATTTTATAGATTACAGTCGTCCCCGAAGAATTATTAGTGATAGAGGATCTTGTTTTACGTCAGCTGAGTTTAAAGAGTTTTGTAAGCAACATCATATAGAACACATTTTAAATGCTGTAGCGTCTCCGCAGTCAAATGGGCAGGTGGAACGGGTAAATAGGGTTTTGAAGAGTATGTTGGCAAAATTTACTAACTCAATTGATCATACTGATTGGAAAAAGCGACTGATAGACGTTGAATTCGCCATTAATAATACAGTACATAGTAGCACTAAGCAGACTCCGAGTAAATTATTGTTTGGTGTTGAGCAACGGGGACATGTAATTGACGAATTAACTGAGTACCTCCAAGAAAATTATATAAGTGAATCTGTAGATCTGGCGCGAATTAGGGAGCAAGCAGATGAAGCCATACAGACGTCACAAAAAAGAAACGAACAATATTTTAATCGCTTTCACAAACCTGCCCAACAGTTCGAGGTTGGTGAATTTGTAGTGATCAAGAATGTAGATACTACTTTGGGTACGAATAAGAAACTTATTTCAAAATATAAAGGGCCTTATGTTATTCAAAAAAAATTAGGGCATGATCGTTATGTGGTGACTGACATTGAAAATTGTCAGAACACACAGATTCCTTACAGTAGTGTTTTTGACTCAAGTAGACTTCGACGCTGGGTGCAGTTCAGTCCTCCTAAAGATGATAATCTGAAGCAGAAAGGCAACAACTCTAAAAGCCCAGATAATGAAGAAATATTTAAAAAATGTAATGATAATAAGTGTACTGCCTATGATAATTTGGAGGAGACCGAGGAGTCACTAAAGGCAATCGGGGCGATTGGTTGTCAGGTTAGGCCGAATTGTAATAAATTTAACATAAATTCCTGATTGAGTAGCCAACCTCGGTCTCTTCAATATTTTTCATTCTTTGATTTTTCATAAAATACTTCGGATGTGTATTTTTTCAATTCTTAAAATAAATGAAGATTTGGAGCTCATTACACATATATATTATTTCTAATTGGTATTTTATAAATATCCCTTTTTCTGCTCACATAATTTACCAAAATTAATAAGTAAGGCATCGTATTAAAGGTATAAATTAGCTATGCATGCGAAACGGTGTTTTATTGGGCGTGGTACTTTATATGAAAAGTAAGGGGGGTAAAAGGGCGGTTGACCCCCGCAGCGGGGAGTGTTATGGAACCCACATAAAATGTATATCAAATTAAAGGGACTCAAAATACCTATCGAATGGTATAAAAATATTTGAAATCGGTTCAGTAGTTTTTAAGTAATTGCAATTTAAAAAATGCATAATATAAGCTTTGACCTTCAATAACTTTGGTTGTTGTTGTTTCCAAAAAAAAAATTCACTTTTATACTCAACTTAGCCTGTTTATAAATCCTCATACTTCGTTTTTTTGATTTCATAATTGTAGAAATTTCACATTTGTACCAGATCGTGCTATTTTTTTCAAAACGATCAGGATGAAAATAAAAATAGGTAAAAAAACTTTTTAAGTTAAACTGTTTTATGTTATACATACATTGCAATGTTTAAGATAAATGTACTAAAAACCAAAAAATAATAAAATAGATACAGTCGTGGGAATTATAAACATTTGCATAGACTAGTCTAAAATAAAACCGTGGGGCACGTCAATTGTCTACAATCGTTGATTAAAATGTTTGTTTTGTAATGTTACACTATAATTAGGCAGTTGTTCAACCGACAACGATGGACGTGTGATAAGTAGGGCTAGAATGTGGAAAAAAGCTAGCAAGCTCGATTATAAGCGAGTTTTAGGGTTTCATAGTGGTGAGCGAGTAGTACTTTTATCATATGTTTTGTCGATTAAAGACAAACTACGAGCAGTGAAACGATTTCTCGTGTGAATGTCCAACGATAAACTAGTTGAAACATCTCTTTTATTAACATGGAGTGTATAACTATTGGAATTTCCATGAGCAAGAAAATAGTAAGTAATTTCCTCACCGTCTGCGGGCCAACTGCCTAACGACGAATTAAACGATTCTTCTATCGCACATTAAGTCGATAATTTGTAGACAATTGACGTGCCCCCCGGTTTTATTTTAGTCTAGTCTATGCAAATGTTTATAATTCCCACGACTGTATCTATTTTATTATTTTTTGGTTTTTAGTACATTTATCTTAAACATTGCAATGTATGTATAACATAAAACAGTTTAACTTAAAAAGTTTTTTTACCTATTTTTATTTTCTAGTTTTTAGTTTTTATTTCGCATTCTGTTTAATTCATTTAGTGCTTCATTATTGCAAGGTTTCTTGCCCGTTAGTTTATTGCAGTCCAACGCCTCTATAGCGACCCACGCGCCACCTATCGGAAGTTTTTTTTAGGAAAATATTTCCTTTCAAGGTAGTAATACATGTTCCGAATTTCAGCCAAATCGGACCATAAATGCGATTTTTGTAAATATAGCGATCCACGCGCCACCTAGCGGAATTTTTTTTTTTAAGAAAATATTTCTTTTCAAGGTAGTAATACATGTTCCGAATTTCAGCCAAATCGGACCATAAATGCGATTTTTGTAAATATAGCGACCCACGCGCCACCTAGCGGAATTTTTTTTTTAAGAAAATATTTCTTTTCAAGGTAGTAACACTTGTTCCGAATTTCAGCCAAATCGGACCATAAATGCGATTTTTGTAAATATAGCGACCCACGCGCCACCTAGCGGAATTTTTTTTTTTAAGAAAATATTTCTTTTCAAGGTAGTAACACATGTTCCGAATTTCAGCCAAATCGGACCATAAATGCGATTTTTCTAAATATAGCGACCCACGCGCCACCTAGCGGAATTTTTTTTTTAAGAAAATATTTCTTTTCAAGGTAGTAACACATGTTCCGAATTTCAGCCAAATCGGACCATAAATGCGATTTTTGTAAATATAGCGACCCACGCGCCACCTATCGGAATTTTTTTTTCATAATATTGCATTGTCATCGGGGTTATACATGCGTGCAAAATTTCAGATTAATCGGTTGACAGGAAGAGGGTGAAATTTGAATTACTAAATTTGACCCAAGAATAAAGAATAAATAATAAATAAAACAAACGGGGTGAGCTAAATAAAACCGTTTAAAAATGATTGAACCATGTCCGTCCGTCCGGCCGTATACACTCTAACTTGCGCAAAAATAGAAATATTTTAATGAAATTTGGTACACAGATTCTAATGGGAACAGAGAAAGTTGGGGTTGAAAATAAGGCATATGTGTGTATTTAGAAAAACACGTAAAACATGATAATTCAGTCACTAATAAAGCCCGAGTGATGAAATGACGTTATGCCGTTATGAGGAAACGTGCTGAAATTTTGAAAAATGGGGCAAGAGGAGCAAATTTTCAAGAATTTATAAGTAAAAACTAAAGAACTGTAACAGATAAATCGAGTAAGCTTGGACCACTGATTTGCTTGCCAAGGCAAAAACAAATTACCCAAGTCGGCAGGGACCACATATTTACATATTCCATAAGTTCCACTGTAGACATAAAACCAAATAAATATAAGTTTTTTAAAATGGGCGTGAGAGCAGAAACTATATCGACTGGCGCCGTATGTTTTATTATTTTTTGCGCAAGATGCGCACGGGCCCAGCTAGTTTTATATAATTTTTATTGGTCTCAGATCTGTATACTAATAGCATTTCCTATTCTGAATGAAAATGTTGCATTATTACATTGCAGCATTATCAACATGTGCCCTGTGCCCTGTGCCCCATTAAAATGTTGCATTTTTCATGTGATGAATGAAACAAAAATAATGCAACCCTTTACTTGTGCTAAGAGCAGAAAATGTTGCCCGTAGTCGAGCCAGTTTTATATTTTGTCAATAGAACAAACAGCCCTAAAACAAGTGTTGAGTCTGTGTGGAAGAGAACAAAAAAATGTGACAGCTGGAAGAAAGTGCGACTAGAATAAAAAAGTCCATTAGTAAAAGTAAGGATTCAAATTTTTTATTTTTTTTAATAATTAAATTTTTTTGTGTTGAAGTACGCGGTGCACACTGGTCTCATTTGTATGGAGAGTGGGACAAAACTCAATTTCTTGGAAACGGATGGACCTACCGAAACCAAATTTGGCACATTGGTGTCCCACTATACGACTCATCTTTCAGAAAAATTAAAAGCATATATGTTGTAATCCACGCCCACCACTAACGCTAGTTTACAGCCAAAAAAAAAAAACAAGAAAACCAGGAATGGGGGAGGATAGGAATTGACCTGCTGAGCTTGGAACTATTTTGTTTTAATTTTTTGTATAGTTAGGTTTTTGAGATAACGGTAATTTTGTGTTTTTTTGTGATCATTCAAAAATTATTTTCTCTGGAGTTACAAATGCGATAAACGCAAGCAGTAACTAGTTCGAAATGCTTCAAATGACATACAGCTTGTAGTGGTCTAATAAAAACTCGCTGAGCGAAAGCTGGTCAAAGTCAAAATTTTGTCGATTTTTTGCGATCTTTGAAAAAAGTTTGATTTTCAAATTAAGTTTTTATAAAAAGTTGTAAAAATCAGGAAAGTTTTATTAATTTAAAAATTTGCCCGTTTAATTACTTACTTACTTAATTGGCACGTAACCGTCTAGACGATTTTGGCCGAATCCAACATAGCGCGCCAGCTATTTCTGTTTCGTGCCGCGTGGCGCCATTTGGGAATACCTAGGGAGCCAGCATCACTGTCCACCTGATCTTCCCAACGCAGTGGAGGTCTCCCCTTTCTCCCCTTTCTTCCCTTTCTGCCCGTTTAATTACAAGGGCTTTAAGCGCAATATCAGAGAGATCTGATATATATTTTATTTTTGGCGATTTTTTTCTTGTGAAACAAAAAGGATATTTTGGATGAAAAACTTGGTTAGGTGACTTAACTATGTGAAAACGACTTCATAGGTCAAAAGGACATTAGAAGAAAATATAGAGCTTCCAAAGACTAAACTAATGACATTTCGATTTTATAAATCCGATGTCAAATAACCGATGTGTTTTTTATTTACTTAAAAAAAGGCGTCCAAAATTTCGCACTTCTCATTACAAAACCACATGAACGCGTTGTTGTTGTTGTAATCCCACCGATTTTATGTTAATTTCCATTAGCGTTAAGACTAATTTCATTTACAAAATAATGCAAATAATACATATGTACATATATATCTACATACATATGTATGTACAAAATTGAGCATCACGTTAAGCACAAAAAAATTTAAGCAAATACATTGAAAAAAAAAATACCAAAAAAAATCAGAAATAAGGCATTTCTTGGTTAACAAGCGCATTTAAGCTTTGTCTGTCGCACAACAAATGTGACATACTTATGTACTTGTCTGCTTAAATAAAAACACAACAACAACGCATACAAACGTCACATGTAAAACAAAAGCATTAGATATAATATAAACATACATATACCACATATTTACATACATACATACATACATATTAGAGATGGCCGATCCCGTGATTTTTGAGGAACGGAGTGAGTCGTGACTGTGACTTTTCATTCGCCGTAATTTTTTTCAGTGACAGCGACTTTAAATGTTCCTGTCAGCAATCGGTACTTTTATTTATTTTTTCATAGAAGTAAAAAAAAATGTGTTTCATCGGATTGTATTTTTCAAGTCCAATAATAATAGCTAAACCTGCGCAGCTACTATTTTAGTTTGAAGTAAAAGTTTACCCTAATAAGAAAAAAAAACAAAAATTGGTATCAAATGGAAAATAATTGCATTTTACTTAGTTCCCCAAAAATGCGTTTGAAATCTTTAACAAAGTCAGTTGAAATCAATTTTAAAACATTATTTAGAAAATTCAAAAAAAAAACTATACATTTTTGAAAACTGAAAATTTAATGTTTACAGAATTTTCAAGAACTTTTCGAATATTCAATTTTGTAGCCCAATTAATTATAGCCTAACAAAGTCAAACTTTTATGTCGTGAAAAATTCCATTTATTTTTGACAACTTTTTTATTTTTATATGAACGAACTTACAAAATACCCTCTTGTCGCTGTTACTTTCTGCATTCCAGTGACATGAGCAGCGATTTTGGCGCTGTCATTTTTCTTAAAAATAACGATTCAATGCAAGAGTACTTTTGTCATTTGAAGGAACGATTCAATGGAACAGTGAATTGTTCATTTGATATTTTTTACGTTCCAGTGACTGAGTGATTTGGTCGCTGTCTGTAAAAAGGAACAGTTCGAGCAAAGTATTTATCGTTTATTTGAGTGGCATTTATATGGTTTGTCGCAAAAAGGCACTATAGGAGTTGTAGTTACGTTCCATCGATTCGTGATTTTGTCATCGTGATTTTATGACATTAGTCACTGCAGTGACCAGTGATTTTTAAGGAACGGTGACAAAGTCACAGGTATGCGAATATTTGCCAACTCTAATACATATGTACATATGTATTTATGTAACCTATGAACGAGCCGATACGAACAATTTTGTCTGCGCCACTTGAATCGCATTTCTAAAACAATGTGGCTGGCAGTTGGTTTTCAGGTCAACTTGAATATTGCTAATTGTACTAACAAACAAAGCTCGGTTAACGAACGTTAAGATAAATAAAAACTTATGTATTAAAATACAAAATACATATTCGTAACACTTCCCTTAAGTTTTTTTTTGTTTTTGTTTGCTTTGGAGAGAAGGAAATGCTAATTTGAGTGAAACATACATATCACTTTTTTTCGGCAAGTTCTAAGCAATTTGACATTGAACTAAAATTCGAGCATTGCTAACTTATTTGTGATGTAATTACAATGTATGTATATATGTACATGTGTTTATTTACAGACGGTGAAGAAATAAATACATCAGTAGTTTATACGATCGGCTTGGCGAAATTAATTAGGTGAACTTTTTAAAACAACTGAAAATAAGTTTACTAATCTTTAATACGTAAGTTTCCAGACTATGGCAAGAGTTAGGTTAACTTTTCTTCTTTCTTTGTTTAAAATCTATTATTTCGGAACATTACAAATTTTGACTTACTCCATCATATGACTCAAAGATTTTTTTTATTTATTTCGCGGTGACATACCTGAAATAAGATAAGAAAATAATTACGTTAAAAAATGTGGATTTTGTTTGATATTAAAAAAAAAATAGTTCATATAGATAACGTAGTTTCGTAAGCATGGTGCAGATAAATGAACGAAGAGGACACTAGATAATGAAATCGCAGTTGATAAGCTTGGGCGAAGAGTTCTATGGAGGGTTTAGAACAGACCCCGGCAAAGTTTTGAGTGAGATTGTGTGGGAGAGCGCAGAGCGATTTGCGTCACATCGGCTACAAGGCGTGTGATGTTTCCCATTACCATACTCACATGAATCGAAATGACGGAGTCTGGTTTAGAATGAGCAAAACATTTGGACCCACCGACGCGACGCAAGCGTCAATCAAGAATAATGGTAATTGCTTTCAGTTGAAAGAAGGAGATGTTCACCTCCCTTTTTCACCATTCGGCACACTTTTTTGCACAATAATCTTGGAAAATTATTTCACTAACATTCATATGAAATTTTCTCTGCGTTCACTATCTTAATAGATTTTCCTCTGAACAACAAAATGTATGCTCAACGACACACATGTTTAACCCAACAAGTGGAACGTTTATGTATGTATGGATGTTTGTAGTTTATTTTACTTATTTTTATATGTAGATATGTATGTATGTTCGTTTCTATTTTTAAGCTCCGAGCAGCGGCAGCACCCAATTCTCATTCGCGTTCAATGTGCCATTTCTCTGTCACCTTTGTATGTGTATGTATGTATGTATGTTCAGTTATGGCTGCTGAGCACGTTATTAAGTTCTGAGATAATTTTTAATTTATACAAATGTTTTAAATATACTAGATACTAGATAAATACATTTATATACACGTATGTAAGTGCGAGAAGACAATGCAGGCGAATATACGAAAAGGGAACAAGGAAAGAAAAGAGCAAATGTGCAAAAGAAAAAAAACCAAATATACATATGAAAAAAATTGTAATTTTCCAACAAATTATAAAGAAAAAAATTGTGTTGATGTCACAGTTGCATGTACATACATATGAATTCGCTTACCGGCAGTAAAAAGAGGGAATGAGAATTAAGAAAATGTGCGACGTTAGGCACGCGATGAAAGCTTATTAAGAGAAAGGGGAAAAAACGAAAAAAAAAAAAATAAATAAAACTGAAGCAAGCTAATGAACATAAATATGTATGTACATATGTATGTATGCACTTTCATAATTTATATATGTACATATACCTACTGCTGTGTACAGGTGTTTAACGTCATACAGTTTAATAAGCGAATACAGATAACATATGTACATTAGAGTGCGTTTAAAATTCAAATTAACGATATTTTACTGTATCGCCCCCTCAATCTGTAGTAACATGGTCAAAGATATCACACATAAATTTTGGTCCCGATTGGTGGCGGTTAAGGCGCGGCGCATTGAGGTCAAATTTCAGAAAACTCTATGAAGGGTCAAAAAATCAAAATATTTTTTTTAATTATCTAATACCCAAAATTAATACTTCTATACCCAAGGATAACAAATATAAATTTTGGTTCCGATTGATGACGGTTTAGTGGTGTTTTAAGGGGGTCAATGTTCACATTGCCATAGAAGACTTACATTTTTAGTGTCGCATATGGTAATCTGAATTTTGACCCCCTTGAAACACCAGTAAACCGTCATCAATCGGGACCAAAATTTATATTTGTTATCCTTGGGTATAGAAGTATTAATTTTGGGTATTAGATAATTAAAAAAAAATATTTTGATTTTTTGACCCTTCATAGAGTTTTCTGAACTTTGACCTCAATGCGCCACGCCTTAACCGCCACCAATCGGGACCAAAATTTATGTGTGATATCTTTGACCATGTTACTACAGATTGAGGGGGCGATACAGTCTTTTTATGAACTTTTAAATTTTTTATACAAATTAAAAGCACCCTAATGTACATATACATACATACATAAAACGTACGTATGCATGTACATAAGTAGGTACTTACAAGATTAATTAAGCGCACTTCAAATATATATAATAATTTTCGACCGCAAATTGTAGGTACTCTTAGGCCAAGCTTCTTCTTCGAACTTGGTGTATTGTTCTAGTTTTTATCTAACGACTTGCTGTCTCCTGTCAAGTGGCGAAAGCCAACGAAGAATCAAATACCAAGCACAGACAAGAGAATAACCTAAAATGGTCGGCTTGTGAATGGGAAGCTGCACACATTGCACTAACACATATTTACATGCCTACATATGTATGTACATATATACATACATACATATTTACATTTATGTAAAACTTATTTATGTATTTCAATGGATGAATTTGAAAATTAAAAAAATTAAAAATTACAAACAGCAGTAGAGCTAAACAAATGTATACATACATACATACAGATGAATAAGTAAATATATGTACATATGTATGTACGTATGTAATCATCTGTGCGAGAATGCACTTGGCGCTTGGGAATTATGAATTTATTAAGTGCGACTGCTCTTGAACTTAGTTCTTACCCCGATACCTATATTACTTTTAATTAAGTACTTTTTGTATGTATCGGAATGAAGCAATATGTACTTCCATATTTCAGCTGTAATGTAACTAAACAAATACATATATTCGTAAAAATAGACGGCGAGCTGTAAACGGAACACACTTTACATATTTGATTTCTTTTAATTTTTAAGCCTTTATTTAACAATTTTTTAGATATGTGTATATCCATATCCCTATACCTATTCCTCTCTCTAGCCCTGCTAAAAACCTTGCATTCGATACCAATATTAGTGCAAAAATTTCAGAGGTATTCCGGGTTAAAATGGGACGAGCCACGCCCCTTTATTTTAAAATAATTTTACTATGCCTAAAGCCGTCCTGCATATGTAGGCAATAGGTTGACCAAGTTTTATTGCAATACAATCAATAGTTTAGCAGGTAACCCTAGTCAAACAGACGAACCCACCAAAAAACTCGATGATGGAATTAAGAGGGTAATCCAGAAAAACCCTGGCAATCGCTTCCACATTCGTTGACATAATGCCTGACATTAGCATGGGCTTGTCATTGGAGGCAAGGACTTGCCCACTGCATTACCGCCGAACGAATAAATCACGCAATACCGCAAGGATTCTAGTGAATCAAATAAAGAATACCTTACAGGGAAGCACAGAAAGAAGGCGAAAAATGTAAGGCATGATGGAAATTTCCACTGGCAATTATTCCAGTTCATTTTTCGCGCTCCATTCTACTTTGCATTACGTGGAATGGGTAATGGAAGCTCATTCCACTCTTTATTACCGGCAATGCGTGAAAGAAGTGATGAACTCGCCAGATGTTCCATGGCAAGGCCTTCTATCATGCCTGACAGGTAATAGCGATGACCAGATTTTTGCTGGGAACTTCCATTTTTATGTATTAGAAGATGTTACTCATACGCCATAGCGCACAAATACCTACATGCATATGTATGTATCAGAGGCGGGCGCTTCATACAAGCCGAGAAGCCCGGCTTGCGTACATATTTTCGTTCATTTCATTTTACGAATTTCTTTAAAATCTGGTTATATTACGTTTTAAATGTGTTTATTCTCAATAATATAGCCCCCACTGTAACATACGGCGCCTAAAAGTATTCTAAGAAAATAGCGCAAATACACCACCAATCCACCTCACCAAAGAACGTAAATAGATTTACGTTCTTTGACCTCACAATGTGTATTTTGTTTGCACAGCCAATCACAGCACAGTGAGCATGCTTTAACGTTTCAACACATTAGCTTTTACCTGGCTTTCAAAACAGGATAACATAGCTTGTTTTCTCGCTTTCTCTAAGGAGAAATCAATTGCTTATTTTCAGACTTAAATTGAAAAAAAAAACTAGCAAAGCACTTTTTTTATTTTTCACATTAAATTTGTATGCGAATGTGAAGCTGGCTTCGGCATTCAGTATTCACAGCCATATGCATATTTGATTTGATTTTCGTTTGCATGTACATACTTATGCACGTAATTTCTTACATGTGCATGTACATGCAAATATAAATACCAAATACCAGATTATAAAAGCGTTGATTGTGATATTTGGCGACTATTGGCACAATATCAAGATAATTTTAAAAAGCGACGGAAATCAAAATCAAATAAAATTTCACGACTTTTGGTAATTGGACCTCAGTTTTTCAAACACTAAAGCACCCATTTTTTTAAATATTAGATAATAAGCAAATACACTTGCTACTACTAAAATTTCCGTCGGTATAAGGAAACTAAAAATACCTCTGCGCTTTCGTGTGAGATTTCCCTATAAGTTTGGCGTCATCAATCAATTCAATTGAGTTCTTCCCAATTTATTCTAATAATTTCTCCTCTGCTTTTGTAGATAATTCTGATGGTAAAAAACTTGAATTTACTCTCGACTTAGCTAGGCTTGTTGATATGCTGACCAAAAGTAGCTACAGCTAAAATACCTACATACATACATATGTACCTACATATCTTCATAATATCCATTGTATAGAAAAACTTAAAAATTCTTTATCATCCTCATTTTCTCGATTTAATGCAATACATTCAGTTTCATATGTTATGAATATAAACAACAAACCAAATATGCAAACCGAATTTAATCAAAGTAGAGCTCTAGATACCCGGGTATCGAGCAATTCGAACAGATCGTGTTTGTTTGAAGCCCGTTGTTCAAATTCCTGTACCAACATTCGAGCTTATACTCAGAGAAAAGGAATCAAAAATAAAATTTTTATTTTTATAATGCACGTTTTAAACTGTAATTTTTATTTAACAAATAAAATTTTTTTAAATTAAATGTGTTTAGGATTTAAAAAGAAACATTTTTAAATTAAAAATTAAAATTAATGGAATAAAAACGAAAGTTTTTGGTTCAAAATCTCATAGTGCTTAAAATAAAAATAAAGATTTTAAAATTTAAAAATGTATTGTATTTACATTATTTTTAAACACGTTTTTATATCTATCAAGAAAAAATATCTTAAGTTTAAAAATATTTATTTTTATTTTAAGCACTATGAGATTTTGAATCAAAAACTTTCGTTTTTATTCCATTAATTTTCATTTTTAATTTAAACATGTTTCTTTTTAAATCCTAAATACATTTTAATTTCAAAAATTCAATTTGTAAGTTAAAAATTTTCATTTTTAAAATAAAAATGACTTGGTTTAAATCGGGCATTATAAAAATAAAAAATTTATTTTTAATTCCTTTTCTCTGAGTGTACAAACAAAAAAATGTGTATCATGAAAACAATGATAAAAAAATACATATGAAGACAACAAAAAAAAATAAACGAGAAAAAACAAACTTCAAATACCCGAATTGTTCGAATGCCCATACAAACATACGGGTAATAAGCAAACAAAGGAGTGTTCGAGAATTTGAAAAGCATTTATTCGGGCTACTCGAAAATGTTAAAAAAAGCGAGAGCTCTAAATCAAATTCAATGACGGAACGCAATCAGACTTCTAGATAATACAGCAAAGAAAATTACATAAATGACTAATGGTTATGCTTCACACATAGGCTTGCCCAGACAATTTATGCTAGGTCCGCCACTGGTATGTATGTGCATACATACATATAACTATTCTTACTTGAGTGGAGTTCTGGCACATTCGAATATTTAAATTTTAAATTATTAAATTACGACAGCGCTCTCTTGATGATTTTTATATCGCCACTACTGTAAATTTGTATATATGTACATACGTTTTTTTTTCGCATTTTTACTGAAACCCACATGATTACCGCAACAATAAAAAACCTGTTTGATCTTCGTTTTAAAATTATCATTGTGAATATTTGCAAATTGGATGGACGTTAGCTTTGCGCTTACATTTTTGTGTATTAGTATGTACCTATGCACAGTGATGCCGAAATTGGGCCTTTCGGACCAAATCTGGTCCGATAAATTTACTTTGGGCTGTTAGGCGGCTAAAATCAATTTTGGCCCGATTTGTAATATGAATATTTTTAGTGGAGACAATTTCTCTGACGCTAAAGATTTTATCTTTCCCGTATAAAGTTCTTTTATTGTTAGTGAAACAGACTATTCGCATATCTATTAGAGTTGGGAAATTTAGTTCACTTTGTTGAGCGCTCAACTGGTGAGCGCTCTCTTCAGTGAAATAGTTCACTTTAGTTCGCCATTAACTATGTAGGTATTTACTGTTTTTTTTTTTTAATTTTCATATTTTGTTATTGGAATTGGTGTGTGATATCAAAATAATGTTTCGCCTTCGTTATATCTAAATTCGCTTGGGACTCGTCTCGCATGCCAAGTTTAATGAAACGTCAAACTCAGACAATCTGACATTTATTTTGCAAATAAAATGCTGAAATTTAACACAAATTATGTTTCACTTGAAAAGCGCCAGCGAACATACGGGCCATTCCACGAATAGGTTAGGTTGGAGTGGCTGCCTAGAGTCGCACTTAGGCCAGTGCAGAGGCCCGTTGTGATACCACAAGAAGAAAACGGATACTCCTCCTTTTTGGACCAATTTGAGAACCTAATGCAGTTCACCAGGGCCCTCACTATGTAGTTCTATTTAAAAGCGAAATGCGATTCGAAAGCACATTCTTATTGCATAGAATATATAGAATAGAACTCGAAATCGAACGAATTTTCTTTCGAATTAAACTACCGAGTGAGGGCCCAGGTCCTTTATGTCGACATCCGCGACTTTGCATAGGCTATCCAGGAAGGAAGTCCCAAGAAAGCGTCGTCTGCCGCTGTTAAGAGCCGTGCAGTGGCAGATGAGGTGTTCGATTGTCTCCTCGCCTCCAGCTTATGCAGCATCTGCGGTTTCCCGATAAGGCAGTGTCCTGTGAGTACCCCCACAAGGTTCGAGATGTCATCTCTCCTTAGAGTACTGATGAGATCACTTGCGAACCCATTTCTGCCAGGTTTGTCTTGATGTTCGACATACTGGCTTCTGTTGCCATCTATCACTTGCTAGTTTATAGATATGCTGTTTAAGAATTAGCTTGTTTGTGGCTAACGGCATACCTATGCGTTCTTTGTCAGGAAGAACCTGCTCGGTAGTGCCCTGCCTCGCAAGTTCATCCGCCCTACAATTGCCATTGATATGGCTATGTCCCGGGACCTACACGAGGTGCAGACAGGTCTGTTTAGAGATCGGCGACAGTCTAGTGTTAGTTCTGAATTGAATGAGTGGGAGCCAAGTTTACTAAGTTGACTTCTGATTTTTGGGCGTTTTTTCGCGGAATTGGGCGGTAATTTGGTAGGTACAATTTTTTTTCAGTGGCAACACTGCCTATGCATAACGTTAATACTCTCTCTTAGGAATACGAGTATATGGTAAAAATGTAGGTACCCTGCAAAAAAATGTGCGATCAATCCCGAAAGAGATTTGCCCTCGATTGATCTCTTTCGAGAACAATCGGTCCACAATTAGTCCCGTACGGGTATATATGTAGACTAATTGTAGACCAATTATTCCCGAACGGGTATAAATGTAGACTAATTGTAGACCAATTGTTCCCGAACGGGTATAAATGTAGATTAATCGCTTTCATCCCTAACGGGTATAAATGTAGATTAATCGCTTTCATCTCGAACGGGTACAAATCTAGATTCCTTAAATGTAGACATTTTACAAAAATATGCAATGTATTTAAAAAATTGTAGAACAACCGGTAAAACGAATTGAACACCCTTTTTTAATAACAATATTAACAAAATGTTGCCTAAAATATCATATGAAAAAATCCTTTACATTACGCTCATATAATGCATACTCAAAACTTACAATTTTTTAAATTTATTTATTGAGTAAGTAAAGTAAAACATTATATAATCTTTATTTAAATATGCTTGAACATTTACAATTTTTTAAGGAAAAATCTAAATTTGTACTCGTTCGTGCTTAAAGCGATTGATCTACATTTGTACCCGTTGGGGTTGAAAGCGATTAATCTACATTCGTATCCGTTCGGGATGAAAGCGATTGATCTACATTTGTACCCGTTCGGTATGTTAGTGATTAATCTACATTGGTACCCGTTCGGGTATACAAGTTGAACAATTAGTCTCTTCATAGGACATGCTCGAACAAATGCGATCAATTCACTCCATATAAAGGGATGTAAAATTGTATTAGTCGCATGCTCCCTTGCGATTGATCCCGGACACGTCCCGGATTAATCGCATTTTTTGCAGGGTATACATACCTACTCATAAGCGTTATTTTAATAGGTGCTGATTTCTGGCTATATGTAGTATTTTTCAGCTGAATTGAGATTAGTTCCTTCAGATTTTCTTCGATAACCCATTTGGCGATTTTGGTGTTACGATGCTACCTAATCCACTAAAAAAACGCTTGCAAATGCTACATACATACACATAAGCACACGCACGTATTACATATCGTTTAAAAGTGTGAGAAAATGTTAAGCCAATTTCGTTAATTATCCAATTTACTCAAATATGGCAGAGCTCTTGCATAACAAGTACGTGCATAGTACATATTTTTGTTCATAAATACATACATATTTCCATATGTACATACATATGTACGTATGTGTGTTTGCATGTTCCTTTATAGCCTATGAATATGACTATGCACGAAAACTGCAATTCAATCTCTTTCTGTTGCCGCATCTGCGTTCTGTGAATTAATTCAAGGCAAAATTCAAAATTATTCTAGTTTTTTCATGCTTTTCCGTTTTTTTTGTTATTTCGGCGAAATTGCGCAAACGAAATTAGGAAACTGCTTTGAATCCAACACCGGCCGGTCGGCCACCCACTGAAACCAAATTTTCACAAACAACAACAACAACAACGAATATACAACGTGTCTTGTTCATTTATGGATGCAATAAAGTGAGAAACGAAGAATATTTAGCATCTATGTGCATATGTATTAGATGAGGCGATAATGACGATAATAACGATTGCGTAAACGTAACGTATGAATGCGCAAACATAGGAAACACATACATACATATTATATGCACATTCAAATGCATGCAAACATCACACTATGCGGGAATTTATGATTAACAAAACAATTTAAATTGTGAATGAACGATTTTTTCAACCACAAAAAAACAAAACTGAAATGCAGACTATAATGTATGTATGTATGTATATACATATGTATGTATGTATGTACATTAGGCCGTCTCGCCTTATATGGACCAAAAAATAAGTCCACCCACCGTACGCCCGCCCCATATGATTTCTCTTTCGAAAACATTTCTGGAAAAATTTTTTATTTTTTTTGGGACGCCGCTAGATGTCGCTAAAATTCATTTTTTTTCATATCTTCGGTATTTATGGTCCGATACCTAAGTTTTATACACCAATCTCTTTGGCGTGAGAGGAGGGTTTCCACTTTCTAATTGCATTAACCCTATGTGCGCCATTGGGGTCACTTCCACCCAGTACTATGTGTATACCACCTTAATGTAATGTTTACCTGTGTAAATATACAAGTAAGGTATACCTACATATCCATACATACATGCATACATACATTGTATGAATTTACATGTTTGTGTGGATAAATGAATTGTGAATTATGCATGTTTTTGTATGATGTTGATAGTGGGGACACTTGACCTTTGCCTCTTTACGGTCCGTGCTACTATTTTGTTTGTTTTTGTTTTTTTAATACAAATCCACCTTTTTAGGGGCATCCATTAGTTCATGCATTCCACCAATTTCCCGTTGCCACGCGGCCACTTTGCCACATTGCTGCGACATTGCACAATCTAATTGCCTCCAATTGTTGGTTGATTGCGTTGTTTAGTTGCCCAATTTCCCACTTTCCCGTTATTTGCTAAACCACTGCGATTGGTTGAGTGATTTGCGTCTGTTTTTTTATACTCAGCTGTACTAGTACACAGAGTATTATAGTTTTAATCACATAACGGTGGATTGTAACAGAGTGAAATAATCGAGATAGATATAGACTTATATATATCAAAATGATCAGGGTGAAAAGAGAAATCGATTTAGCCATGTCCGTCCGTCCGTCCGTCCGTCTGTAAACACTCTAACTCGCGCAAAAATTGAGATATTTTGATGAAATTTGAAATGCAAGTTGGTATCGAGACTGGGACGGTTGGTATTGAAAATGGGCGAAATCGGACCATGACCACGCCCACTTTTCCTATATAGAAATAATCGGAAAATTGGTATCTCAGTCACTAATATAGCTGGAGCGATGAAATTTTACCCACGTGTTGAGCTCAGGCCCCTAGGAAGAAATTTGATGAAATTTTGGAAAATGGGCGGTGCCACGCCCACTTATTAAGGGTCAAACCTTGAGAGTTTTATATGTCATAACTCAGAAACCATTGAAGATATATCGACAAAATTTGGTACGCGTGATTTACTTACTTAGGCATACGTTTGGACGGAAAATAGTTAAAATCGGTTGACGGCCACGCCCACTTTTATATATGTATATTACAAAGTGACCTAATAAAAACATTTTAAGCGATATCTCTGTCAAATATAAATATCTATCATTGAAATTTTGTCGCGTGAGTCCAACTGCGGACATAAAACGAAAAACACAAAAATTTTGGAAAATGGGCGGTGCCACGCCCACTTATTAAGGGGCAAACATTGAAAGTTTTATGAGTCATAAATCAGAAACCGTTGAAGATATATCGATGAAATTTGGTACGCGTGATATACTTACTTAGTCAAATATTTGGATGAAAAATTTCCGAAATCGGTTGAGGGCCACGCCCACTTTTATATATGGGTCTTATAAAGTGACCTAATAAAAACATTTTAAGCGATATCTCTGTCAAATATAAAGATATATCATTGAAATTTTATAGCAGGAGTCCAACTGCGGACATAAAACGAAAAACACAAAAATTTTGGAAAATGGGCGTGGCACCGCCTCTTTTTATAAACAGGAATATACGAGATTTCTGAGCCCATAACTCGACGGTGCCGTGATTTAATCCCAAGTGGCATAACCCCAATTTTAAAATTTGGGATTATGTCACTCACCATGGTGTGACATAATCCCAATTTTTTTACTTGGGATTATGTCACCTATGTGGGAGTGACATAATCCCAAATAAAAGGAAGCCAGAATACCAAATCACTCGAGTAGGTACTAGTGCGAAGCAAAATCGCGATTTTTGCTTCCAAATTTTTATTTTTTATAGACATACATATGTACATATTTATATACCTATCGATCTATTAAAAAAAAGCGCCGCAGGCGAAAATTTGGAATCAAAAATCGCGCGATTCTTTCTTCCAAACTTTTCATCTTTTTATAGACATATGTACATACATATGTATACACCTATCGATCTATTAAAAAAAAAAAAAGCGCCGCAGGCGAAAATTTGGAATCAAAAATCGCGCTATTCTTTCTTCCAAACTTTTCATCTTTTTATAGACATATGTACATACATATGTATACACCTATCGATCTATTAAAAAAAAGCGCCGCAGGCGAAAATTTGGAATCAAAATCGCGCGATTTTTTCTTCCAAATTTTCATCTTTTTATAGACATATGTACATACATATGTATACACCTATCGATCTATTAAAAAAAAAAAGCGCCGCAGGCTAAAATTTGGAATCAAAAATCGCGCGATTTTTTCTTCCAAATTTTCATCTTTTTATAGACATATATACAATGTACACAAATATTTATATACCTATCGTTTTATTGAAAACAGTCTGTATATATGTAAATATATTTAATTTTAACGTAATTTTTTAGTTTTAAAGTAATTTTTTGAGAACATGTGTATTTAAGTACATACATATTTCATCTTATACATATACTCAATGTATTATTATATAACAACATTAACTTTATTGTCAGCTTTAATTTTTTGCTGAATGTAATAAAATCTAAGAAAGACTACTGAAATGTTTTTTTGGGCTTGAAAATGACATTATCCCAATTGGGATTATGTCACTACGCCTAGGGTGACATAAGCCCAAGTAAAAAAGTTGGGATTATGTCACCCTAGGGGGAGTGACATAATCCCAAATAAAAAATTTGGGATTATGCCCCTTGGGATTATGTCAGGGTACCTAACTCGACAAATAATTTAAATATAATGACGAAACTTGGTGTGTGCACTTTCATTACTTGTGGTAATACACGCTCAAAATTTTAGCGAAATCGGTTGACGACCACGCCCACTTTTATATATGAGAACTATAAAGGGGCCTAATAAAAACATTTTAAGCGATATCTTTGTCAAATATAAAGATAATTCATTGAAATAATAATTCACACAAATAATTGAGATATTATGACGAAACTTGGTTTATACACTTTTATAACTTGTGTTAATAGCCACGCAAAAATTTATTGAAATCGGTTTATGACCACGCCTACTTTTTAACAAAGATATTTCTGGAACACCCTTTTGGAATTTGTAACGTGACATCTTTGTAACTAGAAGTCATAAAGGAATGAAATTTTGCACAAAGTATAATATTGATATGCTTAGTTGGATGACTGATAAAAATTTAGAAAATGGGCGTGACTACGCCCACTTTATGCAGCACTCGCTTTATATTAAGTGCACCGTGTTTCCATCAAAAGCAAACAAACAATGAAAGCATACAGCTGAGTATCTAATGTTCGATTCCACTCGAACTTAGGCTTCCTTACTTGTTTTTCCTGCTATCTTTACCAGGCAAGGACAATTGCTATAAATTGATTTATGTAACCATGCAAATGAAAAATTGCTTTTGCCTTTGAGTTAGACAAATTGTAATAATTTCAAATTGAGCGCTTGAAACAATAAACGGAAATAAAAATGCTAAAAAAGCCACAGCTTCTTTGTCTCGTATATGCAAATTTTTCACGCTTCTAATGCAGCATAGAAGGGTTAATATTTGATTCATATACACACATATATATATATGTACATATGTATGTGTAAATATGTACATCTGTACATACACCCAAACAAAGTTTTGGAATGTCGCCCACAAATCAACGCAATAAAATATGACGCCGCATAAAAAATTAGAATTTTCATTTTAGTGGAACGAGGACGGACGAAGTAATATTTAAAATATTTAGCAGAAATATCAATAAACATTTTAGTATGCAAAATAATACGTGTACATGTATGTATGGTAAAGTCAAATGTGCATGTGCTATACCCAGTTGGAAGAATACAAAGCTTTTAACCGCTGAACTTTCATTCGGTTGGTTTGAGTTTATTTTCTAATTTCGAAAAACAATATTGTTTCTCTCCCATCTGTTTTGATTATACTAACTACACATGTACATACATACATATCTTGTACATAGTCTAAATAATTGACCTTTGAAAATTGGAAATGTGTATACATATGTAAATATGTGCGTATATTCTTCATAATTTGTTCCACTTTTTGAGCATCGCCATCCCTGGACCATGGCACGTGTTACAGCCACGCTTAATTTGGCTGCGCCAACGATCGTTTTAATTTAATTTGTTTCTACTTCAATTTACAAAATCACAACATGTAAACATACTTACATACAAATATACGAGAATATTATTAATGCTACTTAGGTACATATATGAATATCATCAATTTTGTTTTTTGATGCAAACTAATGCTAGAGACACACATCGTAGTATAGTAGAAATATTACGATCTATACCACATATGTGTCACTCTCATATTGTAGTTTAATTGAAAATTTTCATAGTAAAGCCAAATCATAGTATTGATATTATAATATTTATACCACATATGTGTCTGAGGCATAAGCGTTGTTTTATTTCTACGAGTATATGACGGAGGCGCACTGGTTATTTTCGTTGGCTTTTTAACCTAACATCGAAAAATTTCCTTTATTATATTATCGTAACTTTAAAAACATACCTACATATGAGTAATCCACTCGCAAAAGTGGCTATGTGAATTTTTAATATTAAGCTACAAATTAGAAAAAACATCACGGCTCTATTTTATTTGGATATTTTTTGTTATTGTTTGAAAGCTTAGCCCATAAGGAATTTTGGGATATAGAAAAATTAAACCATGATATGACAGATTTTCGCAAATTCAATTTTGAGACCGCATTTTTTCACATAGCTTAAATAAAACATAGCTACTTTTGAAAGTGTATAAATTAAAGAGAGAGCATTTTTTATTTAATGCTTTCTTTAGAATACGGAAGAAATAGATATTGAAATTGGCCGAAAATAAAACATAAATTACCTTACAAAAATTAATTGGAGTACTTACTTGCACTTGAACTTCACACAAGCACGCAAAACAAAAGATTTGCTTAATACTATTTAGATATTCCCCTCACGTTCTACATTGTTAACGTTAAAAAATAAGCTGACTAATTGAATTTGGTAGTAAAAAATACTTATAATGTAAAATTTAACCCAACAGTTCAACGCGCAAAGTTCTAGTTACTTTGTTGTGAGATTCGTGAATTGGCGGCAGAAAGCACTTTTATATATGTACATATATATTTTAGTATGTAATTGAGTAAGTTGACGGTAAAATTGCATTATTGCACCTGGTGCGATCTTAAATGGGCTTAAATATACATACATATATATCGCTGTTTAAACATTATAACCACCTAAGTGAGACTTTCATAACCGCCTAACCGACACTTGCGCCAACAATAAGACTTGAGTTCCTCAAGCACAGCTTTATCCATTCATACCACGGCCTTGGATTGGGAAAACTACATATATACCCCTTCTAATGTTCTTTTCAGCTCTGAAGGCGTCGAGTTGGGCGTCAGGAATTTAGAGTTGGCAAATCTGATTTTTGGCGGTTATGAAAGCTTTACTTGTGCGGTTATGACGTTTAACAACGATATATATAAAGGTACATACCATATATGTATGTATACATGCTAAAACATGCATGAAAATACATACAAAGTAGAAAATGACAATTTATAAAAAAACTTGACTAAAAGCACACAAATGCAGAAAATAAATAATACGTATGTATGCACTTATATGGACAAAAACCTAGCGACAGCGGCTTTATTGGAGTGGGTGGGAGTAAGCAGAGGTAGCGGCTGCGGACAGACAGAGACTGAGGCAGTGACAGTGACAGTAATAGTTAAAGTACAAAGCTCGTGAAAGACTCAGATTAAAATTAACTTAAATATCGCTTATACATAAAAGCGAAATTGCATTAATAAAAATCAATTGTTACACAATAAATAGTAATAACAATACATTTAGTTGTCTGTCTGTCACTCTGACTGACTGCGAAGGGAAAGAGCGGGATTTGTGAAGAGCGGAAATGTGATGATGTGTCATTGTGTGGAATAACACGAAGATGCTTGTTTATGTTTTTTTTTATTGTAAACGTGTTGTTGTATATAATTTGAATTAACAAAAGCTTAAAGAAATATCACAGACGCATAAATTTCTCAATACAAACTATGTGAGTGACACATGTACATACATACATACATATGTACCTACATAAGTGCATACTCATCACCTTATCAACGATTATTCTAGAATCTGGATAATGCGTTTTGCAAGTTAAGTGTTTTTTGCTTGTGGAAATGGCATTCAATTTTTATTTTTATTAAATGTATGTATGAAGATAATTTTTTAAAGAAATCAACCTTACAAAAAATAAATAAACTATTTCAATAGATACTTAAAGAGATTTTATGCAAAAATAACTCATAACCGGTCTATTGGTTAAGCAACAGGGAACATTTTCGATTAAGGTTGCACGCCCCGAAAAAAATTACTTTTTCAGGAGGGTAAAACAGCTCTCACAGATCTCAGAACGGAAATCAAAACTTGCCAGAGGCTTATAGATTACGAAATATTTGTTGTTAAAGTTGTAATATTTACCAAAAAAAAAAACACCAAATCTGCGCACTATTACCGAGGAAAAGCACGTATAAAAATACCCAGATGTGCATATACATAAGTTTGTAGGACACCTGTTTTCGTTGGGGCCTTCTGCCGCGCTTTAAAAAATAACCTCCAACCGGCAGAACTCTCTTTCTTGTATAATTTCTTTGGGCTCATCGAAATTTAGCAACAAATATCTCGTAAACTTTAAGCCTCCGGCGAGTTTCGATTTCAGTTATGAGATCTGTGAGAGCAACCCTACCCCCTAAAACAGTGATTTTTCTCGAGGCGTGCTTTCTTAATGCAAAGCCGACCCATTCAACACATTAATAATCTTCATTTCTAAAACTTTTTCGATTTTCTTTTTATGTTCTTTCGCACTAATAAATTAGCTAAAATATAAATTACAATGGAGTGCTTATTGTGCTGCAAACTAATTTGTTTGTTGAACTTTTGTTGGACGACAAAGCAAATGTCTTCGACTGCCAGCAACAATTGATCAGCTTGAATGTCTTTTTTTTTTGAAAAGTGAAAACGCCCACTTGTGACTTCGCAACGCGCAATATGGCTGTTGGCAATATGACGAAAAAAAGCAAAAAAATGAAATATAAAAACAAAAACAAAGCAATAAAATGCTGTTTTGGCGTAATCGGTGTCATGGTATGTTGCTGTTGTTGTTCTTGCTGTCAAACGCCAATGCGTGGCATTCGGTTATTCACGCGGAGGCAGAAAACAAGATTTGCTTAAAACAATGTGCAGAACACGAAATGCAATTGAATGAAGCAATATAAAATAATAAGAAGAAACAATAAGAAAAAACAACAACAACAAAATCAATAAAAAAAGATATCAAATCGAAAAAATTAAAAATCAAAGATAACGCAAACAAATTGATATGTAATAAGCTAAATTAAAACGTGAAGAATGGAATCTTCCACACTAATTAAGTAAATATGATATCAAATCGTACAAATATCTCGGCATACACGTTTATAGCCAGCAAAAAAAAAACATCTACGCCTTATTTGAGGTTTATTTCATAGGATAAAAAGGCTTCCTGTGTTGATGTCTGATGCTCTGAGAGGAAACCTTATTACCAAGGCTTATCCGCCATCGGAAATAAGGATTTTCCAATTCCTGATAATCAGGCCCTCTGCGGTACTTAAATGCTTTATATAAGGAATAATAAGAAGGTCATAAAACTCAATTCCCTCTCTCTCTCCATTTGATATATGTATGAGCGCATAAGAGAAAGTTAAGTACTTAGGGTATGTTCAGAAACGCAGCATGAAACGCAACATCGGCAGTAATTATTTTTTTGATGATTGTGATGAGCGACGCTTCATGCAAAATTTACGTTTATGAACGCTCTGCTTGTACTACAAAATCAGGTTACGCTTCAAACTGAGTTTCTGAACAAAGCCTTATTAAAACGTTTGGAGCGGAGAGAATGAGTGGATAACAGCAAGCAGCGCTGCCAACGTATTCCCGATAAATAGCTTAGGCTTCAGCTATAAGCCTAACCTTTTTGTTTGGTATGTTCATATATTTATTTCCTTTTATTTATGTATATTACATTACCCGTTTTGTTTCGATTAAGTAATAAGTGAATGCACGATTTTCCGCTCAATTGACCACAAGTCGTTCGTGCCAAGCAAATATAAATTCATATATTCGTATGAATACAACTACAGTGTAGTCTGGTTATAATGAACAACGCTAGGCCATGCCAATTAGCCTAAGCTCTGCTCCACAATTGTTTTTATAAGCTCCGTGTTAGTTAGTGATTACTAGGGCAACCAAAAAATTGCTCTAAAAAATGTTTTTTTGGCGCAAAAAAATTGCCGTTAAACTTAAAGAATTGGCACTTTTTAGCCTTAAAAATTTTTTTTATTTCAGTTCATTTTCTTAAAACATAAAACAAAATAAGATAGTTCCGATTTCATAATGAAGCTCTTAAAGCTCCTTTTGTTAAAAGTTCATTTTAGTTAAAGAGTCATATAATCGTGCTTTAAAGTAGGAGTGATTTCATAATAATATAATATTAAAAGGCTCCTTTAAGCGAAAATATTGCAAATGACAATGCCGTCTTCGACAGTTTCACGTCAAATTATTGTCATAAATTTAAAAATATTGAAATTTATCATTTGTTTTTTTTTTCTCAAAATAAATAAATTTTTTGATTGTGGCTTTAATTTTTAACAAAAAAAAAAAAATTAAAACAAGTAAGGAAGCCTAAGTTCGAGTGGAATCGAACATTAAATACTCAGCTGTATGCTTTCATTGTTTGTTTGCGTTTGATGGAAACACGGTGTAGGTACTTTATATAAAGCGAGTGCTGCATAAAGTGGGCGTAGCCACGCCCATTTTCAAAATTTTTATCAGTCATCCAAATAAGCATATGAATATTATACTTTGTGTAAAATTTCATTCCTTTATGACTTCTAGTTACAAAGATGTCACGTTACAAATTCCTAAAGGGTGTTCCAGAAATATCTTTGTTAAAAAGTAGGCGTGGTCATAAACCGATTTCAATAAATTTTTGTGTGTCTATTAACACAAGTTATAAAAGTGTATAAACCAAGTTTCTTCATAATATCTCAATTATTTGTCGAGTTATAGGCTAAGAAATCTCGTATATTCCTGCTTCTAAAAGTAGGCGGTGCCACGCCCATTTTCCAAAATTTTTGTGTTTTTTGTTTTATGTCCATAGCTGGACTCCTGTCATAAAATTTCAATGATAAATCTTTATATTTGACAGAGATATCGCTTAAAATGTTTTCATTAGGCCCCTTTATAGTTCCCATATATAAAAGTGGGCGTGGTCGTCAACCGATTTCGCTAAAATTTTGAACATGTATTACTACAAGTAATAAAAGTGTACACACCAAGTTTCGTCATTATATATAAATTATTTGTCGAGTTATGGGCTAAGAAATCTCGTATATTCCTGTTTCTAAAAAGAGGCGGTGCCACGCCCATTTTCCAAAATTTTTGTGTTTTTTGTTTTATGTCCATAGTTGGACTCCTGCCATAAAATTTCAATGATATATCTTTATATTTGACAGAGATATGGCTTAAAATGTTTTTATTAGGCCACTTTATAATACCCATATATAAAAGTGGGCGTGGTCGTCAACCGATTTTGGCAATTTTTCGTCCAAACATTTGTCTAAGTAAGTATATCACGCCTACCAAATTTCATCGATATACCTTCAACGGTTTCTGAGTTATGACTCATAAAACTTGAAATGTTTGCCCCTTAATAAGTGGGCGTGGCACCGCCCATTTTCCAAAATTTCACCATATTTCTTCATAAGGGCCTGAGCTCAATACGTGGGTAAAATTTTATCACTCCAGCTCTATTAGTGACTGAGATACAAAATTTCCGATTTTTACTATATAGGGGAGGTGGGCGTGGTCATGGTCCGATTTCGCCCATTTTCAATACCATCCGTTCCTGCCTTGATACCAACTTACATTTCAAATTTCATCAAAATATCTCAATTTTTGCGCGAGTTATCGTGCTCACAGACGGACAGACGGACAGACGGACAGACGGACAGACGGACAGACGGACAGACGGACAGACGGACGGACATGGCTCAATCGATTTCTCTTTTCACCCTGATCATTTTGATATATATAAGTCTATATCTATCTCGATTATTTCATTCTGTTACAATCCACCGTTAGGAAATCAAAACTATAATACTCTGTGTACTAGTACAGCTGAGTATAAAGAAGCATAATTTGGCAACCCAGTGCAGAAAAAATATTAAGCGGTCATCCAACCTCACAAAAGAGGAAGAAGATGAATATGGCATTATAGGACTCAATAAACAAAACAACAAACAAAATCGGTTGAAAAACTTTAATAAATTCTTGATATTTGATTTTGACAGTCTGCAGAAATTAATTTTTTTCCGGCAAAAGGGAAATATATATGGGGGGTTAGATGTGCAATAAAGTTTTGTTGAAATTACCCGACGTCTATACATGCCATATCTGGAGCAACTCAATTGACAAATTGAAGCGACTAGCCAATCAGAGAGCAGAAAATCCGTAAAATATTTTTTCCGATTTTTTTTTTGTAATTTTCATTTAATAGTGAAATTAGCATAAATTTGCATTTATTATGAATTTGCAATTTTTAGCTCTATCAAAAGTAGGTCAGAATGTATAATTTTTCTTAAAAACTACCCTAAATTAAGCATTATGTGATAGCTACCATAGAAAAAATCTTGCTTGTGCCAATTTTTGGTTGCCCTAGTGATTACTTTCGATTTCAATGCAAAACATAAAGCAAATAAAATTTTATTATTTTTCCATTGAATTCGAAATCAATACGTTTAAGATTACTAGTGGTGCCATTAAATGGATGATAGTGAGTGCAGACTGCGTAGGTAGTAATGAGTACAGTAAAACCCGCGTAGAGTGGACAACACGCTTCAGGCGGAAGCTTATTTAATGTTTCAAATATATATAAGTATGTACAAAAGTATGTATGGATTTACGTATGCACTAACAAACAGCGAAAAACAAATTTCCCCGTTTATTAATCAAAACAAAAAAAAAAAAAAATATGCAGAAATCGAATAAAACGCAAAATGAGTTAAATAAAGATTGCGTTGCGGTTGAATGAACGCAAAATACCTGACCGAGGCGGCCTAAAAATATCATGTTTTCCGCGTTTGGTTGGAGTTTTTTTTTGTTTTCTGCTAATTTTCTGCCTCTTGACACATGGCTTTACAAAAACAAATCAAAGATTCAAACGCACAAACAAAAGGCACTAAAAAATCGGTAGTGAAATTCAGTTACGGCGCAACATTATTGGCAGGTTTGTACAAAAATGGCACAAATAATAAAAAAAAAAAAAAAAAACAACAACAAAACAGCAACAACAATAAAACAGCAATAACAACAACAAGCACTAGGTATACCTGCTGAAGTTCAATGTGCAACAAGCAAGTTGACGAAATCGCCTGCCAATAAAATGTCAATCGTGTGGCACTCTGGCAGCCATTTAAATAACCATTAGATTTGCATACATGCACACATACATAGGTAATGGCCCTGTAGGGAAAATCTCTAGTTCCGAACTAGGGCGCTTCTAGTGCATTTTTCGACACTACTAGTGCGAGCTTAATCTCTTTTGCATGTTATCAACTGGCGAATTTAACACGGCGATGTCCTAGGCGGTGTCAATTGTCACTCTATGCACTACATTTTCGATAGTTCCGAACTAGTACTAAATTCTACAGTTTACACTAGTTCGTTTATTGGCAGCCTTTGACACTCTTCATGCAAGTGGCGCGATGGCCGACTGGCTAACGCATGTGCCTTTCAATCTGAGGGGCGCGGGTTCGAATCCTGTCGGTGTCAAGGTGGATGAAAATTTTTTTTAATTTTTTTTTAACTAATATTTTTTTATTTATTAATTTAATAAAAATTTACAGTAATATTTAAAAAGTAATAAAATAAAAAAAAATTAAAAATAAGCCTGAGGGATCGGAAAAGCATAATTAGGGGAACATTTCATTTCATACAAGATGCAAATAGAAAACTCTTTATATAAAATGCTTCACTAACAATCTGAGAATTGCAGAAATATACAAAGCCGACGGCAATTGAACGAATGAAAAATTTTCATAGAATTTTTGTCACTTCGAAATTGCATACAAATCAAAGTGTGTCTTATAATGGTCACTCAATTCACTCCTTCTGAACTGGTGAGGGTCTAACTACAATTGATCTAGTTCCCTTTTGACACCTTTTCGCTAGTTCGGAACTAGAAATTTTACTCACTAGTTATTGAGTTCCCTGCAGGGGGTATTTACATACATATGTATGGTATTTACATACATATACATGTGTGTATAGCGAATTTTTGGTGTAATTTGTAGAAAAGAGTGCAACAGCGCGGATGATTGCCTTTTTAAAAATAGCAGCCAATAATTGAGTTGCTCCGCTGCCAGCAGCCGAAAAACGACTTGACAAAATCTAATCCAAACCAATCCAACCCAAAGCGGTTCTATTCCGGGAGGTTCACAAAAACAAAACAAAAAAGAAAACGCTCGGAGGCGAAAATTTCTATTTTATAAACCATTGCAAGCTGACAAAGTTTATTGAGGAAAATTAAATAGTAAAAGAAAAGCGGCAAAGGAAAATAAAACCAAAAGATATAAAATGTATGAACAAACGTTAAACGAAAGTACATACATACATATTTTTTGTTCGTTTTTGCTGTTGGATTAGGGAATAGAGAACTAATGGCAATATGTGGCATTTCGGCGACAGAAAAGCATGCGGTGGTCGCTGTTCGTTGGTCTATTTTTGGATTGACTATTGCCAGCCAGCCAGCCAGCATCATCAGCGTTGCCAATGTCCGCACAGCGAATGGTCGAAAGAGTTTTGCTCTAGAAACGTATTCGTCATTTTGAAATACATACATACAGATATACCTAAAAAACATATTCGACTAATGCTATAGACACACATCGTAGTATAGTAATAATATTACGATCTATACCACATATATGTCAACCTCATATTGTAGTTTAATTGAAAATTTTCATAGTATATCCAAATCATAGTATTGATATTATGATATTCATACCACATGTGTGTCTGAGGCATAAAGGAGAATGCGAGTGATTTCTTAGTTTTACAAAAAAAAAAAAATGAAAAAATATTCAGATGAATTAACGTACATATGTAAATATTACTAAAGAGAAAAATAATCGAAAAATTATTACATACTTATTAGCAAATGCCCGTCCGCTTTGCAGCGACCAAAAATATTTCCCTTTCCATTTCCCTTTCCTTTTCCTTTTTTCATTTCCCTATTCGTTCGAAAAAAGATACTGAAGATGGCACATTGCCGTAAGTAATCGGTTTATAACCAAACTTGACAAGGGATGACGGAAATTCCTTCCACAATACATCGCAATCCTACCCTGTCGGAAAAGCAAACAACAAAAAAGAAACTTTACCTTTACTTTTACCTTTACCTTTGCCGTTACCTTTACCGCTACCTTTACCGTTACCGTTACCTTTACCGTTACCGTTACCGTTACCGTTACCGCTACCTTTACCTTTACTTTTACCTTTACCTTTACCTTTACCTTTACCGTTACCTTTACCTTTACCTTTACCTTTACCTTTACCCTTACCTTTACCTTTACCTTTACCTTTACCTTTACCTTTACCTTTACCTTTACCTTTACCTTTACCTTTACCTTTACCTTTACCTTTACCTTTAACTTTACCTTTACCTTTACCTTTACCTTTACCTTTACCGTTACCTTTACCTTCACAATTACCCTTACCTTTACCTTTACCGTTTCCTTTACCGTTACCTTTACCTTTACCTTTACCTTTACTTTTACCTTTACCTTTACCTTTACCTTTACCTTTACCTTTACCTTTACCTTTACCTTTACCTTTACCTTTACCTTTACCTTTGCTTAAAAAAATCTTAATTCTCAATTTGAGTTTAGCGACATTCTCAAAAGATTATGTAACATTTATTTGAGATAAATATTAATAAATTAAAGTTTGAGGTTTGAGAATGGGGTTAGTTCTCGAATGTATTTCAAGTTGAGAATTAAACAAAAGTTTATGCGAATGTTCCTACAACATTTTAAGCCTATTATAATTTTCTCAATTTAAGAACGCTATGATTCTCGACAGTTTCTCGAATTGTCCTCTAACTTTGGAGATTTGAGAAAATTAGCAGTTCTCGCGTCATTTTCAAATCGATATCTAACCTCAGTGTTTTTTGGGTAACTAGTATGTCTAAAATCGTTTCACATACACACTTGTACTCGTGTTTTGAAAATACATCGACGATATATGTACATATTTACACTCCACATTTCCCAGCCAGTGAAAACATTAACAGGCGTCTATTTTTATATCATTTTTAAACAAAATCATGACGCAATAGACAAATTTTCCAATACGTAATGTATCATTATAGTAGAAAATTGTCGCACAAATCACATATGCGCTTGTCTTAAACTGGAACGATTGAAAATTGTCTTGTAACATTGCTATCCTTATCTTATTCATAATATAATCTTGTAATATAATAAGAACCTACTCATGTATAAGAAAATCACAGTTACACTAGCCAGACACCTGTAGGTGTACATATGTACATACACACACTGAAAAATAAATTCTCAAACGTTTGAGAAAATATTGTTTCTCAATTTGAGAAGCATTTGCGAAAATGGAATTTCTCAATTTGAGAATCAGCCCGAAATCCCATATTAAGAATGTACCTCTCAGTTTGAGAACGCTATCAAGCGAAATTGGAGATGCATTTGAAATAAACGTTTGATGTTTGAGAAAAGGTTTATTCTAAAATGCATCTCAAATTGAGAATAAAGAAAAATGTTTATTGGGATGTTACATTTTTATATTAAACAGGAAATGCGTTGCATGAATAACAGTTTCGTCAAGCGACTGTAATGACATCGACAAAAATGGAGAATATGCCAGCGAAGAGTCCCACAAAACGTTCCACTCGCGACCGGGAGCACAGCCTAAGAAATATTCGTGTGTGCCCCGGAAGCGAACAGCAGACAGCGGCGAATCATGTGCTATTTGCACTTTGCCGGTTTGCTAATTTTGTTTCGCATTCACCTCTCGCGCCGCTATGATTTCCTTCACAACATTTCTTACGTTTTTTCGGTTTCTGGCGAAGTAAATTTTTCGCAAATACACGTATTTACATATGTTCAATCCCTGCAGGGAAAGTAACCAGTTGCAAACTAGAATTATACCAGTTTGTGGGGTAGAGTCAACTACTCGCCCGACTGTAAATTTCCCATGTAAACATCTGGTATTTTTCGTGTGTTAATGTCCTACGAAATGGCAATTGTCTTCCTCTGCATAAGCTCATACCAGTTAAATACCAGTTTGTATGGGTCAGAAAAATACTAGTAGCATCTAAATCAGCAAATACCAGTTTAGGTATGCAAAAAAAAAAATAAATTTTGAAGTCTATTTCATATGTAATTCATTATATTCATTCATTCAATAAAAATAAATATTGCTTAGATATACATAGGTGGCAGTTCAGTTTTATAAGCAAAAACAAAACGTAAGATACATATTCAATAATTAAAAAACCAAAACGACACATTGTATAAAAATTCAGGCTGTCGGGAATCTTAAAAATATTTCTTAAATTAAAAAATTAATAAGGTACCACATATTCAGTAATTAAAAAAAAGAACTTAAGCCACATATTCAGTAATTAAAAAAAAACTCAGTGGATAAAAATTCAGGCACTGTTTTTTCAATTCCTTTGCTTTTTTTTTTTTTGAAAAATACCACTTTTTGTTCAATTGCAATGCTTTTCCTAGCTGGGCTTCATCAAATTTCTTTATACTGGATAAAATAAACTGGTATGATGCTGCCTTTTGGATACTAGTTGATAAACTAGTATTTTGATAACTAATTTGTGGTTCAACTGCATTTAACTGGTATAATACTAGACAAAATAAACTGGTATGGTATGTCATACGAATACCAGTTAATATACTACAATTTTGGCATACTAGTTAGCTGTTTCGCTGCAGGGATTATGCTTATACACTTATGTACATATGGGCTAATCTTGAAAAAGTCAACCAAGAGCATGAAATTAAAAATGGTCCGAACTTTTTTTTTTTGGTATTTGTTAGTAAAGGTAATACATGTATATGTTAGAAAAACATAAGCATTTTCTATTCGTTCTTAAACTCAAGCTGAGAAAAATCGCCAAAAAAATAATTTTCACTAAGGCTTTTTTATTAGCAAATTATCATTTTTTTCTTCGCGGGTTTAGTTTATTGAAAAGAGAGTTATATTATTGTTACATGCTCTAATCATTCTACTTAGAACGTAATTTAATTTAAGATTATCAAATCTGCGAAGCTAGTAAGAATAAAGGAGTTTTTTTACTTTAAAATTTCGCTTATCCTTTTGTCGCGTGCGTTACCAAAAAACTATATAAATAGTTATTAAACCTAGGAAACCACTTGAAATAAAAAAAAATTTCAGTGACAAAGTAAGCTTGTGTACCTTTTTCCAAAAATAAAATCAGTGTTGTCCGAAAGCTGAATGTTACCACTTTATGTGTGTTTTAAATTTGTCGCGTGCGTTACCGTAAGTGCAAAAATTCAATCTATGTATATATATAAAAATGAATCACTATTTCCTTGGTCATCGCATCACGCCTGAACGGATGGAATGATTTCCATAATTCTTTTTTTGTTGACTTTAGTATTGTCTGGAGAAAGTTCTATTGGAAAATAATTTCAAAAAAGTTAAAAGGGCGTGGCACCTCCCATACAAACAAAACGTTTCATATTGTATACGTATTTCTGAAAATATTCTTTGTAAGGCTTAGAACTTGGGATGATATACTAACGTCATGCCAAGCTCACAAATAGAGATGAGCGTTATTACAAAAAAGGGCGTGGCACCTCCCATATACCCCAAATTTATAATACTCAATATCTCTGGAAGTGTTCATGGTAGGACCCTGGAAATTTGTAGGAACATAAAAAATGTCAAATGGGAGCTATGGGAAAAGGGGGCGTGGCATCTCCGATACAAACTTTATCTCTCTAAGTTATGGAAAAGTGTTCCAAACATTATCGGAATTAAAAGTTTTCGTTGGTTTTCATACATCGATGGCGACTTTATTGAGGTTGCTCGAACAGCTTATTCGCCGAAGAAAAAATTAAAGTACACGTACCTAGTTTTAAGTTATTTTTTACTTATTCTACCAAAATACTTTAAATCGTCGTACCATACGAAAACTAACATCAGCTTTTTTGTGGCTGACGAAAAGTAAAAAGTTCAAGTTTTGGCCGACGAAAAGTAATAAAATCGAGTTTTGGCTGACGAAAAGTAATAAAATCCACTTTTGGCTGACGAAAACTATCAATTTCGTTTAAACAACAACAATTTTAATGTAAAAACAGTATATAATTACTGATACTTTTCGTCAGCCAAAAGTCGATTTTATTACTTTTCGTCAGCCAAAACTCGATTTTATTACTTTTCGTCGGCCAAAAGTCAAATGTTCTACTTTTCGTACAGAATTTTTTTATTGATAGCTTTCGCCAGAAATTTTAAATATGTTAGTTTTCGTATGGTACGACGAAATGTACTTTTTTATTCATGCTTTGCTAAAAATTCATTAAAAATGAGAATTAAAAAAAAAAAAACCGCGTGTAGCACAGTACACGTGATAGAAGTTAACTTCTTACATCAATTTATATTCGCTCGAAAGCAACAAGTAACAAGTTTCATATATCATATGAGAAACGAATTTGCAAATACATCCCTGCAAAAAATGCGATTAATCCGGACGTGTCCGACTAATACAATTTTACATCTCTTTATATATAGCGAATTGATCGCATTTGTTCGAGAATATCCTTTGAAGAGGCTAATTGTTCAATTTGTATACCCGAACGGGTACAAATGTAGATCAAACGCTTTCACCCAATTCTGAAAGTGTCTAAAAATTATAAATCGTTTTATATATTAGAAAAGTTTATTCGATTAGATTTCATTTTGTAAATTAAAAAAAAAAATAAGTATTTCCTCCAAATATTTAAAGTTTTGAGAATGCATTATGCGAGTGTAAAAGATATGTGAGGAATTTTTCAAAGTTGTTAGCCAAGACTATTTTTTATAACAATCTTTAAAAATTATAAATGTTCATGCCTATTTAAATAAATATTATACAATGGGTCATATTAATAAAAGCCAAGCATTTGCTTTTGCTTAAGATTTCAATTTGGTTTATACAAATTCTTGTCAAATTTTTAAAATCTGAGTAAAAGCATTTGCTTGTCTTTTATTAATATGGCCCAATAAGTTTTACTTTTGTAAAGAAATCTATTCCATAAATTAAAATATTTTAAATAGTCAGTTTTGAGTTTATAATCGTAATTGATTTTTCAATGGATATTTTTGGTAAAATTTTGTCAAAATTATTATTCATCATGTTATTAAAAGAAAGCGTGTTCAATTAGTTTTACCTATTGTTTTTTAATACATACATTCATTGAATATTTTTGTAAAATTTCTACATATCGCCCGTTTTATGCAATAGGGATTTAACTCGAAATTTTCGATTTCTGGGATTTTGCCATATATTTTAATAACTGGGTGGTGCCTTTGAGTCTAGTCTTATAAAATACTCAAAAAGATAAAAATGGCGGAAATAAAAGTGATTTTGTAGTTAGCCGTAGAAGGAAACTATTTGAAATTATAAAACTTTATTTGCGTTTTCCCAAAAAAAATTTTTTTTAAATTAAATCCCTATTGCATAAAACGTGCGATATAATCAATCTAGATTTATACCCGTTCGGGAACAATTGGTCTACAATTAGTCTACATTTATACTCGTTCGGGAACAATCGTGCACTAATTGTGGACCGATTGTTCCGGAAAGAAATCAATCCGGGACAAATCTACGTATGTATATCGGGATTAATCGCACATTTTTTTGCAGGGATATTACAATGAAAACTATCGCATGTACATACATGTGGTTGTGTGTTTTTGTTTGTACAAATTCTATTTATAGAGAAGGCGATGCTTGTTATTGTTATTCATATATATAATACTTCTATATTGCTAACAACCTATCTACTCAATGTGTTTCAGTTCTGGTCGCGCTGAACTCGTTTCTCACTGCATATGTAATTTGTGCGCATGCGTCAACACAAGCAAAAGTCGTTTATGTGAATATATGTCACACACACATTTATAAAATTGTAGTAGCATTACAAAAAAAAACAGAAGGGGGACTAAAAGGGGTCGTTATTCCCTTCATATAAAACTTTCATGGTCGTTATAAAAACACAAAGCATTAGATTAAACAATGAAATGCCAATCTTTCGAAAACAAAATTGTACACATGTATTTATTATTTCAACGTAGTTCACAACCAAATAACTTATGTATGCATACCTACATGCTAAAAATAAGGCAGATAATTTATATTTTCGTAACTTAAATAAAGTCACAATATATATATCGTCGTTTAAATTTCATAACCGCCTAAGTGAAATTGCTAACCGCCTAAGCGGCACTTGTGCCAAAAATAAAATTTGCCAATAATTCAATATGTTCCTACTTCTATACGAAGTTGATACTTTAGTCAACAAAATGATATACATAACTATTTAAATTTAAGTTTATACGCAGAAATAAGTTTGAAATGAAGGAGTTTTATGCTCTTCTGTAAAATTAATTCTCATTTACTTCAATAATATCATAACGTAGGATAGGTGGTTATACACAGCGACTATTCTTGTTTTCTGCGGTGGCGATAAATTCATACATACGTACATTCAACAACGAAGAATGCCTCACACAAATTTACGAATGCAAAAGAATATTCGCGAGCGTTCAATGAGCGCCAGCGGTGAAATTCATTTTATGCGCTCGTGAGCGTCCAATGAGCGCTCTTTGAAAATTCATTTTTATTCATGCATATGTATGTAGGTACATATATTCATACCCATATCTTTGTTAAATAAAATACCTACCTACATATGTATTTCATAGTATCAAATTTTTCTGTAGTCCCCCTTGTCTTTGAAAAGAAATGTTTAACGACACCCATGGAATCTTGCTTCCCTTTCTTACAGTATATCGTTACTGTGAAGTTTGACCAACAAAACAATTGTATAGTAGCAATATGTATTATATGTTGTTATTAGTATATATATGTTGTTATTAGATTTTGTTTATCGGCAAGCTCATCCGATTGGTTTTTATATTGGTTGTTTGATCGTTTTTATTTTAATAATTAACTAGTATGTAATCGCCGATATTCGGGTGGCACTTTTACTTATGGCGTTTTCTTTTCTCGAAATAATGTTGCCCTGTTCGATTTTCTTAGCCATTTTGTAAGTTTGTCTGGTCCTTTCACAAAATATTGACCTCTAACCAAGTAAGAGGGCACCCTTATCTACAAATTCAGCCATTTTATAGAAAGTCAGGATATGTAATTCGATAATTGGGATATAGGAGGGCAACATTTTTTCGTAGAAAAGAAAACGCCATTAATAAAAAATGACAAAGAAAATTGTTTAATAAAAAAAAGCAACAAAAAAACTGACTCGACCTGGACTTGAACCAGCTTCATTTGAATTGGAAGCACTGTAGAACTGTAGGCAAGGTTAGGTGAAAAAGAAAAAATTACGGAACCCATTTAGGTGAATATAGCGGACAGAAGCAGCACAGAGTTGCATTTGAATTTCTCTAAAAAACTTCAGAGCTTGGAAACAAATTTAACCTAATTTTTAACTTTAGCTATCCTTCGTTGATCACTTAAAAACACTTTCTCAATCTGTTTTAAAGAGTGCAATTTGATATAATTATTTATTATACAACTCTACCACGATCTTAAAATATTTTTTTCACATATTTTCGCTGCGCCGGCAACCCTTTTCTGTCAATGGAACTAATTTTGGTGAATTTCCCAAAATCCCATCTCGAAGCTTGCCTACAGGTCTACAGTGATTGGAAGCCTAGCATCTTACAGCTGAGCTACCGCGCTAGTTACGTGGGTTGTGTCAAACGGTGTACTCTAATTTCTTCTTGTGTTATTAACATTCTCACCTCGCCTATTTCACCACAGCGCTGTCCTGGTTAGAATTTCTTATGTACTTACACGTATACATATGTACATATGTACATACATGTATATACAAATCTCCAAAAGAATTTAAAATAAAAATATTTTAAATTTTTTTTACATACTGAGCACCTAATGCTTTTTCCTTAAATAGGTACTTATATTTTCGTTCATCGTTTTGTTTTTATATTAAATTATTTCTCAATTTTTAGTGCGATTTTAAGATTAAAGCGTGCTTTTTAGTTTTTTTTAAGCTATTATTTATTATTAAAAAAAAAAAAAATTAAAAAAAATAAAAAAAAAAATCAGTCGCCTGGCTCGATTCGAACCCACCTCCCCTAGCGTCCAGACCAGACACACTACCTCTGCGCCACCACACCACTTACGTGGGGTATGTCAAACGCTGCACTTAAACTGAACTAACAAAACGGGTGGTTGCTTTCATTGTAATATGTACATATCGCTCATTTGCTGCAAGATCGGCATAAATCAAAAAACGTGATTTTTGAGTTAATGATGCAGAATTGTTCGCTATATCATACTTCATGTTGAGTAAAAAATTCATATGAATATCTCTTATATGCTCCGCTTGAGAAGAGAATATGCCGTTATTTCATTTCTTCTGTTTCAACTTTTTTTATACGTGAGAACGACATATCTCAGTTGTGCCACTGCTGCCGTCGTGTTAAGATCGTTTGGCTTTCTCAAACAGAGGCATATTTTGTGTTGTGGAGTTCTTCGTGAAAAGGTAATGGTATTTTTAATCTAGATTTTTTCAAGTACACAGCGCTAATTTGAGTTATGACTATCTTGTTGAAAAGTTTGATTTAATTCAAACATGGTATATTACAAAATATGACGTTCTAGTTGATAAAAATACTATCGCCAACTTAAGTATTTCGTGATATGACGTTATTACATATAAAAGAATGACTAATAAACAGTCATCATTTTACATTATAACAAAATGTGTCGTTGTTGAATATAGAATTATTAACAGTACCAATGAATTGCTCTCACTAACACAAAATATGATGCTATTGCTGATAAAAAATATAGCTATGTATGAATAAAACGCACGATCACAATAATAAAAGTTGTTGTTTTAGGTTATTTTAAAATGTCAAACTGCAACAGTAGCAAATCATCATCGAGTTTATCCCGATAATCCTCTTTTTCGGAAGAATTTGACGACTCCGTGGCTGATGCAACATACTGTCCAAAATCACCACAACAAGAAAGTGATAGTGAGGATAGCAAGACGAAACATGTAATCCATTAATTTTTTAATTACTTGAAGTAAAAAATTAACATTTTTCGTTTATGAATTATAACTTAAGATGAAAAGATGTTAAAGAGTTCCTTAATTTCTTAAGTTCAAAAGACTGTTTCTACACTCAGAAAAATAATCACAGTAGTATCAACAGTTTTCTTCTGTTAATCCCTAAATTCGTTAAATTAACACAAATATGTTTAGGTAGATTTAGAGTTATATAAACGAAAACATCTTTTACTTTAACAAATATATCTATTAAAACCTATTTGTTAGTTCAACACAACTGATCGTCAATTATTAACAGAAATTTTCGTTGATATAACTGAGTCACTGTTAACTTAACCCTAATATCTGTTGCTGTAACCTTTATATTTATTTGTTGATTCAACAAATCATTACTGTTGACTATCAAAAGAAAAAGTATTTATTTTGCCAGCTTTCTCCGTTGTTAATTGTTGCTTTGCTTGCGTGTGTGAGTTTTAATTCACGGATGCTTGTTCGAACAAAGGTAAGTATAATAGCCACTAAAGTTCAATATTCAATATACATATCGCTAGCTTAGAGTGCAAATTGTGTAATTCCTTTTTTAAAACTTTGTAGGAGAGACAAAAAACAAAAAATAAAAAAATTTCGAAATGAAAAAAAATTTCTGTTCATATAAAATTTTGGACTTACCCAATTTTCTTCGTTTTTTTGAACTTACACAATTTGCGTATCACAGAATACCAACGAGTAGAAATATGACAAGTATCAGAAACTTGTTTAGCGTAGCGCGTATTTGATTTTTCTAGCGTTCTACATAAAAATACACTTTTTCATAAAAATGGACTTACACAGTTTGAACTATAAGCTAGCAATATGATGCCGTTGGATTGAATTTCAGGTTGATGTCATGGTTTGAAATCGGAGGAGAATATAAAATAGAGAAAACAATATAGCAAGCAGTGAAGGCGAAGAAGGTGCCGCAATGGAAAACAAGCGGAGATGAAGCTACATATTTGTACTTGGAAACAGAACGGAGGGAGGATGAAGAGAAAAATGCAAACAAAATATTTAAAAAACTTGCCAATAGCTCTAAAAATACATAAATAAAGTAATTGTTAGAAATAAATGGCCATGTAAAACACAAAGGGATTTATTTTTAAGTGACAAAATTTCAACTGCGGAAAATTATTGATTTAACAGCAAAAGTGTTTGGATTCACAGCGATTTTTTGTTTTCAGAGTAGTACAACAATAAAACTGTTAAAACAGAATATCGTCTGTCAATTTAACAGATATATCCTTTGGATGTGATTTGACTGTGGAATCTGTTGTTTTAACCCGTAATCCCGTTGATCTACCAATATCTTTTCTCTCGGTGTATGAATTATAATTAATTTATGTTTATTTTTGTGATATTCATAAGTACATAATATGTATATTTGAAGTTCAAAAGATTGAAAATAAAATGAATTAATACGAACTTATTGTTTTTTTTTCTCAACAATAATGACACATTATAACTTAAGACACTCTATTGAATATATTTTTGCAACAATAACGTCATTATGCAAAGGAGCGTTGGTTCTTATTCAGGAAAAAACCATAAATGGATACTTGGTGTTGATTTTGCTTTATGGATATGTTAAATATATTATACTGAATTGGTTTGTTTTGAATTTGTAGGATTTCCTATTTTCTGTGTAAGATTACAGTCAGTTGAAAACTTTAAAAGCGTTTTCTGGACAATCGATTTTTTTACTTATGCCGGTTTTGCAGCAAATGAGCGATATGTATTTGCAAATATCAAACTTGTTACTTGTTGCTTTCAATAGGTGAGTGAGTTGTACTTGTTAGTTCAATTTAAGTGCAGCATTTGACATACTCAACGCAAGTGGTGTGGTGGCGCAGAGGTTTTGCGTCTGGTCTGGAAGCGAGGGGTTGTGAGTTCGAACCGCGCGGATATCAAGGTTGATTTTTTTTTAAAATTAAAAATCAACTAAAATGGCTGCTATTTCCGGGGGCAACTTCCGTTGCATCAAATTTCAAATTTCACTCTCCATAAAAACTCTGTATCGCCGCCTAAGAAGTTAACTTCAAAAAAATTTTTGTTTTATATTTTTTCATTGGGAAATTTTGTCGCGTGCGTTACTGTCGCGTGAGTACTACTATTATAGTCCATAAACAAAATTAGAGAAATATTTTTAAAATTTCGTAAATCTACGAACCTAAGGTACTCTTCGACCTTCATTTCCTCATTTTTAGTAAATATGGTATTGTGCAAAATTCGCTAAATTTTGCATACTTCCAGACGCATTAAAAAATAACTTCTATTTTTTGTCGCGTGCGTTACCACTATATATTTGCGTGTATATCAGAACTTAACTGTTACTCCAGATTAAATTTTCTCCTGAATGTAGTACTCTGGTAGTGCTTTGCATTAGATAAAATAAACATGTAATCCTCTCGTTGTTTCCCTCCTTTATCATTGATTATATGCGTACGAATGTCGCGTGCGTTACCCAGGCCCATATGTATGTATGTAGGTATGTATGCCAATCAGAATAATGTGTACATATATGTATAATTACTATTTGGGATTACGATTCCCAAGTACACAAACAAACAAATTGTATGTAAGTACCACGACTTTCACTGGGCGGCCAAAACATTAACGTTGAAGTGAAATAAACCAAATAAACGGGCAGGGCCAGTTGGAGTTAAAAGATAATGAAAAATCAGAGCCAACCGATAAGCAATATTGATTGCAGGAAAAATCATAATGCCAACAACAATGGCAGCAGCTCCCTCAGATTGTAATGCAACAACGAAAAACCAGTTATGAGTAAAGATTGTGGCACAGTGTATGCGTATGTGGCTCACTTGACTGGTTAGTCAAACTAGGCAGCCCAGCGACTGTTCACTTCAATGAAGTTTTTAGGAATATTAAGCGTTCGCTTGCGTTGCTGGTAGCTCCACTTTCCTGCATCAAGTGCACACAATGTTTAAGGGTTTTGGCTGCCTTGTTGTATTTAAAGGCAAATCGGATTGATTAAAATAATGATACATAACATGTATCTATGTACATGTTTATAGTTGCAAAACAATTTGAAGTTGCAACAATTTGTTGCCCATGCAGTAGGTCAGGGATATGCCACTGGAATGTAAGCCACTTGGTATAACATATTGGCCAACACCGATTTATTACCGCTCATGTCTAAAAATTCGGTACAACTTACTTAGTGCTTAAATTAAATTTGGTGAAACTACAATTTCAAAAGGCCAAAGGGGCAGGTATACACAGTCATACGATGGCGCACCTTCTTTTTATTTGCGATATAAGTACATACATAAATACTAACGATACACTTACCTTCTCCTTGGCACGTCCAGCGTGTTTTTGTACGGATTTTGCCAGCATTATTCCTTTATTTTCCTCCGCCACAATTATATTTCTTGCTTTAAGTTTTTAGAAACGAAAATATGTATCCACTTATGTGTGTAGGTAATGGAATTTCTTTTGGCCAACAACACAGTTTCCGCTTGGTGTTAGTACAAGTGCAATTTGCAGGTTTTTTCGTCAATGAAAGGAGCACGACGTGAAGCCAGAGTTAATAAATTGAGCGATTGTTTTTGCTATTGTAAATGTAGGTACAATGCTTTCTCTTTATTATTGCTGCTTTATTTTAGGCACGGCAACTACCCACAGCAAACAATAGCTTTTTATTTATTAATTAAAATTGTAAAAACTTTCGGAAATTGAGAATATTTGCTGTTTTCTTTCAACACACCTTTTATTGCAATTTTTGTTTTTGTTTCGTTTTTTCTTACCAATTTCACACACTGAGCTTATTTAATATGTATGTATATCTGACAATTTTAGTGGCACCACAAAAGTAAGCTTAACACAAAAATACGAAAAATATTAGTGAAAATTGTATATTTATTTGCAACGATTTTCTTCAATGAAATCACGGACGACGCGTTTACGAGCGCAGCAAATAACAAACGGGCGAATTCGTTTCGAGTAATGAACTAAAATAAAATTCCAATTAGATTTTCTGCGATTGCTGTCCAATGTAGGGTTGCCATGTGTGTGCGTTTAGCAATTTTTTTTTAACAAATTCACCGCACATCAACGTGGCTGTGACACACCAGAGCAGCGTATGGTGTCACGTTTGTATAATTCACAATAGTTGTTAAAAATGTGTATTGTGACGACCAACTGATGGAAAATGAAATTTAAAATTGGTAAATTTATGGGTACACGATTGAAAATTAAAATTGCTTATGTAGATTCAATAAATAGGGTATGTTCAGAAACGCAGCAAAAAACGCAACATCGGCAGTACTTATGTTTTTGATGATTGTGATGAGCGACGCTTCATGCAAAATTTACGTTTATGAACGCTCTGCCTGTACTTTAAAATCAGGTTGCGCTTCAAACCAGTTTCAAACTGAGTTTCTGAACAAAGCCATAATTATAGAAGCTTATAAGATGAATGCATATTGCTTGTTCTTTTAATATTTCGTACCGAACTTAAGAAGTCAGAGCACTCACTTTCTAATTCTATTCGAAAGCGAACATCGATGCGAAAGCGCATTCGTTTTCTATAGAATATATGGAATAGAACTCGAAAGCGAAATAGCAGTACCAATGAATTTTCTTTGTTTCGCTTATTATACGCTTGAAAGACCGCAGCGATAATCCGTATTAAACGCTCTACCAATTTTTTCATGCTCTATTCTGCTAAATTTTTGAGGACTAACTCAGAGATAGTCCATATCAACGTTGCCACTTTGGTTACTTTTTACCAAAATTGGTTAAAATTTTTTCGTTTGGTTACGTGGTTACTTTTGGCCGATTTTGGTTACCATGTATTAAGCACACAATGGTTACATAAAATTTTTAGGAATACGCTTTTAATTTTTCCAAACTATAAAATATTTGAATGATCGAAAACAGTTTTTCGTGAAATAGCTATACTCAACCTTCGCTGGAAATAGTTGTTGAAATTTTTCCATTTACCCCCAACAATAAAAAATTAAATTAAATAATTTTCGTGCTAAGCACTAAAAAGCTTTTAAATCCAAATAATTTATTTGACAGGAACCAGCGACCAGATTAGAAATAAATCTATTCTGGCGCATTTTCTTCGGCCGATTTTCGCCAGCTTTTTGGCTCTGTTCATTCTCATACTTGGCCGTGTTTTTAAATGTTGATAGAACGCTACGACGGGGCGATATTTCGCTCGACATTGGATCTGTTTAAGGCTTAAAGATGTAAAATAATTGATATATTTTAGTTTTTTTGACCGTATATATTGTTCAGCTACGAAATAAATAGCCCTAACACTAATGGGACATATGCCTATCCCTGCAAAAAATGCGATTAATCCGGGACGTGTCCGCGATCAATCGCAAGGGAGCATGGGACTAATACAATTTTACATCCCTTTATATGGAGTGAATTGATCGCATTTGTTCGAGCATGTCCTATGAAGAGACTAATTGTTCAACTTGTATACCCGAACGGGTACCAATGTAGATTAATCACTAACATACCGAACGGGTACAAATGTAGATCAATCGCTTTCATCCCGAACGGGTACAAATGTAGATCAATCGCTTTCATACCGAACGGGTACGAATGTAGATTAATCGCTTTCATCCCCAACGGGTACAAATGTAGATCAATCGCTTTCAGCACGAACGGGTACAAATGTAGATTTTTCCTTAAAAAAATTTAAATGTTCATGCATATTTAAATAAAGATTATATAATGTTTTACTTTTGTAAAAAAATCTCAATACATAAATTTAAAAAATTGTAAGTTTTGAGTATGCATTATATGAGCAACATTTTGATAAAATTGTTATTAAAAAAGGGTGTTCAATTCCTTTTACCGGTTGTTCTACAATTTTTTAAATATATTGCATATTTTTATAAAATGTCTACATTTAAGGAATCTAGATTTGTACCCGTTCGGAATGAAAGCGATTAATCTACATTTATACCCGTTCGGGATGAAGGCGATTAATCTACATTTATACCCGTTAGGGAACAATTGGTCTACAATTAGTCTACATTTATACCCGTTCGGGAACAATTGGTCTACAATTAGTCTACATTTATACCCGTACGAGAACAATTGGGGACTAATTGTGGACCGATTGTTCTCGAAAGAGATCAATCGAGGACAAATCTCTTTCGGGATTGATCGCACATTTTTTTGCAATATATATTATTAGTTTACTTTGGTTACTTGTTTGGGTTACTTTTTTTATTTTGGTAAATTTAAAATTTTTTAAGTGGCAATGCTGGTCCGTATTAGGTCCAGTTAATTTTCAAGTTAACTCCGAATTAACGTGCCGTTAATTGCCGTCTGTCAATGCTATTAGATTCATCTGCCGTGGATTGTTGCTGTAGTAATGTCGACTGCTGCAATACTTACACATTTATGTAAATCAACAAGTAAAAACAAGACTGATTTTTTATTTTTGTTTTATTATTACTGCTGTCAAATAATACAGTAGTTGTCTGCTGTACCAAGTAAATAATTCTTTCAATGCTGTAATATGAAATTGTCTTATAATAAAACGTTAGTGCATACTTCTCTATATAACTTTGCTTTTTAACATTACCTGCTCTACTAGTATACTAGAGTAAATTATGACAACAAAAGTGATTGTTATAAATGAAAGCTAAAATAAAAGAAATTAAAATAAAAACTAAAAAATTTATTTAAATGGTCGGTCGAAGGTCTCGACAAGCGGAAAAAGTTGATTTATCTTGTGTATGAGAACAATAGGTATATTTTATTAAAACTTTCTGTGATAATGTAATGTAAAATATACAAACATACAAATGTATAACCTAAATAGAAGTGCGTTGTTGGATAGGTGGCTTGTGGGTTGTTGGCCAATTAATCTCATATCAATTTACATGTGAACGTGTATGCATATATTTGAAATCTTTGCTGCTAAACAATATTTCATATGTAGTAAATGTACAATTTGTCACAGGCTCAAATATTCGGTATGCAAATGTATAGTCAGCGACAAAGTATACAGTGCAAATTAATTTTAATTTCTGCAAGAATCTACGCAAAATGCTTAAAAAATTACATATATTTATCATGCAAAATTGGAAACCACCCAAGTCGATTTAAGAAGCAAATGAGTTTAATGTGCAATATGCGCCAAACAAAAACACGACAAAATGTGCAAGTGTCACTGTATACTTATGCACTTCTGTAACTAAGTGTATATAAGCATTTTACATGTAAACTTTTCTTCATTTTTTTTTTTTGATTTTTTGAAGCCGGTTATCGGTTATGCATCGGTTTTTCTTGTTGGTGTTTGTTTGCAGAGCAGTTAATTGCCTTTTGCTCTATTAAAATTTCGGTTTTGTTCACTTACAAATATAGATCATACTTAAAATAATCGTTAAGTGTTTTTTTTAATAATTTTCATACAATTAATATGTTGTCTTCTGCCTTCTGTAAACGCCGTTCAACTGCTATGCCGAGGTTACTAGCGATTCTCGTCTGTAATCTCGCTTTTCTGTAGCAGATTCTCCTTAATTTTTTTTTAGCTGTTGTTTGTATATGGATGGTTGTTGCTATTTTCACAAATCTGTTGTAATCGTTTGCTTGCCGTTTCATAATATAAATGATGTTCTTTTAATTGCTCTTCTTCTTCTTCTTCTTCAGATTTTCTGTTTGCGTTTTACTTTACGAACTGATACGAACATCCTTTTGTGTTTGTTGCGGTGTTTTTAATATTGTTTTGTTTTTTTTTTGTTTCTTTTCTTTTTTTTATTTATTAAATTAAAATAGTAGAAAAACCATTGGAGTTTTGTAAACAAATGCTACGACGCTAATGAGTCGTCATTTATAGAGCACTTTTTCTGATTCTTAACCGTCATGCTTTCTCTTCTTGCCTCGAGCCTGCGGTTCATCTTCTGCGAATGAGAATGCATAAATACATAAGTGAATGCAACACTTTCACGCTTTCAAAATGATGCGTGTTATGTCTCGGGAACTTACCAGCAGGTTCCTCTGCAGCCACCTTGTCGCCGGCCTCTTCCGCTTCAGCAGCAGTTGCGGCGGCGGCGCCATCAGCTTTTGCAGCATCAGCTTTTGCGGCGGAAGCATTCGAAGGTGATTTTTCTTTGCCGGCTGCTCCTTTGGCAGAGTTATTTGCCTCGCCATCGCCCTCTCCATCACTGTCATCATCATCGGTCTCTTCATCCTCATCGTCAACAGCATTCTCCTCATCCCACTCTGAGTTGTCCTCTTCCAGATCTTCGTTATATACCTTGATTATTAGGGAGGGAGAGAGATAGAGTTACAATATCGAGTTCAAGTGTGCTTGCGTGCATAGTCAATTACCTCCGATAACGAGACATCCGATGTGGATACGTCCGAACTGCCAAAGTCCTCTTCGTCTTCGCAGGAATCTGCAATTAAATAATCAGCAAACATATTCAGCGTTTAATTAATTAAGAAATAAAAGTGTGCAATATAAGCGAGGAATGCTTACAAAATGTGGCATTTGCCAGATTTAATATCGCTAAAAACCAATATAGTACAAGAGCAAAAGGCAATGGGGGTGGTGCAGCAATGTTGGTGGCATCAGCGCTTCTCTTGTTGCTGGCACCTTCATTCGCGGATGGCGCGTGAGGCACAACTTGATTTGTATTTGAGCACTCAGCTGAGTTAGAATTCGCTGCTGCAGCATCTTTTAGTTTCATTTCTTTGAGCAGTTCATCCAAATCATCAATTTCATCTGCAGCATTTTGATTTTTTCTCGTCGCTTCAGTGCCTTGCAAATTTTTCTTTGCTTTAACGCGCCGCTCGAACTCTTCCAACTCATCCAAATCAATTTCAATACCATTTAAACAAAACGCATTTTGTTGGTCTGAAAAAGTTGGGGAGTTGGCATGAGTTCTCTTGGCCAAATTTTATATTTCTATAATTTATTAAGCGACCAAGAGCAAAGGAGTGTAGCATAGGTACATATGAGAGGTATGTATATGAGAATGATCGTAATTGAATTGTGAAGCATAATTATGTAATGAAATGTGTCTATGCAGGTCGGCAGAAACGGAAAAGGCTTGCACGCACAACAGCGACTTTAAGTGAAAAGTAATAGCGTGAAGAGACTTTCTCCATTTTTTGCTTCGAGCTTAGAATATTATTAGAATTTAACACGTTAACTAATCGCATAAATCTTACTCAAAATAGTGTACGTGCTAATTTTTTTCTCTCGTCGAAAAAAACGCTCTATCCCATGTCAATTAGGTTATTTGGTCAGAGCCTGCAGGTCATTTGGGATTACCGCTTAAATACATACATACATACATAGTACATATACATAAATATTCTATAATGCTCGCTTACCTTCCTCATCGTCATCATTGCCATTTACTTCATCATCGTCATCACCCTCTGATGGCGCTTCTACATCATTCGCATCAAAACTGAAGTAAAAAAATGTAAAAAATAAAACTCCAATAAATTAATTTCAATTTGTATTAAGAATTTGCTTTCTCTCAACCTACCCATCGAGAAATTTCAAAGATTTTAGCATGCCGAAAATTTTCTCACGATAATTCTCAATTTGTGTTGCTTCATTATTGAACAAGTCCAAAACAGCAAGATGCTTGAACTCCTCCAGTGGTTTCAGTGTTTCCAGATCCTTAATTTTGTTGCCCGACAGATTTAGGTATTGTAATTTAGGGCTTGTTGTCAAGTAATTCAGACCATTTGATATTCTGTAATAGCATGAAGGAATGCATTTAATAGGCGACAGCTTTAATGATTTGTAAATAATAATGAGATTACCTATTGTCTGACAGCTCGAGTTTCTTCAAATTGGGCAACTTGGGAAAACCTTTTAGTGTGGTTAGACCCACATTGATTAAGCTCAAGGATTCTAATGCAGTATACTCATCTGTAAGACCAACGATGCTTGTACTCCGGCAATTGTCCAGATTCAAGTCTGTGATCTACACCAAAAGAAAAAGCAAAGATTTTGTATATTTTTTGTTTATTAACTTCTTAAGTAGACTTAAGCGATTTTTGCACATGTAAGTTGCTAGGATTCTGAGTTAAGCGATTATGCACTTGCCAATAACTTTTCTATAATTTTGCATAGAGGAGTGCTGATTGGACACAAACGTGCAGATTTAAACTGTGTACATCCTAGCATCCTTAACTCAAAATCTTCCTAAGTCGACTTAAGTGATTATGTTTGTGACCACAGATATGTACATATTTACTACGTACATATGTGTTACGAACACTACAATTATTTTGATAGCAACTGTACATTCGCATATTCAAGCATACATATCTATATATGTACATATTCGGGCATATACACGAAATGTTCGTATGAAATGCCGCCACTGTCACAGAACAGCAAGAAAAAAAATTTTGCATTCGCAATCGATTATATTGGCAACCCTTGTGTGGCCAACTACGTTGTAGGCACTGAAAAATGTATGCATATACATACGTTTGCTTATTGCGACACACAGTTCGCCCTGTACATTAACATATATGCATAAAGTCCCTACACGTATTCATGCATTATGCACGTGCATGTGTATGCACCTACATATGAACATATATGCTAAAAAAAGCATTTTCTCGAAATTCAACAATTACAATAAAGAAATATATTTTTCCTTTGTACTAAACTTCATGGCGAAATGTTAAAAACATGCGTACAGAACACCCTGTGTTTGTAATTACATACGCTAGTACACACATACATATGAATCCAGCACCTAACCCTTCAGCGCTTTTAACAACCTGCTGGTATGTATGCACATATTTATGTGCTGCTATTAAAATGGGGATGCCGTTGTCGACGCCGATGCCAATGGCAGTGGCAACTGCAGAAGGGCGGCAAAACTTTCGCATTGGAATTATCGAAATAGCTACACCAATAAAAATGTTCAAGTAAAAATAACCACGTGAAAAGTTTACTTATGTACATGCAAATACATGTGTGCGTAAGAGTAAAAACGCAATCAACTCAAATTCGAAATGCTTACCTGATTCGCTTTACGTGCGCGTCTTTCCAGTTCTATTCTTTTTTCCATTTTATATGATTCTTTTTTATTGGTCTCTTGCTGCAACTAGCTTAATTTTCGGTTAAGTCGCGTTTTCCTGAACACCCTTTACTTGATTGTAGTAGCAAGTCAGCACTGCTTCAATTGTCCTGTTGATAAACAATTTACACGTTAATTAAAGCTTTTGCACAATTATTTTTCAATGCTAAACACTAGTTATTTGTTATAAGCATTGTTTAGTTAACTTGAAAATTTTGATTATTATGCTCCTTCGCTGCTGCTTTTCTTCTAGTTTTCTCCCCCAAACATATGTACATACACGTACAAAAGTACCAACATATGCATGCATTTACAGCAAAGCGCTACGTATGTACCAAGACGTTGGGTATACATATACAACAACAACAAATTGCAAAAAAGGAGCAATAACAACAAAAAAGCAGTTGTCCGATCGACCGCTGTTGCTACCGCGGTTGGGTTGTTGTAAAACATGTATATATGTATGTATGTAGCTTTGATTCGTTTCCTGGCCCACCTCACGCATTTCTTTATTCAAACTGTTTTAGTATGTTGTATCTTTTGTTTTATAGTTGTCAACTTTGCGTTTAGCGTTCTATTGCAAATTTGCGTTAACGTAACTTTTTCACAATTTTCTCTTCCACTTTTCTTACCAAAGTTTTGTAGTGGTCGAAAAGTGCCGCCGTTGTACAACAAAACAATTGTGCAGTATTCAGTTTTTCACAATGGATTGCAGTTTTATGATGAAATTTCCTTTGATATATTTTATTGAAAAAATGGCGTTTGATATGCTGCTAAAGAACTGCTTTATGTTCAAAAAATTGCTTTTTTATATCAAAAAACAAATCCAGAAATTATCTGCGCTTTTCCACGCTTTTCTACTAAAGTTGGCTGCAGTTTCTCCCTTAATTTGCTTCATTGCCGTGTTTCGCGCTCCCAATTCGCTTGCTTAACAGTGTTGCCATCCTTGTTTTATAAAATTAATTCTTTTGCACATGTGGCAAAACCTGGAAGAGGGTTTTGTATTAAACATGGTCGAGAAAAAGATTCGGCAAGGTTGATGTATCAGCCTTGGGATTCGCTTTCACAATTTTACTGTCCGAAAATCCGTCTATGTCAACACAATTACAGCGGAGTTGTTTTTTTAAGCATTGAAATTTGTTAAATTTAGCGTTTCTTTTAATATTTTATTTCAAATATGTTCTTAACTCCCGATATTTATTTAATTGAAAGGTTATATGCAGAAATGTTGCCCTGTATTCGGGGACAGTTTCACATTTTGTCAATAGAACAAAAAACTCTGAAAGGATGTGTGGAATCTGTGCAATAGAATAAAAAAAAATATTGGCAGCCCGAAAAAATGCAGAATAAGAGCAGAATCCAAAAATATTGATTTTTATCAGGGACGTAAGGGCTATAAGAGAAATGGGGTAAAAGTCATATTTAAAAATTATCATGAGAAAAAACCCGTTTTGGGCCTGAATAACCGTTATGGCAACCAAAAAACCGTTTTGGGTCTGAATAACCGTTATGGCAACCAAAAAAGTGTTTTGGGCTTGACTAACCGTTATGGCAACCAAAAAACTGTTTTGGGCCTGAATAACCGTTATTCAGATTTTTATTTTTTTTTTGGTCAGCTATAAAAATCAAGTCTATTTTTTTGTCAATATTTCTGGGCGATACTGGTATCAAATGAAAGGTGTTGAGCAGGGATTGTAGCTCTGATTACCTCTTTTCATTTGATACCAATATTGCTTAAAACATTCCAGGGCATCCAACAAATACACATCTATGTAAAAGCCCTGCTCATTACCTTTCATTTGATACCAATATCGCCCAGAAATATTGACAAATAAATAGGCTTGATTTTTATAGCTGACCAAAAAAAAAATAAAAATCTGAATAACGGTTATTTAGGCCCAAAACAGTTTTTTGGTTGCCATAACGGTTATTCAAGCCCAAAACACTTTTTTGGTTGCCATAACGGTTATTCAGGGCCAAAACGGTTTTTTGGTTTTTATAATGGTTATTAATGACCAAAAGAAGATAAAGGTTACTTTCGCGTAACCTTTTCACCACACTAGAAAAAATAACCGTTATTTTCGGTCCCTGATTTTTATTTCTTTAACGTTGCCATGAAATATTGAAAATTTACAACAAAACAAAACTCTGAATATTAAGCACACCTATTCTGTTAAACAAATCCACAATTTATTTCGATCGATATGGCAATGATTTCAGTATCATGACGTCACACAGAGACGAACTGTTGAATGCATATCCCTGTCAAATTTTACACTAGAAAAAAGTTTTATAATTTAAAAAGCTGAAAAAAAAATTCCGCGTTCCTTCGTGAACACGGTTGCATATTTGCTGCGGATACGTTTTTTGGCGCAAATTGTCTTGTGGACCCCATTCCGTTCCATTTTTAACGGCTGTTGGAATTTGTTCCATTCCTATTTCCTCATTGACTAAGTTGAAGGCGAATTAATCAGCTGATTGCCTGAATGCACTACCCAACAAACATTGCGCAAACGTACAAAATGAAGGAAAAGTAACGTTAAAAAACTTACCCATTCGAGAATAAGTTTATTTTGATTTCGGAACCGAGGGAAGATACATATTTATTATTTATTTATTTATTTAAGTCTATAACAAAACAGACTAATTAACAAAGAGCAAGAAGCAGAATCCAAATTATATATAACTACTGAGATGCTTATGACATATAAAATAGAGATAAAATATGGATGGTGACTACATAAAAAGCAAGGCTGCACAACGATATCAACAAAAAAAATTTTGTTTTTTCCACTTACCCCCAACAATTAAAAATTTAATTAAATAAATTTCGTGCTAAGCTCTAAAAACTCTTTCAAGTAAAATTTTGTTTTGTTAAATATCAAATAAAAATTAACAAAAAAGCAGTATTTCTTGTTAAGCATTCCACCGATCCGTGGTTCAAAGAACGGTGGAAACTTTCAAGAAAATAATTGTCTGATAAGAAGATATCGTCGCTCCCAACGAAGACTAGCACGGTTCAGTTAGCGTGGAAGACTAGCACGGTTCGTTGTTCGCGTGGAAGACTAGCATGCTTCAGTTCTCTGCGTGGAAGACTAACATGCTTCACTTGTTTGGGTGGAAACTAACTTACTTATCAAATATCTTTCACTCCTCGGACTATTCTCCTTATGTGCTTAACCCCTAAGCTTATTTCTAACAAACAGAAGTATGTTATACCATGTCTCCACATAACGTGTTTCGCTCTTTTTTTCTGCATTCGCTCTCTAAATCTTGGTTCGACACGGAAACCAGTGCCGAAACTCGGTAATTTCCATACAAATTTCTGAGAGCGAATGAAGAATGAAACACTTGTTTCGTTCTCAATCCTCTTGCCAAACGCGATGATATCGATGCCTTCTCTAATTTTGTATCGAAATCTCACACATACCAAAACAAAAACGCAAAAATAAGCCAACATACAAACATTTAAGAATAACAATAAAGAGAAATGTTAAACTGAATAACGATCAGCCACGTAGAGACGGGTTATTTAGCGAGATGTTTCGCTAGATGTTTCGCCGGCGAATCAAGTTATGTGGAGACGGGCTTTTAGTTTCCACCCAAACAAGTGAAGCATGTTAGTCTTCCACGCAGAGAACTGAAGCATGCTAGTCTTCCACGCGAACAACGAAGTGTGTTAGTCTTCCACGCGAACAACGAACCGTGCTAGTCTTCGTTGGGAGCGACGATATGTGGAACTTCGAAATTGATCTATAATTTCTACAAACAAAAATAATTTTTTAGATACAAATCTTCCTTAAAAATAACACTGTAGGGAGGTCAAAATATCACAGCGAAACGCCGAGACACCCCAACTTAATTTTTGGCTGTAGAATACGATGGCATTTACAGAAAGTCAAAGTTAGCTCGCGTTTTCGAGATATTTAGGAAAAAAGTTTCAGAGCTCTGAAGGTAATTTTTTTTCCGTCTAAAAACTTTACTCATGCTTGGAACCCTTTTCCCGCATAAAAATTCTGACAGTTGTTCTTACGTAATTGGGATATTCTAAATTCAATGCCACCTTTAGTTTTCCAAAATTGGCTCGAGTTTTCGAGATAACGGTATTTAAAAATTACCATCAATTTGTACTTTTTTGTTAATAACTCAGTCAGTTTACGAGATAAATTGCCAAAACTTTGCACGTGACAATATTTTAGTATTACCTTAACTATTTCTGAAAATAATTGAAATCGGATCACTATAACATATAGCTGCCATACAACCGATTTTTCAGATATGGACATTTTGGGATATAGCTTCGCTATTTAAACAGCTAAGGACATGCAACTTTGGAGAATTTGTACTCATATTGGCCTTAATCTATTCCCTGAAAATTGTCAAGATCGGGTCACTGTAACATATAGCTCCCATACAACTGATGGTTCAGATATATGTTTTTGCACTTTTATTTCTTTATAACTCCGAAAATAGTCATTCTGCGTGAAAATGCAACATAAACACTTTCATTCAAAATGAATAGGTGAACAATTTTCTCATATACGATTTCCACGTATCTGCATCAGTTATTGCAGTTTTGTGCAACCAAGGTTAAAATATCACCATAGGCATTTTTTTCTAGCCCAATAACACATATATCGTATTAAATTAATTGGATGATCTTTATATCGTCTTACAGAGAATTAAAAATACTTTTACGCAGTTTTTAAATGAAGAAAATTAATGCATGTTTGAGGATTTTATATGCATTTATAGTAAAATTTTCCTACAAAAATATTGGTCGAAAACTATTGAAGCATACTTTTAGGCATTATTTGAAAAAAAATTTTATGAAAAATTAACAAAAAAAATTATTCAAAAGCGTATAAAATCCTCAAGGATGCATATATTTTCTTCATTTAAAAACTGCTTAAAAGTATTTTTAATTCTCTGTAAGACGATATAAAGATCATCTAATTAATTTAATACGATATATGTGTTATCGGGCTTGAAAAAAATGCCTATGGTGAAATTTCAAACTTAGTTGCATAAAACTGCAATAACTGATGCAGATACGTGGGAATGGTATATGAGAAAATTGTTCACCTATTAATTTTGAATGAAAGTGTTTATGTTGCGAGCTAACTTTGACTTTCTGTAAATGCCATCGTATTCTAGAGCCAGAAATTAAATTGACGTGTTTCGGCGTTTCTCTGTGATATTTCAAAAGTTAAAAATTTACCTACAGTGTAATTAGCCCAAGCTCTAATATTTTAAAAATAAAATGTTGATTGGGTTGGTACTGTTTTTGTGCACGAAAAGCGGAAATGATGTCACAGTAATGATGTGACAGCATCTGAGAGATGGGTGCTATGGTTAAGAATTGGTTATCTTTTTCTTAAACACAAAGGAAAATAACGGCCAGCTAAATGGCGACACCTGTTTAATTTAGGCATGATGTTGCTGCGTCCACCCTGTACTGGTTTCGCCGTCGCTTCAAATTTATTTTTGCCACGGCGAAAATCCTGCCGAGTCTGTTCAACAAAGTGGATTCAGAGCTTTACTGTGTAACCTAATAAAAACGCAAGTCGTCAATTAACGCACGCACGCAAATTTTTCATATGCGTTGAACCGAAATTGACTTGCGTGCGTATACAGATAAAGAAATAGAAAAATATGGAAAATTAGGGAAAACACACACGATATCAAAAGCAAGTGTCAATTTTTTTTTGCAAAGAATCACCCACAATGCTTAATTTCAACTGTCACGCAAAATTGGGCGTCGAGTTTTCTTTTTACGCACGCCGTTCAATTTAATGGGAGTAACATTAACAGTAAATTGACGGCGTGCGTTTGTATTAGGTTACACAGTACTGGCAACGTTACAGCATTTGGAAGCATAACTTTGCATGAGAATTTTTCCATTTTTAAATAAAACACTTGATATCCTTGATTTATTTCTTTTTTTATTTAATTCAATCAGTAACAAATAGTTTTTTTTTTTACTGATTTCGACGCCTTTTTTCTTAATTTTTCTTTTATGTTTCAACATTTATTAATAATAATCTTAATATACATATATTTTAATTTCTATATTAATGTGTACTCTTATTTTTTTTTAATTTTGTAATTTGAATTTTGTTTTTTATTTTTTCATTTAGCTTAAAAATATTTAGCAACAGTTAACATTTAGAATTACTTTTGTGTGTGTCCGTTCTTTTTACAATTGTTACTAATCCATAATTACATAATAAGTAATTAATGCTAAGTTACACATACATACATACATATATGTATATGCATGTATGTATCTTCTTCCTTCTTATTTCTTCCTTGTTTCAGTTTTTTGCTTTTATGGTATTTTAAGCATTGCAAGTACAATTGGCTTATACATACATTCCTATGCATGTATATATGTACATTTCTTTTTAATATTAATTATTCATATCAATTTCTTTTTACTTATGTATATAATTTTTCCATTTTATGTAATATTATTTATAACAATATTTTTGGTTTTATTGTATTTTTTGTTTGCAATTTTCTCATTTAGAACATTTCCTCCTGTTTTAAAATTGCTCAGCCGAGTTTTAAATTTTTTAAATTTTGTATTTTTGTTTTCTACTTCAGCTCTAACAAATTCTCTATGTATCGAGTTTCATACTTCTTTATTATATTTCGTTTGTATTGTTCAAATATTCGTTAAAATTTTTTTACAATTTTTATAATTTGATTTATTTAGGACATATGTAACTACTGCGCTGAGCAAAACATTGATAAATGTTACTACAACTTTACCCCCAACAACGTCTTCAAATTGATTTGTAATTTTATTCAAATTTCTGTTTTGAAAAACGGCCGTTATTAACATTCAGTAAATTGCATAAACAATTACCGAAACCACAAATAATACTACCATTCGAGTACAAAGAAAATGTTGTTTTAAATATATTTTAAAGCTTTCAATTCAACACTTAATAAAAAATCATTTCACAGTTTTATTTTACAAATAACCTATAGAAATGCTATCCATGTATGTAGACCCTTTTTTTATTTTACCAAAAACTGAATGTCTAAATTGTTCATTAAATTTATTATTTAAATTACAACATCTATTTGCTTGTGGTCATTACAGCCAAGCATGGTTTTATATGCATTTTAAACTTCAACTTTTTGTTAGTTTGAGTGTTTTCTGTTTTAATTTTTATTATTTTACGTTGCATTGCCCTTGTTTTGATAAATGCTCCTTTTTTGACAGGCACAATCTTCCGCAAATGCATCACGTTTTACAATTACTTTATATGTTCTATGTATATCAACTTGATTTAATAATTGGCACAATTAATTGTGTAGTTGAACCACTGAAATTTGGTACATACTTACCTATGCATGTACATTAGAGCGTATCGCCAAAAAAAGTTTAAAATGTTCCCCTCTGGTTCGACTGTTTACTCCTTGGAGATTTCAAAAATGGGAAAAAAAATTTTTCGGCACCCTGTAAAAACAGCGAAATTCGTTTTTTGCTTATAACTTTTCTATTTGGTGTTTGATTTTAACGAGCAATATATTGTTGTAAAGGTTTTAACCCGTGTCATATTTCGTCCATATAAGCCATTAACCTGCGACACCAACTTTAGCTTTTATTAAAATTTATTTAAAACCAACACCCTGTATTAAAAAAAAATTTTTTGAATAAAGTAAATTTAGCCTTGAATTTAGTTTTGACATCATTATATGAGTAAAAAACATTATTACTTATTAATATTAGCTCTGTTTAATGAAAAAAAAAAGTTCGGAGCAGGTTAGAGCAGAGCAAAGTAGGGCAGCTGTCGAAATAGAGCAACATAGAGCAACTCAGAGCAGAAATGCCATGAAAAAGTACATAGTACACTCAAATGATCGATTGGAGCTCATTTAGAATTACAGAGCCACCCTGCTTGCAATTTTATTCTGATACGGACTTGCAGGAACTACAAAATTCTAATGATGTTATAAAAATACCTGATTAATATTTCCAAACAGCAGTGATTGATACTAATTATACTAATTATAACCTATTAATTTACTTAGATTTTCTATGCCATTCTCTAAATACTGAGCGATTTGAAAAGGTAGTAAGTGATTCTTGTACAGAAGTTGCCGACGAGGAACGCCTAGGTTATATACTCGCTAAAGTAAGTAGCCGAGAACGTTACAGAAAATTAGAGCCAAGAAAAGATTTAGCATAAATGCATTACATTTATTTCCTCATTATATGCAGGTAAATATTCTTTTTATACCATTCATGGGAATGAAATGGTATTATAACTTTGTACCGAAACACGAATGGTGAAAGTACCAGAACGAGGCGTTGCAGACCTACGAAAATATATACCAATATGATCAGGATCATGAGCTGAGTCGATTAAGCCATGTCCGTCTGTCTGTCTGTCTGTCTGTTTAATCGCAAACTAGTCCCTCAATTTTTGAGATATCTGCATGAAATTCGGAATGTGAGTGTATTTTTAGGAGAAGCTTATCATTTGTCGGAATCGGCCGAATCGGACCACTATATCATATAGCTGCCATACAACCGATTGTTCAGATATATATATTTTAGGGTATAACTTCTCCATCTAAATAATGACACTTCTTTTTCTAAGGAATCTTTGTATAAATTACCCAGAGAATTGAAAGTATAAATTGAACAATATCAGACTATGCAACTTTTCATTTCCCGATTCATGAAAGGTATGTAGTCTTTGGTACGTCCGAAGTCAGCCGCGCTCTTACTTGTTTTTCTTAGTATTCAGGAAACAATTTTTTTTTTCAAATACAGGGTGTTGGATTTAGTAAAAATAGAATAAAAGCTGAACTTGGCATGATGGGCTAAAAGTTTCTATGGATGAAATATTGCCTTGGTGAATACCTTTCTAAAACTGTATCACTTTTGAAAATCGAACGTAAAATATAGAAATTATAGAAAAAAAACAAATTTCGCTGTTTTTACAGGGTGACAAAAAAATTAAAAAAAATTTTTTTGAAAACCTCATAAGGTAAGTGTTCAAACTGGGGGGGAACATTTTCAACTTTTTTTTCCTCCATACACCGTGATACGCTCTAATGTACATACATGTACGAGTATGTACGCATAACAAACTTTTATCTCATTATGACTTCTTGGCATGATCCCTCAAAGATGTGTGTTCTTGCCGAATCCACACGCATACACACACAAAATATGAAGAAGCGCTTTGTTGCAAATTTTATAATTAAAAAAAGAAATGTTTACTGCTTGGGTAAAAATAAATTGCAAATTGATAAAAATTAGTGCATGTTTATAAACGAGTCTCTGTCAATACCGATCACCGATCACTAAGCTCATCGCTAGCGCGCTTCCATCTCTAGATTGCTTGAGTTTAAAACTTGTAGTTATTTCTTCCGCCGGAAACGTGAGTCAGCGGGTTTTCGTTGAGTACGAATTTTCTGATTGTACTTCCGTTTTTATTGCGTTTGAAGTAAAAACAATTTTGTGTAGTATAATATTAAATAAACCACCAATCAATTATGCATACGGTCGTGTTACAAGTATGAAAATGCATTTGAAATGGCTGCCATAGCAGCGGCCGGAAACAACGGTCCATTGTGTTGGAAATTTGCTAATTTCTTAAAACACAGCGTGCCTGGCTGGTTGGTTTTTCACTTCCTCTTTTATTTAATGCTAAATTAATTTAAAAAAGGTGTACACATGTACCTACAAATGTTTATACATATACTCACTGGCTGACTCTAATAGTTCACATATTCGCATATATTTGCTCTATTGAACTCGATTGCCTGCCATTTTCATACAAAAATAGTTTTAGTTGGAGCATACATAAATACAATATTATACATACTTTATCATTTTATAATTTAATATTTATTTATTTTGAAACCGCCAATGTATGTACATATGTAAATGCCTAGTTAAAATGACAACAATAAAACTAATGCATGATTTTCTAGTCCATGTTGCCGCATAAAGGTAAAATCAAATCTGTGATTTAAATCATTCGCTCGGACAGTTTGCTGGAATCACTTGAAGAAAAGTAGCTTTTCTAAACAGGTTCAAACAATAATACCTACTAAAAGTTAAAGTAGTTTTCTATTATGTACAAAATCTGACTTCATCATCGGTCTTAAACTTTCTATATATTTTATCCAGAAAAGCGTTTTCGTATACGGATAAAATGAATTATTCTAGTTGTAGAAAAAACGTCTAAACGTAGAAAGAAACGGCTTCTTTGTGATATCTCCGTTCGGAAATACACGTACGGAAAATCTCTGTTGTACTTATTATCCATAAGCAAATGTCGAAGATGTACAATATATCCATTACAACTGTTTTTTATTTTGTAATTGTTATTAAAAACATATGCTTATTCCAATGAAAATCGTGTAAAAAAGGAAACGCCAAAAATTGTTAGCTTTTACATAACCGGAGTAGGGCTGCTGGTGTCACTTGTCGTTGGTGGCATTATTTTGTTTTTGTCGTTTTTTTAATAATACAAAAATATGTAAGCACGTTTGTTTTAGTGTGGTTTTCTTTGTAGTTATTGCATCTCATTTTACGTATGTATGTATTGAGCTCCTATGATTTCTCAAATTATTTTGTTTCTTTGTTTTAGTTTTACTAAAAATTTTACAACAATTCTATGTAAGTATGTAATACATACATATGGGCTAATCCTGGGTAACGCACGCGACATTCGTACGCATATAATCAATGATAAAGGAGGGAAACAACGAGAGGATTACATGTTTATTTTATCTAATGCAAAGCACTACCAGAGTACTACATTCACGAGAAAATTTAAGCTGGAGTAACAGTTAAGTTCTGATATACACGCAAATATATAGTGGTAACGCACGCGACAAAAAATAGAAGTTATTTTTTAATGTGTTTGGAAGTATGCAAAATTTAGCGAATTTTGCACAATAACATATTTACTAAAAATGAGGAAATGAAGTTCGAAGAGTACCTTAGGTTCGTAGATTTACGAAATTTTAAAAATATTTCTCTAATTTTGTTTATGGACTATAATAGTAGTACTCACGCGACAGTAACGCACGCGACAAAATTTCCCAATGAAAAAATATAAAACAAAAATTTTTTTAATTCTCATTTTTAATAAATTTTTAGCAAAGAATGAATAAAAAAGTACATTTAAAGTATTTTGGTAGAATAAGTAAAAAATAACTTAAAACTAGGTACGTTGTACTTTAATTTTTTCTTCGGCGAATAAGCTGTTCGAGCAACCTCAATAAAGTCGCCACCGATAATGTTTGGAACACTTTTCCATAACTTAGAGAGATAAAGTTTGTATCGAAGATGCCATGCCCCCTTTTCCAATAGCTCCCATTTGACATTTTTGTATGTCCCTACAAATTTCCAGGGTCCTACCATGAACACTTCCAGAGATATTGAGTATACAAAATTTGGGGTATATGGGAGGTGCCACGACCTTTTTTGTAATAACGCTCATCTCTATTTGTGAGCTTGGCATCTCGTTAGTATATCATCCCAAGTTCTAAGCCTTACAAAGAATATTTTCAGAAATACGTATACAGTATGAAGCGTTTTGTTTGTATGGGAGGTGCCACGCCCTTTTAACTTTTTTGAAATTATTTTCCAATAGAACTTTCTCCAGACAATACTAAACTCAACAAAGAAAGAATTATCGAAATCGTTCCATCCGTTCAGGCGTGATGCGATGACCAAGGAGATAGTGATTCATTTTTATATATATACATAGATTGAATTTTTACACTTACGGTAACGCACGCGACAAATTTAAAACACACATAAAGTGGTAACATTCAGCTTTCGGACAACACTGATTTTATTTTTGGAAAAAGGTACACAAACTTACTTTGTCACTGAAATTTCTTTTTATTTCAAGTGGTTTCCTAGGTTTAATAACTATTTATATAGTTTTTTGGTAACGCACGCGACAAAATGATAGCCGAAAATTTAAAGTAAAAAAACTCCTTTATTCTTACTAGCTTCGCAAATTTTATACTCTTATATTAAATTACGTTCTAAGTAGAATGATTAGAGCGTGTAACAATAACATAACTCTCTTTTCAATAAACTAAACCCGCGAAGAAAAAAAATGATACTTTGCTAATAAAAAAGCCTTAGTGAAAATTATTTTTTTGGCGATTTTTCTCAGCCTGAGTTTAAGAACGAATAGAAAATGCTTATGTTTTTCTAACATATACATGTATTATCTTCAGTAACAAATACCAAAAAAAAAGTTCGGACCATTTTTAATTTCATGCTCTTGGTTGACTTTTTCAGGATTAGCCCATATGTATGTACAAATTTACGGCAGACAAAAGCTGCTGCTTATATACATATATTACTACCTGTAGTTACATACATACATATGCACATTTTCTTTGCATAATTGCTTATAATAAATTGTTACAGACTTAGTACCTAAAGTATATTATCCTCGCGTTCGAATAATCACGCGCAAGTAAATTAGCTCAGGTTAACCACATTGCTGGATGCAGGATGCAGGATGCCTGGGACCATGCGTTGTTTCATATCAGTTGTGCAAATTAACAATTCTAACATACATACATATGTACATACATAAGACATACCAGGGTTGGGCACAGTGCATTCAATTTTGATTGCATTCAGCCTTGCATTCTCCAATCACTGATGAGTGGTAGTGAAAATTTGATTTGCATTACCATTCACTATTGAATGTGGCTTGCACTATCATTCAGTAGTGAATGGTAATGCAAATGTGGTTTGCACTACCATTCAGTAGTGAATGCGAATGCAAATGTGGCTTGCACTACCATTCAGTAGTGAATGGTAACGCAAATGTGGTTTGCACTACCATTCAGTAGTGAATGCGAATGCAAATGTGGCTTGCACTACCATTCATTGCATTCCCACTACAAGTGTGATTTGTGAAAACCTATGATCGTAGTTTAGGCATGAAGTAGCCAATCTATTTAATAACAGGAAGGAAGTTTGTGAGATATTCTACACATGGAATTAGCTTAGAAAATTGATAATTTTATATTAAAGATGAAATGTGTTTATGTTTTTTAATTAATGTTTTTGTGTAGTACGAAGCTTCAGCTATCAGATCATGTCAAAAATTTTCAAATGAATTCGAAAAAATAGGCGAATTTCCAATATTTTCTCAACAAATGCCATATGCAAAATACCTCTGTGAGCCACTGTATAAGTATAAGTATTTTTTTACCTACGTGTTTAAAGGAAATTTATTAACAACCTTAAAACCTATTGATATACACAGGACATATTGCAATGCCGCGTTGGTTTCCAATCAGTTTTCTAAGCCTTATTCCATGTGTAGAATATCCCATAAACTTCCTTCCCGTTATTAAATAGATTGGCCACTTAATACCTAAACTACGATCATAGGTTTTCACAAATCATACTTGTAGTGGGAATGCAATGAATGGTAGTGCAAGCCACATTTGCATTACAATTCACTACTGAATGGTAGTGCAAATCACATTTGCATTACCATTCACTATTGAATGGTAATGCACTTTGAATGGTAATGCAAAAATGCCCATCCTTGAGACATACACATACATAATCCACTTTTTATTTCCAGGTTTGTAGGCACTCATTCGGAAACATAAGGCGGCGGTTGAGGGTTAGCAGTGGGCTATGGAGTGTATGGTAAGTGGAGCATTCTCTGTTTTATTTTATTTACAGCGGAAACAAATGCTCGTGCAATACATACAAAAATATATATTTACACAAATGCAGTTATGGTAGACTGATGCGTAAGAAGGAGATAGATTGTGAATCTATGCCAGGATTAGTGGAAAATATTCGAAATCATAAAAATTATATACAATATATTCGACAAGAAGACGAATGTTTTTCTTTTAATTTTAGAAGTGTTCGTGGCCGTGAAATATAACACATTTTGTTTGCTTTCACTCAATGCCTTATATTGCAGACAGATGGACATTAGTTGCTTTATAGCATTGACATTGACGGCAACAAAAATCCGGACTATCTCTTGGCAAATCTCTATTGTGAATGGAAAGTGAAGCAAAAAAAAAATAACCAAAAATAAACGAAACAACAACGATAATCCGGAATATCTAGTTAATCCGGAGTTAACTTGAGAATTAACTGAAGGTAATCCCGAATATCTCTTGAGTTAGTCCACAAAATTTTAGCGGATTAGAGCATTTTCTAATGACATCTCTGGCGAAAAATCTCTATTGTGGATGAAAGTGAAGAAAAAGAAGAATCCAAAGCAGATTTAGGAAGGTAGGCGCATAGGCGAATTCAGAAATTTTCAATGTATTTTGTTTTTGTAATTGGTAGAATGTAATGTCAAAATTATATTTCGCCTTGGTTGAAATCTGAATTCGCTTTGGACTCGCCCATTTCTATTGACCATGATATGACTTCGCTTTGATTTTGACATTACACTCGTATCTTTGAAAATAAAAAAAGAAGTTTTTGAATTCGCCGCTGCGCCTACCTTCATTCAGCTGTGTTGTTAATCCGCAATATTTGCCGTCTGTCAGGGTAAAATTTGAATCTAATTAAGTGTTGCGGTAATCGGGATTATCGCTGTCATCTGTCAAGCCTATAAAAAGCGGTCAGTGTGAACAGGACAGGACGAGCGATTTCTGATGGGAAAATGGACAGAGCGTTGGTAATCCGGTTTATGTTGCCGTCTGTCTGGGTAAGAATTTGAATCGAATTAAGTGTTGCAATAAACCGGTTTAGCGGTGCCATCTGTCAAGCCTATATGTATGTAACAAGATTTTCTAATTTCAACCAGAACCAGACTGCTACGTTGTATGCAATCAAAAGCAACGGATGTACATATACATACATATATTTATGTATGTATGTATGATGGTTGTTTTATTTTAAAAAAATTGTACCGCAACTCAACCACCGCAAAATGCCATTAGTTTTTGTGGCTTCGCTTCCATTACTTACGCGTTATGAGTAGCCATTTGCATTTCAATCACTGTTTTTGAAACAATCCAAAGCACTCAATCTCAATTTTCCTTACAACAATAAATTTATCAAAAAATCAACTAAGCATCAACACTTGTTGCACATCCACGCCGTACATGTCCAGTATAAATGTATACCCATATGCGCATGGTTATGCATCTACGATGCTAGTTAAACGTTGGAGGCTACATATGTCGTTGTTTAATGCCCTCTATACAGTCCATACAACCATCAATGTGACATGCGATGTTGTTGCTGTGATGCATAAAGTTGTTAACATGCAATGTTAACGCCAGCAATGCGAGCAACACGCTTTTTTGCCACAGGCGATTCAACCAACTGTGACGCTACAAAATTTGCGCTGCCAATTGCGACAGTGCCAAACTCGATGGTGGCGAAACCAACTGTTGATCTTTGCTATGTTGTTGTTGCTGCATGGCAGTCATTGTATTTTGATCACTGCTTATAATTGGCGCTGTTGTTGTTGTTGTTGCTTTTACGACTCGGCTTGGCTGCTTCTTTGCAACTGCCAAATTGTTTGCAACAAATGCTTTTCTCGAAAATGTTGCCGCAGACAGCGCAGACGAAGATGTTGCTGTGAAGTTTCCTTTATTGCCTTCGCTGGCGTCGCTGCCTGCGGTTAAACGAGCCAAAAAACGTTCAAGCGCACCGTTCACGAGGCGCAATAAAATGCTTTGCTTCCCGCCATGTGGCATTAGTTGTTGTTGTTTTTGTTTTTGTTGTTGCAATAGCAGTTTCTGATGCTTTAACAATTGAGGCGGAAAATCTAATTTTTTACTTTGCATCGCCACATCACCGTGATGTTATGGAATTTGTTGTTGTTGTTGGTGTTGTTGTTGCGCTAATTGTGATGCCGCCGCTTCTGTGGCATTTTTAATAGAGCGCGCACGATCTAATGTCTCCTTGAAAAGGCGTTCATTCTCCTGGCGAACTGTGTACGGTTACGATAAAAGTTAGCATTTTGTGGGAAGAAGAAGAAGTTGGGGAAAAGAAAAGAGAGCACAATGTTAGTTAAAGCGTAAAATTGTTACATTTTTAAAGTAGTTTGGGTAAAATAAAAAGCAAACAAAACAAAGTAATACTTTTTAAAAAACCTCTTACGCATTCGAGCATTTTAAATTTACTATATAATGTTACATACATAAATACATACATATATTCTTTTTGCATACAAACACCGCATTGCCTATGTATGTACACTTTCGTCGAACACTGTCACTTTTTGGGGTTTTTGTTGTTGTTTTGCTGTATTGTCGCTTTGTGTCTAAACTGCGGTTGAAGTAAATGTCTGTTGATGAGCATTCATAAACTCTCATCAATCCAGACTATTTACTTTAAGCACAATTTAACAATTTTATGTTAAGAATAAAGAATTTTTGTGTTTTTTTTATTAATTGAATGAGAAGAAATCTTACCTTTCAGAACTCATACCTTTTTTAAATAAACCACGAAATGTTTTCGTATCAAGCTAAGCACCCAAAAGTGTTGTACCTAAATGAAGCCGGGATTCGAGCTTAGCATAAAAAGATAAGAATACTAAAAAAAATAAAAAAAAACAAAAAACAAAAATTGTAAAAACCATGAGATTTTCCCCAAATTTCGCTTTAATTATTGCTACGAGCCAAATAATTGCATTTATTGCACTTCCTCTCTGCTCTTCCTTTCTACGCTCTTCTGCTCTACCGTTGCAGAACGGAAATTAATTTGCACTCGATTAACACGTGCGTGCCGCTCGTACAATTGCCTTTGTGTTCATTGTTCATACATACAACAACAAAGAAAGAAAGGATTTTTTTTCGCCAATGGCAATGACGAATTTTCAGTTAACCAATTTTTATGTACAAAAGCACCAACATAAAGTAAAAGTGACAAAAATGCTGCTGCTGCTTCAGTTTCAGCTTCACTTGCTGTCTGTTGCCTTCTGCCTGATCCCGTTGTCTGTTACTTTTTGCAGCGTGACACGTGCCTCGGCGTCTGCTGCTGTGTGTCAATATGTCACACATCTAAGTATTGCACACATGCGACACATGTGACGCGGGTTAATGCTTTACGACTCTCGACAAACATGCATACATACGTATGTATGTAAATGGCTCAGTGACTGCGCCATGTGTGTGTAAGGTAAGTGTACCCATTTCCGTGCTAGTACCTATTTCCGTGCTATTTTGGGGAAAAAAAGTTTAAAATGGAAAAATAAGAATATGTGGTAATATTTTCGAATAAAAAAGCTACGAATTTTATCAAAATTGTTCATGCTGCCAAATATTGTACTTGGTAGCCTCCAAGAAAAACTAATTTAAACAAAATTTGCATTAAAATATGAGTTAATCATCAAACGTGGAGTTAACGCATGTGTCAGTGAATAGTATTCGCGAAATTGCTAAGGGCTTGATAAAAAGTTTATAAGGGCTTAATAATTATTTGGTAAGTATATATACTATTTTATTTTTACATATTGAAAATTTTAAGTTTTTTTGTGTAAATGTATACGTTGAAACTACTAAAGAATAGATAAGTTGTTTAAAATATTAATTTAAAAATAGGACGGAAATGGGTACAACATCATTTAGAGGTGTACCCTTTTGCGTGTTAAGTACGGAATTAGGAACATTTGGAGCATTCTGTTTTATCTTTTTTTTTGATATACGAAATAGAATTCGTAAAAACTTAAAAATTGCATTAAATTGTAAATTTTACATATATTCTTATGGCCTATTTCCGTGCTACACTTAATGCAAAATTGCGACCGTTTCTAGAGCCATAAAGTTTGGCAATTTATTACAAATTAGGGAATATTGCGCAAAAATTGAATTGTTTAAATATTTGAAAATTTGTATATTTATAAATATTTTATGTATATAAATGCATAATTGGCTTATAAAATGTTACGATTACGGATTTTTCTAAAAAAAAAATTTAAATTTTTATAGTTGCTGAAGAAAGGTTGCATAGGACGGAAATAGGATCAAGTATTTTACGTATGTTCTCAATTCCGTTATATGTACATATGTACTATTTTGCGTGCTAGGTACGAAATTAGGAACATTTGTAGCTTCATGTTTTACCTTTGTTTTTTTTTATATACGAAATATAATTTATAAGGATTTTGGAATTACATTAAATTGTAAATTTTACATATATTCTTATGGCCTATTTCCGTGCTACACTTAATTCAAAATTACGACCGTTTCTAGAGCCATAAACTTCGGCAATTTATTTCAAAGAGAATAATAGTTGTATTATTTAAATATAAAAAAAATATTTAATTATAAATATTTTAGCTATATACTTACATATGTAAATGCATAATTGGCTTATAAAATGTTAAGTTTATGATTATGAAGAGGAAGAAATTATTAAAAAAAATTAAATCGCCTCAGCCAATAAACAAAAGAGCAACATTTTAAGTAACTGATCTCAATTTAAATAATAATTATTATAATTAGTTTAATAGTGCTGTGCTATTTTTAATAACTGAGACGCTACAAGCGATTCAATTTTAACTTAAAATGTTTGATTCCGAAGTATACATATATATTTAAGTTCATATCTAAAATTTTTTTTTATTTAGATGAACGCAGTAAGCGACTTTCGTTTTAATATTTTTTTTTCAACTTGATGCTGGAAGAGATAATACGAGCTGCAGAACTCCACCATGCAGGAAACATCTTATACCGCAAGAGTGTGCAACTGCTGGCGTACGCCGATGACATCGACAACGTTGGCACTAACACGCGCGACGTATGTTCTGCCTTCTCCAAGCTGGATAAAGAGGCTAAGAAAATGGGTTTGGCGGTCAACGAGGATAAGACGAAATACCTCCTGTCATCACACAAAGAAACAGCACGCCTTGGCAGCCACGTAACTGTTGATAGCTACAAATTTGAAACTGTTAAGGACTTCGTCTATTTGGGAACTAGCATTAACACCAAAAATAATGTCAGCACTGAAATCCAACGAAGAATCACTCTTGCCAATAAATCCTACTTTGGACTAATTAGGCAATTGAAAAGTAAAGTCCTCTCTCGACGAACCAAAATCACACTCTACAGGACACTCATCGTTCCAGTCCTCATGTGCGGCGCAGAAGCATGGACTATAGCACAAGCAGATGAGATGGCGCTTGGAGTATTCGAGAGGAAAGTTCTTCGGAGGATTTATGGACCTTTGCGCGTTGGCGGGGGCGAGTATCGACGGAGATTTAACGATGAGCTGTACGAGCTTTACACAGACATCGACATTATTCAGCGAATAAAGATCCAGCGGCTGCGTTGGGCAGGTCATGTCGTGAGAATGGACGAAGGTGCTCCGGCCCAGAAAGTATTCCTGTCGAAACCCGCTGAACGCAGAAGAAAGGGGAGACCTCCACTGCGTTGGGAAGATCAGATGGACAGTGGTGCTGACTCCCTAGGTATTACTTTGAACGTGTATATGCCTTAATAGTACGGAAATAGGTACACTTACCTTACACAAATTACTGAAAATTTAATTAAAAATTTGTTTGCACGTCGGTTTTTATTGGATAAAGCACAAAAGCCGCACGCAAAGCTTAATGGAAAAAATTACAAAAACAAAAGCAAAACAAACATTTTTTATAAAGTTAATAATAATAAAGAATGACTAGCAAACGCAGCGTTGAATACCTACATTGTTGTTGCAGAAAAGTGCAGAAAATTTTATAAATTAAAATAAAATAAAATGAAAATAAAAATAAAAAAAGGCGCTTGGAAAAGTTTTGTAACTCAAGCCGTAGGTGTTACGGCGAATAAGTGGCGAAAACTTTTTGCTATTTTATTTTTTTTTAATTTTGTGTGGCATACATACCTAAAGCGGATGATGTCACTTTTACGTAGCTGTATTTATATGTTTAATACACACTGTGTATGTCTACAGTGTCAAAGCACTGGCTTGTGAATTTCAAATAATGTTTAACGATTTTCATGATAAGTTAAAAAAAAATAATAAAAAGTCATTTAAAAATGGATAAGCTAATTACTTTCTGTTTTCTTCTTCTTGTTTTTGATATTCCTAACCTCAGTTAATATGTTTGTATGTGTTTGCGCCTACACACACTACCAGATGTCGCTGGTAGGGTGCGCTGGAATGCGTGATTGCTCTATTGTGAACGACTCCCTAGTTGACAGAACTCGTTATTTCTGCTCTCAATGCAATGCAATGCCAATTGGTTAAACAATAGTGGTGTCGATAGCTCATATTTGCACATTTCCAGCCCAATAAATTTCGCTCTGCACTTCACTCGAGGTGCTTGCTGTCAAACTTTTGTTGTTTGCGAAATCTGTTAAATGTTAGTTGGTGTTGCTTTTGGTTGCTGTTGTTGTTGTCGTTTTAGTGGCCAGCAGCGTTTGTTAATTTGTTTGTTCTGTTCGGTTCTGTTCCGTTCTGCCCAAAGTTATGCTGCCAAGTTGGCCAAAATGTAAACAGGAAATCTTACTATTTCCCTTTGTATAATAATAATTATGTACGTATGTATGTATGAATGGCTGTGCATGCAGATGTAAGCGCACAAGTTCGTCTTGTCGGCCCGAGAAACATGCATTGTTCTTGCCAATTTTCACCCAATTATAGTTTTGCTTGTGGGCGAATATGTAGATTTAAATGGCTTAAACTATTATGAAAGTAAGCAGACAGCGGAAGTTAATCAAAGTTTCTGCATTCATATCTATGTACATATGTATGTAGGTCAGCCTATGAACAAAGCGCCTCAAAATTATATTATTTCATTGCTTTCATATGCCAGAGTACGAAAAGTTCCGAGTTTGGGCTTTAGGAGTGGCAACGGTGTGCGGCGTTTGATTTCAACTGCGTGCGTGTCTGTGCACGTATTTTATTTACTTTTCAAGAACGATTGTTCTTGAACATTTAAAGCGTTTTGAATGGGAAAACTTTTTGGCGAACATTTGCTTGTTTGTGATTTTTCAATCAGCTTAAGTGCTGAGTGTCGAGGTTTTGTGGGCGTGTGGTTTTCGTAAGTGGAAATTTATACCGAGCAATTGCTGTGGAGCGAAACTTTTGGGGTGCTTGTAAATTTTGTATGTATGTATGTATTTCTACCCAGTAGTGTTTTTGCAGCATAGTCTCCGGTAGCAATAACAGACCATATGATAAAAGCGCTAATTGCTGAACTTAACGCCATTGGAACTTCCAAGATGTTTTCAACTTAAAAATGCCATTTTTTCTAAACTCTTGTAAACCAAATGCGAACGAGATATTAACATTCGAAAAAACGGGATATCAAATTCTTCACGCAATCAAATTTAAGTGATGCTATACCTAGATTAATGCAGCCTTCCACTTTCATTAAAAAGTGCTGCGTAAAAACTTGGTAGTGAAAGCGAAAATATTTAAGTACTCTTATCTACACCAAAAAATGTCTATATATGTAAGTATATGTACAGTGTTGGAAAAATAATATACATATATAATTTTTTCAAACATACATATTTACAAATTTACAGTTTGCTATTAACAGCACCGCTTCGATAATGTCTCACGTGTCACAATAGCCGAAGTAAAGAATGTCAGCTGAACACTTTCATTTCAATTTACTCAAAAGACATAACATTTTCACCTGCTCAAAGTAATAAGAAAGTAAAATGAAAAAGGATAAATGCAAAGAAGAGCGAAAAAAAGAAAATAGCATGACAAAGTAAAAACTCGACGTAAGTAATATGCGCTGCAATTTTCAATGTCGTCGCAAGTTCTTGTTGTAGTTGGCGTGTGGCTCTGGCGTCGCCGCTTGCCCCAACCCACTTGCCAACGCCACACGACATTTTGGCATTGCAAATGGCAACGCTCAAGACTTTTTAAGTAACAAACTTTTACCGCACCATTAAACATTGTCACTCGTTGCCAAAGGAAGCAAATGGACGGATCGGCGAGCGAACAGAGCGAAGTATTGGAAGATGTGCAAGAAGAAGAAGAAGAAGAAGAAGAAGAAGAAGACGCGGATTTTGGTCGCTCTTCTTCTTTTTCATGCCTTTTTAAACATAAAAAACGTTAAGCACGTAAAAAAGTAAAAAAATAGGCGAAAATAAGAGAGAAATGCTAGGGAAAAGGAAGTAGCGGTATTTCAAAAGCAACAACAACAAAATTGACAGCAGATTATGTCACCATTTGCAAAATAACAATTTACAAATAAGAAAGCGGATTAAAGTTTATTTTTTAAAGTAAAACAAATGAGTTTGCACATTGAACAAAATCTGCGAAAAAAATGCAGTTTGAATTAGGTTAACGGTACATATTGCAGAGAAGAGTAGCAAATTTAACCCATTACCGACCACTGTATCGAAACGAGTTCAAATCCTCAAATAGCAGCAACTTCGTTTTAAATAAGCTTAAAGTGGTGATAATTGACTTAGAAGAAGAAACTCAGCATTTATTAAATTTGCAAATTAAAACTGTTAACTTCAAATGCCCCACATAACTGTGAAATAAAGTTTAAATAAAAACCAGAAAGTCACTTATGTTTATAAATATTCAAATGACCACAATTTGTTAACATATGTACATATGTACATACATAAATTTTCAACACAAACACTTCTAAGATAGTAAAATTCGCTCATTTTATATTTATTTTTTTGTTCACTTTCAAGCACATATGGTTTGTTGCTTTTTTTGCACACTCTCTTTTAATACATATGATATATATCACATGTGAACATTAATATACAGATACATACATAAGAGTACTTTTTCACATTTACATACATACAAACACATGTTTGCATAAGCACTACTGCTCTATCAAATTTGCACATTCTTTCCATTGTTTAACTGCCCGCATGCCCAGCTGCCTGTTTGGCTGCCTCATCGCCACCTCATGCCCCCCGCATGTGCGCCTTAAGCGCTTGCTGATATGCCCTAAATGTAGATAGTGTTTATGTTTATGGCCACTGCCGAGCTGCCGAGCTGCACAGTGACTTCCACATGCAACAATGCAACGACGCAGCATTCAACCACTTCTTCTTCTTGTTCTTATTGTGCTTTATTTTCTCTTTTGCCATTGTTTACTGCTGTTTACATTTTACATTTTTCGCACATTACATGAGGCGATGGAAGCCAACCGAGCAGTCAGCAGCCAATGTCACCAACACTGCAAGTGTTGCCAAGTGGCAACAACAACAACACTCTGCAGCAGCTAAAGGGGCAGCCTACGATGACGAAGAGCGGGGAAAGCGTGCGGGAGTTGAGGCATTTGTAGGCCAGTGAGAGGCGAGGCGAGGCGTGGCAGTAACGCATAACCTATTTTTAACGATTGCAAACAAAAAATGGCGCATATACATAAGGACTTATGTACGTTTTAGATAATATGAGTAGCATATAAATACATATGTAGTATATTAGGGTGGTTCTTAAAAACAAACAAAAACGTTTTCTTCGGTCTCACCCCATACATCGGCAACAGCACAGTCAAAGATATCACATCACATATAATTTTTGGTCCCGATCGGAAACGGTTAAGGGTGTCGCACAGGGGTCACATATGGTAATATGGCATCTTCGACTATATTAGCACCGAACTAGGGTGTGAGGTTGAAGAAATATCACATACATTTTGTCTCCATAATTTTGGGTACCACCCTAATATCTTGAATTAATTTATAAGTAAATTAGGATGTTCCTTAACGATGTTAACTATAAAACTTTCTACTTTAAAAAACTTTGAAAGCGAGGCTCAATTTGTTCTTAAGGAACACCGTTATATACACATACAAATACATTAATATATATGCCAGTAGGAAGAGTTGAAGCAGTCCAATAAACATCACACGAACAAATTTCAAACGTTTGAGAAAATCTTAATTCTCAAATGCTACTCCAACGTTGAGATTTGAGAACTCCATTCCATTACGTTTCATCTTTGAGAATTAGTCTACATATACCAGACCCCGGCAAAATTATGAGCTAGATTATGTGGCAGAGCGCAGAGCGATTTGCGCTGGTTGGTTAAAAACAGGGACCGAAAAAAACGGTTATTTTTTCTAGTGTGGTGAAAAGGTTACGCAAAAATAACCTTTATCTTCTTTTGGTCTTTAATAACCATTATAAAAACCAAAAAACCGTTTTGGGCCTGAATAACCGTTATGGCAACCAAAAAAGTGTTTTGGGCTTGAATAACCGTTATTCAGATTTTTATGTTTTTTTGGTCAGCTATAAAAATCAAGCCTATTTATTTGTCAATAATTCTGGACGATATTGGTATGAAATGAAAGGTGTTGAGCAGGGATTGTAGCTCTGATTACTTCTGATTCTCATTTACTCACATGAGCCAAAAGCTGAGGTCTGGAACGCTATCAACGGTTATTTGAGATGCATTTGAGAATCGATTTGTGTGGTTCGAGCACATGGTTTGTTCTACAATGTTTCTCAATTTGAGAAATAAGAAAAATGTTTATTGGGTCGGAAAATAGAAGGCGGCATTGGCGGAGATGGCTGAGGTGGTGTAGCTTGCAATTTTTTTTCACTTTCATTTCGTTCCTGTTTCTTTGTCTCCCTTTTTAACTCTTGTTGCTTTTTTTTACTCTCGTCATTGGAGGATGAGCTGTGTGCTATGTTCAGCACGGAAACGGATATGTGTTGCAAATGAGCGCAGCTGGGCTGTGCAGTTAGTTGGTGTATTGTTTGGCGGACGTGTGAGCTCCGCACGAATTGCTCGTTGCTCGTACTTGTATGTGTGTTGGTGTGTAGGTGTGTATTTTGTATGGCATGATATGCTGCTTGCGCCGCCGCTAACACAACACAAGGTTACGTAGCAGCAGCGCCACAGAGGCGCCGTCATTTGCATAATAATTATGGCAATGGAACCCAGCAGGGTTTTTCCATATTTTGGTAATGGCTTGAACTTGTATTCAATGAAATAACGCATTACAAATAGCTAATAAAAACTCCTTCGCTTACTTTGCTCATTACTTGTAATGCGACAGTTTTAAAATTATTATTTTTTCGCTTACTGGTAATGCAGAAAATAATCGAAAAGGTTTGGAGTACTGCCGTTATTTTTTTGCAAACGCTTTGCTTTGATTTTAATTTTTCTAAATAGCAGTTTTGTAAAGCAAATTACCCTCATTCTCGTTTATTTTGTCAGTTTTCATTATAAAACTGTCGTGGTTAGTCGCGTTATTCCATCGTTAAAATTTTTTTAAATAAGCCAATAGCTGTGCAAATACATAGTGTAATAATTATTATTCAAATAGTGCTTTTTTTTAAAATACATTTTGCAAAGAATTGATTTTCTATTCATTCTGTTTGCTATTAGTTTTCGGCATAAATTAATTACTCATAGTTTTAAAATTATTTTTTCGCTTACCGGTATTGCATAAAATAAGCGAAAAGATTTGGAACACTGCCGATATATTTTGCAAAGCCTACATTAATTTAAATTTTTGTAAATAGCAATTTTGTAAAGCAATTTACGCTCATTCTCGTTTATTTTGCCAGTTTTTATTATAATATGTACATTATAGATTACTATAGTGGATTGTGTGAAATATGCAATTACTTATACCAGTGAAAGAACTTATTACTTGTAACAGCTTATTTTTTCCAATATTAGTAGCGATTATATAATGCATTATTGTCTACAATATTGTAAGACAATACCGCCAATGACATGCCTATGTTAAAGTAATGCAATCCGTATTCGAAAGTGTAAGCGATGAATCAAGATTTCTCGATGATTTTACCCATTACATGTAAGAGAAAGCCCTGCTGGGAAACTGTGTATGTATGTATGTGTGAAATGGCATGTGATAGCATTTACACCAGCATTTAGCTCTCATATCTCATCTGCAGGTGTCAGTTTATATTTACATATGCATATTTACATGTGTGTGTGTGTTTGTGATTCCAATTTCGTGTGCTGGTTTTGCCACCATCCAACCACGAGGCGGTCTGTTCTACTCGTACAAACGTACATATTTGCAGTGCAATTACATGCGACACCTGCCCATCTCTTTGCCATCGCCTCGACTACTGCCTCCTCGTTCGCCCTCTCTTCCCCTCTTCCAACTACTACTACTACTACCCAGACCCCTATTAAACATGGCACATTTAAGGCCCCACATCGTACCGTTATAATGCACTGGTGTTTCACGCGAGAACGTGTAAATCTTTTTGCTCGGTCCATGGTGGTGGTGCGTCGTCGATGAGTGGCTGGAGGAATGTGTTAGCGTGAGTATCACAACCAGTACGCTGGCGCATACCAGACATAAGAACACCGTCATCACAATGCAAACGATGCGTTTACGTTTCCGATCCGCTTCCTCGTCCTCGTCCGTTTCGTCGCTGAGGGATTTCTTTTTGAGCGCCGCCTTGTGCGGGCCAGCGCCAGCGCCAGCAGCGCTCATCGATGCCTTTCGGCCGGCAGCCACTTTGTGATGGAACGGACGTAGCACCTGCTCGAAAGCGGCATCGCTCAGTTCGTACGTCAGCGATGGCTTGCGCTCGAAGGAGGGCCGCTTCTCCTCCATGAAGGCGGTGGCTGCTGCTGCTGCTGCCGCTGAGGTTGGTGTGAGCACTAGAGGCCGTGGACTGCGCTTGATGTCCTCGCCGCTGGACAAGGGGCGGCTGTTGCGTCGGTGGGGTGATGTAAGCTCGAATTCGCTGCCCGCAACGGCGGCGGCGGGCGGTGGGTAGGCGCCATCGCTGATGAAGCTTTTCGACTTTTTGGTCGCGCTCAACGTTTCGCGGTACGTGCGTAAGCGCATGCTGGCGCTGTGCAGTGCCTTCGCCTGTTTGACGCTGGCGCTGGCGTTGGTGCCTTGAAAGGCGACCGCTGCGGCCAACACGGTGGGCCGCTGATGCACTTGCAGCTCTTCGAGGTTGTTGGGCGACAAGTAGAGTGAGCGGCCGTGCTGCGCGCCACGTTTGAAGTGGTAGGCGGCTGTAGCGGCAGCAGCGGCTTTGTGCAGTTTCATTGCGTGCGGCGCCGGATGGCCGTGTGCGGCGGCTGCGGCTGCCGCTGCGGAGGTCGAGGGTCGTCCGTCTAGTTCGAGACTTTGTGAGCTGTGTTGACGCGCATGTGGCGGTTCACCGCGCTTCTTAAGGCTGCTCGCTGATGTCGCAGGCGGATGCGTGCCGCTGTGTGACAGTCCCGCCGCGCCGCTGCCATCCTCGAAAGAGCCAGAACTCTTGCGTTTCAGCAGTACAGCGGCGGCTCGTTGCGCTGCAGTCATTTCCATGCCGACATCTTCCATTTTCGTATTGCTGTTGCTGCGCGAACGCGACTCAACGAACAGCTCGTTTTCGAGTGAAAGATTTTGCTGAGGAAATAGTCCTACCGGTGGGCGGCCGTCTATCGACTCCATGAGTTCGTCGTTTAGCGAGGGATGCCGTATTTGCGACTCGACAACTGATTCTGGTTTGATGCTCGGCCTGCGGCCCGGATCGTTGAAGGAGCGATGCGAACGACAGCCACGGCGACTGGGCGACGGCGAACGGCTGACATCCTTGGCGCCTCCACTGCCGGCGGGATGGCCGGGCATTAAGAAATTGCCGCGCACCGAACTTGTGCGTCTACTCGAGGACGCTGACGAGCCCTGTGATGCGCCCGCAGCCGCTGCTGAAAGCAACATTTGATCCATTGTGGCGGCGGAGTCTTGTTGTGCGTGAAAGGAGTGCGTTTTCTTCATCTGAAATGTGGAAGCCGGATGTACGTCAATTGTGTCAGAACGACGAAACATACTCTTTTTAAGCGGGTGCGTAGCGCTGACCGTATGTCGATGCGACGACGGCGGCAGCATATAATCATCGATGAACTGTATGGGCGAACTGCTGCCGCCCCGACCGCCACCACCTACATCTTCGCCCAGACTGCTGCTGCTGACCAAGTAAATATCCGGTTGATGGGCCAACGGTACGCGCACCGGCAACGGGCTCACCGCGTGCGACGTCGGCGAGCTGGTCGAGCTCATGTGCTGATACGAGTGCTGCTTTTGAAACGAATGCTGCTGGTGGTGCTGCTGGCGGTGTTGCTGGCGTGCAGAGAGCGCGGGTGAGACAACACGGCTACCTCCGACTCCGCCTTCACCACCACCAAACAGCTGATGCGTAGGTATCGTAAGTGTTTGTGGTGGCGCAGAGCGCAGTGGTAGCGGTGAGGCGGACCGATGGATCAGTGGCTGTTCGATGATCAGCGAATCGTCCAACATCATCGTTGGCGGTGAGCTGGAGTCGCCGCCGCCGCTACCGATCGGCGGTGCGTAATTTTCGATGGCCATCGATAAGGAACGATTGATGGCTTTCAGTTTGGGTGGCTTCTTTTTGGTAGCGGGATGGTCAAACGAAGATTGGCCCGACGCATTGTAGTCGGTGTATTCCTGCATGTATTCATCGTCAGCGGCGGCGGCGGCAAGGGCGGCGGCTGACCCATGATGGTGGGTCATGTAACTGTGGCCAGCAGCAGCGGTGGAAGCGGCGGCAGCATGTTGATGATGGTGACTACTACCGCTGGCGCCGCGCTCCATACGGTAGTAATAGTGGTAGTAGGGGTGCCTATTATAATAGTAATGTGCAATTGTGGTGCTGGAATGGGATTTGGCGGGCGGGAAGGGTTACAATTACAAATACGGTGTATAAATACAAGAAAATTTACGGTGGCGGTGACGGTGACGGTGATTGTGGTGGTGGTCGTGGTCGAGGTGGTGGTGGTTGTAGTGGTGATGAACTGCACGACCAAGGAGATGGCTGCTGCGTTTACTTTTACTCTTACTCTTACTTTTACTCTTACTCTTAATTTTACTTCTACGATAGCGGTGATATTTACTTTTGCGTGTGCGCTTACGTTTACGTTTACGCCGGTGGTGATGCTCAAAGTGCTTTGGTGTGGTGATAATTTTGCGCTTGCCTTTGATTTTGCTTTTGCTTTTACTTTATGCTTTTGCGTTACTGCTAAATCACAAGAGTACGCTCTTTGGCTGGAAGCTGTGCTTGTGATTGTGGTTGTGGTGGTTGTGATGGTGATGGTGCTGGTGAAGGACTGGACTTTATAAGCAAAATTAGTGTTGGTGGTGAAGGTGAGACGCTAACGAAATTTGAATGGTGCGTTTATTTGCTTTATTTGTTTTTACTTTGCACTGGTGGTTGGTGTCTTTGCTAGCCGGAATGGCTGGGGTGCGTAAATTACATTTGCATTACATTCAATTACACACAGTTTGAGCAATATAAAAAAGGTTGCCAGGGAATTGTGAGCGAGCGTAGACACATAGACACACAGATAGCGTTAAAAAATTATATAAAAATTTAGCTATTGTTTTTTTTTTTTTTTGTTTGCAAGCAATAGTGTGCGTGAGTGGTTGAGCGAGTTAGCAGCTAGCGAGCAGTTGATTGTTTTAAGGAGCGTTTCTTTGCTAAATGTATAATAAATATATGCATGTAGGTATATGAAGTACAAATAATTTTTTGTTTGTTGGGCTTTGTTTATTAAAATGTTTAGCTAAGCGTTTTCTAGTTATTGCTTTCTTTTGCTTATTTTGTTTTGTATACGAAAGCGCATGTGCGTAAGGCTCTCTCTCTCTCTCTAAACTATCTACTTAGCACGTTGAATGTAAGCGGGTGTTGTATTGGTGAGCGGCTAACTAAGCACTACATTTTGTTTTGCGTTTTTGTTGGTTGTGAGTAGCAATAGTGTTTTTGTTGTTGTTATTGTTACCGATTTCGAGCGAGGTGCATTGGCATTTGGCGATTGGCGAACGAACGAAAGAAAAAGTAAAAAAAAAAATTAAAAAAGTTCAGGAACGCCCAAAATTCCAGCCGTCGCAATTAGCAATTCAGTAATCCGCTTCAAGCATCCCAAGTGTGTCGCTCTCCGTTTGTTGTGCTTTCCTCTGCCCTCCGCTGAATGCCTTAGTGAGTGATTTGTTTGAGTAGTTTTGTAGTTTGCTTGCAGTTGTAAACTATGCGCAGCGTATTTGGAGGATTGTCCATCTCTATCAATTGCTTTAGTCTTTTTTCTAACGCTTTTGTTTTTGATTTTGCTTTTGCTTTCGCGCTGATTTTCCTTTTCATACACTCGTTTTGTTTAAAAATTAAACATATAAATATATTTTGTCTGTGTGTTTAGTGCTATCTCTTTCTATTATATTTTGCATTTTTCGTTTTGTGCAAATTGTGTTGTTGTTGTTGTTGTATTTTTTGCCTCAATAAAAATATTTGGCTTTCATACAAAGAGTACAGTAATCACAACTAGAATTAGAAAAGAATAAGAAGAAAAAAGAGTGACAAAAATACATAAAGAGCATAAGATTTTATTGAATTAAAACAAAATTAAGGCAGTGCGAATGAGTGTGTGTGAGCGTAAAGTGCCGATTGATTGATTAATTGATGAATTTATATAATAAATGGTGAATGAGTGAAGTGATCGTCAAATGAGCGTGAAATGAAATGTGAATGGTTTCTAATGAAAGAAAAAAATGCTTTCAAATCAAAGCTGTTAATTAATGATTAAAAATTTGAATTATTATTAATTAAATCATGCCTTGTTTGTGTAACTCTTTAATGACTTAATGCGTTTAAAGTGCATTAATTAAACGATTAATTAATTTTGATTGCATGAGTAATGAAATTATTTAAATTACTTTTAATTTTTTTTTTAATTGCGTGATTAGTTAATTAATCGATTAATTTATTCTAATTATATTCAATTATTTGTGATTTTTTATTGGAATGATTAATAGATTAATCGATTAATTGATTTTAATTGCATGAATAATGGAATTATTTAAGTTACTTTTAATTTTTTTGTAATTGAATGATTAGTTTATTTATTGATTAATTAATTTTAATTATATTCAATTATTTGTGATTTTTTTTAATGGAATGATAAATTGATTAAGCGATTAATTCATATTAATTGCATGAGTAATACCATTATTTAAGTTACTTTTAATTTTTTTTAATTGCATGATTAGTTAATTTTAATTGCATGAATAATAGAATTATTTAAGTTACTTTTAAATTTGTTTTAATTGCATGATTAGTTAATTAATCTATTAATTAATTTTAATTATATTCAATTATTTGTGATTTATTTAATGGAATGATTAATTGATAAATTATTTTCATTCTTGCCTCTTAAATTTTACTCATACACCATGGCGGTAAAAATAATTAAAAATAATCATATAAACAAAAATAATCGCATAATTGAAATCAAGTTTTTACAAACAATCAAGCAATTAAAAACCATTAAACGATCAAAACCAATTATGCAATTATAAACAACAAATCAATTAAAAATAATCATACATTTCAAATATATTTGAATATTTCTGATTATTTTTTAATGACTATTAATCATGCGTATTTTTAAAAATTTTCTAATTGATTGTTAATTTCAATGTTAATGTGCGACAATTAAAAATAAAAAAAAACTATTAAAAATAATTAATCAATTAAAAATAATCATACAATTACAAAAGTTGTCTGATTTTTTCTCATTATCGTGCAGTCGCTATTAATCATGATTATTTTTTATAAATCTTTAATTTAATTGATTCTAATTGCTGGTTTAATGCTATTTATTATTAAATTAGTAAAAATAATTTATCAATTAAAAATAATTATACAATTAAAAAAAATTATTTGATTATGTGATTATTTCTGATTATTTTTTATAATTTTTTAATTTTGTTGATTGTTAATTGTCAGGTTAATATAAGACAATTAATATAATTATTAAAATTAAAGAAAATTGTACTAAAAAAAAAAATAAAATAAGAGTAAAAACATTGTGAATAATTACAAGATAATCAACTTCGAATGACAGGTTCACTCATCATTCACAATGGTTACGCGGCCAACGTGGTTGTTACAAAAAAATGCAACTTTACAAATCACACGAACTCAGCTGTTCGAACACTTTGATGTTTAGCGAAAAGATTTTCTACTTGTATTCATTCACAATGAATAAAAATATGTCTAGTGCAAATAAGAAAATGTAGGAAAATTTTTGAAAAATACATACATACATATGTATTATCTAAGCCAATATTTAAAAAAAATTATGCAATTATGTCTAAAGTGTTTAGGAAATAAAACAAAATAGTGAAAATTTTAAATTATTTCAGTTATAGGAGCAATAAATTTATGTATAAACCGCAATAACTATTGATATGTTCGACCTAGAATTGAGCGTTGAGTGCAAACTAAACCAAATTTGCTTATAAATGCATCTTGCTTTTATTTTGTACTTTTTTCTCGTTTTCTTCGCTCGAGAGCACATTTAAATAAAATAAAAAGGAAATTAATTTTTCTTCTACAATGCAAAGCTGTTTGTTTTTTTTTTTTACCGCAACTCGCTGGTTTAATACTTACTTAAGCAAATGACTGATGGCCTTGGACTCCTTTAGTACCTACACTTGGATGATTAATGGCTTTGCTGTAAATCGATGAACATTTATGCCAGACGCGAGAACTCTCTACAGCATCTTTAAACGTATTTTTCTTGAATTTTTTATTTGCATAAATTTTGCTGCCAATACATAACTTACATATGCACATGCATACATACAGACATTTTCAGGGCTGCCAGTGCTCTGCAGCAAAAATTAGTATGTATGTTTTGCCATAAAACGCATTTTTGAATGAACACAATTTATCATCTTTCCAAACACATACACACACAAACACATGTATATGATGGATGCCCGCCTGTTTTTGTCGTTTGTTTAAAAGTCACTGTGCACACACAAAATCCCAAACAAACATCACTTGCTTATGATGGCTTATGATCAATGTGATTACTTGAGCAAAATGCCGGTAAATATTTGCACCTGCCCGAGTAAGCAGGATTTCCCATTGAGTGTTTGAGGAAATCTCATAACCAAATAGATGAATATGTGCTAACAAGAAGATGATGAAGAAGATGAAGAGCATTTGCTGAAGTGCCTTTTTGTTGTGTGAGCGTGTGTGTGTGTGTGTTTAGTTTTCAGCCACTTTAGTTGGTTTTTATTATTCCCATTTGTGTTATCTCTGATTAAGTGTGCAGTACATAATGTTTTCGGGGTGTAATTGGTGTTCAATTACAACCAATCATTTTGGGAATACTTGATGCTGATGGCTGCTTTATGATATAAAACAATTTTATTTGAACTTTGTGTGTCTATTAAGGTGTTTCAGTTTACACTGTCTTCTCTTCGCTTCTAATTCTTAAAAAAAATGGAGCCTGAGTGTAAGTGCAGACTTTGCTCATTCAGAAATGTAATTTCCAAAATTAAAAAAGCCGTTTCTCATTGAAGCGTTGAGTTAAAAATTTTTAGCAAAAAAATCTTCTTCCCATAACCTTTTACTGTTTGTGCACTCTGCACAGTTAACCACAACAAATAGCTTTTCATATGCGTATGTACATTTATAAGTTTAAGATATAAGTAATCTTTGCATTTGAGTGAATTTTATCATAAGCCATTAAGTCCATTTAGGCGTTAAGAATTTTATATAATAGCTTTTTTGCTTCTGCTTCTGTGCATGGAAGTATAAATTAATGCACTCATTGTTGTTGTACATTAAAATGTTAATTTCTATATTTTTCTCACACCTTTTCATACGCACACATTTATTAATTTGCATGAAAAAAGAAACACCACAAGTCACAAATTAAAATTCAGCGGTTGGCAACAGCTGCCGATGCATTAGAATTTACGATATATGGAGTGATTTAAATCACGATGACATAATATTTGCTTATGAAGCGGAGCGTAAACAATAAAGCATGACGCGGTTGATGGAAGTGGAAAAGCGTGCGGTGGTGCGAACAGCAGAGATTGATGAGCGCTACGAGAATGAGTGCAGGCATTTTTTTTTTACAGAAAAAGCAAAGTAGATACATATGCACATATACAAAAAATATTATGCAAATGATTTGTTAGAAGTATGACGCCGTAAAAATAGAAAGAACGAATTTGCACGTGTTGGTAATAAATAAAGAAAGACGGCAATTTTTGTGTTTTTCCTGCAGGAAGTTGCCAGCACAAATTAATCTGGTTTGTGTAAGTAAAAAACGCTTGAATTTCACCGAAATAAAAAAAGGACTAAAAGACGTAGTCATGCTGAGTGTGGCTGGGTGTGTGTTGGCATTTGATGCTGTGAAGCCTTGGACCTTTTCTTTGTATGGTTACTGGCTTGTGCATGAGGAATTAGTGGCGCCTGCCATAAGCCGGTAAATGTACATTAATACTAAAATTCTTGGATTCTAAAAATGTGTTTCTTTTAAATATAATATTATTTTTCTTTCTTGGAGCAAAGTGTTTGTCATCACATCTGTTGTATGGAATGGAGGTAGGCAAAATATAAATAGAATAGACACAAATAAACGTACAACTTAGCTGTAATAAGCAGCATGATATCCACTGAGAATTACAACAACAAAGTAAATACTACAACCATAAATACTTAGAAGCAATTTAGTTGGAAAAAACCTTAAAAGTCAATTTCACCAGCAAACAATCTTGACATCAATTGAGATGGGAATTAAAGCAAATTGCTTCAAATGTCAAATGAAAATTTAGTTGGAAAGGCTGCAAAATAAGATTTTTTTAATTTGATTTGGGTAAGTGGAAAATTAGCTAAAAATTATTAACATTTTTCCACTTACCCAAATCAAATTAAAAATTGATAAAAAATAAAATTTTGTGCTAGCCACTAAAAAATTGCATTTATACGAACTTTTTTTTTTAAATTGAAATACATACAAATACATATATGTATACCTATTCCAATTTAAATTAGATCAACAGCATGTGGGTTTGTGGGTTTGTGAATATCAAAAGAAAAAAAAAGAAATCAACGTCAGTAGATGCTAATGCTAAAACCAATCGGATTACAACAATACTACATTGGCATATGTATGTTTATGCACATATATCTGTATATAAGTGCATGCGCCAGCTGGTAGTTAGTTTGTAAGATTAACAACTCCCAACAACAACCAACAGCAATAATCAATTGTTGATGATAATAACGACAGCTTACAAGACAACTGAAAGTAAAACAGAAACCACTGCTGACAGAAAATGGGCGTGCAATGAGAAGGAAGGGGCTTAAGGCGAGACATGGGTGGCGACGTTTGTGACATATGGAAGTACATACATATGTATATATGTATGTATTTAGAATGGGTGACAACAACAACAACAACAGTAACAACCACAACAACAGCAAACATTGACAACATGACACTTCTGGCAACTACAAGTGCTTCGAATTTGAATTTTAATGCGTTTACTTTCTTCTTCTGTTGTGGACAAGCTACAGTATGAAGGACGAGCATATGTACATATGTGTATGGCTAAATATACACACATATATGTACATACATATACACATACAAGCATGTATCGCATAAATGTCTAGAAAAAAGCGAGCACATCCGTTGCACATACACATAAAAGCAATAATGTCGCTCAAAACGGAAGCGCCAACAACAAATCAGAAAAAAACAAAAACAACAACAAAAACAACAAAAAAAAACAAATTCCAAGGATATTATTGTCAATCTGAGCTATTAAAGTATGCTTTATTTTGTTTGCATTGTTTGGCATTGGTAAGCCTGGAAAATTGCTGATGCTGTTGAATTTTCAAAAAGTTGCTCATACGCCCTGACGATTTTTTGTTTGCTTTCCAATAACTATGTACATACACATTTATCCAAATGCACAACAAGTAGTGTTTTGCTTAGTTTAATAAACTTAAAGAATTGAGTACTCTTATTATAAAAAATATATTATTGACTATTTTCGTGATTAATGCGGTTAAGTGGCTTTTAGGGGAAGAGTTTCTTAGTTTAATGGCTGCTGTTGAAATTTGAGTGCGATTCTAACACTCTGAGTCGCTATATATACATGTATACATATGTATGTATGTAGAGCAACTTTGCAATAAGTTTTTGAGCACATTTGCATATTAAATGGTGCATTATGGTCTACTTGTTTGCACAGTATTCTCTCTTTTGGTTTTAGTGTGTGAAATTTTGTGGGTTTTGACTTTGATTTCTGCTGAAAATTGAAAATTACAAAGTTTTATGGCTGTGTGTGACTTAAACCAAAATGGCACAACAACAAATTTGCTGTTAATGCAATGATAGAAACAAAGTGAGCAGCCATGAGTGCTTACGGTGGAAAATTGGCACAAAGCGATTTCATTTAAGTGTGTATTTATGTACATAAATCTGTGGCCACAAGCAATAACCGCTTAAGTCGACTTAGGAAGATTTCGAGTTATATATACCACGTTATTCTCCTTTTAAAACTCTATATTTCTGTAAAACCCCCATGCTTATAACTTAATTCAATAAAAAGATATAAATAAAAACATTTAGGCTTAACTTACAATAGAGGTATATTAAACTTGCTATAACAGCCAAAGTAGGCGTATATACTTAATCAAGTTTCTTCACGACATTTTGTTTTATTTACAAAATTTGATCGTAACATTGTGGATGGCTCACTGATTTTGCGTCCATAGTTTTTAATCGACTTTTATGATTTGTTAAGAAATACCTTCGAATATAAAAATCAATTTATCTCGAAATCATATTTTTCGACTTAAGCGATTATTACAAATTGCCACAGAAATACATATGTATGTGTATATATGTAATTACTAGCTGACCCGGCAGACGTTGTTCTGCTAAAATTTATTCCCATGAAGCCTAAAGAAAAGTCTTTGATTACCGTATTGCTAACCATTATCTTAGAGTCCATCTTAATGACTACATAATGATAACAAAAAATTGTCTATTCTCTGAGTAAAAGTTATAGTTATATTCGCCGCGACAAACCTACTTCCCCCGATCCCTATCTCTATCTCAATCCCTATCTCTATTTCGGTCTCAATCTTAATCTCAATCTCAATCTTTATCCCTATCACCATCCCTATCCCTATCCTTATCCTTATCCCTATCTCTATCTCTATCCCTATCCCTTCCCTTTCCCTATCCCTATCTCTATCTCTATCTCTATCTCTATCTCTATCTCTATCTCTATCTCTATCTCTATCTCTATCTCTATCTCTATCTCTATCTCTATCTCTATCTCTATCTCTATCTCTATCTCTATCTCTATCTCTATCTCTATCTCTATCTCTATCTCTATCTCTATCTCTATCTCTATCCCTATCCCTATCCCTATCCCTATCCCTATCCCTATCCCTATCCCTATCCCTATCCCTATCCCTATCCCTATCCCTATCCCTATCCCTATCCCTACCCCTATCCCTATCCCTATCCCTATCCCTATCCCTATCCCTATCCCTATCCCTATCCCTATCCCTATCCCTATCCCTATCCCTATCCCTATCCCTATCCCTCTCCCTATCCCTATCCCTATCCCTATCCCTATCCCTATACCTATCCCTATCCCTATCCCCATCCCTATCCCTATCCTTATCCCTATATCTATCCCTATCCCTACCCCTATCCCTATAGCTACCTACCTTTACCTTACTGGGACCGTCGATCACCATCCGGGCCCACTACTTTAGCCATCTCTGGGAAACAGCCTTAGAAATCACAATGACAATAGCTGTATGTGTAAGCCTGCTCAACGCTTTTCATTTGCTACCAATATTGCCCAGAAACTTTCCAGGGTCACTATGTCCCACGTTTTAACCCATATCTAGGAACCCGGCCTAGGTATCGCAATGAAAATAACTTTATGTTGAAGGCCTGTTCAACACCTTTCATTTGATACCCTATATTGCTCGAAGACTTGCTGGATCGATCTGGGTCTTCATTTAGGCCTGTATTCCGAGAAGCTTCCTTTTTTTCGAAATTCTATATACCCTACTATGTGCACTAACACCACATGAATCTACTGTGAATATTTCATAAAGAACGGATGGTTTCTTTGGGAGTTTATAAAGGACACACATCCACAGATGCACACATACACACATACACACCGATTTTTCCCATTTTCGGACTTTTCCGGAGAGATTTTCCAAAATTTTCTTCCGTACGAACCATCTCCTCGAGAATACGAACAACTGACAAAAAATTTTACAGAAATCGGCCCAGCCGTTCTCATCTGATGAGGTTAGTAACATTTTTTACACCATTTTTATATATATAGATATGTATGTAAGTACGTATTGTAACCGCATCTAAGTACCAGCTAGTACTTACTGCTGCCTTAAAATAGAAATATAGAACATTTCATTTCATTTATTTATTATAATTATTTATATAGAACATTTAGTGCTGTTTATAGCTGAATACATACACATGTTTGTATGTACATATGTATATGTATATGTACATATGTATGTACATATTTATGTGTGCATTATTGTCCATCACTAAATGGTCAAATGCACTGCTCGGTCAGCTGCACTCGATTATATCTGTGGCAATTTGCAATAATCGCTTAAGTCGTAAAATATGATTTCGAGATAAATTGATTTTTTTATTCGAAGGTGATTCTTAACAAATCATAAAAGTCGATTAAAAACTATGGACGCAAAATCACTGAGCCATCCACAATGTAACGATCAAATTTTGTAAATAAAGCAAAATGCCATGAAGAAATTTGAATAAATTTATAAACCTACTTTGGCTGTTATAGCCAGTTTAATGTACCTCTATTGTAAGTTAAGCCTAAATATTTTTATTTATATCTTTTTATTGAATTAAGTTATAATCATGGGGGTTTTACAGAAATATAGAGTTTTAAAAGGAGAATAACGTGGTATATATAACTCGAAATCTTCCTAAGTCGACTTAAGCGGTTATTGCTTGTGACCACAGATATGTAACTATTTGCAAGTGGCATTAAATGAGCAATAGACAAGTGGGAGAGTGAAAGAGTGAAAGAGCAAGAGATGCCCTGATAATGCTGCTGAAGCAAATAGTTTGCAAAGTGGGCATGAGTGCTAGGGTGATCGCACATCAAATAAAATGTTGTTCTGAATACACCAAAAATACTCCACTTGGCAGATAACAAGTGAAATAAGAGCCGTGTGGAGCGTTGTCCTCTCGACACAGGCTATATTTCTTCTCGCTAGATGGCGCTGGAGTTGCTATATTTCAAAAATCCGTATTTATGATACGATCCCGTTTCCTTTTTGGCACATATGTATGTATTTGTTTCTTATGCAATGAAGAACTCGGTTACAAAAAATGAACCCGGTAGAGAATTTAGAAGAATATTTAATTTTGGTATCTCAACCCCTTCCCGAGATATATGCAGGCCCAAATGGCCCCGAAATATTTTTGAGCGATATTGTTATCAATCAGATATACAATAGAGAGTCACACCATTCCAACAGAGAGAGGCCAAAACGTGGACCCGGATGGCCCAAAAAATGTTTTTGAGTAAAATTGGTATCAAACTAAAGGCGACAAGCAGGGTTTCGTGCTATGTGGATATCTAAATCGGTTCTCGAGATACCTGAACCGATGAAATTGATATAGACCCATATCGGGAGTCGGATGGCCACGGGATGTTGGTGTTAGGGAACGAGAGAGGAGGAGAGAGAAAGGCAGTAGTATAGGGGGAGATAGAGGGAATGGGAGATGGATAGTGGTAGGGAGATGGAGAGTGATAAGAACATTGATAGGCAGTTGCTTAAGCTGATTTTTCGCAGCAAAGCGGAATGGGTTTTTGCTAGTTTCTATATAAACGAAAATTAAACTTTTCTCTAAACAACTTTCGCTGGAATCACTCAAAACTAACCATCTAAGCTACACCCTTATGTTTAATGCGAATGCTGCCGCTTCCGACTAAGAGGCTAAGGCTTAGCTGAATGTGCCGTGCCGTTCAACTTGCTTTATGGATGTAATTCTGTAGCTGACGGTTGGTAATACTGCCATGCTGCAGCGAAGTGTTTATATGCATCATTAACTTTATCTATCTATAACGAAAGCAACTGAAATGTTCGTCGCTGTATGACTTTGACTGTATGCATTGGTGATGTATGTATGCTTGCGTGTATGTATGTATGCTTGTATGTTTGTATGCACATAAGTCCAAATGATTGAGCTGCGCGTCATGGTTGAACATGGTTGAGCACACACAGAAACTGAACAAATCCTCAGTGATCGCCACCCACCAACTCCTAGCGCCTCTCCTCCTCCTCTTCCTCCTCTTTTAAGCTCGCTTGGCCCACTTAGCCATTCAACTACTTAACTGCACTTAACATGATGTTTCAGAATAGCTTATGTCCCTCCTTCTCCCACACACACACCACCACAGAAACAAAGCCAAGCGAGCGAGCGACGAATGAACTGTTACAGACATTGGAGAAAAAAGTTAAATTAAATTTTATGGAGAAAATTGAGTTGAATTGAATTGAATTGCATGAGAGCGCAAATTGCAGTTTATGTGGTTAGTTTCAGAATTGTTTCCCTTTTTTTCCTTGTGGTGCACTTCAACAAAGTACATAAAACCATGAATATCTCAATTTTTTATAGAAATGTATGTCATTTTTTTTTGGCTAAAACTAATCGAAAGTGTGCTAAATATGGCAATTTGGAAAAAAGTATTAAAGGAAGAAAGCAACTTGGCAGTCACTAAGATGAATTTTCATAGTTTCAGGCGCATTTTTTTGCAACTTTCCGTTGCATCAAAGGCAAAGCGTAGAAAATTGCAAAAAAAGGAAAAAAAGCATTGAAAGTTTTTGCCTTTCACAACTTGGCTAGCAAGTTTTGCCAATAAGTACTTTTTTGTGGTCAGTTACAAACATGCATAGCGCTTGTAAGTAAATAAGAACTATGTATTATTGTATGTATAAACAACAACGAAAAAAAGTTGCAAGACAAAGCAGAAACTTTGACGATAAATTGAAAAACAAGAAAACATGCCAGAGAAATTTTAGTTTCATGTTGATGAAGAGTTACTCGAAAAGTATCTATTCGTAAGAAATTGCAAATTTTAAGTAAAAAGTAAGTAGTATGTATTGGTTAAACGGTAAATAAACGAAAACGTTAATGTTATTGAAAGCGTAATTTTGTTGTTGTCTACTTTTAATTTAGTGACAGCGTGAGAATTGCCCAAATAGATAATGTGTGCTGAACATTTAATCGGTACTTTGTGGACTGAATATAACTCAAAGATAAGAAAATAAAGTGTGGTTTGTATTTGGGAATATTATAGAAGAAGGACATACGTATGTAAATATAAATATGTATTTATGTATGCATTAATCTTCATAAGCAAAATGACTTGGAATGTTTTTAGGCGATAAAATGTGTGAAAATTTGAATAAGCAAATTTTAAGGCCAATAAAAATCAAAGTTTTTGTACTCATTTACATACGAAAGATATCACATATGTATGTATATATGTACATATACATTAGAGTGCGTTTAATTTGTATGAAAAATTTAAAAGTTCACAAAAAGACTGTATCGCCGACTCAATCTGTAGTAACATGGTCAAAAATATCACACATAAATTTTGGTCCCGATTGGTGGCGGTTAAGGCGTAGCGCATTGAGGTCAAAGTTCAGAAAACTCTATGAAGGGTCAAAAAATCAAAATATTTTTTTTAATTATCTAATACCCAAAATTAATACTTATATACCCAATGATAACAAATATAAATTTTGGTCCCGATTGATGACGGTTTACTGGTGTTTCAAGGGGGTGAAATTTCAGTTTACCATATGCGAGACTAAAAATGTAAGTTTTCTATGGAAATCTGAATTTTGACCCCCGTGAAACACCACTAAACCGTTATCAATCTGGAACAAATTATATATTTGTTATCCTTGGGTATAGAAGTACTGATTATGAGTATTAGATAATTAAAAAAAATATTTTGATTTTTTGACCCTTCATAGAATTTTCTGAACTTTGACCTCAATGCGCCACGCCTTAACCGCCACCAATCGGGACCAAAATATATGTGTGATATCTTTGACCATGTTACTAGCGATTGAGGGGGCGATACATTAAAAGATCGTTAATTTGAATTTTAAACGCACTCTAATATACATATATGTACATGACCATAAATGTAAAATATACATTAAAGAATACACCTACACTTGTAAGCAGAACTCAAGCTGTGGCTTCCCCGTAGACTTGGCAACCTTCGTGCATGAAAAAAAAAATAATTTCTTTCGGTGTGGCTGCCTAAAAACAGTCAACCGCTGTCAAAGGCGAAAGAGATATGTTGCAAAGCCTTTCAAAGATTTACATTTACTAATTTGCATATTTAGGCAGATGCGCCTTTATTCTGAAGAGCAGCACAAATTTCCTTTCTGGTGATGTGCTTTCACTTTAAGTGAATTTAAATGCGACCAAAGCGAGGACTTGTCTTCGGTCGCGCGGTATGTGAGCGAATTAGTTTTAAGTGAAAGTGATTTTGTTCTAAACAATGAAGAATCAAAAGCGTGGAACTTGAACAGTTGAGCCTAATTTTATGACATACAAAAGTAAGTTAATTTAGTTGAAAATATGTTTACATGATATGTATTAAATTTGCACAAATAGAATTTAAAAGAACGCAAAAGTAAGTAAATAAAATAGAAGGCACTCTCAGAAAGCAGCTCTTGATAGATCAGGCGATAGCAGAAGAAATCGTTTAGTTGAAGTTGCGCTGAGGTCTTGGATTGCATGTACAGAGTAGCGCAAAATTCATAATTTTTCTTGGAAGTAAAAAAATAACCTTTTAGCACGTGATTAAGAAAATGAATGAATCCTAAAGATATATTGTACTATATATAAAACATGTGAGACTACTTGATAGAAAACGTTGCTTTAAAATCATAAAAAAAATGTTTATGACGAACAAAAAATCAGTTTGATTCACCAAAAGCAGATTCTTGCAAAAAAAAAAAAGAAAATAAGAAGAGAAGAAGAAGAACAAAATCACATTGAGTGCTTAGTTCGCAAAAATTCTTTACAATGAGTGCGTTTGTTCATAATACACTTTCATAAGTTTTTTTATCAAGTGAAATGCCATAAATCATCGACAAGTAATCAATAGATATTAATATTTTGACATCTAGATACATATGTATGTACAAGCATGTACTACACATCTTTACACTTGCATACATATGTATGCACATATATACGTTAGGGTGGGGCGATTTGTATGGAGGGAAATTAATCGATACCGCGCCATCGAAATTCGGATTCCTCTCATCTTTCTGAGTAGAAAACTTCTCTACGACATTTTTCTAAAACTAATTTTGATTTTCCGGAATTTGGTTTTTATTAACCAAAACGAATTTTTGAAAATAAAAATTGGGCAAAAATCGACAAAAAAATATCCAGGCCAATATGCACATCGAATTGAAGCAGAATTTTATACTAAATCCAGATATGAGATCGAAACTAAAATGGGATGATCCGTTTTCGATATATAGCCTGATTTCCGGTTATGGAGGCTGAATGCCGAAAATCGCATATTTTCGCGATTATCTCTTGCTGTGTACAATATATCTTAAATTTTTTTGCAAATTTCTTAAAGATAGGTTAATGCAATATACGAGCAATATTTTAAACTATTAATTTATCTTCCTGTATAGGAAAACTAGAATGCACTCTTTTTTCTTTAACCCAAAATCGCGGTATGGGATCTCCATGTTATAGTCATCCGATACCGATGATTTTCGCCGACAGCGCTTTGTGTACAATAAATGCTCTAAATACAAATTTTCAGAATTTTAGCTGCAAAAATTGAGGAGTTATAATCCAAAACGTAGACGTATGCTGTTTGGGACTTGTTTTGGATTTTTGCCAAATTTTTATTTTCAAAAATTCGTCTTGGTTCATAAAAACCAAATTCCGGAATATCAAAATTAATTTTCGACAAATGTCGTGGAGGAGTTTTCTACTCAGAAAAATGAGAGGAATCCAAATTTCGATCGCGCGATATAGGTTAGTAAATCGCCCCACCCTAATATACGTACATGCGAGCATATATAATTACTTACCAACTCACACATAATAACTTGTGTATGAAATTACTTAAAGGAAATTGCTTTTCCTTACTCGGCATTAAACTAAGCATTCAAGGACAAATGAAGCAGCAAGTGTGATAGAAAATTTATAAACTTTTGCTTATGCAAAGCAAATACACATATGTACATACATACATATTTGCGCCCCAAAATATACATAAGTTCATCAAAAAGCAAAGAAAGCAAAAAGGAAATATGCAAGTCCGTATGCAAGAAATTGATCTGATTGAATTCGGCTTTGAAGACATTTTAGGAAATGAATTTGCTGGAAATTTACAGAAGTACAACTTTAGTTGTAAGCTAAAATAGTTGCTTTTTTCGTATGTACATAAATATACCTACATACAAACCTACATACATGATTATATGTATTCGTTTTTTCTGTAGAAAAATATGAAACGCCTTGCGATCTGTGACGGTCAAAGAGACGATGCCAAGCGTGACATTTTTCAAAAGAAAACGTCACTGGCTTACTGAGTGATACTGTGATGCAGGGCCCCGGAGCGGACCGGATAAAAGGAACAAAGCGCTAAGGCTTTTTCCCGAAGCGGAGCTGGAGCTCAAGTCATTGGCAGGAGCGTAGCTGGAGTTGGAGCTAAAAATCACTAGCTCATTATAATATATGTATGTACATATAAATACATTTATCCACTTTTTGCTAAGCTAGACTACTAGACTATAGAGAATAAAGGAAGGTTTAAACCGAAGATTTTTAAAGCGATACTGGATTATCCTGAAAACATTCGCCCTATATGCCAAGTAGTATCGAGTTTATCTATATCTCAAGTAAGCGTTGAGCGTTTCTTTTTATCATTAAAAATTATCGTATCTGATTTAAGACAGTCTTGTCCATTGTGCATATGTGCCAAGATTCTTCCGAAAAGGCAGAAAAGAGCAAAGGCACGACTCATTTTCCAACACTGGTACATAGTAGCTAACGTTTTTTGGTTATTTGGAGGTGGAGCTGAGCCAGAGCAAAAAAAAAAAAATGGGTGCGAGAGCGGAGTTCGGAGACAAAAAGAAGTGGGAGCGAAGTCAGAGCAAAAGAAAACAAAAAAATCTTTTGCTCCGAGGCCCTGCTGTTGTGTGAGTGAATACAGTCATGTGCAAGAAAAAAGCAGCGTTAAACTTTGACGATGTGAAGAACATTTGCTTTGTTTATATGCTAATGGAAATAAACTCTTATGGAAACGAAAAATGGTAAACAAAAATTATAATTTTTCTTAAAGTAATACTTCTTAAGTAGTACCTATACACAAATTTTACAAAAATACAAAAAGTCGTTGCTTTTGTTTTATACCACAAGTATTTATCATTGCATAATAGTTTAAAAGCCGTTAAGTTTTTTGTTGCCTATTTTTTGCACACCACTGTAAAAAGCCAAAGGGCGGAATTGAGATGACTACACTATATCTAAGAAATGTGTGTATAAGTATTTACCTGCAAGTGTGACATGTTTGAGTCATATACTACAAGTACATTCTTCATTTTCAGCATGGCAAACGTGCTGTCTTGCTGATATTGCAGTGTCAACTGGCAACAAGTCAGATAAACAACAAAAAACAAACAACAACAACTACAATGATGTAAAAAACGCATTAAAGCAAACCTTGCCTCATAAGGGAAAAAGCAAATTGTGCAAACTTAAATAGAGATGAATAAGCAGAAATGTGACAAAATGAAAAATATAAAACTTGCTTAAGAAACGCAAACGTTTGCTATAAAATTTTTTAACAAAGTCAAAGGAATTTGCACACTCATGACTATCTACATGTTGGCGAAACAAAATCCCAAAAGTTAGTGAAGAAGCACGTAATGCATTTTGTATTAATCTCAATCGATAATTACATAGAGTTTACATAATTTTTTTTGGCTGTCAGTGATAAATAAGTGTAAGGGGAAAGCGTGTGTTGGAATGAAAATACAATGCAGTGCAAAGCAGCTTTGATATATTTTGTACTTATTATGGATGATATTCGGTGCCATTTTGATTAAATCTAACTTATTGATGCTTATTTAACAAGTTTGCTTTAGTAAGAAGCTTAAAAAAACCAAAAGAAAGAGAAAGTAGAGCAGAAATCAGTTCTAAGCAATGTTGCAGGATTGTCAGCATATTTCTAACATTTCCAGTTTGCTAGTCACAACTATTAGTTTCGCTGTTTCAGCTGGGTATATTCCACGCAGTAAAACAGAAACTAATGGCGTTTTCTTTTCTCGAAATAATGTTGCCCTGTTTGATTTTCTTAGCTAGTTTGTATGTTTGTCTGGTCCTTTCACCAAATATTGACCTCTAACTAAGTAAGAGGGCACCCTTATCTACAAATTCAGCCGTTTTATAGAAAGTCAGGATACGTAATTCGATAATTGGGATATAGGAGGGCAACATTTTTTCGTAGAAAAGAAAACGCCATTAGTCAAAGTTCGGTAGTTATGGGCGAGTCCGAGATGTTTTATTCGATTCTCTCGATTGTTGAAACATCTCGAGTGCTCTCGATGGTTTTCATTCTTATTCGAGTCAAGTCGTAAATTGCCGTCAGTCGAAACAATCGCTAAAACATCTCGGACTCGCTGCAAAAAATACATAATATTTGTTGTTGCCGCTTGAATATTAAAATTGCTTTAAAAAACATACAGAGTGGTACAAATCTATTGCCGTTGTAGCTACTCGTAAAATTCATTTGTTTCATAAGCGTCTCACTTCAGAAAATTTATTAATGTTTAAATAATTAATTATTATTATTATGCACGACACTCTTTAGTTGTGATTGCAAAAATGCAGCGTCTATGTATAGCATATTTTTCAATTTGGTTAATTTATTTATGTATTTGCCTCACTTCCATTAAAAATCCTACTTTATTTATCAACAAACCTCATTCAGTTTATTTTATCAACTAAAACATATCATCAAAACAACAGCCGGCCCGCCGACTCGGAACAATCGCAAAAACATCTCGCATGTGTAGTCGAGATGTCATCGAAACAACCTCCGACTCGGCGACTCGGAACAATCGCAAAAACATCTCGATTGTGTAGTCGAGGAGCGAGTCAACTTTTGACTCGATTGTGATTTTGCAGCGATGGCGATTCTCTCGATTGTCTAAACATCTCGGACTCGCCCATCACTAAAGTTCGGGTTATTGAAATGAAAAACAATTTCCTAATCACTCGCTTATCTCCTACTCATAAATATTATTTCGATCAATCATTAAATATTAATTGAACAAACTTTGATATGCTTCATGCGTTGCGGAGTATTTAACGAATTTTTAATTTGATTTATTTTATTTAGAATTTCCAGAGGATTTAACAACACACTCAATTATTTGAAAATTGATCATAAAACAGAAAATGACGAATATGTTATACATATGTATGTATGTATAAACAAAAAAAGAGAATAAATCATATGTAACTTTTTCTCTTCTTTATGGTACGTTGTCTGTATGTACATATGTATGGATATTCATGATGCGTGATGGCTGCATCGTTTGACGTTTTTCTGATGAATGAAATCGACTCGCAGCTGACGCTGTTGAAATATTAATGTGCACTCAATTTGAATTAAAGTGAATACAAATTCATATTCAATAATATGCAATTTTGCTCGGTGGTCAGTAGCTGAGAAGAGAAGCGAATATTTGCTGGCGCGCTTGCCAAAAAAAGGAGCTAAAAAAGGAGCTAAAAAACTTCCGATTTGAAATTGACTCTTTCTGTTTCGTTCGCAAAAGTATTTGTATGTTATAATATCTGTGTTTGTGCACTTTGGTTTTTTTTCCTTATTTGCTGTTTAATTTGTGTTGAAAATTTGGTTTTTTTTGCTCAAGTTGATTTCGGTACTTTTGACATAAATTGGCGTTGACATTCGATTGACGACTTTTCGAATTGCTTGTCAAAAGTTACATATATTTGGATGTGTGTATGTATGTATGTATACACACACAAATCCACTTACACAATGTTGCTGCAAAGGCACTGTGTTGTGGCAGGATTTGTTGTGACATTTATGACATATGTGCGAGTTTCTAATTGCAAAAAGAAAGCAAAAACAAAAGCAAAGACGATGAAGTTCGAGAAATGCCAAACCACCAAAACACGATTGATTTATTGTTTCAGCAACGTCGAAGCATTTCTTGTTGCTTTGTTTGATGGGTATGTTGTTTTTGGAAGTTTACTTCATCGTCAGCTGCCGTGGCGAAATACATAGTTTAAGAAAGCTTTTTCTGCTATAGTTTGTGACATCAAATCGAACCCCAATTATTCTTATTTAATTAAAATCAATAAGAAAGAATGAGTGTAATATTCCAAATAAACTACTTGCTACAGGTCATTAGGGTTGGCTGAAGAGGGAGAAAGCTATAAGAATGTGATTGAAATCGTCCAAGGCAAAGAAGAGAGCACGAACTTTTATGTAAGGCCACTAACAAGAACAACAACAACAACAACAACAACAACAACAACAACAACAACAACAACAACAACAACAACAACAACAATCAACAACAACCAATAACGACAAAATTAATTATTACACGAGTAAAATATGGGATGTAATTAATAAGTCGATAAGTCGATAATGCGATTTGTGATTAGTAAGTTGAAAGAAAATAAAAATAAAATAAACAAAATCGTTAAAAATGGACAGGCATTGCGTAGAAAGCAATTAAAGCAAAACAAAGCAAAATTAAAAATAAATGAGCTCTTCTTATTACATAAGACCTTTGACTTTTAGGTGTAGCTTGTGGACGAATGCCAGTTGAAATGCAATATCCAATTAAAATTAAATGAAACTCAGTTTTATATATCCGTGGCTGTCAGTGATTAAGTTTATTTATTGTTATGTGGAGAGTGAGTATAAATTTCAAGGTGAATATTTAATTTGCGAAAAAGAGAGTGAGAGCAATCAAGGTATAAAATGCGATAGCTAAATAAAAGAGACTATGCATAACACATAATTGATGATGATTTCAAAAGTATTGTCGGTGAACTTCAATCCCCAGGTTTATGCCGAAATTGAATTTTTTAATATGCTAGCGATGACAGGCATATGCAGCGAGAAAATATTATGAATACTTGTGTCAAATTATGTGGAACTTTTTTGCTTTAATTACCTACTTGATTAAATTTATAATTGATTGCAGAGCGAAAAAAATTAAACGCTATATATGTTGTAGGGTTAGTCATTTACTATTTCCTCTTGAGAGATGCCACTTCTGTGCCGTCTTGACTATCTTTTCTTCAAGACTGCCCAGCATTAATTGCTTTTATCGAATTACGATATCAGCAACTTTTAACTTTAATTAACGTTCGTTTTCTCTCATTATCATTTCTCTTTACATTTCTAGAATTTCGTAATCCTTAATTATAATTAAATTCAAAATTATGTGATTGATAGAAACAATTTAAGCGAAAGTTTAGTTTTCAAATTCAGATACGATTAGATTAGATTCCATTATGTAGATACAAATATGTATGTGCTTCTAGTAATTTGCTTTGAATTAGACACAAACTCAGCAAACTCAGTGGAAATTGAAATAAATTTGCCAAATTAACTACATACATGTGTTGTTGTAAATATGTAAAACTTATGTATGAATTTATCTCGACTCTACGGTCCTTGTTTCTGCATGTTCAGCAAGTATTCCCCGTAAGAAAAGGGACAGTGTCTAGAGGCCCTTGAGCACCATGTGTGAGATTTCGTTAATTATTGTTTTTTTTTTATGGTGTGGAATAAATTATTTACAATGCTTTGTCTGTACGGAATTGCTTGTAGGAGTTGAATTCAAGATTTGAAAAGCTTTTGAAAAAATTCCCATAAAGGCGTATTTTTTCGGAAATTTGTAATTTGAACTCATTAGTTTTTAGTCAATTCGACAATTTTTAAATAAAAGAGCATGTTTTAAAAAAATTTCCCTTAGAGGAATTTTTGTTCAAAAGTAGTTATTTTATTTTAAATGTGTTGACTTTGTGGCGTTTTCTACTAATAAGAAGTGTTTTTGAAAAAAATTCCCATTGAGGAAAATTTTTTTTGGGAAATTTGTAATTTTAACTACATTTCGTTAGTTTTAAGTCAATCAGGAAATTTTTAAATAAAAGAGCATGTTTTACAAAAATTTCCCTTAGAGGAATTTTTGTTGAAAAGTAGTTATTTTTTTTTAAATTTGTTGACTTTGTGGCGTTTTCTGTTAAAAAGAAGTGTTTTTGAAAAAATTCCCATTGAGGGAAATTTTTGGGAAATTTTTAATTTCAGCTACATATTTTTCGGGGAATTTGCAATTTGAACTATGTGTCGTTAGTTTTTAGTCAATTGGGCAATTTTTAAATAAAAAATCATGTTTTACAAAAATCTCCCTTGGAGGAATTTTTGATAAAAATCAGCTAATTATTTCTTTAAATGTTTACTGTGTTGATTTTGTGGTGTTTTCTGCTACTACGAAGTGTTTTTGAAAAAATTCCCATTGAGGGATATTTTTGGGAAATTTTTAATTTAAGCTACATATTTTTCGGGAAATTTGCAATTTGAACTATGTATCGTTAGTTTTTAGTCAATCGGGCAATTTTTAAATAAAAAATAATGTTTTACAAAAATTTCCCTTGGAGGAATTTTTGATAAAAATTAGCTAATTTTTTCTTTAAATGTTTACTGTGCCTATTTTGTGGTGTTTTCTGCTACTACGAAGTGTTTTTGAAAAAATTCCCATTGAGGGCTATTTTTGGGAAATTTTTAATTTCAGCTATATTTCGTTAGTTTTTAGCCAACTGGACAATTTTTAATTAAAAAAAATTAAAAAAAAAATCCCTTAACGTTGCTTACAATTTCTCCTTCTAGAATCTTTACAGGTAATTTTCTCAATGTAATCCTCAAGTCTTTCTCAACATTGCTGTATCATTTGAGAATGTACACAGAACACCAAATTAAAAGTTGCTTCAACGTTTGAGACTTTCGTCTGGTATTTCTTGGGTTGTTAAGGCAACAGCTTAACAGCTTTACCACTGGGTTACTTTATGTGCGTGCGTCTGAATGTGTGAACGTATGTAAACACAAGTACGTACATGTTTGTATTCTCTTTTGTAAGTAATTCTCTGATGAATTGATTTGTTTTCGTCTTTAATGCAATCAAGTTTTGCTGCTTCTTGCTTGCTTGTCACAATTTCACTTATGCTCGTATCCGTGTGTGTGTGTGTGTGTGCATTGTTGGCTGATTCCAACTCAAATTGAGCAAGTGAGGCGTGTCCTACTTGACTTAGCTGTCAATCAATGCCAATTAAATTCGTATCAAGCAAATATCGAACTTGTTTAATGATAATTTATTACAATACGAGTATGTTTGTGACTATCTTTAGAATTTTAGGCTGTTATTCTTTAATTGGCATTCAATTTGATGCGCTGGGAGGAATTTGTGATTTTTTCTATATGATTTAAATTTTAAGATAAAAATTTTAAGATGTACACAAATTTCAAGCGCATAAAACTTAAAGCAAAACAAAAGTAATTTACCATTTACCATATTGCTGTAAAATCAGATGCTGGCGAGTGGAGTCATTCGCATTCAGCTTTTCGTTCAGCAAAATATTTGTTTCGCTTTCCAAAGGCAAACAGTTGCAGAAAAATTATATTTGCTACTCATTCCAATTGCATCTTTCATTTATTTGCTTCCGATTTTTTGTGTTTCTTTTGAAAAATTCATTCCCTCACTTCCCACACTTACATAAATATTTTGTTGTTGATATAAAATAATTGTTACGGCATCTGCGGCGCATTCGCTTGATCAAAGTTATTCATTCATGCATACATGGAAATTTTATTTATGCTTAATTAACAACATATTTGCACATGATTTCTGAGATTGCTTGTATTCCGTGATTTTTACAAGGCGAAAGCGTAATACCTGCTTATTATAAAAGGGGAGCGTAAACTTTAGGTTGGCTCTTAGCATCTATGCGCACATTTATCACGTTGTATAAAGTAAACAGATTGATCTACTTGCTTTAGTTTCTCCAATCGATGACTATATTTAGATCTTTGCAGGAGTGATGTAAACAAGATATCGATTGTATTTATTTAAGGTCAGCACCTACACACTTGGCGTTAGCGGCATGTACTTTAAGCGCTTCTACAAACACAAAAGTTGTAGGACCAACCTAATGCGCCTTGGCAATTTTTGTATGAATTTTAATACACTGTTAATAAACACTTTAACGCCAACCATTCCATATTTTTCCCACAATTGTTCTTACAGCTCACAATATTTCTCGATTCTCAGTGCTCGTGTTGTCATAATAAGAACTTCATTTGGTATAATTTTCTCCTTATAACGTTTATTGTTGTCCGTTGTCATTTGTTCTGCAGCAAGAACGAAAAATGGAAACACAAAAACAACAACAACAACAACAACGAAAATTAATGATGTCCCACAGTCATCCGTTTGTCCGTCCATCTATCCGTCCATCTATCCGTCCATCTATCCGTCCGTCTGTTATATCGTTGCGTTGCCGCACAATTTCATCCCGCACAAATGCTGTTATGAGCTCTGTCATGTGTGCGTTTGGCGCCCCGTTGGCCGGACTGTCTCACATTGAAGCCATATTTTATGCTCTCCATTATTACATATGCATGTGTGTGTGTTTGGCTGCTGTACAGATACCGTAATAAAATGCAATTGTCCCCTTGTCGCTTCTGTACTGCGTTCAGTGCTGCAGTGAATCCTTTTTCTTTTTTGAGATCGTAGCTTGGCTGGCATACAACAGGTATTTATGCTTGTGCTGGCCGCTGTGGTGCAGTGGGTAGAGTGCTCGCCAAGAGGTCTCGGGTTCAAACCACGGTCCGAGCAAAACACCAAAACAATTTTTCTAATTAGTAAAAATCCAATTATTGGGTTTTTTAAGAGCAGCGGTCACCTCTCGGCAGTGGGCGGCATACCCTCCGAGAGTATTTCTGCCATGAAAAAGCTTCTCACAAAAAATGCATTCGCCGTTCGGAGCCGGCATAAAACTGTAGGTCCACCCAATTAGTAGGAAAAACAAAAAAAAAAAAAGGAGCACACCTCGAATTGGGAGAGAAGCTCGGCCATAAAAACTCGTCAGAGTTATAATAGCGCCATTGTATTATATTATTATATTAGTATGTATGTATGTATCAGTGGCGATCTTAGCATAAATTGGCTGGAGAAGCCTATGTACCTATGAAGCTGTATTATCTGAAAGTCTGACTGCGGTTCTGTCATTGACTTCGATTAAATTCTTTTTTTTTCATATTTGCTTTGTTGTTTATATTCATACCGTATAAAACTGAATATATTGGCATAAATCGAGAAAATGAAGATGATGAAGAATAATAGTTTTTTGTTACATGACGGTTTATTTCTAATAATTAGTTTTATGTGAATTTTGTATGAGCAAACCCACGTCGTTCGATTGGTGAAATGTCTCTAAAATGTAAAATGAAATGAACGAAAATTGTTGGGCAAGTCGGGCTTTTCGGCTGGTATGAAGCGTCCGCCACTGGTATGTACGAATGTATGACAGAGACAGTTATTTGATTGCTTGTGTTAATGAGATGCTATAAGTTTTGTAGTTCATACATACATACGAGTATGTATGGATACATGTAGGTACATACATATGTGCTAATGGAGCTGCAAAGTTCTGTTGCTTGTTGCTTCAAATCGCATTGATTGCTTCACTAAGAACATAATTTTCATAGAAAGAAGCAGAGGAGTTAATGAAAACCATTTTAAAAGATAAATGAAACTTTAGGAAAAACAAAATAATAGTAGAAAGATATCCACGTAAGATTTGTAGAATTAAATATGTACGAAAAAAGCATCCATTCAAAATAAAAAGAAAGATTTCCACGCCAGATTTTTAGAACTAAATACGAAAAAAGTATATTCAAGAACGCTTTTTTCCTCAGAAGCCTTACGTTGGGTTTCCTCATACAAAATCAGTAAGTTAAACGAAACATTTTTAATTTTTGACTTGTGCCACTTTTGCTTTCAACTCAACCACAGAGATGCGCTGCATAAATAAAGATTTTCTATTTAAAAGTCGTTAACTAAGGTAAATATGCCGCAAATAAAGCAAATTATGCACACAGACACACACAGAGAGAAATATACATACATTTGTATGCACGTGTGTGTGATTGCATAGGAGCGACATGTCGTATGAGTAACTAAACGAAATCAAAATTCCCACTCAAATAAACTTTTATGGCAGGCAACAAAAGCAAAAACAAACTTGCCGCAAGTTAACAACACGCTGCTGCATTTACAAAGCAATTTAAGGAAATTATGGGTTGTAATAGAGTTTCCTTATTGCCGTGGCTGGCTGTTGGCAGCAAGAAAACTATGCAAAAGGAAAAAGTAAAAAGGAAAAAAGAAAAGGGAAAGGAAAAAGATAAAGAAAAGCAAAAAAGAAAAGGTAAAGAAGCGAAAAATTCAGTGAAATTCAAAAATAAAATAAGTAAAGGCAAGGGAAAACTTTTGCTTGAGCAAAGCAAAGCGAGTGCTTTTCCACTTTCGCCTCTTGCCTCGTTACAACTGCAGTGGCAGCAAGCAGTTGAAGTGAAATAAATACAAAATTAATATAAAATATAAAATGAACGTGTGTGCATGTTTATGCATGTGCATTCAGGTGCATAAACAAGCCGGTAAATACATTTTACATCTTTCGCAAATGAGCCTGACTGACTAAATAACTTTATTAACTAGGCCACCACATCAAAGCGAAAGCGACGCGTTCGTTCGTTCGTTCGTTCGTTCGTTCAACTGGGCCAACAACAACAACACACATTTTCAGTTGTGAACTTTAGTTCGAACACAATTTCTTGCTTTGCTGCTTTTCTTTTCTCTTCTTTTATTCTATTGAGCACCGGGAATTTGTGTAACGAACTTGTGTACTTTTTTTGCGGCTACTGTCACAACCAGCTGTGGCTTACAAAGTCTCGCTGTTGCTGCTTTGACATTCTTAAAGCATCCTCAATGGCGTACTTACATATTTAAGGCAACGGATTAGGACGAGCGGCGACAAAGTGCTTGGCGAATGACATGAATAACAAAGCAAGCCAGCACGGGTTGAAGTGCTCCGTGGGAGTAAGCAACCAGCTCGCCCACCTCGGCGTGGCAGTCCCTTCGCATGACACTTAACCATGGAAAAAACCAGAAAACTAAGCGCATTCGGTCCTTCGTTCTAATCTGCGACTATGTCAAAGTTGCTTGTTGTCTTCTTCTTGTCGCAAAATTTTTTTTTTGCTTTTGTCTTGTTTTGTTCTGTTTTGCTTTTGTTTAGTTTTTTACCTTTGTCTTAGTTTGTTTTTGCTTTTGTTTTTTTTTTTGCTTTTGTCTTGTTTTGTTCTGTTTTGCTTTTGTTTAGTTTTTTTTACCTTTGTCTTAGTTTGTTTTTGCTTTTGTTTCAATTTGTGCCCCCTCGTCAATTCAGCATTTGTTTTCACCCATGTCGTATGCTTGATTAGTCGCCTTCGGCTGGACGGAGTGACAAGCAGCGGTTGCAAGCTAATTAGTGGACATTCTAAGCGAAAGTATGTCGGGCTGAAATGTCCGTTGTTATGTTGTTGCACTGAGGAAAAGTGTACAGAAAACATTAATTTTTTTTTTGTGTTTTTTTTTTGTACACTGAGAGTGATTTCCGTTAGCTAATGGCTTTGAGGTAAGTGGTTGGGCAGTGAGGCGGTTGTAGGAAGGAGAATAATGGTATAATGACATTAAATTGGATCGGGGTTCGCCTGCCTTGGGGGGAGGATGCATGCGCAAAATTCATGTTTTACCAAAGCTAATTTTGAAATTTGTTACGTTATAATCTCCGCACTTTGTGAATTGAGCAATAAACTGCGACAGTAAACTAAAAACTAGCTAAAACTAACGCATTTTGTTTTTAGACCAAAAAGGAAAAGTATGAAAGTAGAATGGCGCAGGTGACTTTGACTCTGTTTTGGTTGTGTTTTGGCATGTAAACATTTTGCTAAAATAATATTTTGTGGTTAGTTGTAGTAAAAAAGTGAGTTGGCTGAAAGGGTGGCGATCTTTGCAATTAGCAACTAAACTCGTTCATTTTTTACTTTTGGAGAAGTGACTGCATGGCTAATTTTTTGTAGGGTTAGATGAAGTCCCAAAGATGGAGAGTATAAAAAATTTGTTAAGGAAAACGCTGAAGGTGAAGGGAAGAGATGAGATGAGATGAGATGAGAAGAGATGAGAAGAGAAGAAACGAAAAGAAAAGAAAAGAAAAGAAAAGAAAAGGAAAGAAAAGAAAAGAAAAGAAAAGAAAAGGAAAGAAAAGAAAATAAAAGGAAAGAAAAGCAAAGAAAGGAAAAGAAAAAAAAAAGAAAAGAAAAAAAAGAGAAGAGAGGAGAAGAGGTTAGGAGTAAAGAGTAAGCCTTATTTCCAATTGCTTATAAGCCTTAGCAATAAGGGTGCTAGGTTGGAGACATGCACTGAAATTTTATGGTCAATAAATTTCTAGAACATGTTTAGCCTCTTGCGACCTTAAAAATACTATTTTTTCTGATTATCTAAAGAAGGGGTCAAAATAATCCTTTCGTAGGGGCGCTAGATGGTTAAAATGTTCTAGAAAATCATTCGGCATAAAATTTCAGTAGGAGTCTCCTCAGAAAATATCTCTGTAAAATTAACCTTAAAGACCACACGGAGCGACAAACTTAAATTCCTCGGAATATTAAATGTGTTTTATTTGCGGTTCTGCTGAAGCGATCGAAATACTTCTTTTGCAAAAGATTAATAGTTTTTGACGACGTTTAACATGCAGATAAAAAAATGTTACATTAAGGTGGTATAAACTAAGTGCTGCGTGGAAGTAAGCTAAATGGCGCACATAGGGTTAATGTGATTATAAAGTAGGAATCCTCTTCTTCAAGCCAGAGACATTGGCGTATTAAACTTAGAGAACGGGCTATAAATGCCGAGTATAAAAAAATGAATTTTAGCGACATCCAGCAGCGTCAAAAAAAAAAATTAAAAAAATTTTCTAGAAACACATCATATGGGAGGCGTACTGTCGGTCCATACAAGGCGAAACGGCTAATATGCAGTCGCATAAATACAAATTGATATTGAAGATAAAAAAGTGTTACTTTGTAAAATCAAGCCCAATATTTTTTCTTATAAAAACAAACTATGCCACAATATTTCTACGAACTATAAAAAATTATATCTTTTTTTTACAGAACTTCTCTTTCTGCGATATTTTATTGTCACGTTGCCTTCTTCTTCGTTTACTCTCTGTGTCTTTCTGCTTGCGTTTTTGTTTTGTTATTATTGTTGCCGCTTTTGTCCTTGGGCTCATCAACTGCACTGATTGCCTTGTATGTATGGAAGCCTGGCGCAGACTGACTGCTCTGGCTGCAGCAGGTGGCGTATGTACGTGCGCGTGTCCTTTACTGTATTTCTGGTTGACTGGCTCGGTTATCTGCCTCGCCACCCGCCACTTTGCTGATTGATACGTACTTGTTATTGAGTTGGCTTACGGGCATGTTTTACTTACTACGCCTTGGCATGTCGCAGCTGCGACTTAACAAAAAAGAAAGTCTCATAATGCGTATTCCACACGCCCCTCAGCATGATCAACTCCACTCAGCGTCATTTGCGTTGGCTTACTTTCATCTTTTATGCGGATTATCAATATTTTTTTATTAGTTTTTTTATTCGCTTTTTTTGTTAAGATGAGCTGGGGAATTCGGTATTCAGAATTCGCTTGGCAAACGAAGCAATTCCAATCAAGCCAATTCAAAATTCGTACTGCGTTGCTTTACGTGGCCTTCCCTTTTGTAGTTGGAAGGAAGGCAAGGGCGAAAGCATGAAAAATCTCAGTTAACTTGCGCCGTGCGGTTGTTATATTGTGTGGCATGCAACAACAGCAGCGCGGCATATTCGCATAATAATAATAATAGTACATATGTACAAATGTAAGTATGTATACTCGTATGTATATCACTATAAAAGAAGGGTAAATTGTTTGCATTTGTTTTTTTTTATTTAGTTTTTTCTTATTAAAAACTTTATGCGCATGCAATTCATAATCGTTATGAATACCGTTTTATGTAAATATGTAAGTATGCGCGAATCCAGTGGCATGAAAAAAGTAATAAAGAAAAGAGAGTGAAAAATTATAATAATAATAAAAATGTATAGTGTAAGGCAGCCAACTGTGTCATGTGCAACAAATAGATACATTACTACATCATTTACTTACATATGTATCTACATGCAAACGCACACATATACACAAAATGCTACGCTCGTTTTGAGCCAATTTTGCCATTGGGCGTTAGCGCGTGAACTCCCGCTGGTAACTCATAGAAATAACTTTACAACAAATATCTATACAAAGCTCTTGTTGGCAGTCGACAATGAATATGGCGGTGGATGCTCAATACCCAGGCTTTCTCTTATTTTCTATATATATTTCTCTATATACCCAGTAGTTCTAAATAATAAAAGCAAAAAATGGCTTATGAAAATGTGGCATAAATCGCTAGTTAGAGTTATGGTGTTCCAGATTGCAAAAAAAAAAAAGTTTTCATAACTGAAACTGAACCTCAAAAAACATTGAAAACCACGCATTTTTCCAAGCAAAAACTCTCTTCAGCTTGTTCAGCACAACTCATTCTGTTTTTGGGACCAAAATGGCTTCATATGCTTTATAAAAAGCATTTGCTGTTTGCTGTTCTTTAGTTCGTTCGGATATTAACCCTAGAACCATAACGATATTTCATACTACGTTATTACTAATGTACGTAAATTTTACGTAGTGGTTACAATCCGCCTAATACAACTCTCATTGTTCTCCATTTTGCAGCCAAAGTTTATTACACTACTTTATAAATGGTTAGTTTGAATAAAATACCAAGAAATACCTGATCTCAAAACTTTTTTTTTAATTTTTTTATGGTTATACATATGATGATGCGTAATTTTGTGTTTTTCTGGGTATCACTTCATTCAAAAGTATTTTTCGCTAATGTTACAAGTGCAATAACCACAAGCAGTACCTCATTCGAAAGGAAATTAAAATACGCTTCCACTGACATACAACTTGTAGCGGTTGAACAAAACCTCGCTGAGCGATAGCTGGTCAAAAATTTCTTAATTTCTTGCGATTTTTTTTTAATTGTTTTACTAATTTTTGTTCCAGGTCCAGAGATATAGGTCAAAACGTGGACCCGGATGACCCCGGAATTTTTTTGAGCAATATTGATATAAAAAGAAAGGCTTTGAGCAGGGCTTTTACATGGAGCTGTACTCATTATGATTCCTAAGTCGGGTCCCCAGATATGGGTCAAATTGTGGACCCGGATGACCCCGGAACGTTTCTGAGCAATAATAATATAATATACTGTCGCGTTATACAAAAATTACATGAGAATATTACACTTTCATATTAAATACCATATCCTATTTTTCGCTTATTACTAACTATACGTAAATTTTACGTATAGGGATTTGCGCCAATCGCTCTCACACCTTCAAATGACAACATTTGTTGTACTTTTATATTCGTGTATACGTAAAAATACATGCTGCAAGCACTGCCGGAGTTAGGTAACGTTACTGTATGTTATACTTGTGCAATCACAATTTGAAAATTCTATATAGTACGTAAAATTTACGTACATTATGGTTCTAAGGTTAAAGAAAAGGTTCTGCTTTTTTGTTGTGCCACTTTTCAGTTGGTTGCTGGTGCTATCGCTGCACGGTGGGCGATTTGACTAAATTTGAATAAAACGAAATTTTTAGTGTGCTCTTTCATGTGTCCAAAATCACAAATTTCAGCCGCTACTACCCGCTATCCTAGATTTCATTACACTTTTTAAGCATCATGTCAGCAGTAAGAACCGAAATTTATTTAGTATGACACGACGAAGAAATACCCGTAAAGAAGTATCTCGCTATGGGAAATTTTGTATGTATTTGGCATAGTTACAAAAATAGTAGATACTTAAAGTAGGCACGAGCATGACGAAGTTGGCAGGAAAAAAACGAAACGCTTGTTGAATGATGAAATAGTTCCGAATAATTCTCTCATCCAAATAATTCCGATAAATTTTTAAATTATTAGATTTTCTCAAAATAATTTTATTTTCTCATCTAAATATCATCTTTTTTAAATATTTTTATAATGAAATTGTATAAATGGAACAAAAAAATGTATAAAAGAATGTAATAAAAAAAAAATTAATTAAAAAAAAAAAAATTATTTAAACATTTTTTAATTACTTGATGTTTTTCAAAATTAATAATTGCAATTTTTGCTACAATTATCATTTTTTTAGAAATATTTTTATAATGAAATTGGATTAATGGAACAAAACAAAAAAATTTATACAAAATTTAATAAAAAAAAAAACTATTTTTATTTAAAAAAACATTTTTTTTTATTTTTTAATTCCTCGATGGTTCTCTTAATTAATAATTGTATTTTATCAACCAAATATAATTTGTTTAGAAATATTTTAATAATGAAATTGGATTAATTGAACAAAAAAGTGTATAAAAAAATTATGTAATATGAAAAAATTTTTTTTACTTAAAAAAAAATTGTTTAAAATACTAAAACAATTGTTTAAATCCTTGATGTTTTTCTTAATTAATAAAAGAAACCGCTTGAAGATATATTTTCTATTTTGAATGTAATTAGTTTTCCGCCGCTAGTGAAGGTGAATCGCCCACTGTGCGCTGCCGTGAATTGAATGAGAGTATGCGTCTATGTGTATGTATTTATGAGTGTGTGGCTATGTGTGTGAGCTTCAATTTCGCTACAAAAATGGTAAATGTTGCATTTCTTACTATTTTACGTGATCACCTCCCCCGGGACTGGTTAGGCAACCAGAGCTTTAGCTTGTTGTTGTTGCTATTGTTGCTTATTGCTGCTTTCGCTGTTGCTGCTGGTTTCGCGCTGTCAAAGTCATTTGTACTTACAAATATTTTAGCCGCATTAGTACACATGAAAGATTTGCATTTTTACTACAATTCCGTTTTGTTTCATTTTGTTTTGCGTTGCTCTTCTATTTTTGCCATTTCTCTTTTTGTTATGAATTGTGTGTGTGTGTTTGTTGTTGTTTCAGTTGCACAGTCAACTTTTTGTTTTAGCTTTTACTGGCGTAGAAAAAAGTGTTTTGCTTGTACGAGCTTCGCACTCTGGGCTATGAATATTTATTTTAGTTTTCGCATTTGTTGTCTTAATGTATTGACACACTGTTGGTATTAGTTAGTTATTTATTTTAGCTATTTATTAGGAAAGCGCATAGTATTTACTAACGTAGCAAAATAAAATCCTTTTCAACAAAACGAACATTATTCAGAGAAAAAATTCACAAAAAAATTAGTTTTTTAATTACTTTAAAAAGATAAAATAAAAGCGTATTAAAATATCGCTTCAGATAATTTTAATTGCATTTTTATTTTATTGCAAAAGCTCAGCGTGATAATAATGGCAATTTAAGCAAATAGCTAACAAGTAAAGTGAAATTAAATATTAATGTTTCTTCTTCCCCCTGCACTCAAATTGCTTTAGTGCTATTTAAAATGCGATAAAATCACACAAATTGCTCTGGCTGACGATTTACTAAAGAGAAGTGGTTGCTGTACGGGGGGGAAGCGCTGATTTATGATGCACTTTTCGCTACTCACTTATTTTTTGTTGTTGTTGTTTTTATTGTGTGTGTAAATATACTAATAAAATCGACATTAAATCTGTGTGCAGGAAATCTATGTAAGCTATTTCATTTTCATTTTTATTGCTGTTGTTGCCGGTGCTTTTATTGCTACCTTAAGTTTCGGTGAGATGATGTGGAGATTTATTTAGCAGATAAGACGATGAAGATATTTATACACATGCACATACAAACAAACATTAAATTTACAAGCAGTTGAGAATAAGAACGCACATGCATTTTGCTTACTCAATTTGTAGTGCAGTGCTGCCCCTGCCTCTGCTGCTGCTGGCTGCTTCTTCTTCTTTGCTGGCCTTTGGCTTGTATGTTGACGCTCTTTGACTCTTCAAGCACCGACACACACCTACTTAAAAGTTATTTATTTGGCTTCTCAGTCTTGCTACGTGACGCGCTCGCTCTCAGCTAGTAAACAAGGCATCCCCTTATGTGGGCTCGCCATGGCGTATGAGCAACATTTCAGGTGAACATGTGTCAAACATTTAACAACAAGTATCCAGCTAACCATGCATAGACATGCATTTGGTAAACAGTGCTCGAGTGTTTGCTTGTTTGAAAAGTTCGCTGCTTGTTCGTTTCTTTGTTTGTTTCTTTGTTTGTTTGTTTGTTTTATGAGTTTTGAGATTTTTAATCAAAATCGTAAATGTGGAAATCTGCGGCAAATGACAGCACATTTTATTTCAAAATTGTCCGACCGACGAACAGAAAAAAGAAACTGCAAGCGCGTGTATGGGATTTTTGCGGAGAGTAATGTATGTAATTGCGGTTGTGTGTGCACTTGTGTGTGTGTGTGAGAGTGCGAAATTTACTGTAGAAAATTGCTGTTTATGTTTGTTTATTTGGCGCTTTATTTGTTTAGTATTTTGCTGCTCGAGATTGCAATTCCCGAAGAAAAAAAGAGGGGGGAAAAGAAAATTACGATAACTACCAACGTACAAGATCGATTTGTTGATTTATTTGCTTGCGTGTTTGCTTACTTTCTTCTTTGCCTTTGTTCCCATTTGGTGAATTGCTATTTCGCATTTACCAATTTTAGAATTTGATTGCATTTCGCATATTGTATATTTTAAAAATGCCCAATGTTACATCAACACTAAAATTTGGTTGAATTTACCAAAATGTCAAATGACGTTTCATGTTTCAAAAATCCTGTAATTTGAAAAGAATTGTTGCTGTTCTATGTATAAATATCGATCGTGTTAATTTTACATGAATTAAAATTTGCATATACGCGAACGAAGTAGTAAAGGCATTGGTATCCAGAGTTGTAAAAAGCTACAATCAATCGTCCCAGCAATCATTAATTGTTCTACCTGTTTTATTGCAATGAAAATTTATTGCAGTTTTTTGATTGTAAAAATTGCAATTTGAAATAATTTGTGTTCCATAGATTGCAATAAACATTTGTAAACAATTTTTGATTTTAAAATAACTACAATCAGCAATAATTTACCTTCCATTTATTGCAATAAACGTTTATTGAAATCTTAGGGGATCAAGTTCATTGCAATAAAATTTATTGAAATTTTTTGATTGTACAAATTTTCAATACAATAATTTACAAAAATTTCATTGCAATAAACACTTCTCATAAATCATTTTCATTGTAAAAATTACAATAGCAATAATTGTATTGTAATAAATTTTCATCGTAAATCATATTGATTGAAAAATGTTTGATTGCAAGGCTTGCAATAGCAATCATTTTCCTCATAACTTTATACGAATGTATTGGGACTGAGGAAAGGCAAGCGCCTGGGTAATTCGAGTAATACCCGGCATTCATATGACACGGTTTGCCCCGTAATAACCCATTTCCCGGGTACATATGTATGTACGTTAGGGTGTCCTTAAAATTAGATTAGCGATTTTCTTCGATCTCACCCCCTACATCGTTAACAGCATGATCAAAGATACCATAAGAAAATGTTGGTCCCGATCGGAGACGGTTAAGGGGTGTCGCAAACATGTCAAAGTTTAGATAACCATATGGGACCACGGGCGACACCCTTTAACCGTCTCCGATCAGGACCAAAATTTATATTTGGTATCCTTGAGTACAAGACTATCGACTTTGGCCATTAGATAAAAAAAATTAATTAAATTCTTTGGTCTTTATGTATATGGTAGTCTGAACTTTGACCCATCTGCGACAACTCTTAACCACCTCTAATCGAGACCAAAATTTGCATTTAGTATTTTTGAGTACAGGACAATCGATTTGTGCATTAGATATGCAAAAAATTAAACTTAAATTTTTGAGCCTCCATAGAGTTTTCTGGACTTTGGCATCTGTGCGACACCCCTTAACGGTTTTCGATCGGGACAAAAATTTATATGTGGTATCTTGGACTATATTAGCATTGACCTAGGGGGTGAGGTTCAGAAAATATTCTATGTAACCTAATGTACATATTGGCACACGGTACTGGTAATATTCGCAGTCGTCCATTTGTATAAAGTCTGGATGATAAGATGATGAGAAAGAGGATGAGGGTGCGGATGGGGATAAGTATATATATATTTATGTTAAACAACCATATATACATACTAAACCCCTGCAACGACTCACTCATTTGACGATGTAAGCCACTCGCATAAAACGGCGTGAGCCGATCTGCATAACATTGGCTCAACATGTGAGCGAAAGAGCTTGTAAATAGAGCGTAAGTGTTTCTGCACTGCACGTCAACAAAAAGAGATATGCCCTCATTCACTCATAACTTTGAAAGCAATTGAGTTGAATGACAAATGATTCGTAAGGCAATAGATTCGAAAGGCAATAGATTCGGAAGGCTTGAAACATGCAACTGAGCTATGTATGTATGTATGTACATACGTAACGAATGCGAGTAAAAGAGGAATTATAATAGTATACATACATATGTACATACATATGTACATACATAAAGCGCTTTACTAAAAAAATGCGAAATAAGAAATACATAGTAAAATTGTAGCATTGGATACTAGCTCATACCTAAATTCATATATAATTAGTATATCAGCCAAATACTATTACTACAACTATAATAGTAAATATTTATTTTATTAAAATATATACATACACACATATACATATATACATATATTTCATTTAGTTTAACTAATCAATATTAAATTACAATAAAACAAATGTATGTATGTACATATATATGTTCATATGTACATATATACATAAGTACAAGCTATCAAATTAATGTACATATATGTATGTATACACAAATAAGTAGAAACTTACTTCTTCCATTGCTGCGTCGTTTTACTTCACTGCATTCACTCAAACAAACTAGAATGATTCGGTTGATTCGTTTATTTTTCTAGTGCTTTTACTGTCCTCTCGCACACTACTCGCAAGGCACAGAAAATATACTCAAGCCTGTGTGTTCATGGCTAAATGGAAATGAGCAAACTGCATTGTCACTCAACTCATGCTAGCATATACTGTCGTGCGAGTGCTGATCGTATGTTAAACCGAATCAAGCATAACATTGGCAATGACACCGAATCACACAGTGTTCAAAGAAAAGCGAGTGAGCTTGCGCAGGTCTTTAATACATACATATGTATGACAGTAATGAGATTTCCGGTAGTAAATGAAAAAGCAAATGGTACAAAAATAAATATATATTAGATAGGGTCGAAAAAAAAAGTTGTGAAAGTCCGCCCCTAAATTTGAAGCTTATGTTGAGAGGGTTAAGGGACTAATGTCCTTTTGAGCTCTGAAGTCGTTTTCACATAGTTGGGTTAGCTAACTTATTTGAATGTCCATGATAAGTTTTGCCATATGAAAGTGCTTCAAAATTCATGACAATGTTACCTTGAAACGGTTTTACTAAATTAATAAACAAAGAAGTTACGTCACGACGAATATTTAACGTAGCTATTATTTAACTAATTTTTTTAAGCAATTCAGTATATGTAAGCTGTAAAAGTCCGACCCTAAATTTGAAGCTTATATTGAGAAGATTAAAGGCAAAATTTGTATTTTTTTTGTGATCCAGCGAAATACCGCCGAAATAGTTTTTTTATTGTAACTTTGTTATTTGAAAAGGACATTAGAAGAAAATATAGAGCTTCGAAATACGAAAATAATGACGTATCAATTTTTAAAATCGGATGATAAATAACAAAGTTACAAGAAAAAAATAATTTCGGCGGTATTTCTCGGGATAAAAAAAAAAATTTTGTTTTTGTCCCTTAACCCTCTCAACATAAGCTTCAAATTTAGGGGCGGACTTTTACAACTTTTTTATTTCGTATGGGGACCAACCCAGCCTAATATATATCCTTATCATCCAGACTTTATACAAATTGAAGACTGCAAATATTACCAGTACCGTGTGCCCGACACCATCCAATATGTACATAACTACATACATTTGTATGTACCCGGGACATGGGTTATTACGCGGCTAAGCGTGTGATATAAATGCCCGGTATTACTCGAATTACCCAGGCGCTTGCCTTTCATCAGACCCAATGCATACGTATAAAGTTATGAGGAAAATGATTGCTATTGCAAGCCTTGCAATCAAACATTTTTCAATCAAATTTGATTTACGATGAAAATTTATTACAATACAATTATTGCTATTGTAATTTTTACAATGAAAATGATTTACGTTTGAACTTTATTGCAATGAAAAATTTTGTAAATTATTGTAATGAAATGATTTACGAGAAAAGTGTATTGCAATGAAATTTTCTTAAATTATTGTAATTGTAATTTTTACAATTAAAATGATTTACGGTGAAAGCTGATTGCAATGAAACTTTTGTAAATTATTGCAATTCTAATTTCTGAAATCAAAATGATTCATGGTGAAGGTCGATTGCAATAACATACTTCTAAATTTTTGAAATTTTTATTTTTGCAATCAAAAAATTTGCTAGCAATATGATTTACAATCAATGTTGCTTGCAATAATATACACTTTTTATGATTGCAATACAATCTGATTGCAGCTTTTTACAGCTCTGTTGGTATCCGTATATTTCCTTTTCTATATTTCTAGGATAAATGTAGTAATAGAGCAGTACGAGAAAGTGCAACCCTGCTTATACGAAAATGTTGAAAAGGAAAGAAAAAAATTTGAATTCAAACGGCCATTTTGCATGGCGAAACCCAACAAACATTTAGGTTAGATATAGGTTTAAGAATGACTCAAGAACTAGCCCTTTTCTCAAATCTCTAACGTTAGAGGACGACTCGAGAAGCAGTCGAGAATCATAGCGATTTCAAACAAAATGGGACATAATTTTAAAATTTAGAAAATTATTATTTCCGAATTGAAATCCATTGTAGTTTTCTAATGAGAATTCGCAAATACTTCTTTTTCTAATCAGTCTCCAATTTATTTCTAGTGTAGTTTTCTACCTTCGCTTTGGATTAGAGATAAGTTTGAGAATTACACTCTCTACCGTTAGAGATTGTGTTTGCTGATAAAACGCTGTGGCAATTCATACTTTTTGATTAATGCCTGGATGTCTTTGAACGCTTTAGTTGCTTTGGAAACTCTACATTCTCCTACATTTGGATATTTCCCAATTAGCACGAATCCAATATTGGAGAAAAGTCTCAATTCTCAAATTTATATCCAACATGTTTTTACACTTGAGGTACAACACTTTTCCAAACTGAACTGAGAGTATAATTAGTATGAATTAAATTCAATCATATTAGAAATAAGTAAACTAAAAATGAGTGAAGAATAAAATTTAAAAAGGAATGTATAATTCAACTAATTTTTGTGCATAAAATGTTGTTACTATTTTTAAATGCATAACAAAAAAATGAGCAAATAAGTTAAACAGACAATGATAATTGTTACATTTTTGTTCCTTTATTTCCATCGGATGAGCGTTCGTTGCTCAAAAGCTTTATTCTGACGTTTGATTTTGGTTGGAGAATATCGATAGAATTCAAGTCGAATTCCAATATTTTTTTCAAGTGGAGAAACAGAAACATTTTCATATCAAAAAAGCACCCTTTTGCCGGAGAATGGGTTGTTTCTGCAATTGATTTCAAGTTAAAAATTATTGTTGGAAATTGGAAAATGGATTTGATCTCAAATGAAATTCAAATGCATTTCCCACAAAAATGTTTATTGGGTAGCAACGATTAGCATCATGGATATTTCATTTTTGTTTTGAATAAATAAATGTGTATCTATATTTTTGACACATACAGTGAGTCGCAGTGAAAATGAGCCACGTTATGTTGTCCGAAGGTTTATGAAAATAAAAAATTATACACAAACCTATTGAAAAACAAAATTATGTACTTAGGTATATTTTAGAATAAACCACAATTTAGTATTTGAAAAAATATTTGATGAAAATTATTTTTTAGTTATAAAAATAATAGTTAAAACCGGAAAAGTTCATGAAACGGTCTCACAGTGAAAGTTAGCCACTAAGAGGAATGTGCCCTAAAACGGTTTTAATACTTTGTTGCCTCGTTTCAATAGTTCAATTATCCTATCCCTAATGAATTAAATATAATACAAATTTTACGCGATTTTTACGCGCTCTAGCGTATGTTGTCTGACAAGTACACCTTTTAAAATCGGAAAATAATTGCCTGAATCCCCTTTTATATAGATTTTGTATATAATTAACACATAATGTAAAATGTGAACTGTAAAAATATATAAGAGAAAAATAATAATTCTTGAGAGAAACTGTAAGTATTTAAATTAGAGTTGCTAGAAAAATTACTTTGATTGTGTGGCGTATGTATATATGTGTATGTTTTTGTTTTTCATAATTTCTGGCATGTTGTTGAAAGTTTTCCGTTGCAAAGAAATTAGGAAAGTCAAGTAATTGTTAACAAAGATATTTAATATAAAAATTTCTGAATAAATGATGGCTCACTTTCACTGTGACTCACTGTATTCCCATCAAAACAAACTTCAACCATGGGAATTGTTGTTGCTAAAAGTGACAGGCACATTATGTGTCAATGGGAGAATGGGAAACTAAATAAACCAAATGTGAAGAAGAATCGACCACAGTGTTGTATTCAAACGTAGCAAAATCTTCACAAGAAAATAGCCAAAATTCCTAATAAAATCAATTAAAACTCAAAAATATGTTAAATTTTTGTTATTATCACAACAAATATAGCATTACAAATTCAATTCACACAATAATTTTAAAGATTTAAAGATTTCAAAATTCATTTCAATTTTTTTTTTTGTAACTTTTGCACAGCACTGCATGGTGACAGGCACAACATGCCAAACGATCAGCTGAGAGTTTCGCAACTTGTAGATATAAACTATGTCCCCTTATGTGGGCTCGCCATGGCGTATGAGCAACATTTGAGGTGAACATGTGTCAAACATTTAACAACAAGTATCCAGCTAACCATGCATAGACATGCATTTGGTAAACAGTGCTCGAGTGTTTGCTTGTTTGAAAAGTTCGCTGCTTGTTCGTTTCTTTGTTTGTTTCTTTGTTTGTTTGTTTGTTTTATGAGTTTTGAGATTTTTAATCAAAATCGTAAATGTGGAAATCTGCGGCAAATGACAGCACATTTTATTTCAAAATTGTCCGACCGACGAACAGAAAAAAGAAACTGCAAGCGCGTGTATGGGATTTTTGCGGAGAGTAATGTATGTAATTGCGGTTGTGTGTGCACTTGTGTGTGTGTGTGAGAGTGCGAAATTTACTGTAGAAAATTGCTGTTTATGTTTGTTTATTTGGCGCTTTATTTGTTTAGTATTTTGCTGCTCGAGATTGCAATTCCCGAAGAAAAAAAGAGGGGGGAAAAGAAAATTACGATAACTACCAACGTACAAGATCGATTTGTTGATTTATTTGCTTGCGTGTTTGCTTACTTTCTTCTTTGCCTTTGTTCCCATTTGGTGAATTGCTATTTCGCATTTACCAATTTTAGAATTTGATTGCATTTCGTGTGCTGTTGTTGTTGTTGTTGTTGTTGTTGCACAAATACAATTTTTCAATTCCGTAAGTGCTTTGCTCAATGTTTGCTGCTGTACTCATTTGTATGTATGTGTATGTATGTATGTATACACAAATATGGAGTTGATCGTGTTGAATTGAAATTAAAATGGCTTGTCATGTGCGAAATAATTTTTGAATTTTCAACAAACCAACAAAATAGAAAAGTCACCCCTCTGCTGGCGTCGGCAAGTGCCCCTCAATATGTGAGGAAGCTAGTTCTCAAAATGTATGTAAATTGCCTCTGAGTGTATAGCTTGATATGAGTTTCTACCAGTCAAGCGACGCAATTGTGTTTTTAAGCTTTTGAACTCCACCTGAGGAATTTGGGTAAAATCCAACAACTCGACTACAGCTAATAAATGATTATTATTTCATCTTGTGCTTAATTTTTGACATGACGAAAATAACACATAATCCACTTACTTACTACAGAAAAAAGTCCAAAAAAAGACACTTCGTGAGGATGAAGAGGAAAATGCAAACTGAAAATCACACGTGCGGCAGTGCATTGCACGTATGAATCCTTGAAATCTGTTGCCTTTTTTGATTTTTATTTTTTATTTTATTTTATTTTCTTTTATTTGTGGTTTTGTTTTGTGTTCATTTGTGCATCGTCAAAATAAAAGCAGCTATGGTGTTGCAAAAATATAAAAGCAATATATGTATGCACACACATCCACATATAAATGTAGTTGCCACCTCTGCTCAACAAGCACATGCACGCACACACATGCACTCGCTCTCCGTGCCCCTTTCTGTGCTTAACCCAATTTATGACTTGTGGTATTTTGGACTTTTATTAAATCGCATCAACACACGTCTGCTTGTATGTATGTACCTACATGTGTGTTACCAAAATGAAATGAAATGCCACATATGTGGCCATCTTTTGCGGTTCTCAGTGCACAAATTGAAATTAAGTTAAAGCTCAATTCCAAACAAATTTTCTCTCCTCTCGGTTTTTCTTTTTATTTATTTTTAAGGAAATGAGATGGAATCCGGCAACTCAACCACACTAACCAAGGAAGGAGGGTAGGTTGACTCTTGTGCAACCATTTAAACATGAAAATCTGTCACATTTGTTTTTTTTTTAACAAGATAAATAAATTTAAGGTTTTTGCAAATAAACCATAATTTTAATATATACAGTTGAGCTCGTGTTATTTATTTACAACCATAAAACTTTTATTTGTGGTCACACAGCAATTCTCATTTGCTGGTTAAATGGTAATGCATGTTGTTACATGTGTATTTATGTAGATATGTACATATGTACGCCAATTTTATCGCAATCACGCATATTTGTGTGCTGGTGACTTTTCACCATCACAATTTCAATTTAATGCATCATAATTTTCAACGCGCAACAAATATAATTCATTTGCCGAGAAGCTGTGTACTTTTCAACGCACATACATACATCATACTTACAAGCATACATACTCACACACATGCATGCATAGATTTAAACATACATACATACATACGCATTTATATACATACATGCATATGCACTTATATGACCCATTAAAATAATTCGTTGCAATTCCGCCAAATGACTTTTATGCATTTCTCACATTGCACACGCTCGGTCTAACTGCTCGACCCCGGGCCCGCTTAACAGCCACAGAGTTTGCGACAAATATAAAAGATGCTTTATTGCCGTCATTCAACACTTCAACTCGGTACAGACATACATACATATATACATATGTGAATATGGCTGTGATGTATTTATGTGGCGGATTACATGCATGTGGTGTATGAATGGCGAGCTTTTGCAGCGCCCTTTTAACCAGCAATTTATGCTTTCACTTGCTGGTGTTGTAGTTGCTGTTTTTTTACACTTTAACCACAGCAATAACTCAGTTAAGTCTTTCACATTTCCTTTCACTCAATTCCACAAACCAAATCGTTCTGACAGCTCAGCAGCCAACAGTTCCATTTTTTTTAATTGGCCACTACTTTAATTTACGCTTCTTTCCTTTCCGCGGCGATTTCTTAAAGCTTATGCACACATACATACTTACATGGGAAATAGTGTTGTAATTTCCGACACCAACTTTGTCGACTTTCAAGTAAAACTTGGCAAGACTAAACAAGGACTTAAATTTTTTGGAAATATAAGAGCGTGTTGGACTTTAATCATTCAAATGATTTGAATTTTTAAAATGTGTCAATCGCAAGTGAAAAAGCTCACATATGCAATACTCTAAAAGCTTATAAAATGAGGGAAAGTCAAATGCCATTGAAAAAGCTCACCTACGCAACACTCTAAAAGCTTACAAAGTCAGGAAAATTGAAACGTAATTGCAAAAGCTCACCTATGCGACACTCTAAAAGCTCATAAAGTCATGAATTTCAAACGCCATTGAAAAATCTCACCTATGCAATCCTCTAAAAGCTTATAAAATGACGGAAATTAAAACGTCACTGAAAAAGCTCAGCTATGCAAGACTCTAAAAGCTTATAAAATGAGGGAAAGTCAAACGCCATTGAAAAAGCTCACCTACGCAACACTCTAAAAGCTTATAACATCAGAAAATTTAAACTCCATTGAAAAAGCTCACTTATGCAACACTCTAAAAGCTTATAAAATCAGAAAATTCAAACGCCATTGCAAAAGCTCACCTAAGCAGTACTCTAAAAGCTTAAAAAATCAGAAAATTCAAACGCCATTGAAAAAGCTCACCTACGAAACACTCTAAAAGCTTATAACATCCAGAAAATTTAAACTCCATTGAAAAAGCTCAGTTATACAATACTCTCAAAGCTTAAAAAATCACGAATTTCAAATGGCATTGAAAAAGCTCACCTATGCACACTTTAAAAGCTTATAACATTAGAAATTTTAAACTCTATTGAAAAAGCTCTCCTATGCAATCCTCTCAAAGCTTATAAAATTAGAAAATTCAAACGTCATTGAAAAAGCTCACCTCGGCAACACTCTAAAAGCTTATAAAATTGGAACTTAATTATTTGTAAAGCATAATTTTAGGCGGGTGGAAATAAATTCAAAGGCTTTAGAGCCAATGAGTTTTGCTTTTATTTATGAATTATTTAATCCCGAATTTTATTGAAAATGCTCGCAATGCGGGTATCCCTAACAAGTGTTTGTGTATGGCGGGCGAGTCGGTGAATGTGATAAATAGTTGCGGTAGCCCCAGCTGTCGAGTTTGACAAGTTCAATTATGGTAATGGAATTGATTGTAGATATTATTTGGAATTTACCTTCTACGCAGATGGCAGTTTAATTTACTTTTTTTTGTTTGAGATGAGGTAGCCGCATTGTGTGTATTTATCACAGACTTACATTCAGCTTGTTCTTGTGCCTATGTAAACATATGTATGCCTTGTGATTTATTTAGCAATGAGTTCGTATTTGGTATTTATGTATTTCTTTTAAAGTTAATAACTCAATATCATAGCCAATTTTTTTCATACGCAAGAAAAGACTTCGATTTTCTTGCAGAAAAAAAGATACTACGGGTAGGCACACGGCAGAGACATTTAACTTGTGTTTCCGCAAAAATACTCACTGTACTTTTGGCCCTTTAAGCAAATTAAGTGCCCTTAGCCGTTTTATTGCATTGGCGCTGAGAAACTTTAAAGGTTTCTGTTCGTTGGCAACTAAAGTTCACTACTCGAAAGAGTCCTTGTTTGTTTTTTAGTAAAATTCATTTATGTTCAGCAATTTAAATACCAAAAGACGCCATGCCAAGCAGCAGTATCGATAACAGTTAACCCAATTTTGGAATATATGCATGTATGTAAATGTGTTTGTATCTAAGCCAATATAGAAATCTAAACAAACATTCGCAAATGTAAAAGTATGTCAGAGTTAGTGTGCTTTTGCATGTGCACAAATGTAATAAAAATTTGGAATGTCGCCAACATTCATTTGAACAAATCAAGCGAAAAATAGTAGACAGCGATTAACGAATTTGTGTAAAACATTTTTGGAAAAATTTACAGACTTACTAACATTTAAGTAATTCACTGTGGGTAAATCGAGCGAAATGTATAAAACGCTCACGGCGGCGGGTGATTTAAAAAAAGGAATTACCCACAAGCGCTAAGTGACTTTTTGTCGGTGTTGGATTTGTGCGGAAAATAAAAAATAGATTAAAAAAAAACAAATAAACAAAACATTTGTTTTTGCTTTGCTATTGCTTAGCTGGCGGTGATTTGATATTTCGATTTCAACAAAAAAAAAACGTCAATACTTGACTGTGATTAAATTGAACCAATTACATGCGTACACACAAATTATCTACATTTCCGTGGGATATTTAACTTGCAATCAAATTATTTTTATTTCTTTTCGCTTAGTTTTAATTAGTAGTAAGTAGAGCCGTTTTTGTGCAGCGTAATACTCAATTTAAATTGTACTCCCTAACGGTAATAGAAGTGCAAGTGATAGTGTGTACTTCACTTATAACGATATTTAAATAAACTTGCTCAAATATGAAATGAGTTAGATAATGTTTGTACTGCACTAAAAGCCAAGGGTGGCTAAGCAGTGGCTCTACGAGTATTAGCTGGCGCAATAATATATTATAATACATGGATCAGTTTGATTTTTTTCGAAATCGAGTTTTTTTCATAAACGGGTATACGGAACATATCTCTAGCGATTGCCAAAGAAAACTTTTGAATAACCGTCTCTTTTGACCGAAAAATAACCATTATACCTGGCCCTTTGCCATACGATTGCTTGTAATGAAAAAAAAGGTTTTGGCTCTCCTGAAAATTTTTGTATTTTGAGTTATGCCACTTTATGATTTAGGGTGCGATATGTACATATGCATGTGTATCGTCGTATATGTATGCAAATGAGTATGAATTTAATGGCGGGTTTTAGCGTAAAATGAACTCTGGCAGCGATTAACAGCAACGGAATTGCGTTGCACTCGAGCAAAAACTATTCATTTGCACTTGTCTTTGTATGTTCTGATAGCATTTATTTTTATAGCCTGTATGTATGTATGTTGTGTGCATAAGAATTTGTTTAATTGCAAATGCCCTCACTAATAGAATTTCGCCAATAAAATTTGCATTTTTGCAATCGCAATCGCAGGTGAATGCATTTATTTAAATGGCAATTTTTTGAGCCACTATTTGGCGATGACACCTGCTTAATATCATGTTGATAAAAGCCGTAAAAAGCTATGAAATGGAGAGCAAAAACTAAAAAAAAAATTAAATGAAATTTATATTAATGCAAAACCGCTGAAAAACATGGATTTCATTTGTGTGTGTACATAAATAAAATTGTCAAAAAGTTTGCACAAATTTCCGCTTTACATAAAATTTATTTATTTTTAACCATATCAAATTACCGCTTTTATGCGCCAACATATTTATTTATGTGTGTAAACATGTTTTTTGTTCCACAGCAAATTGTTGCAAGTTGTGCGTCATATTGTCAGTTCAAATATTGAAAGCGCAAATGTTTGTTATGCTCGTGTGAGTGGATTAAATAGTTTACAGTGAGTTTACCAATCAACTGCGCTGAACTGCAATGAAAACACTCCTTTTTTTATTTTTATTTTTTTTTGTTTGATTTGGTTTCATTGAAAAAATTTGTCCATAGCCAAAGGCAATTTTTACAAACTTTTGCTTAGTTTTTACCTACTAAAAAGTTATTGATTTCAGTTAAGAGGAAGAACAAAAAAAAGATTCTAGTTTACATATTTACACGCATCGATTTGATGGTGTTTTTTCATGTGTCCTGTGGTACTATATATGTATTTATGCTTGTATTCCTTTTTCATATACAGATGACCATGCAGTTATGCTAAATAAATCAAAAAAGTTAAAAAAAAGAGAAAAAACAACAGCGTTAGCATTTTGTAGCATTCAAAGTCCATTAGTTGGGTCACAGCCATTAGGTTTCTAAATATAGCATCGGACAAAACTCAACTAAAAGTTCACATACACACACACATGTGCCTATTGCGATGCTTTTTGTTCGAGTGTTTGGGTGTATGTGTGACGGATGGCTTTTTCCCTCCATATTTTTGTGTATGTCCCGCTGATCCTTTTGGCTAAAGTGTTTAAGTGCAAAATTTGATCAGCAGAAAATGCATTTCCGCAAATGTGTGGAAAATTGTTGGAAAATGCGGAAAGCTGTGCAAAATTGAAAAGCATTTGACCGCATTAGTTGAATGGGATTTGAACTTTAGCAAAGTGCTATTCAAACCCGATGGGCTGTTTTTCATAATTTAAATATAGATGAGTATTAGGGGAAGAGTTTTGGCAATTACCACACACAATAACAAAAAATAAAAAAAAAAAAAAAAAAAATGTAGAAAATGCAAAAGAAATTTAACAGAAAATGTACATTCGTTTGTCGAATTCTTTTTAAAAGCATATTTTTTTCTTCTTTAAAACCTAAAAAACCTAAAACATTTAATGGCATTTTATGTTATTTATTTCACTAACTCTTATTTGTATAACATTTATTTTTAGTAATTTATATTGTAAATTTATGAATGAAATTTATTGCAAATTAATAATGAAGTCGAAGCTTTTCCATTTGCACATGTATAAAATGTGCGTGCGTGTGCAAGCATAAAAATATTTACTTAAAAATTGAACCGTTTTTTCCATGTCAATAAATTTATATGTTCGCTATTGAATGATCAATTTAAATTCTTTTTATGATTGGAAAAAATTGTAAAAAATTTAAAAAATATAATGGAAGTGTTATGGCTTTGACGTTGGCAAAAAATATAAATCGATTACGAATTACGTTAAATTGCTGAGCATATATACATAAATATACATATATATTACAGTGGCGGTCCTAACTTATTTTACCCAGGCAAGCGAAGTCAATAAACATATCTCGAGGAACAAAAAACTGTCTGCATATGTATTAAAATATACTAATGAATATTTTATATTTTTTATGAAAAATATTTTAAGGTATATTTGATTGTCTCTATCGATTTTTAAGTCGATAATATTTAAAAAAATTAAAATTATTATATTAATTTTATATGAGCTATTGGCCAGTTTTTAATTAAGAGAAATTGAAAAAATTTTTTTGGTAGAAGTTATGGACCCATTTCGGAGACCACCACATCCCCTCATCATACTTCTTCAGGCGGCCTCAACCGAGGATCGAACTTAAGTCGTTTTCGATTGGTAATACAATGACATCCCATTGAGCTACCACCGCCGTCAGCATTGTTTCGCTTAAATCTCAATTTTCCTTTTATTAAAATCTACATACCAACAATATAATAATAATACAATGGCGCTATTATAACATAAATATATATATAACATAAAATAAGTTTTATGGCCGAGCTTCTCTCCCAATTCGAGGCGTGCTCCTTTTTGTTTTTTCCTACTAATTGGGTGGACCTACAGTTTTATGCCGGCTCCGAACGGCGAATGCATTTTTTGTGAGAAGCTTTTTCATGGCAGAAATACTCTCGAAGGGTATGCCGCCCACTGCCGAGAGGTGACCGCTGCTCTTAAAAACCCAATCATTGGATTTTTAGTAATTAGAAAAATTGTTTTGGTGTTTTGCCCGGACCGTGGTTTGAACCCGAGACCTCTCGCATAGCAGGCGAGCACTCTACCCACTGCACCACTGCGGCCAACTAACAATAGTAGCTTAATGACTCTCTGTACTTGCTACCTAGTATGTTGGTGTGATTGTGTGTTTAGTCTGTACAAAGTTCTAAAGCTATTAACAAGCAAAGCTTTTGTAAAATTATTATATTTATGGTAGGCAAGGACGGCTTTTCGACTTATATGAAAAGTCCGCCACTAGCATATTAGTATGAAGAGATATATTATATTTCTTCAACCTTGCCCCCAGGACGATGCTAATATAGTCCAAGATAACATATATAAATTTTTTTCTCGATCGGAGAAGGTTAAGGAGTGTTGCATAGGGGTCAAAGCCCATATTACCATATATGACCATCTACGATCGGGACCAAAATTTATATTTAATATTTTTGAGTTAATTTCGGGAATTAGACATAAAAAAATTTATGAAATTTTTTGGATTTTATATGTACATATGTATGGTGACCCCTGAATTTTGACCCCTGTGCGACACACTTGAACCGTCTCCGATTGGGACCAAAATTTGTATGTGATATCTTCGACTATATTAGCATCGACCTAGGGGGTGAGGTTGAAGAAATATAATATTCTTCTCCAAATATTTGGGTACCACCCTAATATACCAGTGGCGGACCTTTCATATAAGCCGAAAATTCGCGTCGGATCCGCTTTCTCTGATTATATTATCGCGGCAATAGTTCGCGGCGATAGATCGGCGAATCCCAATTTGTAGGCATGTCACCTATAACTAGCGTTTCGAGAATTTGTTCATTCTCGGGTCGCTGGCGATTCGAATTTTTTATCATTAGCGATTCGAGAATTTTTAATTTCTCTGATCGTTGGCGATTCGAAAATTTATTCATTAGCGATTCGAGATTTTTTTTATAAATGGCGTTTCGCAAAATTAATAGTTCAGAATTTTGTTTACTGACAATGCGTTAAATCCGTATAAAATAATAAAAACCATTTAAAATATTTTTATAAGAACTATAATGATTTTTTAGTGCAAAACAACTTAAAAAAATAGAAAAAAATGATATCGCGAAAATTGATTTACTCGAACTTGCCGCGAACTCGAGGCGAATCCGAGAAATTACATTCGCGAAAATCTGCTTTCGCGAACTCGCCTCGAATTCGCCGCGATATCATCCTCGCGTCTGTGTTTATTGGGTATTTGTATATTGACACATTAACATGCCAATATGCATATGTGTGTGCGAATGCCTGTATGTGTGTGTGTATTAGCCATTTATAATTTTGGTCACTTCTGCTAACTTTCCGTTGCAATCGAGCCATAAAATATATTAAATATTCTAATATTAATGCGCGCTAAGTGCTTGCCGGCATAAATTACTTACATACATACATATCAACAAATGTAAATATAATTAACGCCCATTTGTGTGTCTCCACAAAATGTCAACTTTCAATATTTGATTACCGCCAACAGCAGAAAAGCAATAAATTTTCAATTATAAATCAAATTTACACATTTTGTTGGCTGATTGATAATATTGTTGTATCAATTTCAGCTTCGACATGTAGTGCATAAATATATAAATTACATATTTGCTTTTTGTGTGAATGTGTTTACGTTTTGCAAGCATAATTTTGACAAAAAAAGAAAAGGGCAAGCAAATTTGCATATTTTATGCCAGCTGTCGTCGAAATTTGTTTGTGGATAATAGATAGAGTTGTTGAATTTTTTTCCACTTACCCCAACAATTAAAAATTGAATTGATAATAGATATATTTTCTTTGCTAAATTATGCATTGGACCTTTTATGACAAAAGTAATTTTTTTCCTTCTTGAGTAAATATAAATTTAAACTTAGTTTTAATATGCATCACTTGAATCAGTGATAGGGTTTCTGTAAAGGATTCGGAACAAATAATTGGTAAATCGTTTTCAATCGAAAGTATATTTTAAAAAGAGTTTCTTTCCATTTCGAATGATCGGTTGAAGGTTGTGAAAGCTTCATTAGTCTTTAGAGAAGCTTTCTTTAAATGAAGTTGCACTTTTTTGTAATATTTGCGCGTCCGCTGTCAAAGCAATTAACTAATTTAAAGTGTGCACTAGCAAATGTTTCTCATTTAATAAAACACTCATTTAAATTTTAAATTGTCGCTGAAAGCTGCACACTATGCTCTCTTACTATATCACATGTATGCACGTACAAGAACAATGTTGTTTAAATCACTAATTACCACAATTAGATGCTGCTAATGGAATTATGAAATGAAATTAGTGGAAATGAACTTTAATTACGACCAACAGTTGGCAGCGCATAAAATCAGTTCGCACTCACATGAAATTACTCACTAACAAACCTACACACACACAAATGCCATTGCGAATATATAAAAATAGCAAAGAGAAATTGTAATCTACAATAGCCGCTTTCGATTCACAATTTCTCTGCTGGTTGTAAATTTCCTTCTGTCAAATTTATATGTGAATGATAGCGAGCAGAGGGAAATTTTTATCGACCAGTTAGCGAGTATGGCTACTACTCATTATGGATTCAAACATTTTTGTTCGATCCGACCTCGCTTGTGTAATGGCGAATCGAAAACGACAAATATATAGTGGTAGATATACATATATATGAGAGAGCTTGTATGCAAAAATGCATCAACAACAATGCACAACAAACGGAAACATTAACGTACACATACGCAACTAACAAAAATCAGTGATGGGCAAACTATAACCTGCACATGCCAGTAACTCTGTGCGTGTAACGAGTACAGCAAGCAGTTGGAAGGAGTACAGCAACAACTTGCTTGCTATAAGAATTAACTTTTAAAGCTGTGACGAAATTCTTTCAACAAACGAAGCTACAAAGCACGCGTGTTGAACAAAAAAATCCAAAAGAATGCCCATTACTGCAATCTGAAATTCTTGATTTCATTGCATTTCCTCTGCTACTCAACCACTCAATTCAATTGCAACAGAAAAATGAAAGAGGCAACACAACAAAACAACAGTAACAACAATAAATGGGCACATAATTACATTTTACCATAAAAAGAATTGCTCATTGTTCATTTGATGGCATGAAAAAATCTCATTAAGTGCGCATAATAAATGTTAGTGCACTGCATATATTTATGTATGTAATTTTGTATGCATTTTTAAATGCACGCAAAGACATTTTATTGTTAATTGAAAGTGCGGAAAATTTAGTGAAGTTAAAAAAAAAATAATGCAATAGTAGAAGGTACTAAATAATGCATTTAGTTGAAGAGTAGAACTGTCTACAGTAAAAAAGGGAGATCTCCAGTGCGTTAAGAAGATCAGTTGAAGACTGAGTCGTTCTTCCTTGGTATTTCCGATTGGCGCCAGGCAGCACGAAACAAAAACATTTGGGGTGCTTTATCGGACTCGGTCAAAATCGTCTAGACGGTTACGCGCCAATTAAGAAGAAGAAGATGATGAAATCTCTACTACAACAGACTTTCGCGCGAGCTTTTCTCTTATTCTTAAAAAAATCAATCTTAAGAAAGATTTCGCATCAGATTTATTTTCTCACTGATATGACCTAACTTCATTGAGAAGTCTTCAATTTTGTATTCCTGCTTGTTCGGTAACCGAAAGTAGGCGAAACCTTGAGGTTTATAGATTGCATTTAAAAAATTCTGCAGATAACGTGAGTAACCGTAGAGCGATTTAGAGCCTGGTTTGGCAAGTTAATTTCAGTCTTCCAAGTTAGTTTTGTATAAACCGGAACAGAGTGGGAGAGCGCGGAGCGATTTGCGCTACATTAGTTAAGATGTGTGAGATGTTTCGCATTTACTCACGTGAACCACAAAAGGCCTTGTTATCAGAAATTATCTAAGCTTTATATTCCATGGCAAATAAGCGTTATTATAAGGTATATAAACACCACAAAAGGCCTTATTTTATAGAATTATCAAAGCGTTTTACCCGGAGGGATAAGCTCTGGGAATAAGGTTTCCTCTCAGAGGGGATGACATCAGCACTGGAAAAGCAGTCTTTGCCCATACAACTTTTGTTCGCTTAGAATTTTCATGATTTATTTCGTAAGCCTATATATCTTGTGAATTAAACCTGAGATAAGACATAGATTTTTTGTTGGGTACTCACTACTTATTCCTTCACTCACTTTGTAATTCATCATTACATAATCACTTAAAATTGTCAAAAAATATGTTAGTAATAGCATTGACAGACGGCAGCGCTAATCCGGAATATCTAGCTAATTCGGACTTAACTTGAGAATTAAGTGGAGGTAATCCGGAATATCTCTTGAGTTAGTCCTCAAAATTTTAGCGGATTAGAGCATTTTGTAATGACATCTCTGGTGAAAAATGTCTATTGTGAATGAAAGGGAAGAAAAAGAAGAACCCAAGGCAGATCTAGGAAGGTAGGCGCATAAGTGAATTCAGAAATTTCGAATGTTATTTGTTATTGTAATTGGTAGATTGTAATGTCAAAATGATATTTCGCCTTGGTTGAAATCTGAATTCGTTTGGGACTCGCCCATTCCTATTGACCATGATGTGATTTCGTTTTGATTTTAACATTACCCTACCTTTGGAAATAAAACAAGAAGTTTTTGAATTCGCCGCTGCGCCTACCTTCCTTCAGCTGTTTTGTTAATCCGCAATACTTGCCGTCTCTCAGGGTAAAATTTTAATCGAATTAAGTGTTGCGGTAATCGGAAGTATCGCTGCCGTCTGTCAATGCTATAAGAGAAGCTTGTTTACTACTGCAGATTTTCTTTGAAAACCATTTTACGAAAAATGTCTCTTCCATCTTTTTTTGCATTTACATTTTATTAAAATTATTGCGTAAGTAGCCTTAAGGGCTTTTCATTGCTCGTAATATTTTTTACATTTACCCTTTTTCTCCCCTTCTCTGCATTTTTTTCTTGTTTCTTGTTTATTCATTTTATTTGTCTTGCTTCTATCTACTTTTCTATGCACTGGAGTTCTATGTTCTGTGTTGTTTGCTTGTGTACGAGTAATTGCTGCTGTTCACTTAAGTACCCGAGCAGTTTTCATTTATATTTTAAGTTGACTCTTTAGAAAGGTTGGAGAGAGAGAGAGAGAGAGGGAGAGAGAGAGCGGTAGGCAGAAGGGAAACGAAGATGCTATTACATGCACCGAAACAGTTTTATCTACTTACTTTGGCGCAAGTTGGCTGCTGTTTGTTTGCATAAAAAATATTCCCCGAAAGGTACACAACCAAGTGATATTAAAAATGGGTGAATGAGAAATTTTGTGCTTTTACTACGTGCGTATTTTCGCAATTTTATTCATGTACTTATTTACTTATGTACGTACTTATATACTTACGTGCTTATGTACATACATGAATAAATATGTCCTTTTTAATATGCTTTTAAATTGACTTAGCGAGAAGTGCGTAAGTAGTTCTTGTGTCTTTATATGCGTCGACTCAGTTTTTGAACTTTTTTTGAATTCTCATTTGTAAATAAATTAGATAAATTCTAAACACAATTCAATTCTCACACAGAACGAAAGACCACTACACATATACTTAGTAAAACCATCCAACCGTTTTCCTAAAAAAATTTTTAATGCCATTTTCATTTCGTGGAATACTTTAACCCTCTAACAGCCACACGAAGAGCTCATTTTGACCGCTTTTTTAGAAAGTTGGAAAAAATAGCATTTCAAACATTGCTAGAGGGTTAAAATGTTCTAGAAAATTATTCCCCATAAAATTTCACTAGGGGTCTACTCAGACAAAATCATTGGAAAAGGAACCTAAAAGACCTATGTAAATCATGCGGCACAACTCAAAATTTTTGAAATCGTTTTTGTTTCATAAACCGGTACACAGAACATATCTCTAGCGACTGCGAAAAAAATCTGAAACTCTTTGAATTTTGAGTTGTATCAATTTATGATTTAGTGTGCGTTATGTGAGAAAATGTAAAAAGTTCTGAGAGGTGAAGAGTGTGGCTTTTAAACATATTGCTATTATTTCTACATTTGCAGTTGCAAAGCGTTTCTTTCTTTTTTGGCTCACATCGATTTGTTTCCACTTTGTGCACAAATCACAAATCGAAAATATCATTTCGTCCTCTCAAAATCCAACTGAGAATACGGCATTGCCATTTTCAATTTTTACTTTTATTTTATTGTTTTTTTTTTTGCAACTTTGAATCTACACTTTCGGCCATTGAATTTATTGCAAATCAAACAAAAAAGCATGGCAATTGAATGCTAAACATGCCTGCCCCCCAAGAGGCAGCAGTTGCTATGAAATATTGAAAATATATGTATGAGTGCCTGAATGACTGAATGAATGAATGAATGGCTGAATGACGGAGTGCATGTGTGAGTGTGCAACCAATAACAATAACCACAAAATGCAAACAAATCGGTTACAAATATCAAATCTTGTAAAAGGCAAAAAGCGTTTCTGTTTATTTGTCTATTTTTACATTTTTTTATTGTTGGAATTGTGGCTCTCAAAATGGCAAGTATCGCAACGTACCGATTGTGTGCACATACCACAAATGCAAATGCAAATGTGCCTCAAATGTGCTCATGCACGCAAGTGCATTCATCGTTTGTTCGTTTGTTGCCATTCTGCACTCCTCACTCACTTTTAGCAAAGTAAAGTAAAAAATCAACTTGCATTGATATTTATTTATTTATCCCTTTGTGGGTTTCGTTGCACTTCTTTTTTGCATACATACAAACGCAATAAATTGCAAAACGATTCTCGGTAGACAAGCGATGATGCATCATGTTTTGCTGTTTTGCATATTTTGCTAAGCGCACAAGCACAAACATATTGCGTCCTATGAGCGAACATCTACCAGTGGCGTACCTAGCATAAATTGGCTGGTCAAGCCTATGTACCTACGAAGCATAACCATTAGCCATTTATGTAATTTTCTTCGCTGTATTATCTGAAAGTCAGATTGCGGTTCCGTCATTGACTTTGATTAAATTCGTTTGCATATTGGGTTTGTTGGTTATGTTCATAACGTGTGAAACTAAATGTATTGTAATAAATGGAGAAAATGAAGATAATTAAAAATAATTAAGCTTTGATGTATCTAAAATGGATAAAATGAAAACATGTATATGACTTTTATTGTTTTAGCTGTACTTTTGGTTAGCACATAAACAAGCCTGGCTCAGTAGAAAGTAAGTTTAAGCTATTCACCATCAGAACGTGAATTACCTACAAAAGCAGAGGAGAAGTTATTTTTAGCATTATTTTATTGATTTATGACGCCAAACCTATAGATAAATCTCCAAATCTCACACGAAAGCGCAGAGGCATTTTTAGTTTTCTGATACCATCGTCGCGATGGTAATTTCAGCAGTAGCAAGTAGATTTGCTTAGGGTTCCAACGATAACACCGAGGACAAGTAAATATTCGATACTTTTGTTACGAAATCGAGCACTTTTTTACTCGATGCTTTTTCACTCCGATATTTCGCCGATACCAATAATTATCGATACTTTGCGATACTTGGAGGGCATCGCGAAGCATTTCGAGTTCAACATTCGTATTGGCAGGAAAAACAAAAGACGCGCTGTTTAATAAAAAAAATGAATCGCAAGGCTTCAGAGGTGTGATCCTATTTTGATGAGATAAATGTCGTGTTAGCTTCATGCAAACGGTGCTCAAAAGTAGTGAAGCATTGTGCAAATTAAATATATGAAGTAAAAGGATTTATTAAAATGTTTCTTTTTATAGCCTTGTTCTGGCGCCTTTACATAATTTACCGGTAAAAAATTAGGAACTTTTTTCGTGTTATTGCAACAGGAAAATTAAGCTACAATTTACCATTTACATGTCTATTGAGGTAGTACCTTAATTTTCCCGTTAGAGTAATACGAAAATTGTGTTCAAAGTTCCAGATTTTTAGCGGTAAATTAAGTAACCGCTCCAGAATAAGGCTGTTTAACGATTTTCGATACCAAGAAGGTATCGATGCTTTTCATCCGATACATACTCGAGTACGGATACTTTGTGGCGATAATAGAAGCGAGTACAAGTATCGATACCTTAATGGTATCGTTGGAACCCTAGATTTGCTAATACATCACTATAAGAGAATATCTAAAAAAAAAAAGTGGAAGCTTTAGCTTAAATTTTAAGCAGTGTTTGAAAAACTGAATTCAAATTAGCAAAAGTCGTGAAATGTTTGATTTTATTTGATTTTAATTTTCATTGCTTTTTAAAGTGACGCTGTTGTCTGATTTTGATATCGTGCTGATTTCATGATTGATTGCACAAACAAAATGCACGTGAATGTTTTTGGTGGGCTAACGACATCACCATAGGAGTTGTAATCATGAATAATTAGAGCTAAACATAACGAAGTACTTAAATATAATGAAGAGTTTAATTTGTCAACACATTTCAAGCGTAACATAACTAGATTTGAAAGAAATTCGTAATACGAAATTAACGAAAATAGTATTTAGGCAAGCCGGGCTTTTCGGCTTGTTTGTGGAGCACGCCACTGGCATCAACATACATAGCATAAGTAGTGTATAGTCCATTTTATGTACATATGTATGTAGCGAAGAATGTTTTCCGTTTTTAGTTGTTGTAAATGTTGAAATGTTGCATTATCTGTTGCAGCTTTCGGCGCCACCAAGTTTTAATGGCAAAATTTGCAATATTTTACAATTTTTCATTCATGTACACAAGTCTCCAAAGAATACGAAATGTATGCGCTCATATCTACATACATTTACATACGAGTTTTACTTAGTTGAAAGATAATTCAAATTCATATTGTAATTGCATAAATTTAGTGTGACATATGTAATTCGAGTGTCTAAAACTATTGTATACGAAATTGAAATACCTCAGTGCTCCACAACAACAACCAAAGAAAATATCGCGAGCTACATTCGGTAGTAAAAGAGTGTACGAAGAAGACTTCATGACTCAGAATGAACCATGACTTTACAAAAAATCAGCTGACTTGGCCAAAATTGTTTACAAATGTACATAAACAGAGGCCAACACTGAGAAAAAAGCGAGTGAATTGCTATTGTGTAGCGTTTTTCGAAAGTAATGGCGTTTATTACATCAAGTCAAGACAGTAATTGCAAGCTTAGATAGGAAATTATGTACATGTGTATGCACATACATACAAACAAATGTGGCTGAGAGCAATTCGAGCGGAAAGTTGCAACTCTGCGGTGAATGGGCAGCTGCTGCTAAAATGTCATTAAAATGCTCGTCTCCCGAAAGCAAGCAAAAGCAGCAACAGCGACGGCAATGGCGGCAGTGGCAGCGGCAGCAATACAACAAGCATTCGAAAAATGACTTTCGCAGCCGAAGACATACATAAATACCCAATAAACACAACGGATTCGCCTCGAATTCGAGACGAATTCGCTTCTCTGATTATATTATCGCGGCGATAGTTCGCGACGATAGATCGGCGAATCCGAATTCCCAGGCGAGTCACCCCTCATTAGCGATTCGCGCATTTTTATATTCTCGGATCGTTGGCGATTCGAGATTTATGCCCATTGGTGAATACATTCTAGAAAATCTTCTTCTGCGAATCCACCTCGAATTCGCCATGATCATCTGAGCTTTTCAATCTCTTGAGTAGAGTTTTAAATGGTAAATTAAAGCCCAACAGGGAATTTCTTCGTGTAAAGCAAGATTTAATAAAATTAATAAATGGTATTGCGATAATTGATTTTTCTCGAGTCCATCTCGAACTCGATACGAGTCCGAAAAATTACATTCACCTCCGCGAATTCTTCTCGAATTCGCCACGATATCATCCTCGCTTTTGTGTTTATTGGGTATGTACATATATGTATTTGCCTTGAATATCCCGCTGGCAAAGGGAGAGTAAAATGGTTGCAAAAAGCGAGCCTTTTCCATGCAATTCACGGCCGGAAGTCAAGCTGTGGGCAGGAAAAAAGGAGAAGTGCGCTGCTTTTGTTGTTGCCACTGTTTTGTGTGGTAGTTAGAGCGGCACATGAACATGAACAAAAGATAACTTAACGCAGTTGCCATTTTGTGTGTATATCTGTCGATGTTCTGCCAAGTTCTATGATTTACAGCCGCGGCAGCAGCAAAAGCGTGACTGGCAAGAAAACTCGTGTTCATTACAGTTCGTTGCACCAAGCGAGTGAGTACGCTTGTTGCAATTGTTGCTGCTTTTATACATATATCCTATTTTCTATTTTCATTATTAATATTTTTTTTTTCATATGCTTCATTTAGCTTATTTGCCCCCCTCTCCTTCCGCAACAACACTTAATCATCATTATATTGCTACAATTAATTTGCACATATTCAACGTTCACGTTCTTTAATAAACTTGCTTTGTGGCAAGCAGTGCATGGAGTTGCCCATTGTTTGCTATGCTGCTGCTATTTGCTTAACGCTTTTATGAAACATTTATTTTATACGAGCAGCAACCATTTAAAATTATGTACAAATTTGAAATCAAACTGCCGTGAAGCTGCATAAAAAATACGTCTCTAACTAAAATGAACTGTTTAACTGTTTTTAGCACGCAATTTTACGCCAACGACTCACACACACCAGCAGTGCTAAACTGAAAGTTATTGGCACTTGGACTCAACAAGAGCAACAATGAGCAGTCAAGCATAAAATTCGCTTGCTTAATTAATGAAGCCAAAAGTCAGAATCGGAGTAACAGTGAGTAAATGCATTTCAATAGTGTGCCATATTACCACTAACTACCCTTCAAAAAATCTACGCCTTAATTCATATTTATTCCAGAAAATTTAAAGTCTTACGAAATAATGCCTAAGAATTCTAAGCGACCAAAAGTTGCATGGGCAAAGACTTAAAATATATAAGTCTGATTTTCCTGTGTTTATATCAACCGGCTGTAAGGACTAATCTCTTTCTCTGAGAGGAAACCTTATTTCCAAGGCTTATACGCCATAATTGCATAATTCCTGATAATAAAGCCTTATGTGTTGTCTATATACCTTATAACAAGGCTTTTGGGCCATGGAAAATAAGGCTTACATTATTCCTGATAATAAGGCCTTCTGTGGAACCTAAATACCTTATAATAAGAGACAGTAAAAAGGCGTTTTTTAGCTGCATAAGTCACAGAGAGAAAGAGAGAGGGTAAAAGGCGCTGGAACAAACCAAATGAAAAAAAACTTTAGTATGTAAAATATGTGGAGAAAAAGGGATTTTTTACTAGTTTAAATAAAAACAAACAATTAATTGCAATTCAAACGGCATTTAATTCTTAAATAAAATTCAAACAACTGTGCGCCAAAAAAATCCAAAAAAAAAAAAACTAAGAAAAACCTTCATGAATACAATTTATACTCGTACATAAATAGAATGCAATGCGCTTGCAACAGTTTATAATTAAACAAATTTCTTTGTGAGCCTAATAAATATGAAAAATAAGAGAAAAAATGTAACACACACAAATAAATCGTTCGTGCGGCAGAGAGGCAATTACACTGCCGAAGGACAAAAAACAAATAGAATAGAATATAATGGAAATGGAAAAGAATAGAATAGCAGCTAAACGTAGGCAAAAATCTCGTTTCGCAAAACAACAAAAAAAGCAACGGAAGCGAGCCAAGGGCTTTGAGGCTTTCTAACTACGGCGTACATACATAAGTATGCGTATGTAGTATGTACCCTGCAAAAAATGCGATTAATCCGAGACGTGTCCGGGATCAATCGCAAGGGAGCATGCGACTAATACAATTTTACATCCCTTTATATGGAGTGAATTGATCGCATTTGTTCGAGCATGTCCTATGACGAGACTAATTGTTCAACTTGTATACCTGAACGGGTACAAATGTAGATCAATCACTAACATACCGAACGGGTACAAATGTAGATCAATCGCTTACATCCCCAACTGGTACAAATGTAGATCAATCGCTTCCAGCACGAACGGGTACAAATGTAGATTTTTCCTGAAAAAATTGTAAATGTTCATGCATATTTAAATAAAGATTATATAATGTTATGTATTGTGGAACGATCTTCCGTCATCCCTTGTCATTTTTTCGAAAAACAGACACTGAAGATGGCGCATATTAGCCGAAACCGGTTTGTCTCCAAACCTCCACAATACATCATATTCCTACCCTGTCGGAAAAACAAGCAACCAAAAAGTATTATATAATGTTTTACTTTTGTAAAAAAATCTCAACAAATAAATTTAAAAAATTGTAAGTTTTCAGTATGCATTATATGAGCGTAATGTAAAGGATTTTTTCATAGGATATTTTAGGCAACATTTTGTTAAAATTGTTATTAAAAAAGGGTGTTCAATTCGTTTTACCGGTTGTTCTACAATTTTTTAAATACATTGCATATTTTTGTAAAATTTCTATATTTAAGGAATCTAGATTTGTACCCGTTCGGAATGAAAGCGATTAATCTACATTTATACCCGTTAGAGAACAATTGGTCTACAATTAGTCTACATTTATACCCGTACGGGAACAATCGGGGACTAATTGTGGACCGATTGTTCTCGAAAGAGATCAATCGAGGACAAATCTCTTTCGGGATTGATCGCACATTTTTTTGCAGGGTATGCACATTTACACCAACAAATACTACGAGTAATAGGATAAGTGAAAAAATATGTATGTTACTACATTCCTTTAAGTTCTTCAATTTTGTAGAATATATTGTATGTATGTATGTGCATATACTATACTTAGTTACTATGTTTGCCAAATACATATTATGTAAATATATGTTTCATAAATGTGCTGAAATTTAACTACTAATTTCTGCATGTAAAAATAAATTCTAGGCCTATTTTTCACACCAATTATGTAATAGAGGAAAATGCTGAAAATGAACTGCAATTTATGGCAAAATAGAACGCGCGTAAGTAAAGAGCGAAGGAGGGAAACTATAGAAAATGCAAATGGTTTCATAAAGAGCGTATAATTACTATGTACATATGTACATATATGCCAAAGAAAAAAGCCTACCAAACGGCGTATTAAAAAAAAAACAAAAGTTTTGCGTAAGGTTTTTAAAATACAAAAGTAATAATCAGTATTGCCGTGTTGATCCAGTCGTATCAAATTGCATACTTTTATAAGCCAAAGATAAGTAGATACTTTTTATTTTGGCTTAGACTTTAATTGACATCAAATAATATTAATGAAATTTTATACTATTTAATTCACGTCAAAGAATATAAATGCATTCTTTTTCATTTCTAAGATTTTCTTAAAAATTTTAACAACTTGTGAATGCCACGAAAAATATGTTTTGCGAAAGTCTTTGAAAATACCAAAAATGGGTAGATCTTAAATGTGCAACATGTTATAAAATTTTCACTTGGCATCACCGCCCATAGCAGGCATTTTGACTTAGAGGAGTGCAGCGCAACAAATTTTCAAGTACTGATTCAAGGACACCAATTATTATTGGCTGTTCTTAGGTTTTTTTATATGGAATTTTGAATATTTTTTATGTCAACCATCATTTTAATACGTTTTATGATTCTCTTGGATTAAATCGCATTTCTTTGACAGAAAGCCGCTAAAAATTAAGAATGATTCTTAAGTATACACACATATGTATTTAAATGTAAAATTTAAGCAGAAATCCATTATCTTAAAATTGTATATTGTTAAATGTAATAAAAACAAGATATCATCGTTAAAAATTCGAAAACAGCTAATTTTATTAATTTAATTTTTTTTCAAAAATTTTTCGGTCATTCGAAAAAAAACCATGAAAATATTCATTTTTGATACCAAATTTTTTGAGACCGCGGCAATACTGGTAGTAATTCTTCGAAGTTTCTATCAACTCACATACATATTATTTCCAAATTTCAGTTAAACGTCAGTGAAATTTAAATGTCACTGAAAAAGCTTAGCTTCTCACATAACTATCACTAAAAGCTCATAAAATTAAACTTTTTTTGTTTGTAAAGCACACTTTTAGGCGAGTTGAAATACATAAATTCAAAAGTTTGAGAGCCAATGAGTTTTGCAGAGACGAATCAGTGCTACTTTTAAAAATTAAATTACTTTGGAGTGCCATTTCAAACTTGGAGAAGATTACAGCCATATATATAGTACTATATATATGATTACAGCGCAGGGCACTTTCATGCCCTTCGTGTGCATTCGCATATGTGCAGAATAAGTGCTTATAATATTTTTCATGTTATGTGAATGTATAATGGAATGAATAATATTTCTTACTTGAGAATTGTAGAAAATTGTTGCAACTTGCAGCGCGACAACTGCTGACATCTGCTACGTGGCAGTGATGAGAAGGGTGCAGGGGACGGGAACGGGAACGATGTTTATTGTGGCTACTCGAGCTCGACATTTTAAACGAATGCACTTGAAAAATTACGTTACACCAGTTACTCTTGGCTCAGCGCAATGAAACGTGAAAGAGCGAACGGGAGAAGGGGCGGATGGTTGGAGGGGTCGACGGTGCACGGACGGAAATGCGCTAAAGATTAAATGCTTGCATAGCAGGCGCTTCCACCATTACTATTGCCTTCTCTCTCCCCCCATTTCTTCATTCTGCATCTAAAGGACATTAGAGAGGAATGAGGTAGAAGAAGAAAAAATGTCAAAAGGAGAAAGAAAAAAAAAACGAAAAAGCAAACTAAGTAGCCTGAATGTTGGCGCTGGATGGCTCTTCATTTTGACCCGCTTAAGCGCAATTTGCACACCTCCTTTGCCCCTCCATCCCTCCCTCATTACTTATGTATGTATGTACATACTGTAGTCGCTGCTCATGACGTTGAATGTGCGCTGAATGATTGAGTGCAATTGTCAGTGTCAAGTTGAGTTGTGGGAGAGCACATCGAAGGGTCGAGGCAGCCGAGGCGGTTGGGGGTGATGCCTAAGTGTTGACGGCGGCTTTTTAACGCTGTCATCCCACGTTTCTGCTGACGCTGCAAGTTAACGGTTAATACGCCCACTCAAATACATACATGCACAAACACGAAAACATTCAAGCATAACTGCAGCAAATCGGGCTAGTTCCAAGATAGTGCAGAACTAGTTCAAAAAGGAACAGTGTTGGTTCGCGTTCTATTCCAACGCAATGCTTTCAATTGTCTTTTTAAACAACGACGTTGTCCTACGAAATGGCAATTATCCCCCTTTGAAACGCATTCTAAACTACTTCCCATATGGACAGTCCTAAGATAGTTCAAATATCAAAATAGTTCAGAGTTAGTTCAAAAGTAAGCACTTCAGCAAAGGTTCAAAAATAATCGGCCTTTCGACGCGCTTTACAAAAATAATCCTCAGCCGGCAGAAGTCCTAACCAGACCTGAGTAATACTGAGTAGTAATTGGACTATTACGTACTTAAATACTTTATATTTTGATCTTGAAGTAATTAGTCCGTATTAAGTACTTTCAGAATATTCAAGTACAAGTACAAGTACAACGAATTGCAAAATAATTGAAGTTTTAGCAGATACTTCAAAGTATTTGAAAATAATCGAAAGTACTTAAAAAGAATTGAAAAATGTACTTGAATCGATTTTCTAAGTACTTGAATCGATTATCGAGTACTTTCAATTACTTACAAATCGATTCAAGTACATTTTTTAATTCTTTTCCAGTACTTTCAATTCTTTTCAAATACTTTGAAGTATTTGCTAAAACTTCAATTATTTTGCAATTACTTTTACTTGCACTTGTACTTGAACATTTTGGGAATGCCAGTACCAGTACAATTCCTTTAAAATGTACTTGTCACAAGTCGTACTGGTACTTGATATTACCCAGATCTGGTCCTAACCATACAAAAGGTTCCGCTCTGCATTACTTTAGAACCAGTTCTGAGCTACTTGTGAACTCTCTAGTTCTAGACTGTCGTCTTTCGGGACTAAGTCTTATATTAGCTGCAGGGATTTAATTGTGCTAATACTCGTATGTGTCTGTGTGTGAAATTTAATGCTTATAAGCTCACCATTAAACTTGACTGAGTTTTTGAAATTATGGTAAACATTTGCTCAGCTTGCATTAATGTGCAATGAGCATAGAGCACAAAAAAGAGGAAAATCCACTTTGGTAGAAAAGCGACTTATGCCGATGCAGCTCAAAGCACATATGTACATATCGCCCGTTTTATGCAATAGGGATTTAACTCGAAATTTTCGATTTCTGGTATTTTGCCATATATTTCAATAACTGGTTAGTGCCTTTGAGTCTAGTCTTATAGAATACTCAAAAAGATAAAAATGGCCGAAATAGAAGTGATTTTGTAGTTAGCCGTAGAAGGAAACTATTTGAAATTATAAAACTTTATTTGCGTTTTCCCAAAAAAAAATTTTTTTGAGTTAAATCCCTATTGCATAAAACGTGCGATATATACTTGTACTCGTAATATATTTGCTCGCATACAAATGTATAACATTCTTTTTTATATATGTACATATATATGTAAGTATGTATTATAAGTATGTATGTTAACACATTCACATATAAAATGTTTCTGCACTTTTTTGGCATTAAATCTTATACGTATTTAATGAAATTATTTATGTATGTACATACGAGTATATTTGTAAGTAAAGACATGCACAACGAAAAGCAAATGATGAAATAAATGTGAATAATATGTAAATGTTTTAAATGCATTTAATATTTTACTCTTTTTTGGTGTGCTTCTGAAGCAAAATCCTTTGAACATACTTTTACATTTGTCGAGTTTAAAATTTTTTTCGTGCATAAGTATTTTAATGTGTCATTATTAAAAATTAAAAATAAATCATCATTTACTTACTTACATAAATTTTGATGTTATACGAACACATCATGTACAATATAATTTATAGCACTCAAATCCATATACAAATAAAATAAAATTGTTTTCTTTTGCAATTTTCAAACTCTGCTTGGCCACTGTATATTTATAAAACTGTCATTTTCGTTCTTTGTAGAAAGATTTTGTCTGAGGAGACCCGTAGTGAAATTTTATAGCAAATAATTTTCTAGAACATTTTAACCTTCTGTCAACGTTGAAAATACTATTTTTTCGGACTTTCTAAATAATGAGTCAAAACAACTTCTTCGTGAGTGTGTTAGAGGGTTAAGGTATTCTACGAAGTTAAAGCTCTTACAATTCTGCTACTATATGTTTCTTAACGAAATTTTTCTGTATGATATGTATTTTAACCCTTTTTGTCATTTATTTAAAAATCACTCAGACGAAATTTCGCAAATTTAAAATGGCAATAAAAAATTTGACTTCAGAGAACAAAACGTTTTGGGGGTTTTACCACATACATACATATATGGATAGTGGTCTCTCGCCCTGAGCAGAAATTATTCGGTCCCCAAAAGTGTTGTATCAATATTAGAGCTCGGATAATAGGTGAAAATCAAACGCCTAAAATTATGCTACGTAATGTTTGTGAGCACATCCAGTGGCAAGTTCAAGGGTGGGTGGCGTTCATTCAGGTCTAAGCCCCCGTGAATGCAATTGGATTTTTTGCTTACTAGGATGCCAGAAAAATAAATTATTAAGGTTTTTTATGGGTTGCACGTGAAAAATTGCAAAGAAAGCTACAATAAATAAATATAATAATAAATAAGGTATATTAATTAAATAAATATATAATTATAAGAATAAAGAAAAAAATTAAAAATTTGTAGTGACTCGCTTAAATTTGAGACAAAATCTTCGCACGTGAAGGAAAAGCAATTACAGTTTCAAACCAAATATATTTTGAATGAAAATGAGGCAAGTGCATATTAGCAAATGGAATATATAATACAGCTTTTTAATTTTTAGTGGTCTGACTTTAAACATTTGCATATTTTAGGTAAAAAAACTTGATTTGAACTTTCCTATTTTTTCTTATGACCATTTCAGGGTTTACAATTTTCCAATTGGATACTCGGCATAATTCCATATCTGTAAAATGCAAATTTCTGTCGTGGTAAAAACCGTTCTGCATTTTTGTTTATGAGTTATTGGAACATTAACTATGCGATAATTTACTTACTTTTCCCAAATTTTATTTTCATTACAGCTAGTTTTGTTTTGCTTTCAAAAAGCTTGACGATGTACAAAAATATAAAATACAAAATGTGTTCTTCATACTTTTTTTCAGTAAAAATGTCAAAGAAACTAAATCCCTCTTTGGCTTTATTTCATCACACACCACTGTATGTTTATTCAAACTGCAAATTTGTGTAACATGATTAAGAACTTTTCTAATAAAATCTTCACCATACCAATATGCTACCCCTTTATATTTAAATTGTAATCCCGTCACTGAAAACAACCAAAATTTACAAAATGTAGCATTTTTTAGGCGCTTGATTTCACCTATTTTTCCGAGCTCTAATCAATATATTTAATTCTATAAAAAGAACTGAATTATTTGTAAAGCATACTTTTAGGTAAGTTAAAATAAGATCGAAAGTTTGAGTGCCACTGAATTTGGCAATGAACGGGACACTTCGCTTTTATAGTTTAAGATGTTTTTCTTTTTTTAAATATACATATTTACATTATCATCCTCTTCTGCCACTCTTATATGTACTTTTATGATAACTCAATTGCATTCTTTTCTCTCATTTCAAAAGTTTTGCTTCTTACTTAATGTGTTCGCCTCTGCTTAGGCGCTTGTTTTATTATTTTGCTTTATGTTCATAATGCAAAAGCAAAGAGTAGATAATGAATTGAAGTTTCTAAAGATAATCACCGTTAAGCTTAGAAACTTTATACGATTAAATGTTAGAAAATTAGAAAAGTTATGTGCGGCATCGATTATTGTTTGGATGATTTGCAAAAAAGCTTGTCAAGAAAAAAAAGAATGACAAAAGAATACCGTTAACATATATAAGCTATTCATATAAAAAAACGCATTGATAATACCTAGACTTTCACTGCATTTTCTTTTGTTATAAATTAGGAAAATTAATTTAACAGGCTTATCAAACACAGCACAAAATTTGGCTTTAAATTTTAAAGTCCGTTTTCAAAAAGAAAACTCGCATGTCATGCAATTTGCTGCACATTCTTCCGTTCTGAATTTGCATTTGCATTTTCATTTCCTGGCAACACTGTTTCCTTCCTTCGCCTGACTTTGGCTCATTTTGTACATTTATCAGTGTCACTTTTCTCACGAGAATTTCGTTCTTTTAAATTTGCGAATTTCGCACGCGATATTGGACGCAATGCAAATAATTGGCAATTTGCGAAGCGTCCACGTTTAAACAAATGACAAAACATGAGTTAGAAAGTGGCATACCATATAGCAGATATGAGTTCACTTTGGACAAGGCAGGAAGGGAGGGTCAAAAGAGTGAAAAAAAATTCCTATTTAAACATTTGCACGTCATTTGTGGTTGGTTGCCTCAATGCAGTTGCAGATGAAAATGAGGAGCAGATGAAAATGAAGAGCAGATGCAAATGGAGATGGAGATCGAGATGGACTAGGAAGCAAATCAAGAAAACTATTTTGTTGCGGAAAGCAATTGAAATTTTCGACAGAGCAGCAAAAGGGAGCACCCAAAATCGAGGCATAACAAAGTGTTGCATACTTCTAGGAGCAAATTCAATGCGAAACGACCAAACGATCAACAAGCAACGAAGCGAAGAACATGTAACTTAGTAACATGGAACGCGGAAATCTGCCCGAGAATGTAATTAAGAAACGCTTCGAGCCGTCAGCGGCAGTGGCTAATTGCAAAATGCACCAACAACAACCAACAGCCAGTCGAAATAGGAGAGGGTGCGGTGCACGTTGTTGCAAGTTGCAATATTTAATGATAACAATACATGTGCCACATCCAGCGAAATGAGTCGCTGATATATTTACAAAAAAAAGGAAAAAAAAAAAAATTATGGCAAAAAGATGAGCGCGCGCTGAAGCACAAAGCAAATAATAAACAATGTAAATGAAAGCAGAAGAAATCAGTACTTTAAAGATTTGTATGTAATTGAATATTATTCATATACCCGGTTTTGAATAATTTGCAACAATTTAGCTATTCGATTTTTCTTGGTGCATGAACGTTTTGATTTGCTGCATGAGCAATCTTAGAGAATATCAGTAGCAAATTAATAGTGATTATTTATAATAACATTATATAATTAAGGACAACTGGGTATAAAGTGAAAAATTCTAGAGATGGTTAAGTGCTGTAAGAAATTTATTTATACTCGCATATAAATAGCGCTGTACGTATATAAATATGAATATATGGAAGTGTGCGCAGGATAAAAGCATTTTACTTGGCTAATTTATGTATGCATGTGAGACAACGCCACTCAAGCACCAGCAGAAACGTGTCCTTGCATGATAATAGCAATTTAAAGATTAAATTCCAGCGCAGCAACCCAAAGTATGGCCCTTAAATACATAGTATATTGACATAGCCACACACACACACACAACTAGTGCATGTGGTATGTAGAATAGTATGTGTGTGTTTGTATGTAAGCAAAGCTTGCTCAAATTTCAGCGAATGTCAACACTGGAAACCGCGTCGAGGTTGGCAATGCCGTTGGCGTTGGCGTTGGCGAGTGTTGCACGTTAATTGGCTAAGCAAACAATGTTCCCTTCCTGTACTTTGAACTGCGAGTGTTACTTACATGTTTTTGTCCACCCATGTCATCACAAGCTATTCCTGCTACACCCTTACACCTTCTTTTTTATTTTAAAAGTAAACTTGCATAGCCACTTTTGCCTTTGCATTACTAAATTGCTACGCATAAATTATTTATGACAAAGATTTTACTGCGGTTTATATTTATTACTTATGACCTGTCGTCGCATGTGCTGAGCGGAATGCGGGGGGTTTTATGCAAGACGGGTTTTTTGGTTTTATTTAAATGCGGGTTTTTTTGAATTTGTTATTTTACATACTTGTGCATACATATGTACGTATGTATGTATATTTTATGAATCGTTCTGCATGTATTTGCGCAGCGAAAAATGCTCCTGTTGCATTATTAATTTATGCACATACTACAAATATTCGCAGATACTCCCCAATCTTTGCTTCTTGAAAGTCAGCGCAGATAATACAGAGAACATAGTACATACATATGTACATATCTGTGGTCAAGAGCCATAACCGCTTAAGTCGACTTATAGTTTTTAATAGACTTTTATAATTTAAAAAAAAACGCATTCGAATATAAAAAGCAATTTATCTCGAAAATGTATTTTACGACTTAGGCGATTATACCTTGTGGCCACAGATATATCCATGTTTTAGCATACGCTATTTATATACGGGTATGTATAGTCAAATTCTGCAGGAGAAAACGAAAATTCCAGAAATCAAGCTATTTATTTCGGTATCGAAAGCTGGCATACAGACCTTAATATATTCATATATCGACGCTTCCAAACAAAACTGTACTAATTTTAATACTTTGGAATAAGCGGAAAAATCCAATTAGCTCATACAGCGATGGTAGATGTGATAGCTATTTCGAAGAAAAACCACTTTCTTCATCATCAGACATCTTCTCGGGAGCACACCTGGCTTTGAACCTGCGCTCCAACCATCAGTAGTCGAATATTAGCGAAACGCTAAGCACTGCGGCTACCGATGGTCCTGCTGAGCTGTTGGATTTTTCACTTATATATGCCATTGCTCTATTCAATCTAACCTCACTTAGTGTACGATTTTCGTACATCTGCTATGCAAGTGTTGAATAATGGTTGGCAGCTGAGATATAGCGGGCGCTGTGTATAGTAGTTGTTGGAGCGTAGGTTCAAAGCCAGGTGTGCTCCCGAGAAGATGTCTTATGATGAAGAAAGTGATTTTTCTTCGAAATAGCTATCACATCTACCATCGCTGTATGAGCTAATTGGATTTTTCCGCTTATTCCAAAGTATAAAAATTAAATTAAAAATAATAAATTTCGTGCTAGACACTAACATGCCTAAAACTGTACTCTGAAAAAAATATCCGTAGTTAAATCAACAACTCTCCGCTGTTGAACCTCCGTCTTTGATTCAACAGCAAAAGTATTTGTTTTAACGGCAAAGTTTTTGATTCAACAACTTTCCATAGTAAATTCAAAGACGGGCATTTTTGATTCAAAAACTCCCTTGCTGTTGAAAAATTTTGAAGTATGTAAATAAAAAATAGAAAAAAAATTTTTCAAACTTAAATTTTCGGGAAAAATATATGTATATGTATGTATGTACATGCATATGTACATATATATATATGCAATATATAATTACAAATAAAGGTAAGTCACAATAATAATATTTATGTATATATTATTATAATATATTAATATTATATGTACATTTGTACGTTTAAAAATACATACATATATTTTGTATTTTCAGATTAAGTATGTTTGATTATCCCGTTTTCCGATAGCGAGCAATTGAGGTAAAACTTGTCGGCGATGATTGCGCAGAAATCTACAAATCTGGCGGTCGGAAAACAATGTAAGTTAATATAAAGAATGTGTTATGAAATAATAAAATAAAATCAGTTGTGTTTATGTGTTTGCGTGTGTAAAAAGCCCTACAGACAGTGATAGTCATTTGATATATCATTTGTGGTGCAGGATTGTGCCACTACTGCCTACAAGTTTCCATAATGTTTATATTGGCGGTGTGAAAATGTGATGCAAACCTTTGTGGCCGTGTCTCTTTCCACACATCGTGTTGTTCAAATGATGCATCAAATGACCATCACTGAATGGAAAAAGTTTGTTTGGTGAAACCGGGCCTTAGTATTAATATTACTATGTAAACATATATTATATAAAAAAAACTAAATAAAATAATATCTATTATATTAAAAAAAATTACTATTGTTTACAATTTTTTTGAGATTAACTTAAATGCGTAAGTATTTGCTTTAATGGTGCCCGTTTTTGGACCAAAAACTTTTGCGGTTAATTCAAAAGCAAAAGTTGTTAGCTTAAATACGAACAGTATTTGAATCAACAGTGCTCGCATCTTTGAAACAACAACGGAGCGTTGTTGGGCACATTTCAACTGCGGAAAGTTGTTCATTTAACGGCAAAAGTCTTTGTATTTACAACGTTTTTTTTCAGAGTACTAAGTCTGAAAACTGTGTTTGGCAGGAAAAGCTCTCAAAGTTTAAACTCGATATTAAACTTCAGTTGTATGCTAAGTATATTTTCACTTGTAACTTCTGTTTGGATTAAACCATCAACACCAAAACTCGACAATATCAAAGTTAGGGTACGCTTTATATAAAAACTTTAGAAAAAATAAAAATTTGCTACGTGGTTTTTCATGGCAAGCTCTCAAAGTTTTTATTCTGTAAAAATCACGAGTTGTATTATATGTACACTTTTTGATTGGATTGTCCGATTGATAGCAAAATTAGACAGTATCTAAATTAAGACACGTAGTACTCGAAAACGCCAAAAACGGGTATTGAACTAAGTCGACTTAGTACAGTATTGTTTGGAAGCGTCGATATGTAGCTATAAAATGGGTTGTGGAAATAAATGTGCGAGCATTAATTCAAATCTGTAAAAATTTTAATTATTGTAAACTAACCCTTTGATCGAGATCTTCTATGTAGTAATGAATGCGTATCGCTCCAAATTCAGTTTGATTTGTCTTTTTCTTTGATCTCATTTAATTTTCTACCTTTTCTAAAATCAGTTAAGGCCTTACATTTGTATATGCAAAATCGAAAATGCCAACCAATCAAAGTGACTGATATATATCACATGTGACGCAAGCCAAGCATCATCTCTATATTTGCAGCTACTGAAGTGCGCCAAAAATAAATTGTAATAAAATCATTCATATACTCATACATACATACATGCACTACTACATTAGCAAATTCGCATTCGTTTAATTGTTCTGGCGATGAAAGAGTATTCACTCGATTTGGTTCGATGCCGCTTGGAAGTAATGGCCCACAGTTCTCATTCAAGAATTCAAGAGGCGTTTGGCGTTGGTAATACACATGTTGCATATATGTACATATACACATATATATGCATCTATTAATGTACCTATGTATGTAAGTATTCGTATGCATGAGTGTGTCATGTAATCGCTTTGAGGGTCATATAGTGTTACTGCATGCGAACTCATATATGATATTTCAAGTCCTTTCATCGACTTTCCTATTATTTTCGCATTTGCTATGTAGCAACAGTTACATACTCGTACGTACACACGTGACAAATGAATGACTCTTGACTTTGACCTATGACCTGAATTGCATTTCCATTTGTTTACGTTTTTCTTGTGACTTTTGGCGAGTGAAATGAAAAAAAGTAAAGGCAAGAGTTTGCTTTTATGTGCGGATTACTTATTTTCCAAATAAATGAGCGGTAAGGTGAATAGTGATAGCAGACAGCTTGTTGAGTGATTTAATTATATACCAAGAAGATACTCAAAACTTTTGCTTCACCAGCTTACAAAAGGTCTATTGTTATTGATGTTTTATAGTGTTGATAAACATTTTGTGTAATTAGATGAATTGCTTAACGAAGTCATTGATTTTTTTAAAATTCTTTTAACAAAATTTATGCAATTTCCACTATTACGAGTCTCTCTGCTCTTTAGAGTGTTCAATAAAATGCTTTAGTTTGATCTCATCCGCCTTTGTTTGAATCGAATAAGATTGTTGCTTTATAAACATTTAATTAAGCGCTTAAATTGCCTTGTTGCTTCGCTTTAAGCTCCGCTTTCCCTTCTTCCCTTTGCCGTCGCCGCTTCTTTTGCCGTTCCATTAAGCTTTCGCAGATAACGCGCCCGTAAATTGTATTAAATAATTAATGGTCAACTACAGCGACGAAGCTTCGTTGGCGTTTCCTTATTATTAATTCATTCGTGATTTACTCGCACTTTATTAAGTCACAATCTCCTACTACTTCCTGCTCTTCTTCTTCTTCTTCTTCTTCTGCTACTTCTGCCTCGCATTAAATTAAAGTACGAAAACTGCAGCAGGAGAGGTCGAAGTTTTCAATTACAGCAAAATGCGAAACTTATTTAGTGTTATAGACTTTAAATGCAAGCAAAACACTCTCAAAATATATCGAACGGGGAAGCAGAGCTGCAAGGAGCTGAGAAAAACTAATAACACGCAGATTTTTAAATTGCATTTCGCTGATTTCTATAAAAAAAAAAATGACACCAAAAACTGCGCTTAAAAACTACAAAATTCATTAACGTAATGCAAGCAATCTGAAGATGCCTTTCACCTTCCCAAACAGAAAAATCAAAAACAAAAAAGGACAAGGCAAGGAAATGAAAGGCAAGAAACAATATTTTCAGACATGCAATTCGACATTCTCTATGCTTACGATTGATGTAAAGGTCTATATATATCGCGTTATAACAAACAAACAAACAAACAAGCAAGCAAGTACAAGAAATTCTTTTCGCAAGCGCAGCGCGTCTTGGCAACTTAAAAGAAATCAAACAAAAACGCCCCAAGGAAAAGTGGAAATAGCGAAATATGAGCAAGAAGAAGAAAAACATGCCTATAAAAAGGCACCAAAAAGCGTTAAGAGATTAAGGAAAATTTTATATTTTTTTTGGCTGCCTACATACATTCAAACACAAAACATAGGAGAGAATAAAAAAGGAAAGCATCGCACTCACCTGAGGCTCGAAACCCTCTCAATTCGCCTAGAGTTGCATTCCATTAATGATAAAAGAAATTATTTCGTAACACAAAAGAGGAAACATTTGACCGCCTAAGGCTGTAACTTGAAGCACAAATACTTCCTATTGTTTCGTTGCGTTTTCAACCGAAAATGTGTTTTTTTTAAACACCGAAGAAAAAAGTTTGCAGACATTCTCTCTAAAGGTCAAGTTATATTTTTTACACTACAAAGTAACCAGCGGAAGGAGCGAGACTTTGTTTCGAAATTTGGTCGGATAACTCCAGAGCCGCGCAATAAATCCACTAGGCGAGCTTTTTAATTTTAGATGTCGGTATGTATTTACTACATATGTATGTATGTATGTGCTCTACAGCTAATATAAGTGACAGTCCCGAAAAATGACAATCTAGAACTAGAAAGTTCACAACTAGCTCAGAACCGATTCTAAAGGGATGCAGAGCGAGACAGTTTATTATTATGACTTCATGAAAAATTTATGTTTACAATTATTACTTTAAAGTTGAGCAACAACAAATGTTGCACTTTACAATATTGTCCTTTTTTGCTGTCTGCCAAATGGAACTTGCTTCAAAGGACGTACATATAACCAAAGTAATATTAAGTGATATTTGTAGGTGAATGGGCATAATTCCAACTTTTGTATGGTTAAGTCTCAAGAGCTTGAAAAAATTTTTTTTCACTTACCCCCAACATAATGCCGTTTTTATTTTCAGTATGTTCAGAGTTCTGACGGCTGAGAATTATTTTTGTAAAAGCGCGGCCAAAGACCGACCGAAATTTTTTAACTAATCCTGAAGTGCTTACTTTTGAACTAACTCTGAATTATTGCTTTTGGAACTAATCCAAAACTGTACATATGAGAAGTAGTTTAGAACGCGTTCCAAAGTTCTGCAGAGGGATATAGTTGCCACTTCGTAGGACAACGCCGTTTTAAAAAGGACAATTGACAGCATTGCGTTGGCATGAGAGAACTCTGCCTCTTTTTGAACTAGTGCTGCACTATCCTGGAACTAGCGCGATTTGCTGCATATAAATGTCTACGACATTTTTTTCTGCAATTAAAATCAGTAAGTAAGCTAAATGTGCGCATTTGTATATATGTTTGTATGTGTTTAGTAAGCAGCAGTCTAGCTTCAATATCCATTTTTTATGCGGTTCTCCTTTTGGATCACATATCCGCAAAAAACGCAGCAAAGTTGAGCTTCCACGTTCACGAAAATGTCTGTCTGTGTGTGTGTTTCAAACAAATTGTTTTTCAATTTAATGACTGCGGTAAAAAATTACTTTTTGTGGGTATTCTCTTCGAACACACATTTTTCTACGTGCGCTTATGTATTTTCCACTTATCAAATCAAAACGTAATTTGTTGTTGTGTAAAATGCGTTTTCCAAAAAAAAAAAAGAAACCACATTAATTTTTGAAAATAAAATCACCGCATGTACCCAGACGCAGAAGAAGGAGCACAAGCAAACAATAATTCACCATGCAATCAGGCCCGACGAGAGGGGGGGGGCTGAGGGGGTCAATTGCCCCGGGCCCGGGCTTTAGAGGGCCCGGGAATCTCAAAATGATATCCAAGTTTTTTCTTACAGAAAATAAACGAACAACACCTTTAATCACCTTTCGTAGATAGCAATCATTTTAAATTTCAACAAATTTTATAAATCTCTTAAAGTGTCTGCACCCCACTTAAGGAATTGTTGGTTTTTGGCGTCGACTTTGCAGCATAAATTTGAATTCGTTTTCTGTTGCAACAGAAAAATTCGGTATGATGCAAATTCTTATACAGCGATATGGGTATATCCTGGGCGTTTCGGACGGTATGTTCGCACGATTTTTTGAACTTTTGAGGCAGAAATATCGCGAAATATTGTATCGTTTTATGATAAAAGGAAAGATTTAGGCCACAGCTAATGACTAAAGTATGTTAGCGACAGAAATTTAGTTTAATGCCTCAGTTTTAGCCACTTAAACTGCGTTCCGGACGCTACAAAAACACGTCCATTTTTTTTTTTTTTTGAGTGGCTAAAACAGAAGCCTGGCATAGCAGGCGAGCACTCTACCCACTGCACCACAGCGGCCATGTATAGATAAATTAATGTTCGTAACTATATATTCATTGAATTTTGATTTTGAGAATTTGTTCATTTAGTATGGGGCCCTTAGTTATTTTGACCCCGGGCCCGGATTTTCTCTCGGCGGCCCTGCATGCAATTTGTGACTTCTTGCTCCCCAATGCTTCTGGTCACTTGCTAAGCACGCGCAAACACACATACATATGTTTAGTTATGTCCTTTTAGAGCAAATGTTAATGTTTTGCTATTTCTATATGTTTTTTTTGTTTTGTTGCCTTTTTTATACATACACATGTAAGTCAGGTAATAAAAGCTGTTCAAGTCAAGTTCTCATGTTCGCATTCCAATGAAATGTTCGGTCAAGTCAAGTGGAGCGAATGTGCTGCAGGGCATTTGCCATACATAAACACACACACATGAAAGAATTCCGAAAAGATGTAAAAATAGCTTCTGCAAGTAACTGTAAGCTTATACATAAGTGAAAATATATGTTTGTAATTGTGTATGTATGTATAATCGTACTGAGTAAGTGGCAAGCATCTGTAAGCGTTTGGCAAAATTGGCATTAGTTCGGCCGCGGCGAATTATTGCTCTGCTAATGTGCGGGGCGGGAAGTGCATTACTTCACTTGAACTGTGCACAGAAATATATGTATGTAAGTAAGTATTTAGGGATATAGGTGTATAAACTGATATATTACCGTACGATTATTTAACCTCTCTGTAGGTATTTACAAAATTCCAGTCTGAAATATGCTTAAACATAAGTACATACATACATACCTATCAAGCAACTAATAATACTATATAACATTGAATAAAATCCAAGGGGTTTGAAAAGTGTATCAGAAATGTTCAGGAGCGGATTTACATAGGGGCAACATGGGCAGCTGCCCAGGGCGCCGTTTCAATAGGGGCGCCAAAACTAAGAAAAAGAAAAAAAATTTTTTTTATTTACTAAAAAATGTTTTTTTTTTTTTTTTCAATATTACAACAAGAACGAAAGATTTTTTCAAAAAAAACTGTCGAAAATCCCTAAACTTGATTGTTTTTTTTTTTTTAAACTCCTCGAAACGAAAATGACTCCGTTGTTGATCATAACCAAAAAGGTAAAAATGCATAAATCAATTGATCGACAGCTAGGTTAACCCAGGTAGATTCTGGGCCAGAAAGCCAGATTTCGCTACCTGGGAGGCACCCTACTGTCAAAAATTGTGAGTTTAGTTTCAGGACGAAACATTTTCACTATAAAATTGTTTTTCAGATTCGTATGATGAACTGCAATTTAATGATATTGCGAAATCTGTGCCACCTAATAATTAGGGTTTAAGATCAGATCATTTTGAAGGTTAGAAAATGGAAAAAATGTGGTACCTATATAAGAATCGAATCAAATTTTTTCAATCCGTAAAATATATCAGTAATGAAATGTCACCACACGAAGACAAGTACGGTTTTTTTTTTTTTTGGAAATATTGGCGCGCGGCTTGATTTGTTTGCCCAGGGCGCTTCTAGAGGTAAATCCGCCCCTGGAAATGTTATTAGCTCTTGATCACTAGTGTGTCTTTATTCTTTTCGGGTCAGTTCCAAATATGTTTTCGTTTTATGGCTTTTTATAAATATAATTGAGTAAAAAATATATCCACCGATATCATAATTCTCTTTAACTTGATACCTATATTTCCATATTTAATGGCTTCTTATGCTAGAGACACACATCGTTGTATAGTAGAAATATTGCGAGCTATACCACATATGTGTCAGTCTCATATTGTAGTTTAATTGAAATTTTTCATAGAAAAGCCAAATCATAGTATTGATATTATAATATTCATACCACATATGTGTCTGAGGCATTATAAACATAATCGGACTTGAAACTTTCAAAGGGGTGGCAACGCTTAAAAATAAAAATAAAAATCGCGTTGAAAGTTATTGAGTTTTTTGTCGAAGTACCAAATATATTATTATTCTTTTATTTTATTATGTAATCTCTTTATGTACATACACTTTTTATGTAATTTAAACTTTTAAATAGGTGGCAACCCTAAAAAATTTATACGAAAATATATCTGGTATTATAGCGCACAATTTTTGAAATCAATATTTCCATATTTTATGGCTTCCTATAAAATTGCCCTTCTTCCCCATTGTTTCATTTCACTTGCTTGCCGCTTTGCTTTTGTTTCAACTCACATATCGCCAGTCTCCTGCCAGAAACACGAATGTGAAATTTTTTCTAAGTGCGATGTCTGCTCTTTATCGGGTATATATTGATATAATAACAATTAATATTTGTATATATGCTTATGTACATACAAGTATATATTATGTATGTATGTTTACACAAGAATTTATACCAATATTAATTGTTATTACATCAATATATACCCGATAAAGAGCAGACATCGTACTTAGAAAAAATTTCACATTCGTGTTTCTGGCAGAAGACCGATGATATTACCATGACCTCGTGCTTCTCACCGCTCCAGGCATGGAAATATTTTCTAAAACTATGCACAATGTTTTGGAATTTTCGTATGATGAAATATTCCCGAATATGAAATTCATATGAACCAATCAACTACACACGCACAACAACAACAAAAACGCAACTTAACCCTCAGACTACTGGTGACGTGAATTGTCGTTAACGATATATTGTGGTCTGACAGACCACAAGGTATTATTTATTTGCAACTACCAAAAAAGTCATTGGATACAACAGATTGTATTTGTTATTTGGCAAATATTATATTTATATTTATTTAGCATAAAAATACAGTCCAAATTTGTTAAAGAAATGCATTAATTGGAGTTTTAGAGAATTTTTACATATACAAGACCCTATTTTGTAGGACCTTTTGGTGTGGTACGCATGCGTCGGTTGAAGGTGAGTCACGAACTATATTTACATTTAATGCAATGGAATGAGTTTTCCGGCTTCTTTTATCTGCCCCAAATACGAAAAACCAACCAGCGTCTAATCGCAGATGGGGCATAATCGTGATACATTCGGCTAGGCTTCACGTAACTCCATATGTGGTTTAAACTTTTTCTGTGCTAATTCAATTAAAAATTCGCGTTGTTTATCTGTTCCTTTCTTGGCCCACCCATCAACATCGCAAGTATAATCATAGACTTACATAGACCTGCTCTTGCAGGACATTTTCGTAGTAACAAAAGATGCTGTTTTTCAGTGGACGACTAGAAGAGGCAGGCAATTCTGGTGGAATGAATCTTTCATCCTCACGAATAGTTCCAACGAAAGCCAAGCTTCTGTACGTTAGCTCGCTAGCGAATTCTATGTTGAAAAAAAGTTGCCTTTACAAGTATTATATAGGGTCTGACAGACCACAACCTCGAAAAATGCACATTTTACTCAAAAGTTGCTTTTTTTACAAGGAAATGAGACTAAAATTACCTTTCTATATTGAATTAGAAAACCCTCGTGGAACCTTTTTAAGTCATAAAACAGTTTGCTCCAAAATGTTCAGGAAAACAAAAAGTTTTAGTATAATTTTTCAAAATGGTCTGACAGACCACAACGCTAGTCTAAGGGTTAAATTAAATTGCACTAGCACCTGTACGTACGTCCGCCCGTCCATCACAAAGCTTCATGCGCGCACTTGTGCACTCTTGTTCCGTCAAGAGTCACTTCAGAGTCAGTGTCAGCGTCAGCGGTGGATGAGTGAAGGAGTGAGTGAGTGAGTGAGTGGATGAACTGGCAATGTCAGAGCTGTGGTATGCAAATAAATACCTGAAGACGACAAGAAGAATGAAGCGGAAATAGTTTGATTGTTGTATCTAGTTGTTGTTGTTGGAATAAAGTAACTCTGTAACTATTCGAAGCGCAAGTTAAAGCAACAAAAGTCAACTTCAGTTATAGTTGTTGTTGTTGCTGTTGCTGTTGGCAAGCAGCCGGTGAAATGCATCCGACAAGGTGAAAATGTAATAAATGAGAATTTCAACAATTTTTTGTAAACTAAATTCTGCAAAGATTTTATCGGAAACTCGACTCGAAAGCGCTTCTACTCGACTGTGCTAAGTGCGTTTGCCGGCGAATGGTGTGCTAAAATTGGCGGAGGGTGAGTATTGCTTGGCATGCCGATTGTGAATCTGTGCATGTTGAAATTCAGTTCAGGGAATGTTTCCGTTTTGATTTGGAATGTTTTAAAATAGTTGAACAAGCGGCGCGCAAGGAAATTTATTTCGAACTTTTTAGCGACTGTTTTTCGAAGCGAATTTACCTTTTGGGACATTCCAGCCAAAAGAGGAAAACGACATAAAATTTAAAATGCTACTAATCATTCCTATTTATTCAGTTACCTGTAACTAAATGTGTATATTTTCCTAATCTGGTAACAGAAATATAAAAAAATATGTAAAAACGCAAAATTTTTTGCATAGAACTTTGAATTCACACCTAACAATTTTGCGGAAAAAGTTTGGTCATGTTTGCATTGCTATATTAGCTATATTTTCATTTGTAAAAAAAAATTTGCAAGTCATTCAAGTAAAGCGAGGAAAAATTTAAATAATTGCATAGCAAAAAATTAAAAAAAGATATGTGATTTTTGTGTATATCTTCATAAAATTGATTCATATGGGGTGTCCCAGGAGTCACACGAAAAGGCATAAAAATTGGTCTGGTAACTTCAGGTATGATCCTACGAAACCAGATATTTATGGAAGTAAGGATTAGGAGGCTGTTCACCGTCTAAATACATTTTTTAAGTTAATAGGGTCATACTGTGGTTTCTAGACTATTTTTAAATGTGTCCCAGGAGTCACACGAGTCTGAACTCTAATGTATTATTCAGATGAATGCCGCACAGGCGAAAAGGAAACAGCGAGTTTTAAATAATTGTTTCGAGAGATGTTGATTTAGACTTGTTTTAAATAAATATTTAATCAGAACTTTGAAGTAAATATAAATATTATTTTGCATTCACTTTATTTTTTTTTTTATTTAATTGGCTTGGTTTCAATTCTGCTGGGAGAAATTTATGAATAACTTGGTCAAAAAGGACTAAAACAATAATAAAACTGAATTCAATAATCTAGTATATTACATATTTCGCACTTGTCCCAGGAGTCACAAGTTTAAATATTTGAAAATAGTTAATTGAATTTGAATATATAAAATATTTTTATAGAATATGGTACTATGCAGTGTATTTTTTCGACCATATACAAATTGTAGGTGAAAGTTGAATAGTTGAACTAAAATTCGTATTCGTGCTCATAAACGTGCAACAAAAGGATTTTTCGGTGTCCCAGGAGTCACACTCATTTACTGAGTAGTTAAAAAGCTATTTGTTATTATTTAGCTAATCCTTTTAATGCATTTGTTGTATTGGATATTTATCGATGTCGATAAATATATTTCATAGCAATTTAAGTCCCGATGTCAGTTTTATAATTCAAAGTTGACTAAGCTCTGGAGTCAAATGTCCCAGGAGTCACGATGGAATGTCCCTTTTACAATTATTGTAGATTTTGTTGTGTTGTAATATTTAACTTTCGGCAGGTTTCTTTGCTTGTGAAGTTGCCGTTTTTTACCGTAATCCACTTTTCCCCTTTTCTCCACATAATATTTAAAAACTTTCTTTGATTTTGAGTAATGTTATGAGATGGTTCGAGTAATTTTGTTTTGCTTAAGATATTTCTTCAATATCACCACTATTCAACATCATTCACCCTCAACCACTACCATGGTATTTTATCTCTTGCCCTTCGAAAAGGCAAAAACGAAAATCATAAATCGAAAAGTGTAAAGCAAAAGCAAAACTTTGAGGAATTTAATAACGTAATGGCATTCGATAACTTTTATCACTTTTTATTACATTTCATCATAAACGTTGCAATTTTTATGTGTGTATGTGTGTTTAATTTTTTTTTTTTTTTGTGTTGCATGTCTGTATGTGCGAACAATGCACGAAAAGGACAATAAATAAATACATGAGTGCACTCACACACACACACACACACACAAATGAAAACGAATATGCACTTTATCAAGTGACACTGCACCCGCGCCCTTTGACCTTACACACAGCCCTATGTTTGTATTTAGTTACTATGCATGTATGTATGTATGTAACCTTTTTCACTATCTGTCCCGCATATTTTCCATTCCATTGATTGCCAAGCGCACAATCATAAATAAATCGACTGCAGTGAATTTGCAATTTATGTAATAAAGAAAATATTTATTCTCATACGCGTTTATGTGTGTATGTGTGTGGGTGCATATGCTTCTGTTGCAGCTTGTACGCGCCCAAGTACGCTCGTTCACTTTTTATACATACATATATCTATGTATGCAATTTCACTATTTTTTTTTTGTAAATTTTTTGCCTAAAATGTGTGGAGAAACTAAAACAAACAACATAAAAAAAACAACAACAATACCAAAAATCACAATAAACTGGTTAAGAGCAAAAATTTGTGAAAATATTAAGCTTTTAATATTAAAATAAAAATAAAAACAAAAACAAAAACAACAACATTTATCATTGATAATTTTTGTGTGTGTGTGTATGTATGCATGTTGTAGTTTTTGTTGTTTTAGTTTTATTGGTTATAATACAAATTCCATTTTGTACGCATAATAACGTAGCTTTGCATATAAATTTGTTGTTGTTGTTGTTGTTGTAAAATATTCACGGCCAATGTCTTTTTATGTAGTTTTTGTTTCTATTTTCTACGAATTTGTCCAAGTTTCAACGTAAATTAATTGAAATGCAAAGCTGTTACAAGCAATGGAAATGGAATATTTTAAAAAGGATATTGTGCCATTGGAAGTTAGAAGTAGGCATACATATCGTCGCTCCGGAAGAAGAAAGACGCATGTCAGTAATTTGTCGACGAAAAAAGGCGCATTAAAAATATGTCGGGGAAGAAAGACGCTTTACAAAACATGTCGACGAAGATAGACGCATTAGCATTATTAACTGCGAAGAAAGACGCATTAGCATTAATATTGACAAAGAAAAATAAAAAAATCGAATACGTCTTTCTTTCCTAAAAAATATTTAAATGCGTCTTTCTTTATAGTAAAAAAAAAATAAAGCATCTTTCTTCGTTATCAAAAAAAATAAAGAGTCTTTCTTTCGAAAAATATTTTTAATGCGTCTTTCTTTGAAAGAAAAAAAGTTTGCGTCTCTCTTCCTCAACAAAACAGTTTGCGCCTTTTTTCTTCTATAGCGACGATATGTACATATATAGAAGGGGTAGATGAAAACAATAGAAAGAAAAACAAAAAAAAAAAAAATAAGAAAGCTATCATAACAATTCAAAATCGATACATGCGCCGACATGTTTGCTTTGCTTGTGTTGCTCGTGTTAATTAAATTATATGTACATATGTAAATCAAAATCAGAAACATTGAAATGGAAATGGAAATGAAAATGGCGATGTAGACGGAAGAAGCTCAATCCAGAGCACAAGAATAATGAGGCAAAAGTTCGTGTGATGTTCTTAAGGCGGCGATTTTCTTTGTTTTTATTCGGTTGCTAGAAAGATGTGGAGCGTGTGATTTATTTGTCTAACAATACAAATAATTTATACGAATTCATCAATCAGAAATTTTGCTTTTTCTTCATGTCAAGATAAGAAGTTTTTTTATAGTAAAGCTTTTCGACAACAATGTAACAACGCGAAAGCATTGGTCTTTGGCATGGATAGATAACAAATACCTACTAGACATTTATTATTAGACATTTATCAAATTGTAACGGTTTGAAATTGGCAAGGTTTATCCAAATAGAGGTTATATTACTTCCGTTTTCATGTGTTTCTTGTTTCTTTATATATGTCAAATCACATAGAAAAATTTTTTCCAATCCGTTTTGTTTGACATTCTACAAGAACCTTCTTCGCCATGACTGGCGGAATACCATTTAGTATACATACACAATTCCAATCAGCTTATCTACTGCGATATCCTTCTTTAGATAATTCTTGGAAATTGGTTAACTTCTTTATAAATAAAATTTCTTCCCCCAAAAATTTCCTACATTTGCTACAATTAAATGCAAAATAGGTACTTTGACCGACTTTTGCTTAAAAAACTTGTATGAAAAGGCGACCAGAAAAAACAGGCAGGGATGTTTAACAAATATGAGACCATCAATTCTACATAAGCTTTTTTCTTTTTTATAAATTTCTTGTGCTAAAGTTGAATGAAAGCGAAACAATTACGAACAAGAAATTTTCGCAAGACAATAAAAATATTTAACTAATTAAAAAGTGGTAGCAATAAGAATTATTGGCTTGCAAATTGGCTGCATAAGGAAACTTTGTTTGGAAATTCAAGAAAAAAAGAGAGGAAAAAGACTGTAAAAAATGTATTCAAATTAAATGAAACTTCATGTTCCCTAGTAATTTTTTTGTGGAAGAATGGTGAAATGGCTGGAAGGAAGAATGGCTGCGCAGCGAAATTTAAATGCTGCTTTAGCTGTTTGTCTTTCTTTCTAAATTGTCTTACATACTAAAATTTTAATGAAATATGAAAGTTTTTGAGATTTTTGAACAATGCATGAGTACAGTGAGTAGAATGTGACAGATTTTTGTTATTTTTATCCTTTTAGTTTTTGTCTCTGAATATTGTTTAAATTTAAGACGAAGAAGAAAAGTAGATTATCCTTAAACAAGCAACAAGCTCTGCCTCGGCTATGGGATTACACTACATAGAAAGCTTTTTAGTTATAGAGATGCAGTCGCTTTTGACTCCAAACGTGCTCTGATATTGTAAAATATCGATTGTAATCGTAAAACTAAAAGCCTTGCTTAACTGCGTCCGGAAGCCAACAAAGTTTGCAGCCACAATCCACAAATGATTAGCTCCCGATATCGCTTACATTTTGGAGTGGAGTCCCAGTCATAACCAAATCAATATCTCATATCTCATTTGTGTGTGGTGTGTGTGTCCTTGTGTCTATGTTTGTTGCGCTTTCGAGTTGTACACAGAAATAGGCGATGATTTTGCTGGCGGTGAAATCAATTTTGTGGTTGACCCTGATAACCCTCAGAATGGCCGCTGTTTGGCATAGGCTAAATAAGTACCTACACCACGCAAACATTTATGGTTTCTATGCTTCAATAGAGTGAACACAGGATTGCTGCCCTTGCTGCGTGTTCAACTTAAATTGAAACGCTCTCAGTGTTCAATTCAAATTATGCCCACTTCAATTTGCAATGATTTCCTGTGCGATACTCGTCCACGTCCTCATCCTTCTGGGCAAGCATTTCCGCTTACAACAAAACAACTCAAACAGAAATGACGGATCGATGCAGTCTCACTGGACCCAAGTAGCTACACACACACACAAATCAAACGCTGGCATCTCAGGGTGTGTAGTGGGGTGCGTTGGACCAGGGAAATGGTGGCGTGCGACTTGTTATTTTTTGCCAGTAAACTCAATTTTTAATTTACATACATACTTTACTTTGTTGTTGTTGTTGTTGTATTTGGTTAGTCTATATTTTGGCCGAAGCGCCGAATGAATTTCTCATTAAGTGAATTTTAAATGCAGTGGGACAACCAAATCGCGTTTGTTCTATTTTTAGCGAAGTTTATTTTACAAAAGTGGCAAATTGTCAAATCTTTGTAAATTTTAAAGTAAAATTGAGGTGAAAATCACTCATAAAAACATTAAAACGAGATAGATATGTATATGTAACCAGTAAACCACTTCAATGCTATACTTTTTTTAATTTTTTTTCTTAATTTTTTTATTTATTTTTTTTATATTGATGTATGTACATATATTTTTTATTTTTACTTTAGTTGGTTTTATAATTATATTTTAAATTTTATATTTTTTAAATACTTTTTGGTTGCTTGTTTTTCCGACAGGGTAGGAATATGATGTATTGTGGAACGATCTTCCGTCATCCCTTGTCAAGTTTCTCGAACGAAAAAAGACACTGAAGATGGCGCATATTAGCCGAAACCGGTTTGTCTCCAAACCAAACTTGACAAGGGATGACGGAAGATCGTTCCACAATTTATATTTTTTGTTTTTTTTATATTTAAATTATTTTTTATCTTTATTTTTTTTGTTTTTTATTTAATTTTTAAATTAAATTATTTTTATTTTTTCAATTTTATTTTGTTTGTAATATTTTTTATATTTATGTAAATATATTTTTTATTTCTAAATTTAAATTTTAATTTTAATTTTAATTTTAATTTTAATTTTAATTTTAATTTTAATTTTAATTTTAATTTTAATTTTTAATTTTTTAATTTTTACCTTTTTTATTTTATTGTACTAATGTATTTTTAATAAATGAAAAATGAAAATGAAATTAAATTTATTTATTAATTTTTTTGGTTATACATATATTTATTTATTTTTTCTTTTTTATATTTATTTTTTTATATTTTTTTAATGTTTTAGCTTTTAATTTCTTTACCTTTTTTAACTTTTTTGTATTTGTTTATATTTTTTATTTTTTATTTTTACTTTTATTTAATTTTTTTTGTTTCTAAATTTTAGATTTAAAATTTTAAATTTTAAATTCTATTTATTTATTAATATTTTGGTTATACATATATTTATTGCTTTTTTATTTTTATTTTTGTTTTGTTTTTTTTTTTTAATTTTTTTAATTTTTTAAGGTTTTAGCTTTTAATTTACATATTTACTCTAATTTATTTTTTGTGTTTTTATTTTTTTATATTTATGTTTATTTTTTTTTATTTTGTTTTCTTTTTTTAAGATAGCGGTCACCCCTTGGTAGTGGGCGGCATACCATCTGAGTGTATTTTTGCCATGAAAAATCTTCTCCCAAAAAATGCATTCGCTGTTCGGAGCCGGCATAAAAACTGTAGGTCCACCCAATTGACAGGATAAGCAAAAAATTAACATTTAAATTTATTTTTTTTTTGAATTTTTTTTTTACTTTTTAGTTTTTGTTTATTTTTTAATTTTTGATTTATAATTTTTTTGTTTTTATTTTTTTTTAAATTTTTTAATTTTTTTTATATTTTTTTATATTTATGTATATACATATTTTTTATTTAGTTTTAATTTTTTTACTAATTATTCGATTTTTCTGCTCTTACCGACCAGGTTTTCTTTTATTTTTTTTATTTTTAATTTTTTTTTTATTTTAATTTTGTTTTTTTAATTTTAATTTTAATTTTAAGTTTAATGGATTAAAAATTAAATATGTCTCAATAAACTGCGCTGGGAACCATAAAATGTTTTAAATTTCCTTCTCTCCACAATCGTTACTCTTTAAATCTGTTTAAAATGCAAAACAAACAGCAAAAATGCTTGAAGTTATACGGCTCTACCGCCATATTTTGCCTATCAAGTTAGTGGTTTTGATAGACCCAAAGGGAAAACTGCTCCTTTTGGAATTATTTCTTGCCGAGCTTACGCTTCTTATTGTCACGCAAAAACTAATGAACTCAAGAGCGAATCCTTAACGTCCGTGACCCACATAAATGAACAAATGAGCGAGGAAATGATGCCGTGGCAGATATTGCTACAAAACAAAAGCATCTGTATCTCTACGAACTTACGCGAGCTTGTGAACAAATCGCATAAATCAACAGTATTGTGGGTGACACAAAAGCAGCAACAACAAAAACAAAAATTGTAACAAATAGTAATTATTGAACACAATACGATGGAAATAAACAAACAACCCCCGCGTACCACATTTACTTGCAACCCAACAAGTTGCTTGCTTTGTTCGTTAACAGCCAACGTGACGTATACGTAACATTAACATAAATACATATCTCATAGCAGCAAAACAAGCGAAGACGAAGAAGTAACAGCTAAAGCGAGTGTGAGCAAATGCAAAAACAGAAAAATACGCACGGAATCACAACAAAAGAACAACAACCAAAAAAACGCAATGAGCGTCGCTGTGTGAGGCAGAAACGCCAACCACAAAAGATATTTTGTTGCATGAAGTGATCGAAATGTGCGAAACGCAAAGCGCACAAGAGAAGTGAGGTATGCGGAGAGGAATGAGAAGAGCCGTTAATTAAAACCGCATCGCTCAAGCATAAATATTTAATTACTGAATATACATAGTAGTAGTTGCAAAAGAAAATAATGTCATCACTTCACTGAAATTGGTGAGTGGATGTGTATGTGTGTGTGTGTGTGTTCGTATGTAAGTGCTAGAAAAAACTTTGCTGCGTGATTACAACAAAAACAACAGCTGCTGATTAAACAAATTACTACAAAAGCAGAGCAGCTTTGTGCAGCGAACGGCGGCAAACAGAAGACAGAAGACTGCGTAAGAGCTGAAGACTATCAAAAGCTAAAGTGAAATGAAGCAAAGGAAAAAAGTGCAAAAAGAAAAAAAAAATTATGGTGATGATGATGAGTGGGATGATGAGTGGTATGAGGAGTGGCAAGCGTGAATGCACGCTTATAAGCGTAAGTCCGTAAGAAGTAACAAAAGTTATTTAAGTTGAAAAAAATGAAAAAGCAAAGAAAAAACTTTCGTTGAAGAAAAATAAATTTGCACTTTTTGTTAATTAAATTGTTGCCACCTGCGTTAGATGCGACGGTGGGCGGGGCATAGTGGCAAGCAAGGAGGCAGAATCTCATTTTTCATTCTTATTCTCATCAAATATTCAATGGCGTTATGATAATGAAACGGAAGGCAAAAGCATAACGCAAACGCGTATACAAAAAATGTAAAATTCTGAAATTTCTTGTTATTATTATAATATTAATAATACTTAATAATAAGTTGATATGAAAATTGTGCGCTAAGAAAGAAATTTTCGGCTTTAATTTGAGCAGCAGAAACTGTTTGCTACTCAATTATTCGCTGGAATATTGAGTGCACCTGCACCAGTTTTATGCGCAGCCATCGGCCGCGAGTAGATGAAGTCTTATGAGAAGCTCTATTTGGCAGTAAAAGACAACCGCAGCGCTGGCCTTTGATCATGAAATATTAAAGGAAGGGTTCTATGAGTCGAGTATCTGCCCATACGGTTTGCTGCCGCGAACAGTCGATTTTCGATTGTCGATTGCACTACTTTGGCTGCTTGTTGTAATTAAAAATTCTCTTTGCATATTTTCTTATACAATAACCGCTTCTATTTACATACATATGTATAATAATGCACGAATATAAACTCAAACCTCATTTAAGTTTCATTTAAATTGTAAACGCATTTCTTTCTCAACATTTTCTTCTTTGGTAACGAATATTTGAGTTTGAGCGTGCTTCTTCTTCTTCTGCTTCTACTTGTACGAAAATATTTGCTAACGTATAGCATGTGTGCATGTGTGTTTAAGTTGGAGCATTTACATAAGTAAAATTAAAAATAAATTATGTTGATTTAATACGTTGGAAAAATCATTTAATGAGCGGAAATGAGCGCACATTGAAAACGCAAGAAGCGCCACAGAAGCGCACGTATTGAGGTGCCAATACTAAATCCTCATTTTTATTTGCTTTTCACTACTAAATTATTTCCGCTACCGGTTGCTGTTTCCTGCTGGCAACAAAAAGAGGAACATCTGAGCGGGAGCAGCGCGTTGTTCAGGAAGTGTTTGTCTTATTAAATCAAGACGACAGGAAAGACGCCAAGAAAATTTCGATTGCAGTAAGAAAGCACACGATTTGAGGTTAAGATTTTAAATGGGTACACATACGTATATTTTACGTATGAAAGTGGACAAGAATAAAAGAAGGGACATTCTTGCAGTAATATTAACGCAGATATTTAGAGCCAAGTGTTGCATGAGCATATCACATATTGACTCATGAGTTCTAAGCAAAATTCTGATATCAAGCACGTGATTGTAAGTAAGTAATAAAATGCCACACCCTGTGCTACAAGAGCCATTACTGGAAACACACAAGGAACAAGAAAAAGAAGCAGTAGTGACGGGCGAGTCTAGATGTTTTATTCCATTGTCTGGATGGTTCAAACCTCTCGAATGCTCTCGATGATTTTCATTCACATTCTAGTGCAGTCGCAAATATTATTTGTCAATTGGAGCAATCACAGTAGTATCTGGATTGTGCAGTCGAGGAGTGAGTCAACTTTTAGCACGATTGTGATTATGTAAGGAGGGCAATTCTTTCGAACTCGCCCATCGCTAAGAAGCATATAAACACCACTGGTTGATTTGCACAAAACAGGGAACTTGGAATGCGTACATAGATTCTTTGAAACAAATTAAATAAAAATCGATTTGATTTGCTTTTCGGTTAGGCCAGAGTCTCCATTGCTATTCCCTCTGCGATATTCACTTCCAAGTTTGTAACAAAATTCTTCTCTTCAATCTGCAATTTATTCAGCACGCTTTGCGAGTGCGTTAATTGTTCTGACTTTTTTTTTTCAACTTCAGCACGTTAAACAAATCGAACAAGAAAGAAAATGAATGCACTTCATTATTTTATTACGACTTCGCGTGTTCTTGTTTTCATTAGAAAAGAAAGAAAAGTTGAATGAGAAATTGCTGCAAAGTATATACAAAGCAGCAAATTGGTAAAGAAGAAAAAGAAGGAGAAGATGAAGATGAAGAAGAAGAAGAAGAAGAAGAAGAAGAAGAAGGAGAAGAAAAAGAAGAAAAAGAAGGAGAAAAACAAGTAAAAGCAGAACTAGAACCAAAAGACGAACAAGAATGTGCTTCAGCGGAATGCGCGGACAAGTCAAACAAATATTTTCGCGCTTTACTGCTAATCATTCAGCGTGAACTGTTCGCATTTCAACTCCGTCTACTTTATTTTAATTTTTTTTTGTTTGTTAGCATGAAATTGCAGTCAGAAAGACAAAGTGCGTGGTGAAGAAAGACAAAGTGTGTGTTGAAAAAAGACAAAGTGTGTGGCGAAGAAAGCAACAAAGCGTTTAAAAGCTAATGGCAGTCTGTGCTGCAGCGGGACTGGAATTGGAATGAGGCTCCGCTGGTGCTGTTTCTGTAGCAATGAAATGGCAAAAGTTTTTACTGTTTTTTTTTTGCGTCGACTTACGCTTATATCGTAGCGCTGCTTGTTTTTTCTCTCTAAAGCGCGTAAAATAATTTTTTTTTCTTTTTTAAACGTTTTTTCTTTTTTCGTCTCCGGCTTTTCATTTTGTCCGTTTCTTCCGCTTCTTCCGTTTGGCGTTTTGTCAGTGTGAAGTTTAAATAAATTTCGTATTTAAATAGCGTTTACGCTTCGCTTGCGGGTCATGCCACAAAGTGTTGAATGGCTTGGCTTGGCTTGGCTTGCATTGTTGGTTTGGTTAGTAAATAATAGCGCTTGGGCAGCAGTGTTGGCAGTGGCGCTGCTGTTCACGAAGCGCTCATCTTGGCCTGACCAAGCGACTTTTGCCATTTGACAGCGTGAAAATGAAATCAGCGAGTTTTTTTCTTAGCTTTTATGCCAATTTTTATTTTAATTTTCTTTCGTTATTTTTTATGAAGAAAATGATTTTCTTTCTTCTTTTGTATTTAAAATATTTTTCATTTCTTTGAAGTGACTGTTGGCTGTTGGCTGCGGCGGACGTGTGTTTTAATGCGTGAAATGCGGAGGAGATAAGAATTTTTGAGTTGTTTTAAATTGCTTTATCTTTGTTAGTTCTCATGGCAGATAATTCGAAAAAAATATGAACTGTTGTGGTGTTATACGTATCTACTTATGTATATTAAAAAATAGTATGTATGCAATACAGATATACGTACATATTTTCTATATTAAAATTGCACAAGAAAAAGTTAACTTAAAAGAAACTAGCAACAAATTTTCCATCAGATGTCGAAGGCAGGCAATAGCTCAGCGGTTAGAACTGTAGTTATTGTACTGCAAGGTGCCTAAGTTCGATTCTTGGCAGAAGCAAAAGTAACCTGATGAGTCTTAGAGGGATCTAAGGTGAAACAGCTGTAGTTACATCCATGCTTAAAAAAAAAAAAAGTTTTTTTCTAGTTTCTAAAAAATAAAAAATTAAAAGAAAGTAATTTCTTATAGTATTAAATAAAAATTGTTATCAATTACTTGCAGTTGAGCTTTAAACACGTATGTATATATGTATGTATACATGCACAAGTTTCATAAACATCAGGCCTCTTTTTTTACATACCATGCAGCAAATCGTGCTAAATCAGAAATAGTCAGGACTGTTTCTCGTTCGATACCAACGCAATGCTTTCAACTGTCTTTCTTACCAAAGCGATATCCTACGAAGTGGCAATTATTTTTTGAGTTTTATTTTTCGCTTAGAAAATAAAAGTTATTTTTTGAGTTTTATTTTTCAATTAAAAAATAAAAGTTATTTTCTGAGCTTTACCTTTTTGCTCAGGGAATAAAAGTTTCTTCAGTTTAATTTTAGCTGTAGCTGTCGATTTTGCCATATTAATACGTAGGTAAAGTTTATAAATAAAAAAATTAAAAATTTATTAATATACTTTACCTATTTATATGGCGAAAACTACAATTGTCGCTCTGCAACCCTTTTGCACCAGTTCTGAGCTAGTTCTGAACTCTCTATTTCTACACTGTCGTTTTGCGGGACTGTTTCTTATATTAGTTGCAGGGTATTTATGAATGTATGTATGTATGTATGTAAAAAAACATATTATTTACACAACCAATATGCAAATTTGGTATTCTCTGTCATAGATTAGATAAATGATTGGTTATACATTTTGTTCCTTCAAATTGCTGCGCACAACATTTCAGCTTGAGCACAGCGCGGCTATCACGATGAAAATAGTATGACAAGATATCATGCCTAAAAGAGACTAAATGATGTTACAACTAACAAGATGAATATCCATAGAAGGCGCCGCAAAGATGAATGTTTTTTACGAATCATATAGAAATGGCGTAGATCTGTACGTTATTGTAATCGATGACGGACCTAAATTAAAGTTAAGTAGCAAATAAATCTTGTTGTGTTAAACTTAAGCTTCATTTGCTTGGCAAAGTGCTTTTTGAGCATCAAATTCGGATGTTCCACGGATGTTATCGGAAATGATGATAAAAGAAAAATAACAACTACAATCTTTTGTTTGGCGGATAGTGAGACAGTTAGACGGTTTCTTTCAACGGTGCTTAACACAGCTTTTGGGTCATCTATGCGTCACGCTTTGTCTAAACCCGTGCAAGTTTTTCAGCTTGAAAACCTCCAAGTCCTGCAGGAAGAGACTGTGGAGCATGTTCTCTGCTCCTGTCCTGCGTTTTCCAAGCTAAGGCTCCGGCTACTAGGGAAAGTTGTATTCAGTGATCTTAAATATGTATTCAAAATAGGGGTAAGCAAACTCTTGATATTTGCCAAACGGACGGGGTTGTTGTTCAGTTTACAGTTTTAATGTAGAGTTGTTCATGTCCAATAACTCTTCTGGTAACACTACGGACTCACTCAGTCTATGTGAGACCATTAATGGCCAGCCAGTCTAACCTAACCTAACTCCCAGTCCGGTGTCAAAAGTTTAATTTTTAGTTCTTTTAAACAAGTTAACTCAGACCTAGGACTAGTACTCTGATCGTCAAAGTTGATCTAGAAGAGGATGTCTCTTCCCTAATTACTAGCGTTTGTTCGTGTTGAGAAAATACTATTGAATATTCACTGTTATCTATTTTATTTAATAATAGCAGCAAAGCAAATGTTTGTTTACATACAGACAAATAAATTATTGTTTTAAGCATGTGCTGCCCTAAGCAAAAAAAAAAAAATTAAATTTCACCGACGTGGCTAAGCTTTAGTTTCAACTTTTATGCTGTTCACTTGAGCGGAATCATCCATTTTATTATGTAAGTTTTATTATTTAAGTTGTATTGCGTATAAGCTTGTGTGTGTGTGAGGTTGTGCTTGCATGCCTGCATTTAATAGTGGTGGAATTTTTTGTTAAAGTTAATGTTGCAAGTGTAGAACTTAGTTGCAATCAATTGAGTAGTCCACTCTCAAAAGTCCCTATGTGAATTTTTCATATTAAGCCACAAAGTAGAAAAAACAAAAATAGAATTTTGAATGTGTAATCGTATTTAATGCTATTTTTTCAGAATACGGAAGGATTTTCCAATAAATTCTTAATGGACATTATAAACCTTTAAATACTGTTACACAACCCATCTAAAACTCAATATCGAAAAAAATTCACATAGCTAGTTTTCAAAGTGAACTACTCAATTCAACAACTCGTTCGTTGGTAAGTTAAGTTTGCATTGTAATGGTTTTTGAAATGCAGTGGCGTGTGAAAAAATCCAACGCATATACAATCATACATGAACTTGCTTTCTGCATATGTATTTATGATTTATTATTGCTTCACGACAGCAACAACAAACCTATACTGACTTATAATATGTGGCAAGTTTGTTCAACTCCCGCATCAATCGCCATGCAGCGATTAAGCCAACAACGTCCGAAGCACTTAGAAAAGCAGTAATTCACTCAAATCGCTCTCTAAGTATGTACATGTACGGAAAATAGCCGTTGTTACATACCCTGCAGGAAAATCAATAACTGGGAAGCAAAATTCCTAGTTCAAAAAATTTCTAGTTCAAGTGAAGTCAGATATTCACCAGCTCAGGCGGGTGCTTTTATTTTCTTTTTTAATATTTTATAAAAAAAAAACCATTGTGAATGCACTAGAAATCAATTTTGTAACAACACCATTGTGACCTTGAACACATACCGATTGAAATTTGCGCCAAATATTATGCAGAAACGCATACCGATTGGCGCCGCGTATGTTTTGTTATTTATTGCGCAAGATGCTCATGGGTCCAGCCAGTATTTAGTATTTTAAACTTTTTTCGACATAAAATGATCGAATTACATACAAACATACTTATGATTTGTTTAAGAATGCATCGCTTCATAACTTAACTTTTAAAGTGCTTAGGGCAAGTGTGTTGCTACAAAAGCAGTAGCGAAAAATTATTGAGGTTGCTTAAGTAATACGATACCCTCGCCCCTCGCTCCTCTCCTCAGCCCTAGTGTATGTATGTACTTGAACACAACAACAAAAATCATACATATATAAAATTGTTTAAAGTTATTCTCATGTTAAACAATATTTATGCTTCATATACATATTTACGTATGTGTATATGTACATATATAATATGCACGTATGTACATACTTACATAGATATTAAAATAATATTAAATATGCCAGAGTTGTTATCTGGAACATCAACAACAAAAACAAATACAACGAAAGCATCATCCTGGGGGTTAAATCTTCACTTCAACAAAAAAGAAAAACAAACACACTTTGAGAAAAATACTTTAGGGGCGTGACACCTCCCATACAAACATAATCTTTAATGCTGAATATCTCTGGAAGTGTTTTGCGATATCAAAACTTGCTGGCAGGATAAACAGAATCAAAGCAAAACTTATAATAGAAATTTGGAGTTATTGGAAATGGGGGCGTGGCATGCCGATGCAATTTTTGTACTAACCCAGCTAACAAATTTACTCGAAATCTGTTAGATATTCATCAGCTTTTCGGCAAAAAACTGCGAAATAAATAAGATTTCTATACGACTTTTGCAAAACAAATTTATGGAAACGTTGACAGGAATTCTGAAATGAGTTGAAGCAGATAATTATTTGCTCAATTGTTTAATAACATCACTAATATTGCTACGCTTTTGCTTCAAGACCTTGAAAAACGACAAAACTGCAGATTTTTTATTAGAACTTGAAAAAAACGTGTAAAAAAAATTCATACAATGAACATGCGCATTATTTGATAGTTCCTATTGATCCTGGGGCTATCTTTACTTTGGGCGTTGGGAAGAATCGTAAAAAGTTTGCAAAAACTGTTATTGTCTGTAAACCCTTTAAGGGTATCCATAAGCCCTTTGATAAGCAGATAAACACACCGGCATATTTCCGGTCATTGCATTGCCACTCACTCATATAAACAACACACATTGATATGTCCACCTGGATTAATTCCTTTAAAGCTTTTGTAATAGCCGGAATTTCTAAAGTGAATGGGTCTGAGAAAGGACAAAAACGAGAACCCGTTGCTGAAGTACATGTATGGTGGTTTTGGCCTAGTTGTGCTGCTTGAGCCATTTGAGCATAGCCCAATAGTTGCACCCATATCTTTCTTCCATGGTATATACACTTGACAGGCGCCAAAATGCAGGCGATCGGTTGGTTGAAAACAAACGAAGCTCTTAATTGCGAGCACATGCTAAGAAAGACTCATACGGTGAAGAAACTCTGGAAGTATTTGCGGTAAAATAGCAAAACAAGACATATCAATGAAAGTAACTCTATATTAAAACCCTGATTAAGGGCCGTTTTCACCATCTCCAGTTAACGCTCAGCTAACAGTTAAACACCATTATCGACTCAATCGAACATTTAGCATGTAGTCGCTAATGCAGTCGACATTTTAACCGGCTCTTAGACCTCCGGTTAGCGTTAACCGCAGGTTGAGAAAACGGCCATAGACCTCCTATTTGATACCAATATTAACTTAAAAAAATAAATATAGTCAGAGGGATAGGGATAGTAGAAGCGATAGAGGTTTTTTCGCGGTGAATATATGTACATATTTTTATAACTTTTATTCAGAGAACAGACAATTTTTCAATATTCGCAGTCGTTACAATGGTAATGGTGAGCAACACGATAGTCAAGGACTTTTTCTTTAGGCTTTATAGGAACAAATTATAGGTAGAACAACGTCTGGCGGCTCAGCTAGTGATATTATGCTTGCTAGTATGTCTGCACTCTTACAGTTTGCGAAATACATATAGTTTTTAAAACTAATTTTGACTTGTGTCTTTGTACCTCATTTGGAGGCATTATAACACTTGAAGAAAAAAACAGTTTGTTTGATTTTTTCGAGAAATGTAAATTTTTTTGGGATTCTAGTATTTTTTTTAGTCCACATGTGCCGCTGAAAAGTTGAAAAACAGAAATGTGGAATTTGCAATGACGCAAATACACAAAAAATGTTTAACTAAACACTTGAAGTAGAAAAACAAAATTAGCAGCACATGCACGCGTGATTTCATTTTAACACAAAAAACGAACAGACCACGACGTTGAAAGAAAAGACACGTTGTCATTCTATTTCATTTTTTAGTCGCACAATGGGCTTTGTTGGGCTCAAAACCGATATCAATTCAGCGAGAAGAGCTAGATTTTTTTGTTCTTTTGCTAAGATAGAGAAGATCTATATTAATAAAACAGTATAGCTACTTAATATACTTCAATAAAACTTTTTTACAAAAAAAAAATCAAAAAATTGTTTTTCTCAAATTTGCATACACATGATACTTGGAGTTTTAATTTATATATTAACTAGTTGACCCGGGAACGTTGTTCCACCTAAAATAAATCTTTTGATTGAATTTATTTTTCTATGTATATAGGTCCTTATCCCTATCCCTCTTCCTATTCCAATTCCTGCTTAACTTTGGTTTCTCCTAATAATTGGATAGACCTACAGTTTCATACCGGCTACGAAGGGCGAATGCATTTTTTGTGAGAAGTATTTTTATGACAGAAATAGCCGGCCCAATAATTGGGTTTTAATTAATTAGAAAAATTTTTTGTGTTTGTTCGGACTGGGGTCAGAACCCGAGACCTCTGGTATGGCAGGCGAGCACTCTACCCACTACACGTCAGCGGACTTATATTTACATACATACAACAGCTACCTAGTTTTACCTACTCAAATTAATACATAAATTATCCCCTGAAATATGTATGTATAAGTGTCTAAGTAGTTTTTATTTACCGTACGAAAAAAAAAAGAACAATTCAACTCTACTTTTTGCTTCGTTATAAAGAACAGTGAATTGCTAATTAGCGACTATTTACTATTATTCTTAGTATTATTCACTTATTTGTTCAATTGTTTAACAATACTTTCATTGCTACGCATTTGCTTCGAACCCCTTGACGGAATTCAGTATATAAAGGCGAACACTGCGCCATTCTCATTAAAAGTTTGCAAACGTTGCGAAAGGAGTCACACAATGTACACGCGTAATACTTTGCTGTTCCTCTCGATCCTGGCCAGCATGGCGCTGGTCGTTAGGATGAATCCTCCTAAGCCACCCAACTATATGGTGGCACTGTATTCCGGTGCACCTTCGGATCAGACATTTAGATGTGTGGGGGCATTAATTACTTTACAACTTGCGATTACTTCGCAAAATTGTCTGTTTCAGGCTTGCAGTCGCAACCCTTCCACTATCACCATAGTTGCCGGAATTACAAATGTGAATGAGAAAGGACAAATTCGTGAAGCTAATATTATACGAGATCCAAATGCAGGTCCTGAGGATGATTATGTTTTTGCTAAAGCGTTAACGCTTTTTGACAGTGCAGCAAATGTTAGACCAGCACCTCTCGTCGATGGTACACATTTGGAAGATACCAAAATACAGGTGATTGGTTGGAAGGCAAAGAAAGGAGGTCCAATTCATGGGTATAAGCTAAAAGCTGTTGGTAAGAGTATTGCTAAACCTTCTCAGGAACTGGATTCCCTGGTGGTTTTTACCGCGAAAAACGACGATGATATAGCAGATTTTATACAAGCAGGAGCGCTCGTTGTTATAAACCACAATATCCTTGGGATGCTCAGAACATCTCGTGCTTCTGCTCCTTTCGAATATACGAATTTGAAACATTCTAAAATTATAAAATTCATTAGATCTGTTATTAAGAAAACTTCATAAAATTAATAAAGAAATTTAAATAGCATTGCTTAACTATTTTGTCTTTTTATTTCATGTTTATGTATGTATTTACAAGTAGCTAAGTATAAGGTTTCTTGTTAGTTTTCTTTCTTGGAAAATTGCGGTTACCCCCCGAACGTAGCCGGTCGCCAAAAAGTTTCTCACAAAAAATTTAAATTGGAAATTTCTATTAAATTTATAGAAATCCATGATGAATATAGAGCCAATAAAAATCCAATGGCAGTAGTGCGTTAGAAAACCCGTGTGGGGATTGCCTTGGTCTTCCTTCGTGTTTCTAATTGACACCATTTGGATGGTTAAGCGTCAGCTAAGAAGAAGAAGTGTGAGGACACTTGCAATTGCTCGAAAGCATAATGTTTATTTTTCTAAGCGACGATCGCCAAATGAAATTGAAGATCAGACCATCAATCTACTGTTTCGAAGCTTGCACTTTTTAGTGAATACTGCCATTATTCGTTCTCTGCTGGTGTTCGGGTAGACTGTGTCTACACGGACTTTTCAAAGGCTTTTGATAAAGTTTCGCATTTACTTTTGATATATAAACTTTCCTGTTTGGGTTTTCGCTCTAGTTTTTTTAAAATGGATCAAATCACATTCATATTACAGAAGTTGTGTAGTTGCAGTTGATAGTGCGACTTCTCTTCCCTTTTTTTGCCAACTCTGGGGTTCCCCAGGGGAGCATATTAGGCCCACTATTGTTTATACTATTTATTAATGACAATAGTGGCTGATTTTGCTGCTAATTTTTGATCTATGTAAACGATTTAAAAGTCTTCTCGCAAATTACGATTAAAAATTATGCTCTTATGTTGATGATATACAAATATAGGTAATATTAATGGTGGACTGCCTCACGGCTAGCTTTAATTATTAAAAAATGGTTTAAAGTTACTTTTAAGAGGTCTTTATACTACGCGCTAACATATTACAACATTTCACATTCCTTATTGCAAAGTGCTGATGAGATTAAAGATCTTGAAGTAATTTTCTCGAGTAATTTTCCATTCAATACACACACAAGCTTTATTATTTCGAAAGCCTACTCGGTTTTAGGGTTCCTGAGACGTAATAGCTCTAACTTCTCTGATCCCTATACTCTTACATTACTTTATACTGCTTGCGTTATAAAACGTTATATTTTTAGGATTGAGAGGGCTCAAAAAGTCTTTCTGAAATTTGCTTTACAGTCACTTAAATTCAATGAATCTATGACATCATATGACAAGCTCAGAGCAAAAATGAGACATATTTTTCTCAGATCAAAAACAAACTATCGTAGAAACAAAAAACGCGAAAACTCGAAGCGCAAAAACATGCCGGCAACCATTTTAGTTCATTTTTGTCCTTTTTTCTTAGGTGTCTAATGAAAGGTTTTGATGAGGACATAGAACTCTTAATTGTGATGCCCAGGCCGGGTCTGCAGATAAGGGTCAAAACGTGGACCCGGATGACCATCGAACGTTTTTGAGCGATATTGGTGTCAAATGAAAGGTCTTGATGAGGACTTCAACATAGAAATATTTTATTTGTGATCCCCAGGCCGGGTCCCCAAATATGGGTCAAAACGTGGACCCGGATGACCCCGGAAAATTTCTCAGCCATATTGGTATCAAATCAAGGGTGCTGAGCAGGAAGTTTGCATAGAGACGAACTCATTATGTATCCTAGATCAGGTCTCTAGGTGTGGGTCAAAACGTGGACCCGGATGGCCCCGGAACATTTCTCAGCGATATTGGTCTCAAATGGAAGGTGCAGAGGAGGGCTTTTATACAGAAACTAGCTGACCCGGCAAACTTCGTTCTGCCCAAAACAGATTTTTTTATTAATTTCATTTTTCAACTTTTAGTTTTCTGTTCCGGAGCGTAAATAAATAGCGAGCACGGTTTTCCAACACGGCAACACGCCACATAGAGCTGACCATGTGAAAAGCATGGCATTTCTAGGTTTATGCCGCATACTTCCAACGACTGCCCTTGTGACTTGTTAACTGTCATCGCAAATGCAAGTTTCACTGGGAACTGCAAACGATTGAATTGGAAGGGCAAATTTGTTGAAGATAAGCGAATCCGGGGAAGTAAGCATTACTCTCCCTTGAACGGGCCTTTCAAAATGCTTGCCACTATTAAATTGTCCATTAGCTTTGTAGCAATCAGTCGTGTACCATTGCACAGTTTGGGCACATTAAGATTGCGTAGCATAATAACAACAGACCCAACTTTAAGACGCAAATGATGAGGAGGCATTGCAGGCAAATCCAGAGAATTTAATGACTCCACTGGGTAATTTACTACTTCGTCTTCATTTTCAACGCGATCAATAGATTTATAAGAACGCAGATCTCCCGGAATTTGATTTTGAATCGTCCAATTCTAGTCGTTGACATCAATATTTTTATACTCAGCTGTACTAGTACACAGAGTATTATAGTCTTAATCATATAACGGTGGATTGTAACAGAACGAAATAATCGAGATAGATATAGACTTATATATATCAAAATGATCAGGGTGAAAAGAGAAATCGTTTGAGCCTTGTCCGTCCGTCTGTCCGTCCGTCTGTAAACACTCTAACTCGCGCAAAAATTGAGATATTTTGGTGAAATTTGAAATGCAAGTTGGTATCGAGACTGGGACGGTTGGTATTGAAAATGGGCGAAATCGGACCATGACCACGCCCACTTTTCCTATATAGAAAAATCGGAAATTTGGTATCTCAGTCACTAATATAGCTGGAGCTATGAAATTTTACCCACGTGTTGAGCTCAGGCCCCTAGGAAGAAATTTGATGTAATTTTGGAAAATGGGCGGTGCCACGCCCACTTGTTAAGGGTCAAACATTGAAAGTTTTATGAGTCATAACTCAGAAACCGTTGAAGATATATCGATGAAATTTAGTACACGTGATTTACTTACCTAGACAAACGCTTTGACGGAAAATTGTTAAAATCGGTTTGACGGCCACGCCCACTTTTATATATGGGTATTATAAAGTGACATAATAAAAACATTTTAAGCGATATCTCTGTCAAATATAAAGATAATGCATTGAAATTTTGTGGCATGAGTTCCACAATAGACCGGAAACAAAAAATAGAAAAATTTTGGAAAATGGGCGTGGCACCGCCTATTTTTAGACAAAGGAATATACGAGATTTCGGAGCCCAGAACTCGACAAATAACTGAGATACTATGACGAAACTTGGTTTATACACTTTTATAACTTGTGTTAGTAGACACGCAAAAATTTATTGAAATCGGTTTGTGACCACGCCTACTTTTTAACAAAGATATTTCTGGAACACCCTTTGGGAATTTGTAACGTGACATCTTTGTAACTAGAAGTCAAAAAGGAATGAAATTTAGCACAAAGAATAATATTCATATGCTTAGTTGGATAACTGATAAAAATGTTGAAAATGGGCGTGCCTACGCCCACTTTATGCAGCACTCGCTTTATATAAAGTACACCGTGTTTCCATCAAACGCAAACCAACAATGAAAGCATACAGCTGAGTATCTAATGTTCGGTTCCACTCGAACTTAGGCTTCCTTACTTGTTTGCTGCTAAAATTGCGCGTGCGGCTAACCATTCGTGGTTACTATAATTTTGAGCGATATCTGGATATACACTGCTAATTAGTTCATCCTTACTTGAAGCGAATTGGCAAATTGCAGTTGGAATCGATATTAATCCACTGCAAGGATCTAACGGAACTTGTCCATTGCCGATTCGCAGCAGCTCTTTTGAAAAAGCCAAAAATTAAAAAAAAAATTACCAAAAAATTACCAAATCCTTATAAATAATAAAAATCACATCTCTGACTATAAGTTTTCATTTTAGTACACAAATATCAACTTACTTCTAAAGTAAAAGTTACACATTTTATTCTGGAAATCTACGGTTACAAAAACACACAACTCCACCTACAGGTGACAAACGTCGAAAACGTCGGCAAATTCGCTGATGGGAGGTTTTAAAAAGGAAAAACAAAAGACAAATTAATTCAAGCAAAATGTAGGGCGGCGGTAGCCTAATGGTTATGCCATTAGCTTATGAACCGAAAAATCCGAGGTTCGAATCTCTTCGCGGACGCCCAGAAAAAAAAGTAGTCTTTGGAAGAGATGTGGTGATCTCCGAAATATATTCAGTTATAACCAGGGTTGGGCACAGTGCATTCAATTTTGATTGCATTCAGCTTTGCATTCTCCAATCACTGATGAGTGGTAGTGAAAATTTGATTTGCATTACCATTCACTATCGAAATAGGCGAATTTCCAATATTTTCTCAACAAATGCCATATGCATAATACCTCTGTGAGCCACTGTATAAGTATAAGTATTTTTTTACCTACGTGTTTAAAAGAATTTTATTAACAACCTTAAAACCTATTGATATACACAGGAGATATTGCAATGCCGCGTTGGTTTCCAATCAGTTTTCTAAGCCTTATTCCATGTGTAGAATATCCCAAAAAATTCCTTCCCGTTATTAAATAGATTGGCCACTTAATACCTAAACTACGATCATAGGTTTTCACAAATCATACTTGTAGTGGGAATGCAATGAATGGTAGTGCAAGCCACATTTGCATTACCATTCACTATTGAATGGTAATGCACTTTGAATGGTAATGCAAAAATTCCCATCCTTGGTAATAACCTACCAAAAAATATAAATTTTTCACACCACAATTTTTATTACATATCGACGGCTGAGTATAAGATCGCCCTATTTCAAAAATTGATTCAAAAACGCCCTATTCCAAAAAATGTTTGAATAACGTCCTATTTCAGAATTTGTTTCAATAACGTCCTATTTCAGAATTTGTTTCAATAACGTCCTATTTCAGAATTTGTTTCAATAACGTCCTATTTCAGACAATTATTCAAAAACGCCCTTTTTCAGAGAAATATATATGGAATTTTCTCTGAAATAGGACGTTTTTGAAGCAAAATCTGAAATAGGACGTTATTCAAACAATTTTTGGAATAGGGCGTTTTTGAAACAATTTTTGAAATAGGGCGATCTTATTCTCAGGCGTCGATATATGGTTGTAGAAAAACTCAAAATTGAAGTACTTAATTAATAAGATTATATATATTTTCATCAGTAGGATGTTATCCTGCCCTATTTGGTTATCCCTTATACATATGTATATGTTCCAAGTAGTTTAGTTTGTCATCTATATATATCACACATATATCTACAATGTAGATTCTACATATCTTTATATCGTCGCTGCGCCAACAAAAAGAGCTATACGTTTTTCAGCAACTTTTCAGGAGAGCAAAAAAACCGTTTTCTGGTGATCCTATAGGATCATTAAGTAACATTTTCCTGTTGTAACGAAAATCCTAGCTGATTCCCTTTCCGAGAAAAATCGAGTTTTCCATTTTTTATGGGCATTTTTTTTATTTACCCACTGAAATTTTTTATTAATCCTGAAAACTCACATAATTTTTAAAATACTGTGCTGGGAAAGGAGAAAAATCACTCTCTAGATGTCGGTCAACTTGAACATTAACAAATTATATCACCTATATATGAGAATTTCCAAAAAAAATTAATCGCGTGTATCTAATCTCTTTTAAATGAACTTATTAATTCGTTTATTCAGCAACTATGAATTAAAAGATACCAAAATATTTTTTACAAGTTATTAGAAGAAAATTCAATTACAGCTCTTCTTAGTTATACTGAATAGAAGGAATCTTCAATCAGATTAATTCTATACTAATTCCAGTATTTCAGGAACTCACGATGAATTGCTTCTCCTGCTTGTTCGGACGTCATGCCTAAGCCATTTCCATTTATAAATTCGATACAATGTTCAATATGATCCAATATCACATGGACTTTGAGGGTTTGTTGGAGCTCTGTCGCCCGAAAATTTTTTCTTAAATCAACAATTAGCTCGTTTAGTTTCAAATGATCTCACTATAATTTTCGGTTTATTTATTTCAATTGATTATGTTTTCAGGTAAAAACAAAAATGACGCTAAACAATGTTGTAGTACTGCTAATCCACAAGTATTTAATGACGATGATGAAATTCATGTTCTCGAAAAGTGTATACTTCCAGAATTACAGTTGCTGCAGGGGTATGTGAATTATTTATTTTGGCAAGGACTGGTTCCATTAGTTGGAAGAGAACAAGCTCTTATTTGGCCCAAAAAATTTAAACTGGTGGCAAAAAATTATCAAGGAGATACCTTCGAGGGGTATGCTTGCCGAAAATTGTTAAAGCAAGCGGATGGATTAGATGATGTTGCTATCTACAAAGGAGTAGGTCTTTTGCGATTAGTACCCTTCATTTCGGCATTAAAAGCCATGGATCTCGTCGTCAATTGTTGTTTCGGAACTTCGAAAGTTGAGAAGGTGAAACTAAACGAGCTAATTGTTGATTTAAGAAAAAAGTTTCGGGCGACAGAGCTCCAACAAACCCTCAAAATCCATGTAATATTGGATCATATTGAAGATTGTATCGAATTTATAAATGGAAAAGGCTTAGGCATGACGTCCGAACAAGCAGGAGAAGCAATTCATCGTGAGTTCCTGAAATACTGGAATAAGTATAGAATTAATCTGATTGAAGATTTCTTCTATTCAGTACAACTAAGAAGAGCTGTCATTGAATTTTCTTCTAATAACTTGTAAAAAATATTTTGGTATCTTTTAATTCATAGTTGCTGAATAAACGAATTAATAAGTTCATTTAAAAGACATTAGATACAGGCGATTCATTTTTTTTTTTTTGGAAATTCTCATATATAGGTGATATAATTTGTTAATGTTCAAGTTGACCGATATCTAGAGAGTGATTTTTCTCCTTTCCCAGCACAGTATTTTAAAAATTATGTGAGTTTTCAGGATTAATAAAAAAATTCAGTGGGTAAATAAAAAAAATGCCCATAAAAAATGGAAAACTCGATTTTTCTCGGAAAGGGAATCAGCTAGGATTTTCGTTACAACAGGAAAATGTTACTTAAAATGTTCTTAAAACTTCCCCAAAGACCGTTTTCGTCGTGATTTTTCCACCAAAATAATTCGCTTTAAGCACACTGTGCCTAGAGAATATTTTTTCTAGTTTGAATTGTTAACTAATGATACTACACATATGTAATAGACTTGTGCAATTTTTATACTCAGCTGTACTAGTACACAGAGTATTATAGTTTTAATCACATAACAGTGGATTGTAACAGAATGAAATAATCGAGATAGATATAGACTTATATATATCAAAATGATCAGGGTGAAAAGAGAAATCGATTGAGCCATGTCCGTCCGTCCGTCCGTCCGTCCGTCCGTCCGTCTGTCCGTCCGTCTGTAAACACTCTAACTCGTGAAAGAATTGAGATATTTCGATGAAATTTGAAATGCAAGTTGGTATCGAGACTGGGACGGTTGGTATTGAAAATGGGCGAAATCGTACCATGACCACGCCCACTTTTCCTATATAGAAAAAATCGGAAATTTGGTATCTCAGTCACTAATATAGCTAGAACGATGAAATTATACCCACGTGTTGAGCTCAGGCCCCTAGGAAGAAATTTTATGAAATTTTGGAAAATGGGCGGTGCCACGCCCACTTATTAAGGGTCAAACCTTGAAAGTTTTACATGTCATAACTCAGAAACCATTGAAGATATATCGATCAAATTTGGTACGCGTGATATACTTACTTAGGCAAACGTTTGAACGGAAAATAGTTAAAATCGGTTGACGGCCACGCCCACTTTTATATATGTATATTATAAAGTGACCTAACAAAAACATTTTAAGCCATATCTCTGTCAAATATAGAAATATATCATTGAAATTTTGTCGCATGAGTCCAACTATGGACATAAAACAAAAAATACAAAAATTTTGGAAAATGGGCGGTGCCACGCCCACTTATTAAGGGGCAAACATTGAAAGTTTTATGAGTCATAACTCAGAAACCGTTAAAGATATATCGATGAAATTCGGCACGCGTGATATACTTACTTAGGCAAATGTTTGGACGAAATATTTCCTAAATCGGTTGACGACCACGCCCACTTTTATATATGTGTATTATAAAATGGCCTAATAAAAACCTTTTAAGCGATATCTCTGTCAAATATAAAGATATATCATTGAAATTTTATAGCAGGAGTCCAACTGCGGACATAAAACGAAAAACACAAAAATTTTGGAAAATGGGCGTGGCACCGCCTCTTTTTAGAAACAGGAATATACGAGATTTCTTAGCCTTTAACTCGACAAATAATTGAGATATTATAACGAAACTTGGTTTATACACTTTTATAACTTGTGTTAATAGACACGCAAAAATTTATTGAAATCGGTTTATGACCACGCCTACTTTTTAAGAAAGATATTTCTGGAAAACCCTTTGGGAATTTGTAACGTGACATATCTGTAAGGAGAAGTCATAAAGGAATGAAATTTTGCACAAAGAATAATATTCATATGCTTAGTTGGATGACTGATAAAAATGTTGAAAATGGGCGTGGCTACGCCCCCTTTATGCGGCACTCGCTTTATATAAAATAATCCGTGTTTCCATCAAACGCAAACAAACAATGAAAGCATACAGCTGAGTATCTGATGTTCGATTCCACTCGAACTTAGGCTTCCTTACTTGTTTTTTACTTTTTTTGACCAACCACTTCGCATGAAGCATTTGCGCCGTTTTACAGCACATAGCTCTTTTTACAAATTGTTTAAATTTGCTAGTGGGGGTAAGAAATCGTGAAAGATGTGTATACAATTCTTCGCTAGGGTCCAATGCAATTAGCGATTGCTTGGAAATGCATTATTTAATTGACCAGTGCCCCTCCTATTTTGAAAATTGGTCACATACGCTTTTTTTAAATAATTTTTTTACACAAAAATAACCTGAAATCAAAAAACAATTATACGAAAATAGATGTATAACTGATTTTACAGAGCATTTCTACTACTGAGAGCATATAGCTGTGTTTGATAACTTCTAACCAAAGAAGGATATCAGAAAACGGGAAATGCAGAAATGTGGCTAGCGGATAGCGCTAAATAAATATGTAATAAAAAAAAATCGAAAAAAAAACATATAACTGAATTTGTTGGCGCAGCGACGATATACTATATTACGCTAAGCGATTTTTTGTAAGCACCATAACTTTTACACCGTTGTACCGATTTTCGAAAATTTGGTGTCAGATGAAAGGGCTTGACCTGTAGATGTGCAGGAAGGTTTAATTTTTTTGAAAAGGGTTGCCAGATGTTTCAAAATTTAATTTTACTGTATAGTTGGTTTGATTTTAAAATTTTTGGCACCATATGAAAGGGCTTGACCTGATATTAAGTAATTTAATAAAAAATTTACAAAAAGGGTTGCCACCTGTTCAAAAATTCAGTTTTACGCTATAGTTTGTTTGATTTTTAAATTTGAGATGTCATATGAAAGGACTTGGCATGGAAATGAGTATTTTATTAAAATTTTTACAAAAAGGGTGCCACCTGTTCAAAAATCCATTTTTACCCTACAGTTTATCTTATCTTTATATACATTACGCTAAGCGATTTTTTGTACGCACCATAACTTTTACACCGTTATACCGATTTTGGAAAATGTGGTATTAAATGAAAGGGATTGACCTGTAGTGCAGGAAGGTTTAACTTTTTTAAAAAGGGTTGCCACCTGTTCAAAAATTCGTTTTTATGCTATAATTTGTTTGATTTTTAAATTTGAGGTCCCATATGAAAGGGCTTGGCCTGACGATTAGTAATTTATTATAATTTTTACAAAAAGGGTTGCCACCTTTTAAAAAATTCAAAAACACACTACAGTTTGTTTGATTTTTAAATTTAAAGTGTCATATGAAATGGCTTTGCCTGGAGATATGAAAGGCCTTTACTTTAAAATGAGTAATTTATTATAACTTCTACAAAAAGGGTTGCCACCTGTTCAAAAATTCAGTTTTACGTTATAGTTTGTTTGATTTTTAGATTTGAGTTGTCATTTGAAAGGGATTTGCATGAAATGAGTAATTTATTATAATTTTTACAAAAAGGGTTGCCACCTGTTAAAAAATTTATTTTTATGCTCCAGTTTGTTTGACTTTTAAGTCTGAGGTGTTATATGAAAGGGCTTAACCTGAAAATTCGTAATTTATTATCATTTTTCCAAAAAGGGTTGCCACCTGTCAAAAAATTTAATATTCCGGTATAGTTTGTTTGATTTTTAAATTTAAAATGTCATCTGAAAGGGCTGCTCTCTAGATGGATAATAAAATAAAATTTTTACAAAACTGGTTGCCACCTATTTGAAAAATTTTGTTGACATTTTTTCACTATAGGAAAGAAAGGAAGGAAAGGAAATGAATATGAAGGAAAGCTAAGGAAAGGGGAAAAGGTAAGAGGAAAGTGTACGGAAAGTAGGAAGGAAACAAGCGAAAAGGAAACGCAAAAAGGACAGGATAAGAGCAAAAGGAAGGAAATTGGAAAGGGAAAGAAGAGTCCGGAAAATGGAATTTTGGAGGTCGCTAGAGGTTTAGAATTTCACTATGTCTCCTCGGACAATATAACCAGTAACTATATGTTTTATTTTATAGATGTTTTATTATAGAAATATTATATAAGAAATATGGTCTTTCCACTCTAAAATTGCTCCGCTTTCAATCTAATTGGTCGAATTTTCGACCACGGGAATACTAGTATAACTTATTTTTTGTCGTACCAAAATGAAGGTCTTAATGTCATCGTGTCACAATAAAATACATATATGTATATCATATGAAAGAAATCTTTCCATAGATGTGCGGAACCTTTTTTCATGCCCATGCGATGATGGAGGTGCCAGTGAAGAGGCACCTGAGATTTTCACGTTGTATATCTCTTCAAATATTTTTGTTAGAGCATTAAAATATAGGAAATAAGTATATACTAAATGTGTAAAAATTGTCGATATCGGTATTAGCCCAAGGCATGGAAAAATTACCAAACCAAAAAAAAGTTACCAAATTACCAAAATCGGTTTTAGAGAAAAAAAGTTACCAATTTTGGTTAAAAATAACCAAAGTGGCAACGCTGCTCTGCAGTGCTATCGTGTTGCAGCAAAACTCGCATATTGATGGTCAATGAAATGGTTTTAACAAACCTCCACAAATGCGATGACTTCAGACATGCGTTTATCTCATACGCCGCTGTTGATTTTGGAATCACGGGTAGTGTTTGTTTGCAGTCGCCCGCCAGCAATATCATCACTCTTCCAAAGCAACGATCATTATTGCGCAAATCTCTCAATGTTCGGTCGAGTGCTTCTAATGATCGTTTGTGGGCTATTGTGCACTCATCACATATGATCAATTTACAGTTTTTTAAAACTGGTGCCAATGCTGATTCCTTTGAAATATTGCAAACAGGACTTTCATGTATTTGCAAGTTTAATGGAAGCTTTAATGCTGAATGTGCCGTTCTTCCACCTTCCAACAGTGTTGCCGCAATTCCGGTAGATGCAAGAGCTAATGCAATACCACTTTGACCACGTATTGCTGCTAGTATTAAAGACAATAGGAACGTTTTACCGGTCCCGCCGGGGGCATCGGGAAAAAATATGCCACCGTTTCCATTATCTACAGCATTTATTAGTTGATTGTACGCACTGCTTTGCTGTTCATTCAACAATGGAAAATTTCTTTGTACTTGTTGTTGCAAGTGAGTTATATCGTAAGCACGCTCGCCATGAACGCTTTTAGGGACATTTAGCCTTAAAAATTAAAAACGCATGGGAGGTGCCACGTCCCCTTTTCCGATAACCTACACTTTTATGCGCAAAAATTCTTTTGATATCATATAGCTCTGTACCAATTTCCAGGTCCCTGCCTTAAATCCTTTTAGAGATATTCAGCTTAAAAAATTAAGTGTGTATGGGAGGTGCCACGCCCCCTTTTCCGGTAAACCCCACTTTTATGCGTGACAGTGGTTTTAATATCATTTAGCTCTATAGCAATTTTCAGGGTCCTGCCATTTATTATTTCTGATATATCCAGCTTCCAACGCTAAGTTTGTATGGGAGCTGCCACGCCCCCTTATCGTATAATTCCTATTATTTTGCGTTGATATGGCATTGTTATCGTTTATCTCCACATCATTTTCCAAGTCCCTACCTCAAACAATTTTAGAGATATTCAGCATGAAAAATTAAATTCGTATGGGAGGTGCCACGCCCTCTTTTCTTATAACCCCTACTTTTCTGCGTGAGAAGGGTTTTGATATCACCTATCTCTATACCAATTTTCAGCTCCCTACCTTGAACTCTTTTAGAGATAATCAGCCTTAAAAATTAAAATTGTATGAGAGGTGCCACGCCCCCCTAATATTTTTTAATTTTCAATTTTGCTCGTAACTATTCGTAAAAATATGTAAAAATTTTGAGATATTGAAAACTCCTAATAAATGAAGATATTACTGAAAATTAAAGCAAAAATTGTATTTAACCACATATGGTGGCTGTATCTTCTTAATTGGTAACTCTTGGTGGTCTTCTTGTGCAACTTTTCTACATTAAAAAGTTATAAATTGCCACAATAGATCTAAGTTTCTGTAACAAAACCGGGGAAAGTGTCAATTAAAGTGATGATACGATCCACACTTTGTCACCACCCATTTATACTAGAAAAGATATGAGTTACAGAAACTCAGTACAGATTTCTTAATTAAACACACATTTTTGTGAGAATCTTGTTGCTTCCCAATATAATTTTTTTATGGATTTTCAATTTGGTAAATTTAATGTTCTGACTGTGTTTTTTGTTATTTTATGTTTTAGCCCTTGATAACTATCACCAAGGTTTTAAGCCGTAAAAAAGTAACTAAATTAATAAAAAAAAGTCGTCAACGACAACTTTAAAAATGATTAAATTAATATTTTCTTGTCATTTGGCAAATAATGCACAGTTGTGTATTGAAGAGTAATCCGGATAATACTTTGAAGATTAGTAAAAATCTTGTTTGTTCAAAAATGACTAAATGGCAATCCTGCCAAAATTTAACAAATTATATATATATGTAAATATGTGTGAGTAAAGCAGCTGATTGCTCTGTTGCCCTACGGGCTCAAAAAATCCTAAAAATTGCATACGGGCGTTTCTCGACTAACTGGGCATTGAACATATTGCTGAATGTCCCACTATATGATGTCGTTGATGTCATGTTTCGAATCCTGAGGAGAATAGAAATAATAGAGGAGAGAACACAATAAAAGTAAAATGAATGTTTCAAAAAAATAATAATTGAGTTAAACGTTGCAACTTTTAGGATGGGATGAAGTTATGGTGCTAACAGTCAACAACGAGTTGCCGCAACCCGTGTCAGCTGACACGATCTACCTTATGAGAGTGCCATATAAATGAAAACTCACCAACGACCGAAACATACGAGTACGCAGCCCGTACCGCAGAAATCAACGAGCATTTTGATTTTTGCCGGAAAACGTGTCAGCTGATTGCTTTTGCTCAACGCGGTGTTGCCGAACGAACTTTTTTAGTCACTAAAACATTTGAACGGTATTTTTCATTGTATTATTAAACGAAATCAATGCGAGTGTAAAATGTAATGGAATATATCTTTCTTCATAGGAAAAACAGCTTAAGTTTACTTAAGCGAAATATGGGTTATTAGATAATTGTTTAGCTCATTTATTGAAAATAATTATCATTTATGTATATGTTATTAATTCACATGAAACCATTTTTAATACGTTTATTTTAGTTTCAAATAAACTTAAAATCGAGATTATCCAGTTATAACTTTTTTCGGAGCATAAATTCGCACAGGATGAAATAAAAAAGTTACATAAATGATGTTAGTAACTAGTAATTTACGATAAATAAAAGTAATTTTTATTTCAAAATTATCCCTTTTTACCATTTTTGAATGGGTCAACGGATAGCGGGCCAGCGGATAGTGAACAACTGATATTTTCCGTCATAAAATTCACACAGGCAAACAAAATTGCGACAATGGCAGCTTTTAGAAATTTTTTTGTGTAAGCACGAAATAAAAATTGCGTATGGTTATTCCTTTATTCATTGCCAAAAATGTGTATTTTCTTTTACTTATTTTTCACTTTTCAACAAGAAAATAACAAAATACATCAGAAATGCAACTCTGACTCCTGAGGAGGGATAGGACCCGCCACTCAAAAACCCGTTTTTACACCGCCGTCATTTGTTGTTGCGTTAAAAAATTAAGTTCCGCTTCGTATTCGTGTTCATGTGATCAAAACGCGTCGATTGACACCTCACTTCTTGAAAATTTACCAATTTTCACCGTTGTCACCTAAACTAGATAATTACCAAAACTTGGAATACAAAATCGCGCATTTTTTTATTAAAAATTTTCGCCTGTGTCGCTTTTTTCTTAAAGAAAACAATATATTTAAAAATTTAAATTGAGAGTAAACATCGGTACTAAGTTTGGGTATTTCATGCGAAATTTTTGTGTCTTCCGATTATTTCAAATACGGCAACACTCACACGGCTGTTTAAAATAGAAAACAGCTGATTTTTATCTTTTCATACGGGCACGCACTTTGTCTAACTCGGAACGAACTCGGGCTTCGGAAACGGGTCGTCAACTCGTTGTTGACTGTCGGCACCCTTACACACATACATACCTACATACATACATACATACATACATACATACAGGTGAAGCTAATAAAAGCGTGTTAAAAATGTCAGATAACGAAACTGAAACGTGTTGTTCTATTTGACATGGACTATTATATTTTTTTAACAGTTAGTTAGTTGGGTAAACACTTTTTTGCCATAAGAAAACGGCAAATTGCTAATTACTGAATTGTTTGCTCAATTTTTTAATAACATGACTTCTTAATATTGCTATGCTTTGGCGTCACGACCTTTGCTGGAATTTAGTTGAAAAACTAAAAAATTCCAGATTTTTTATTAAAACTTGAAAAACGTGTAAAAAAAAAATTCATGCAATGAACATGCGCAATATTTGATAGTTCCTATTGATCCTGGGGCTATCTTTACTTTGGGCGTTGGGAAGAATGGTAAAAAGTTTGAAAAAACTGTTATTGTCTGTAAATCCCTTAAAGGTATCCATAAGACCTTTGATAAGCAGGTAAACACACCGGCATATTTCCGGTCATTGCATTGCCACTCATATAAACCACATACATTGATATGTACATACGCCTGGATTAATTGCTTTAAAGCTTTTGTAATAGCCGGAATTTCTAAAGTGAATGGGTCTGAGAAAGACAAAAACGAGAACCCGTTGCTGAAGTACATGTATGGTGGTTTTGGCCTTGTTGTGTTGCTTGAACGATTTCAGCGTAGCCCAATAGTTGCACCCATATCTTTCTTCCATGGTATATACACTTGACAGGCGCCCAAATGCAGGCGATCGGTTGGTTGAAAACAAAAGAAGCTTTTAATTGCGAGCACATGCTAAGAAAGACTCATACGTGGAAGACACTCTAGAAGTATTTGTGGTAAAATAGCAAAACAAGACATATCAATGAAAGTAACTATATATTAAAACCCTGATTAAGCGCCGTTTTCATCATCTCCAGTTAACGCTAACTCCCAGTTAAACACCATTATCGGCTCAATCAAACTCATACGTTTAACATGTAGTCGATAATGCAGTCGACATTTTAACCGGCACTTATTCCTCCGGTTAGCGTTAATTTTAACGTTAGTTTGCTTGATTTTTCGAGAAATGTTAATTTTTTGGAATTTTAGTAGTTTTTTTTTAGTCCACATGTGCCGTTGAAAAGTTGAAAAACAAAAATGTGGAATTTGAAATGACGCAAATACACAAAAAATGTTTAACTAAAAACTTGAAGTAGACAAACAAAATTAACACCACATGCACGCGTGATTTCATTTTAACACAAAAAACGAACAGACAACGAGGGTCAAAGAAAATACACGTTGTCGTTCTATTTCATTTTTTAGTCGCACAGTGGGCTTTGTTGGGCTCAAAACTGATAGCAATTCAACGAGAAGAGCTAGATTTTTTTTGTTCTTTTGCTAAGATAGAGAAGATCTATATTAATAAAACAGTATAGCTACTTAATATACTTCAACAAAACTTTTTTACAAAAAAAAAATCAAAAAATTGTTTTTCTCAAATTTGCATACACATGATACTTGGAGTTTTAATTTATATATTAACTAGTTGACCCGGGAACGTTGTTCCACCTAAAATAAATCTTTTGATTGAATTTATTTTTCTATGTATATAGGTCCTTATCCCTATCCCTCTTCCTATTCCAATTCCTGCTTAACTTTGGTTTCTCCTAATAATTGGATAGACCTACAGTTTCATACCGGCTCCGAAGGGCGAATGGATTTTTTGTGAGAAGTATTTTTATGACAGAAATAGCCGGCCCAATAATTGGGTTTTAATTAATTAGAAAAATTTTTTGTGTTTGTTCGGACTGGGGTCAGAACCCGAGACCTCTGGTATGGCAGGCGAGCACTCTACCCACTACACGTCAGCGGACTTATATTTACATACATACAACAACTACCTAGTTTTACCTACTCAAATTAATACATAAATTATCCCCTGAAATTTGTATGTATAAGTGTCTAAGTAGTTTTTATTTACCGTACGAAATAAAAGAAAACAATTCAAATCTACTTTTTGCTTCGTTATAAAGAACAGTGAATTGCTAATTAGCGACTATTTAGTATTATTCTTAGTATTATTCACTTTTTTGTTCAATGGGTTAACAATACTTTAATTGCTACGCATTTGCTTCAAAACCTTTGACGGAATTCAGTATATAAAGGCGAACACTGCGCCATTCTCATTAAAAGTTCGCAAACGTTGCGAAAGGAGTCACACAATGTACACGCGTAATACTTTGCTGTTCCTCTCGATCCTGGCCAGCATGGCGCTGGTCGTTAGGATGAATCCTCCTAAGCCACCCAACTATATGGTGGCACTGTATTCCGGTGCACCTTCGGATCAGACATTTAGATGTGTGGGGGCATTAATTACTTTACAACTTGCGATTACTTCGGAGTATTGCCTGCTTTGGGCTCGCGAAAGCAGAGATTCCACTCTCACCATAGTTGCCGGAATTACAAATGTGAATGAAAAAGGACAAATTCGTGAAGCTGAAATTATACAAGATCCGAATTCAGGTCCTGAGGATGATTATGCTTTTGCTAAAGCGTTAACGTTTTTTGACAGTGCGGCAAATGTTAGACCAGCACCTCTCGTCGATGGTACACATTTGGAAGATACCAAAATACAGGTGATTGGTTGGAAGGCAAAGAAAGGAGGTCCAATTCATGGGTATAAGCTAAAAGCTGTTGGTAAGAGTATTGCTAAACCTTCTCAGGAACTGGATTCCCTGGTGGTTTTTACTGCGAAAAACGACGATGATATAGCAGATTTTATACAAGCAGGAGCGCTCGTTGTTATAAAACACAATATCCTTGGGATGCTCAGAACATCTCGTGCTTCTGCTCCTTTCGAATATACGAATTTGAAACATTCTAAAATTATAAATTTCATTAAATGTAATATTAAAAAAAATGCATAAAATTAATAAAGAAGTTTAAATAGAATTGCTTAACTATTTTGTCTTGTTATTTCATGTTTATATATGTACTAGCTGACCCGGCAAACTTCGTTCTGCCCAACATAGATTTTTTTATTAATTTCATTTCAAAAATTGTTACTACACCGGTATTATTTTTAACAGAAAAATAACGATTTTCACTACTTCATTGTGTATACAACTTCAAAAATATATAATTTTAGTATTCAGTTTAAGGCTGCACGATACACAACATTTTTAGTTTTCTGTTCCGGAGCGTAAATAAATAGCGAGCACGGTTTCCCAACACGGCAACACGCCACATAGAGCTGACCATGTGAAAAGCATGGCATTTCTAGGTTTATGCCGCATACTTCCAACGACTGCCCTTGTGACTTCTTAACTGTCATCGCAAATGCAAGTTTCACTGGGAACTGCAAACGATTGAATTGGAAGGGCAAATTTGTTGAAGATAAGCGAATCCGGGGAAGTAAGCATTACTCTCCCTTGAACGGGCCTTTCAAAATGCTTGCCACTATTAAATTGTCCATTAGCTTTGTAGCAATCATTCGTGTACCATTGCACAGTTTGGGCACATTAAGATTGCGTAGCATAATAACAACAGACCTAACTTTAAGACGCAAATGATGAGGAGGCATTGCAGGCAAATCCAGAGAATTTAATGACTCCACTGGGTAATTTACTACTTCGTCTTCATTTTCAACGCGATCAATAAATTTATAAGAACGCAGATCTCCCGGAATTTGATTCTTAATCGTCCAATTCAAGTCGTGCCACGCCCCTTTTTCCGATTATCCCCACTTTTATGCGTGGGAATAGTTTTGATATCATTTAGCTCTATACCAATTTTCAGCTCCCTACCTTGAACCTAGAGATAATCAGCTTGAAATATTAAGATTATATGGCAGGTGTCACGCCCCCTTTTCCGATAACCTACACTTTTATGCGCAAAAATTGTTTTGATATCATATAGCTCTGTACCAATTTCCAGGTCCCTGCCTTAAATCCTTTTAGAGATATTCAGCTTAAAAAATTAAGTCTGTATGGGAGGTGCCACGCCCCCTTTTCGATAACCCCACTTTTATGCGTGAGAGTGGTTTTAATATCATTTAGCTCTATAGCAATTTTCAAAATCCTGCCATTTATTCTTTCTGATATATTCAACTTCCAACGCTAAGTATGTATTGGAGGTGCCACGCCCCCTTTTCATATAACTCCTATTATTTTGCGTTAATATAGAATTGTTGTCGTTTATCTCCAATCAATTTCCAAGTCCCTACTTTAAACAATTTTAGAGATATTCAGAATAAAAAATTAAGTTTGTATGGGAGGTGCCACGCCCTCTTTTCTGATAACCCCCACTTTTCTGCGTGAGAAGAGTTTTGATATCACCTACCTCTATACCAATTTTCAGTTGCCTACTTGAACTCTTTCAGAGATAATCAGCTTTAAAAATTACGATTGTCTTGGCATGCAACAGTAATATCAAACAAAAAATTTCAAAGATTGTCATAAAAAATTTAAAAAACCGAAAATATGTATAAATTTGAGAAATATGACTCGATCCCCGAACCCTTGATTTTTCAGCTGATCAATCATTTTGCGAAAAATTGTTTGTATGAATTTTGGTAAATAATATGCCTGATTGGTGTATAATTAAACAAGGAAATAGGTATGTAAAGAAATAAATAAATACATACATATGTAAATAAATTAAAAAATAATAAATATGTATGTATATACATATGCACGAGTTTATGTAATTTCACGTTACTCAAATATATACATATGTATCTACATACAAATGTATGTATTTCCAAATACCTATGTATAAAGTCATTCGTAAAAGGCTATGTTTATTGTTGACGCATGGGATTTTTATTAAAAAAAATTAAATAAAAAAAATCAGTCGATTTGACGTCGACGAGATTCGAATCTACAACCTGCCCGCTTTTAAGTCAGACGCCTTACCACTGCGCCATCGCACTACCTGTGTTGAGTATGTCAAATGCTGCGCTTAAACTGTACACGGTGGGCAGGAAGCGACGATAGGTTGCATGAAAATGTCGACAAAAAAGGAAAGTGGGGTTGTGTTATGTGATGTTTATAGATGAAACATCCGTTGAAATTAAAATCCGGGCTGCTCCTTTTTCAAGGATATCCACATTTTTTGTTTTTTTTTGAAAGGATCAAATACTGACGAAATCGAAAATTCGCCAAACTCCAAATTTTTCCGATTTCAGTACATTATCTGGTAGCTAAAGGATACAAGTAAAGGTATTAAAAAGGAAACAGGACACCTGTAGTGGAAAAATCCAACGTGAACAGGACCTAAAGGATAACCACTGAAATATAAAATAACACAAAAAGTACCCACTTTTATTTGCGTATAACTCCTAAAATGTTAACTCTACGTGAAAATCCCTTATTATATGTTTCATTCAGAATAAATAGAGCAATATTTCTTTAATATACAATTTTGATGTACCTGCAGTGCTTAATGTACTTTGGTGCACCTAAAGTGAAAATTTTAAAAGAAGAACGTTTTTTATGGTGCTATTTTAAGTTCAAATATTTTGCTAGTTTATGTAAATATTTTAATCTAATGATCCAATTCTCATTCTAACATATCTATACGTTAATAACCAAGTAAAGTTAGAGCTGAGATGCGCACTAGCTGTGCACGGTGGGCGGGAAGCAACAATAGGTTGCATGAATATATCGAAAAAACTATGGCCCAACGAATATGTGCCTAGCTGTGCGCCGGTACTAATTTTCGTTTAAAAAAACGGATGTTTCATCTATAAACATCACATAACACAACCCCACTTTCCTTTTTTGTCGACATTTTCATGCAACCTATCGTCCCTTCCTGCCCACCGTGTGTACTAACAAAACAGCGTGGCTCACTCATGTGTATGTATGTACATATGTATTTGCAAATATGAAACTTGTTACTTGTTGCTTTGCGTACGCGAGTGGGTTGCAATTCTAAGATGTTTTTTCATGAAAAGGTAAGTATAAAAGCATGAAGAAAGCAATAAACGTATGATGTCGTTGGACTGAATGTCACGTTGATGTCATGAACACAATATAGCAAGCAGTGAAGGCGAATGGAGGTGAAGCTACAATATGTATTAGAATTAGAATTGTATTCGGTTTTAATGATACAGTGCTACGTATGTATATATGTATAGGTATATATATGGGTATTTCCGTAGCGCAGAATCGAAAACTCGAAATGAATTTTTTCTCTTGTTTTAATTAAAAATAACTGCAAGTTATAGTAAATATATGCCAATTTTATAGAATAGTATCATTTTGTCTATATTAATAGCTTAACTACATATATTAAATTCAAAATTAAGGTGGTATATTCATTAACGAAGTTTTTGTTTTTAAACATTACCTCTTTTGAAAAGGTGTCAGTGTTAATTTTTTTTCTTCAAATCTCAGTTTCCGGTACATAGCATGCACTAGTGACATCTCATTTGTCATTTTTTCATAAGTTCTTTAACTATAAATCTACAGGTCCGTAGCTATTAATAAAAATAAGGCTTTTTTCTGTAAAGTCGTGGGTTTTCATTCAAATTTCTTGAAACTCTATATTCTGCGTTTAATTGGTATGCCCTTTCAGATTCATATAAACTTGTTTTACATCAATCCCATCATTATACTTTAGTTTACACCGCGTTTTAGCGGAAAAGACATGTATTATAAAATTTCAATTTTAGCTAAAAGAATTAAAAACTAGTAAGAAAGCCTAAGTTATGTGATTAAAACTATAATACTCTGTGTACTAGTACAGCTGAGTATAAAAAACTGTTGCTTTTGGTGCATTTTCAACCATTCTCTATCCTCTTTGTCGATTTATAGGCATTTATTTTGGTACAATTCGGATGTAACGCGGTTACCGTAAATTTCTTTAATATCTTTGACCAGAATTAAGTTAGGATCCTAATTTTTATACCTTTCATGAGAATGAAATGGTATTATAACTTAGTGCCAAAAAATTTTTGTCGAAAGTACCAGAAGGAAGCGTGGGGGACCCACCAAAATATATGCCGATATGATCAGAATCACGAGCTGAGTCGATTAAGCCATGTCCGTCTGTCCGTCTGTCCGTCCGTCCGTCTGTGTGAACGCAAACTAGTCCCTCAGTTTTTGAGATATCTGAATGAAATTCGGAATACAGGTATTTTGTTATATGCAGCTGATCATTTGTCGGAACCGGCCGAATCGGACTACTATAACATATAGAAAACAACCGATTATTCAGATATACATGAAATTTTTTGATGTAATTTGCTCATAAATTCCCCATTTAAACAGCTAAGGACATGAAACTTTGAAGTAGACGTACCCATTTTGGCACAAACAAGGTTACCGAAAATTGTCAAGATCGGACCACTATAACATATAGTTCCACAACATCCGATTATTCAGATATACACATTTTGGTGTATAACTCCTCCATTTTAACAGCTAACGGCCTGAAATTTTGAAGTATTTGTACCCATATGGACCCAAACGGGATTGCCGAAAATTGTTAAGATCGGACCACTATAACCTATAGCTCCCCTACAACCGATTGTTCAGATAAACACATTTTGGTGTATAACTCCTCCATTTTAACAGCTAACGGCGAGAAATTTTGAAGTATTTGTACCCATATGGGCTCAAACGGGGTTACCGAAAATTGTCAAGATCGGACTATTATAACATATAGCTCCCATACAACCGATTGTTCAGATATGGACATTTTGGTGTATAACTCCTCCATTTTAACAGCTAACGGCCTGAAATTTTGAAGTATTTGTACCCATATGGACCCAAACGGGATTGCCGAAAATTGTTAAGATCGGACCACTATAACCAATAGCTCCCCTACAACCAATTGTTCAGATAAACACATTTTGGTGTATAACTCCTCCATTTTAACAGCTAACGGCCTGAAATTTTGAAGTATTTGTACCCATATGGACCCAAACGGGATTGCCGAAAATTGTTAAGATCGGACCACTATAACCTATAGCTCCCCTACAACCGATTGTTCAGATAAACACATTTTGGTGTATAACTTCTACATTTTAACAGCTAACGGCGTGAAATTTTGAAGTATTTGTACCCATATGGGCCCAAACGGGATAACCGAAAATTGTCAAGATCGGACCATTATAACATATAGCTCCCATACAACCGATTGTTCAGATATGGACATCTTGGTGTATAACTCCTCCATATAAATAGCCAAGACACCATTTTTATACTCAGCTGTACTAGTACACAGAGTATTATAGTTTTAATCACATAACGGTGGATTGTAACAGAATGAAATAATCGAGATAGATATAGACTTATATACATCAAAATGATCAGGGTGAAAAGAGAAATCGATTGAGCCATGTCCGTCCGTCCGTCCGTCTGTCCGTCTGTAAACACTCTAACTCGCGCAAAAATTGAGATATTTTGATGAAATTTGGAATGCAAGTTGGTATCGAGACTGGGACGGTTGGTATTGAAAATGGGCGAAATCGGACCATGACCACGCCCACTTTTCCTATATAGAAAAAATCGGAAATTTGGTATCTCAGCCACTAATATAGCTAGAGCGATGAAATTTTACCCACGTGTTGAGCTCGGGCCCCTATGAAGAAATTTGGTGAAATTTTAGAAAATGGGCGGTGCCACGCCCACTTATTAAGGGTCAAACATTGAGGGTTTTATAAGCCATAACTCAGAAACCATTGAAGATATATCGATGAAATTTGGTATGCGTGATATACTTACTTAGGCAAATGTTTGGACAAAAAATTGTTAAAATCGGTTGACGACCACGCCCACTTTTATATATGGGTCTTATAAAGTGACATAATAAAAACATTTTAAGCGATATCTCTGTCAAATATAAAGATCTATCACTGAAATTTTGTGACGTGAGTCCAACTATGGACATAAAACAAAAAACACAAAAATTTTGGAAAATGGGCGGTGCCACGCCCACTTATTAAGGGGCAAATATTGAAAGTTTTATGAGTCATAACTCAGAAACCATTGAAGATATATCAATGAAATTTAGTACGCGTGATATACTTACTTAGCCAAATGTGTGCACGAAAAATTTCCAAAATCGGTTGACGACCACGCCCACTTTTATATATGGGTCTTATAAAGTGACCTAATAAAAACATTTTAACCGATATCTTTGTCAAATGTAAAGATAATTCATTGAAATTTTGTGGTATGATTTCTACAATAAATCGGAAACAAAAAATAGAAAAATTTTGGAAAATGGGTGTGGCATCGTCTCCTTTTAGACAAAGAAATCTACGAGATTTCGGAGCCCATAACTCGACAAATAATTGAGATATTATGACGAAACTTGGTTTACACACTTTTATAACTTGTGTCAATAGACACGCAAAAATTTATTGAAATCGGTTTATGGCCACGCCTACTTTTTAGCAAAGATATTTCTGGAACACGCTTTGGAAATTTGTAACGTGACATCTTTGTAACTGGAAGTCATAAAGGAATGAAATTTTGCACAAAGTATAATATTCATATGCTTAGTTGGATGACTGATAAAAATTTTGAAAATGGGCGTGGCTACGTCCACTTTATGCAGCACTCGCTTTATATAAAATCCATCAAACGCAAACAAACAATGAAAACATACAGCTGAGTATCTAATGTTCGATTCCACTCGAACTTAGGCTTCCTTACTTGTTTCTAATAAATCTTTCCATAAATAACCCACAGAATTAAAATTATAAATTAAACTTAATCCGGCTATGTACATACATAGGTAAATTTTCATTTCCCCACTCATGAAAGGTATGAAGTCTTCGGTACGGCCGAAGACAACCGCGCTCTTACTTGTTTTATTTGTATTTTGGAATACACGTACCGTTAACATTAGCCTTAGCAACAGCTAGGGAATTTTCAATTTTCAATGACGCAAATTCATAGCAAATATATCAACTAAACTACAATGGATATCTAAACAGCAGCGCGAAAAAATTGTTAATTTCAATGGAAACAAGTAAGGAAGCCTAAGTTCGAGTGGAATCGAACATTAGATACTGTATGCTTTCATTGTTTGTTTGCGTTTGATGGAAACACGGTGTTTTTATATAAAGCGGGTGTCGCACAAAGTGCGCGTAGCCACGCACATTTTCAAAAATTTTATCAGCTATCCAACTAAGCATATGAATATTATTCTTTAATTTTAAACCGATTTCAAAATTTTTGCGTGTCTACTAACACAAGTAATAAAAGTGTAAACTCTAAGTTTCGTCATAATATCTCAATTATTTGTCGAGTTATGTGCTCCGAAATCTCGTAGATTCCTTTGTCTAAAAAGAGGCGGTGCCACGCCCAATTTCCAAACTTTTTCTATTTTTTGTTTCCGCTCTATTGTGAACTCATGCCACAAAATTTCAATGAATTAAAAAAAAATGAATTAAATAAATTTCGTGCTAAGCACTAAAACTCTTTCAATTATCTTTATATTTGACAAAGATATCGCTTAAAATATTTTTATTAGGTCACTTTATAATACCCATATATAAAAGTGGGTGTGGTTGTCAACCGATGTTGGCAATTTTTCGTCCAAACATTTGCATAAGTAAGTAAATCACGCATACCAAATTTTATCGTTATATCTGCTACGGTTTCTGATTTATGGCTTATAAAACTTTCAATGTTTGCCCCTTAATAAGTGGGCGTGGCACCGCCCATTTTCCAAAGTTTCATCAAATTTCTTCATAGGGGCCTGAGCTCAACACGTGGGTAAAATTGCATCGCTCCAGCTATATTAGTGACTGAGATACCAAATTTCCGATTTTTTCTATATAGGAAAAGTGGGCGTGGTCATGGTCCGATTTCACCGATTTTCAATACCAACCATCCCAGTCTCGATACCAACTTACATTCCAAATTTCATCAAAATATCTCAATTTTTGCGCGAGTTAGAGTGTTTATAGACGGACGGACGGACGGGCATGGCTCAATCGATTTCTCTTTTCACCCTGATCATTTTAATATATATAAGTCTATATCCCCAATTAGTAGGAAAAACAAAAAAAAAAGGAGCACACCTCGAATTGGGAGAGAAGCTCGGCCATAAAACTCGTCAGAGTTATAATAGCGCCATTGTATTATATTATTATTAAGTCTATATCTATATCGATTATTTCATTCTGCTACAATCCACCGTTATGTGATTAAAACTATAATACTCTGTGTACTTTCTGTACGAATATAAAAATATCAGACAACGAAACTGAAACGTGTTGTTCTATTTGCCATGGATTAGGGTTCTTTTTTAAGTTAATTTGGTAAACACTTTTTTGCCATAAGAAAACGGCAAATTGCTAATTACTGAATTGTTTGCTCAATTTTTTAATAACATGACTTCTTAATATTGCTATGCTTTGGCGTCACGACCTTTGCTGGAATTTAGTTGAAAAACTAAAAAATTCCAGATTTTTTATTAAAACTTGAAAAACGTGTAAAAAATGCATACAATGAACATGCGCAATATTTGATAGTTCCTATTGATCCTGGGGCTATCTTTACTTTGGGCGTTGGGAAGAATGGTAAAAAGTTTGCAAAAACTGTTATTGTCTGTAAATCCTTTAAGGGTATCCATAAGCCCTTTGATAAGCAGATAAGCACACCGGCATATTTCCGGTCATTGCATTGCCACTCACTCATATAAACAACACACATTGATATGTCCACCTGGATTAATTCCTTTAAAGCTTTTGTAATAGCCGGAATTTCTAAAGTGAATGCGTCTGAGAAAGACAAAAACGAGAACCCGTTGCTGAAGTACATGTATGGTGGTTTTGGCCTAGTTGTGCTGCTTGAGCCATTTGAGCATAGCCCAATACTTGCACCCATATCTTTCTTCCATGGTATATACACTTTACAGGCGCCAAAATGCAGGCGATCGGTTGGTTGAAAACAAACGAAGCTCTTAATTGCGAGCACATGCCAAGAAAGACACATACGTGGAAGACACTCTAGAAGTATTTGTGGTAAAATAGCAAAACAAGACATATCAATGAAAGTAACTCTATATTAAAACCCTGATTAAGCGCCGTTTTCATCATCTCCAGTTAACGCTAACTCCCAGTTAAACACCATTATCGGCTCAATCAAACTCATACGTTTAACATGTAGTCGATAATGCAGTCGACATTTTAACCGGCACTTATTCCTCCGGTTAGCGTTAATTTTAACGTTAGTTTGCTTGATTTTTTCGAGAAATGTTAATTTTTTGGGATTTTAGTAGTTTTTTTTAGTCCACATGTGCGGTTGAAAAGTTGAAAAACAAAAATGTGGAATTTGAAATGACGCAAATACACAAAAAATGTTTAACTAAAAACTTGAAGTAGACAAACAAAATTAGCAGCACATGCACGCCTGATTTCATTTTAACACAAAAAACGAACAGACCACGACGTTGAAAGAAAAGACACGTTGTCGTTCTATTTCATTTTTTAGTTGCACAGTGGTCTTTGTTGGGCTCAAAACCGATATCAATTCAACGAGACGAGCTAGATTTTTTTTTGATTTTTTCCTACTACTTAATATATTTCAGTAAAACTTTTTTACAAAAAAAAAATCAAAAACCATTTTTTTCTCGAATTTAGATATTTAGTGACTTGGATTTTTAATTTATATATTAACTACTGAGTTGACCTAGAAAATTTTCCACCTAAAATAAATCTTTTGATTGAATTAATTTCCCTTATCCCTATTCCTATTCCTACGGACATTTCCTTTAATTTAATAATAATAATCTAATAAAATGGCGCGGATATAACTGTAACGAGTTTTAAGGAGAAGCTTCTCTCCTAATTGAGGTGTACTCTTTAATTTGGGGTTTCCTACTACAGTTTTATGCCGGCGAATGCATTTTTTGTGAGAAACATTTTCATGGCAGAAATAGCCTCGGAGGGTATGCCGCCCACTGCCGAGGGGGTGACCGACCGCTATTTATGAAAACCCAATAATTGGGTTCTAATTAATTAGCTGGCGCGCTTTATTGTACTCGGCCAGAATCGTCTAGACGGTTACGTGCCAATTAAGTAAGTAAGTAAGAAAGTAATTAATTACAAACATTTTTTGTGTTTGTTCGGACTGGGGTCAGAACCCGAGACCTCTGGTATGGCAGGCGAGCACTCTACCCACTACACGTCAGCGGACTTATATTTACATACATACAACAACTACCTAGTTTTACCTACGCAAATTAATACATAAATTATCCCCTGAAATATGTATGTATAAGTGTCTAAGTAGTTTTTATTTACCGTACGAAATAAAAAAGAACAATTCAACTCTACTTTTTGCTTCGTTATAAAGAACAATGAATTGCTAATTAGCGACTATTTACTATTATTCTTAGTATTATTCACTTTTTTGTTCAATGGGTTAACAATACTTTAATTGCTACGCATTTGCTTCGAACCCCTTGACGGAATTCAGTATATAAAGGCGAACACTGCGCCATTCTCATTAAAAGTTCGCAAACGTTGCGAAAGGAGTCACACAATGTACACGCGTAATACTTTGCTGTTCCTCTCGATCCTAGCCAGCTTGGCGCTGGTCGTTAGGATGAATCCTGCCAAGCCACCCAAATATATGGTGGCACTGTATTCCGGTGTACCTTCGGATCAGACATTTAGATGTGTGGGGGCATTAATTACTTTACAACTTGCGATTACTTCGAGGAATTGTCTGTTTATTGGTTGCAGTAGCCTACCTTCCACTATGACCATAGTTGCCGGAATTACAAATGTGAATGAGAAAGGACAAGTTCGTGAAGCTATTATTATAGATCCGCATGCAGGTATTCTTCAGGATTATGCTTTTGCTAAAGCGTTAACGGATTTTGACCGTGCGGAAAATGTTGGACCAGCACCTCTCGTCGATGGTACACATTTGGAAAATACCAACATACAGGTGATTGGTTGGAAAGCAAACAAAGGAGGTCCAACAGGTGAGTATAAGCTAAGTGCTGTTGCAGGGCGTATTAAAAAACCTTCAGCGGGCTTGGATTCCGTGGTGCATTTTATTGAGAACAAAAACGATGATATACCAGCTTTTATGCAAGCAGGAGCGCTCGTTGTTGTAAACGGCAATCTCCTTGCGATAGCCAACACGCTTAGTGCTTATGCTCCTTACGAGTATACGAATTTGAAACATTCTAAAATTATAGATTTCATTAAATCCAATATTAAGAAAAATGCATAAATTTAATAAAGATGTTTAAATAGCATTGCTTAACTATTTTGTCTTTTTATTTCATGTTTATGTATGATGTAAAAGTAGCTAAGTAAAAGGTTTCTTGTTAGTTTTCTTTATTGGAAAATTGCGGTTACCCCCCGAACGTAGCCGGTCACCAAAAAGTTTCTCACAAAAAATTTAAATAGGAAATTTCTATTAAATTTATAGAAATCCATGATGAGTATAGAGCCAATAAAAATCCAATGGCAGTAGTGCGTTAAAAAAATCGTGTGGGGATTGCCTTGGTCTCCCTTCGTGTTTATAATTGACACCATTTGGATGGTTAAGCGTCAGCTAAGAAGAATAAGTGCGAGGACACTTGCAATTGCTCGAAAGCATAATGTTTATTTTTCTAAGCGACGATCGCCAAGTGAAATTGAAGATCAGACCATCAATGTACTGTTTCGAAGCTTGCACTTTTTAGTGAATATACTGCCATTATTCGTTCTCTGCTGGTGTTCGGGTAGACTGTGTCTACACGCACTTTTCAAATGCTTTTGATAAAGTTTCGAATTACTTTTGATATACAAACTTTCCTGTTTGGGTTTTCACTCTAGTTTTTTTTTTATGTGGATCAAATCATATAATAGAAGTTGTGTAGTTGCGGTTGATAGTGCGACTTCTCTTTCCTTTTTTGCCACCTCTGGGGTTCCCCTAGGGAGCATATTAGGCCCACTATTGTTTGTACTATTTATTTATTAATGACATTAGTGGCTGATTTCGCTGCTAATTTTTTGCTCTAAGTATGCAAAATATTTAAAAGTCTTCTTGCAAATTACGAGTATTAATGATGCTATTGTGTTGATGATATACGTACATATATAGACAATATTAATGGTGGACTGCCTCACGGCTAGCTTTAAATATAAAAAAATGGTTTAAAGTTACTTCTAGGAGGTCTTTATACTACGTGCCAACATATTTCACATTCTTTGTTGCAAAGTGCTGATGAGATTAAAGATCTTGGCGTAATTTTTTTCGAATTTTCATTCAATACACACACAAGCTTTATTATTTCGAAAGCCTACTCGGTTGTAGGGTTCCTGAGGCGTAATAGCTCCAACTTCTCTGATCCCTATACTCTTAAATTACTTTATACTGCTTTCGTTATAAAGCGTTATATTTCTAGGACAGTGATGCCGATATTCTTGGATCAAAAATCCCTACGACATGCCAAAAAATTCCCTACTTTTCCCTATTTTACGAAATTTTTCCCTACAAATTTCCCTACGCCGTATTTTCTCTATATTTAAATAAAAACACAAAATTTATGCAAATAGAGTTTTAATTCAAAAAGCCACGTATTCATGCATAGAAATTTTTATCTTTGTGTATATACAATATAAATATATACATACATATATGGGTATTTCCATGGTGGCGAACGTATGTATGCCTTAATTTTTTCTTGAAAACATCTCTTCAATTATTTTGTACATAATATTATAAGGTACGTCGCAACGTGACATATAAACCTCTACTGAGGAAATTACTTACAAAAACTCATTTTTCAGTTTTTATTAAACGAAAAATGTAACATAAATTTTTATTCAGAACGTTTTAGTCCACGTAGAAAAGAAATATATATTATCAAAATAAATTTGCTATTACTGAAAACGGAACATCTCTGTCAAGAAATAATCATTAGCATGAATCTTCATTGAAAAGTTATAGATAGTAAGAAAGGGCTATCCTGAAATTGTCAATCACTTTTTATTATAGCTCTAACTTTGAAAAATCTAAATTTGTTTAAGATAATGATAATTCGATATCTACTCTTATTTAATAAAAGCTAAAAACTTTGTTTTGCATTCATTTTACATTTTGCTCGCGGTGGACCTCTCAGCGAAAATACCCATATTTATAACTATATATAGTTGAAATTTGTTTTTTTTTTTATTATAAATGAACATTTTTAAATAAAGAATATATACATGTATGTATCTATGTAGACATCTTCATATATAAAATTATATGGCAGGCATTTCCCATTGAAAATGATCATATATACCTCCATATTTCATATTTTTGAAATCGCATTCTTTAAATTTAAAAGAAAAGCAATTTTGATTTTTCATATTGAACTGAGGCTATCGTGACTGAGTTGATTGCTTTTTTTGTACGTGTATCAGTTATATTCGTTCTGCGCCTGCATTAGCGTGAGGCAATAGTAAACAATATTTGGCTAATTTTGATAAATTGGGAAACATTAGTTTGTCGTTAAAATTTCGAAGGTTTTAAATTTTAGGCCAAAATTTTTCAACATCTATATTTTGAAGAACATTCCTTTCATGTTCAAGGAAATTATATTCAATAGACCTCCACTCAACCAGCAAGTCATTTCTGTTACATTTAAATTTCTCACAAATACTTTTAAAATCAATAACACTTCTGTCGAATTCAGTATGTACCCCCAGTAAAATCTTGGGAGTTACTCTGTATAGGAAATCTTTGCTGTATTTCTTCCCAAGCAGTGATATAAAAAGAGATGCAATCTAATCTTATTCGCTCAGAAGCTGATTTCGGGAGAGTGTTTAGAAGCTCGAGACATTCAGGTCCAATATATATATGTATCATAGACTGGCAATGTTACGTGAGGTGACCTTACGTTACAATCTATCCTTATTTCTTTTTTTCATAAAATTTTTTAACCATCTTATAAAATATTTTAGTTGACATGAAAAAGTGCATTTAATTCACTGAAAAAAACTCAAACCGTATTTTAAAAATAGCAAATATGCTTTACTGCATTCATTGTTCAGCTCCGTTAGAATTATTTGTGCAGATTTTACCTTATCGTCTAGGCCTGCTTAAAAAATTCTAAAAGCACCGCCCAATTATGGAGAATCCTTTCAACGCATTTTTTATGTGATAACCACCTAGTCGCACATGTTTTAAAATTTTTTTTCTTTTAAAATATCTTGACATCTTCAATCTGAGCACACCTGATACATAAGTTCCAATCTGCCCCAATAATTCTTCTGGAGCCCTGGGTAGTTCCAAGCATGCCTTATTTGCTGTAATTGCTTCTGCATGGCAAATGCATTTTATTATAACTGCGTAACGAATGTTTTGCAAAAGTCTTGAAACAAATGAGTTAATTACACTCGCTCCATCACTGCACATTCCTTAAAATCACATTCACTTTATATAATAGGTACCACGTCCACATATAAAAACTTTTGCTCCGAGGCCCTGTAAGCAGGCCAGATCAGAACAAAGTATAATTTTGAAATATTGCATTTAATCATTTTATTTGTAGTTATTAAAAAATTTTAGGTTCTTAGAAAAAATAATTTCGATGGAACATTTCTCAGCGATATTGGTGTCAAATGAAAGGTGCTGAGCAGGGCTTTTATATTGTAATAAACTCATTACGATTCCTATGTGGGATCCCAAGATGTGGGTTAATATGTGGACCCGGATGGTTCTTTTTGGGCTATAATTAAGGGTCTTAGTATAAAAAGACTTTCAAGAAATTTAAAGATCGACTAAAATGGTGTCCACCATCCGAAATAGCATCTTCAAAACTTTTAACCACATTTTTATGAAATTTCGGCTCTTTTTGGTATGCAAACAAAAAAACAAGAATAAAAATCCATTGTATAGTTATACATACATATATATGTATGTATGTACGCAACTAAATTTTCTCAAACCCAAGAAAAATGTAATGGATATGATTCCATTACAATTACTTGTATTTGGAGATTTTCAATTACATTTGCATGTACATGTATGGTGGGTTTGGCCTTGTTGTGCTGCTTGAGCAATTTGAGCGTAGCCCAATAGTTGCACCCATATCCATCTTCCACGTTATATACACTTGACAGTCGCCAAAATGCAGGTGATCGGTTGGTTGAAAACGAAAGGCGCTCTTAAAATTGTAGGCATATGCTAAGAATGGCTCATACGGGGAAGACACCCTTTAAGTATTTGTGGTAGAATAGCAAAACAAGACATATCAATTAAAGTAACTTTATATTAAAACCCTGATTAAGGGCAGTTTTCACCACCTCAGTTTAACACTAACTCCCGGTTAAGAACCATTATCAACTCAACCAAGCTCATACATTTAAAATGTAGTCGATAATGCAGTCGACATTTTAACCGGCACTTAGACCTCCGGTTGGCGTAAATTTTAACGTTAGTTTGCTTGATTTTGTCGAGAAATGTTAATTTTTTTTTGAGATTTTAGTATTTTTTTAGTCCACATGTGCCGCTGAAAAGATGAAAAAAAAAATTTACAGTGACGCAAATACACAAAAATTTTAACTAAAAACTTAAACTTCATGGCAGAATTAGTTAGCCTCGGAGGGTATGCCTCCCACTGCCCAATAATTGGGTTCTAATTAATTAGCTGGCGCGCTGGCCGAGTACAATAGGCCAGAATCGTCTAGACGGTTACGTGCCAATTAAGTAAGTAAGTAAGAAAGTAATTAATTACAAACATTTTTTGTGTTTGTTCGGACTGGGGTCAGAACCCGAGACCTCTGGTAGGCAGGCGAGCACTCTATCCACTACACCACAGCGGCATTATATTTACATACATACAACTACCTAGTTTTACTTACTCAAATGGATAAATTATCCCCTGAAATATGCATAAGTGTCTAAGTAGTTTTTATTTACCGTACGAAATAAAAGAAAACAATTCAAATCTACTTTTCGCTTCATTATAAAGAACAGTGAATTGCTAATTAGCAACTATTTATGTACTATTATTCACAGAATTATTCACTTATTTGTTCAATTGTTTAACAATACTTTCATTGCTAGGCATTTGCTTCGAAACCCTTGATGGAGTTCAGTATATAAAGGCGAACACTGCGCCATTCTCATTAAAAGTTCGCAAACGCTGTGAAAGAGTCACATAATGTACACGCGTAATACTTTGCTGTTCCTATCGATCCTGGCCAGCATGGCGCTGGTCGTTAGGATGAATCCTAATAAGCCACCCAATTATATGGTGGCACTGTATTCCGGTGCACCTTCGGATGAGACATTTAGATGTGTGGGTGCATTAATTACTTTACAACTTGCGATTACTTCGGATTACTGTCTGGTTCGTTCTTGCAATGGCGTACCTTCCACTATCACCGTAGTTGCCGGAATTACAAATGTGAATGAGAAAGGACAAATTCGTGAAGCTGAAGTTATACATGATCCGAATGCAGGTCTTGGTGATGATTATGCTTTTGCTAAAGCGTCAACGGTTTTCAAAAGTGCGGAAAATGTTGGGCCAGCACCTCTCTATGAGGGTACACATTTGAAAGATACCAAAATGCAGGTGATTGGTTGGAAGGCAAACAAAGGAGGTCCAGCACGTGAGTATAAGCTAAGTGTTGTTGCAGGGCGTATTGAAAAACCTTCAGAGGACTTGGATTCCGTGGTGCATTTGTTTGAGAAGAAAAACGATGATATATCAGATTTTATGCAAGCGGGAGCGCTCGTTGTTGTAAGCGGCAATCTCCTTGCGATAGCCAAAACGTTTAGTACATATGCTCCTTACGAATATACGAATTTGAAACATTCTAAATTTATAAACTTTATTAAATGTAATATTAAAAAAAATGCATAAAATTAATAAAGAAGTTTAAATAGCTATGCTTAACTGTTTTGTCTTTTTATCTCATATTTATGTATGTATGTATAAGTAAGTACACTGCAAAAAAATGTGCGATTAATACCGAAAGATATTTGTCCCGGATTGATCTCTTTCGAGAACAATCGGTCCACAATTAGTCCCCGATTGTTCCCGAACGGGTATAAATGTAAACTAATTGTAGACCAATTGTTCCCGAACGGGTATAAATGTAGACTAATTGTAGCCCAATTGTCCCTAACGGGTATAAATGTAGATTAATCGCTTTCATCCCGAACAGGTATAAATTTAGATTCCTTAAATGTAGAAATTTTACAAAAATATGCAATGTATTTAAAAAATTGTAGAACAACCGGTAAAACGAATTGAACACCCTTTCTTTTAATAACAATGATGAATAATAATTTTAACAAAATGTTGGCTAAAAAATCCTATGAAAAAATCCTTTACATTACGCTTATATAATGCATACTCAAAACTTACAATTTTTTTAATTTATTTATTGAGATTTTTTTCAAAAGTAAAACATTATATAATCTTTATTTATATATGCATGAACATTTACAATTTTTTAAAGATTGTTATTAAAAATTGCCTTGGCGAACAACTTGGAAAAATCTACATTTTTGCCCGTTAGTGATTAATCTACATTGCTACCCGTTCGGGTATACAAGTTGAACAATTAGTCTCTTCATAGGACATGCTCGAACAAATGCGATCAATTCACTCCATATAAAGGGATGTAAAATTGTATTAGTCGCATGATCCCTTGCGATTGATCCCGGACACGTCCCGGATTAATCGCATTTTTTGCAGGGTAAGTATAACGTTTCTTGGTAGTTTTCTTTCTTGTAATAATATCTTTCGACGTTCGTTTTATTGCTAACACTACAATGCCATTGTGTGCGTATACATACATATGTATGTATGCACACTTACCCACCGAAAAATCTACGCCTTATCCAGAAGGAGATAAGGCTTAGGAAAAAATGCTTGAAAATTCTAATGGGCATATATAAGTTGTATGGAGAAAGGCTTATAATAAAGCTGATTTTGCTGTGTTGATGTCACCAGCCTGTAAGTACTACGCTCTCTTTCCCTCTGAGAGGAAACCTTATTCCAAAGGCTTAATCATCTGGAAAAAGAGGCTGTCAGTTCCTTATAATAAGGCCTTATGTGGTGCTTAAATACCTTTTATAAGGGCTTATTCTGAATAAGCCTGAATCACTTCTTATAAAAAGGGTTTATATGGAGTCATGTATGCAAATTGAAAATACACTACACCTTTTTCAGTTCAAATTCAGAAAGTTCCAATTGATATTCAGAAAAGTACAATTGAAATTCAGAATTTCCATTTGAAATTCAGAAAGTTACAATTGAAATTCAGAATTTCCATATGAAATTCAGAAAATTGCATTTGAAATTCCGAAAATTACAATTGAAATTCAGAAAATTACATTTGAAATTCAGAAAAATCCATTTGAAATTCAGAAAGTTACATTTGGAGTTCAGAAAATTACAATTGAAATTCAGAAAACTGTTTTGTGCTGTGAGGAAGGTTTCTGAATTTCAAATGTAATTTTCTGAATTTCAAATGGAATTTTCTGAATATCAAATGTAATTTTCTGAATTTCAATTGTAATTTTCTGAATTTCAAATGCAAATTTCTGAATTTCAAATGGAAATTCTGAATTTCAATTGTAACTTTCTGAATTTCAAATGGAAATTCTGAATTTCAATTGTAATTTTCTGAATATCAATTGGAAATTCTGAATATCAATTAGAACTTTCTGAATTTAAACTGAAAAAGGTGTAGATGTGTATTTCTTTAAAGCGGCAATCTTAATTCGACAATTCGCACTTTTCTATGCTCGCCACACGTTGTGCTGTTTTTGTACATGTTTGCTCATAAAATTCAATTCCCTCGCTCTCTATTTAAGATATGAGCGCATAACAGAAAGTTAGCTATTAAAACGTTTGGAGCAGAGCGTATTCCAGTTTTAACAGCTTAGGCTTAAAGGCAGCTTAGGCTTATAAATCTGTATGCAGGGTTCATGTAACATATTTATGTGCGCATATATGTATGTATTTTCTCTTATATCCTTTGAGATATTTATTTACTTATGTACGTAATTTTGTCTGCGAGCGCTGCGAAAGAAAGAAGGAATTGCAATAATTTTCACATCGCGCACGTCTGTCATTTACAGGGCAAATTGGGAGTGATAAAATTTACTTAATTGAATTGACAAGAAGTTAAATAGTATGTGTAGTTGTATTCTTATTTACACACATACTTTCAGAATAACACAGGTTTAGCTAGAAAAAAATTAGTTGACATTTATGTTTTTGATGTTTTTTTGCCCGAGAGGATAATTGTGATTATGACTAAAAGATAAATGGAAGACTTGAAAAGCTATTGAATGGTGGGCTTCAAGTTTGTTAAGAAAATTTGCCGGATCAGTTGATATTCTGAAATTGAAATTGACATTGTTGATAAATCGATGAAACTTTTTTCGCAATCGACATACAGTATCCTCTTAAAATTTTACTCAAAACAACTATTGAAAAAAGAACTGCAGAGATGAGAAAACCTGCCTTCTCAATTCGGCACCAAAAAGCAATTCACGACACACATGTAAGCTGAGAGCTTTCAAGGTTGCTGTTCGCATTCGCAAACAAACTCAAATATTTCCTGCGGGGCATTTCATTTAAGAATCAGCATCCCTACGGTAACCTTCGATATACAGATGGATGATATGTTAGGGATCACTTACAGTTATTACTTTTGTCGTTACTTACACCGATGACAGCCTCGAAATAATAAACAAAAACGAAAAAAGGACATAAACTTTATGCTGGGTGAGAGCGCGATGAGAGGTGAGAAAGAGAAAGAAAAAAAAAAAAGCAAAAACAAAAAATCAGCATGCCACTCACGTTGGCGGCATTGTAATGCCAAAAATGCAAAAAGAAAAAAAATTACAATAAAAGCAAAAATAATATATGAATGCAAAAAAGTGAAAGGAAACAAAACGAAATTGAAATGTGTCGAAATTTGCAATAAATGACGCACTGAATCACAATGACTTTTGACACTTGAACGGCGGCTCTCAAAGGCAGACACAAACGAAGGAAGCTGAAGCGGTGTGGGTGTGTGTGTGTGTGAGTATTTCAAGGGCTTCCCTTGCCGTGTCTGCCCAGTCAACATTTGCATGTTCAAAGTGTAATCGAGAAGTTCGTTCAAAACTGGTTTGGCAAATGTTTGCTGGGTATTAGCATTACTTTTTTGCACATGTACCCGTACATATGTAAGTGTTTATGTGTTAAGACTGATAATATAATACGTTTTATTCGCTTGCCATGCAAAGAAAAAAGGGCGCCGACACTCGAACACTACACTTGCAACAAAATAAAGCTCTTAGCTCCTCCATGTTGTTCCCTTCCCTTTATTTTGTTTTTTACATAAATTTTCACATTCATTATTTTTCTTATTCACTCGATGTCCTTCAATTGGCTTTATGATCTATTATTTCGTTAGTGTGTAGACTTTTGTGAAAAAAAAGATTGACTGACAAGTGATATTAAGACGACTGAGTGCGTACTAAGGCTTTTGCAGCAGTTATTGGAAAATTCAATTTACTTAGAAATTTACTGAGCACGCTTTAAAATGTAAAATGCTTCTAAGAATTCTTTTCTGTTATTCAACAGTTGAAGGTTTGAGGGTCTCTTGTGGCAGGCACGTACGAGTATTTGGAGTCAATTGATTTAATTGCACAAACATTTTCTTAAAATTTTCTTTAATAATAATGCAGCTATTTTCAGTTTGGCATCTTGTTAAAAAATAAGTAGATTTAAAATCGCACTTTTCTTGTGAGAAAAACTGAAATTGATATTTTCCTGTGAACACTCTAAAGATCAGTGTTTTTATATAACGTCGCCCGGCTAAATTAGTGTCGTATGTAAATTTTGGGCCGAATTGAGTTAATAATACGGTTATACTAAACTAATCAAGATCTTTCGAATGACGTTATCCGTTTTTTGCTATCTCTTTTAGTTTAAGAGATATTGAGCAGAATTTTGTCGTTTGTGCAAGGTTGCAAGCGATTTCGTCTAATTTCCAATGTGCTTTTAATTGCTGTCAATTATTTAATTTATTTACTTTTATGAGAAATAAAATACAATATTTAACTAATTTAAAAAATCTTTAATTTAGTTCAAATTGGGAGCACATTTTGTCGTACGTCATACAAATTTCCTGCAAAACTTTTGCTAAAGGTAACATACGACAAAATTTTACTGAAGAAAATCCTTTATAAATTCCAAAATAATAAAAAATATATAACAAAATTAAAATAATTTAAGAATTTTGTGGCCTAGTAGTGTTCTGCCAGACTTTGGAGAAAAACTAATGGGAAGTTTTGGAGAAATATAATTCCAAACTTCAAACCTGTTTTCCCAAAAGTCTTTAAATGCAACATACGACATTAATTTATCCGGGCGACGATAAATAAAATTTTCCATACCTTATACATATGTATACTCGTATAAGCCTTATGAAAATAAAATTTTATTCCAAGTATCTAGTATCTTATGAAAAGAAAGCAAGTAAGCATTATTTTCTATGACTTTTAAGCCTTTTCCTTATCAGTGGCTCTCACGGAGAGGGAGCCAGAGTGTTAGAGATAAGTACATAGGGAAAGAGAGAGGGAGAGACATAGATATATATATATATATAGAGAGAGAAGGAGAGCATTTCTTATGAATTGATGAAATCAGCACAGCAAAATCAGTTGTAATATAAGGAATATTTCGTAGAACTGATATTCCATACTGCATTCAGGCATTATTTGATTTGAACCCAGAAGTGGCATAGTGAAGAGAAGCCGCATCAATACTGTGCCAAGTGCTTTTTATAACTTCAAGCAAAAAAGGAAAACTATTTTGGTGCTGAATACAAGTTGTTATTGTTGCTCTAGTAACTATACATATTGCCACTGTCATTACGGCACTATGCACACACAATCACGTGCCCATACTATACCCTGCAGTGAAGGTAACCAGTCGCAAGCCAGAATTATACCAGTTTGCAGTAAACATTCAATTACTTGCACGAGTGGTGTACATTTCCCATTTAAACCACTTGGATTTTTCATGTGTTAATGTCCTACGAAATAGCAATGGCCAACCTCTCCATCAGCTTATACTAGTTAAATTACCAGTCGAACGCATACCAAACAAAATACCAGTTCACATATATAGTTGAAGAAAATACAATGGCATTCTGTCGGTGTCAAGGCAACTGATTTTTTAAATAATTTTTATAACTTTTTTTTAATTTTTTAATAAATAAAAAATATTTAAAAAGTAAAATAAATAACACAGCTCAACAAAAAAGTCGATATTTTGGTGCAGCCCTGCTTGTAACTGTAGTTGGTAGTATACGATGCACTGATAAAAAAATGATAACAACTGTTTTGAATCGTACGTGTAGTTTTTGAGATATGAGCCCTTAATAGGTTAAGACATATTTGGCCCGATAACTTTTTTTTTTGCTAATCCTATCAACACACATTTGATGTCGTTGAAAAGGCGACATTCCACCGCTTCTATCGGTGTAATCATTATTAACGTATCTTGATAAATGTCAGAGAAATTGTAAAAACAATCTCAAAAATTCAATTTGTTGTTAAATTTTTTCAATTTTTTTCATTTGTAACCACGGTTTTCTCTAAGAATTGGTAAACCAGTGTATATTCAAAGTTATTTCGATATAATCTCCTATTAATTCTGCTTTCAGCGATGTATAAGTTGTTCATATCCGCCTGGGCGTTCCTAAGATACTCTACTTTAATTAATTTCTGCTGTGAAATTTTTCATACAAAAATATTTACCTTAACCTGGGAGGTCCATACTTTAGTATGAAAAATTTCACAGTAGAAATTGATTAAAGTAGAATATAATAGGAACGCCTAAGCGGATATAAAAAAGTTATACATCGTTGAAAGCAGAATTAATCAGAGATTATATCGAAATATCTTAGCATATACTGGTTAACAAATTATTAGAGAAAACCGTGATTAAATATGAAAAAAATTGAAAAAATTGAACAAACAATTGAATTTTTGACATTGTTTTTACAATTTCTCTGACATTTATCAAGATACATTAATATTGATTACACCGATAGAAGCGGTGGAATGTCGTCAACGACGTCAAACGTGTGTTGATAGGATACGCAGAAATATAGTTATCGGGCCAAATATGCCTTAACCTATTAAGGGCTCATATCTCAAAAACTATACGTACGATTCAAAAAAGTTCTTATCATTTTTTTATCAGTGCATCGTATACTACCAACTGCAGTTACAAGCAGGGCTGCACCAAAATATCGACTTTTTTGTTGAGCTGTGTAATTAAAGAGGAAAAATCCTGAGAGATCGGAAAAACATAATTAGTCAACTGGTACTATGAAAAAAATACCCGTAGTTAAATCAACAACTTTCGGCTGTTGAATCTCCATCAGTGATTCAACAGCAAAAGTATTATTTTTTAAAGCAAAGTTTTTGATCCAACAATTGTTTCATAAACTTGCTTTTTTGATGGAAAACAAACAAAAACAATAATTATGGAGAGAAGATGAAGGTAAAACGCAAACAAAAATTTATTTTTAGGTGAAAATTTTTTCCAACAGTCTCCGTTGTTAACTTAAATCAACAACGCTCGCATCTTTGAATGAAACAACAACGGAGCGTTGTTGGGCACATTTCAATTGCGGAAAGTAGTTGATTTAACAGCGAAAGTCTTTAGATTTACAACGCCTTTTTCAGAGTACTTTCCTATGCAGACAAAGGCCAACATTTCATTTCATATAGAAGAAAATGCCAGTGATACACTCTTTATACTAAGTGCTTCACTAATCGTCTGAGAATTGCAGAAATATGCAAAGCCGTCGTCAAATTAACGAACGAAGGAAACACATCGAATTTGTGTTGTTTCATACCAGTTCTTTTTCCGTCTCCTACCAGTTGATGAGCTTGTTCACTTTCATACCAGTTCACGTTTTCCCGGCAGAGACATATACATATTTATACACAAGTATATAGTATGTAGATAGATAAATATAATATAATAATATAATACAATGGCGCTATTATAACTCTGACGAGTTTTATGGCCGAGCTTCTCTCCCAATTCGAGATGTGCTCCTTTTTGTTTTTCCTACTAATTGGGTGGACCTACAGTTTTATGCCGGCTCCGAACGGCGAATGCGTTTTTTGTAAGAAGCTTTTTTCATGGCAGAAATACTCTCGGAAGGTATGCCGCCCACTGCCGAGAGGTGACCGCTGCTCTTAAAAAACCCAATAATTGGATTTTTACTAATTATAAAAATTGTTTTGGTGTTTTGCTCGGACCGTGATTTGAACCCGAGACCTCTGGCACAGCAGGCGAGCACTCTACCCACTGCACCACAGCGGCCCAGATAGATAAATAGTTAGTTATATTTATTTACAGCCGAGTTAGTTTTGCACACTATCAGTGGACACTTTATTGTGCTATTTTTAGTATTTAAATGGAAATTCCCTCATTTCGAGGGACAGCGATGAGGCCACTCGAGCCATGAATGTGCACACATACGAGTACCTTCAGCTGCATGTAAGTTTGTGTTGTACGAGCGATGGGCAAATCAAATGTTGCCAACCAACCAATGTACGAGCACTTAAAGCCATGCAAGCGTACATATTAACCATACATATAAGCCTTATAAACTATGGTAAAATGCCTCCGTGTGCGCAGTTTTATGCAAAAACGTATGAATGTATGTGTTGTTTTTGTAAGTAAGCGTTCCCAGTTACCGTTAGCAATGTATGTACATATGTACATATGTACCTATGTCAATAATTCGACCTCGACCTCATTTTACTTGTTGTCGCTGGTGTGCTGCAGCTTGGCAGCCGCTCAGTAAGTTGCTTTTGTTGCGCTTTTGTTTTTGTTTAATTTTTTTTGTTCCTTTTTTGTTTTATTGTCGTTTTTTTTAAGCCAAACATTATTTGTTGTTGCTTAATTCATTTTGTTTCTTATTTTGTTTTTGTTTTTGTTGCTGTTTTTGTTTTTTATTTACGTTTCTTTTTTTTTTTTCAATTTTATCATTTTTTTGTAATTTGTGTTTCTGCTCTTGCAGCAAATAGTTATTCACTTTTTCAATTCAATTCTTCTATGAAAAGCTATTTTTTTCTCTTTGCATTTTTGCATTTCCCGCTTTTCCCCATTCCCGGACACAATGCAAATTTTTCCGTTAGAAATTTTTGTTGTGTTGCATTTGCTCAAGTCGCCACGCCACGCCCATCAGTTTTGCTCAACACAGACGGCGATGGCAACGACAATGGAAATAGCCAGAGCAGAAGCAAAATGTGACAACGAAAATTGTGCGAAATATTTCAGAAAAACGTTTGTGCGTGTGTAAAGGACACGTTGTTGTAGAGCAGACTGGGAATTTAGCCTTCGAAATGGCAAAATGCTCAGTTATATCATGTCTCCACCAGGGATGGAAAATGTGGTACAATTGTACTTTTTTTGGTACATTCCGGTAGCCAAAAGTACATAGGTACTACGCTTACATATTTGGTACATTTTTGTCAAATAATACATCACTGCATCCCAAATCTATTAAAACAAAACAAACAGTGTTGTCCCTTAGATTTTAGAGTTATTTCCAAAGCGTGAATTTGACAAAATAGAGCAAATTAATTACTACGTTTATACGGCAGAATTCGTGAACTATTGATTTCATGAATTCGAAAATGGTCTCGTTTATGCAGCATTTATGAACTTATTAAATTCAGCTTTTTTAAAAAGTGGCAACGTTCTAACGACATCAGCTGTCAAGGCAGATTTACCAGGTAGACTCGGTGGCGAATTCTGAAACTACTTTTTTTATTTACAAAGGTAGTGTGTAATGTCAAAATCTAAGCGAATTCACATCATGGCCAATGGGAATACGCGAGTCACAAGCGAATTCAGAATTTAACCACGGCGAAATATAATTTTGACATTACACTACCAATTAATAATATATAATACAATGGCGCTATTATAACTCTGAAGAGTTTTATGGCCGAGCTTCCCCCCCAATTCGAGGTGTGCTCCTTTTTGTTTTTCCTACTAATTGGGTGGACCTACAGTTTTATGCCGGCTCCGAACGGCGAATGCATTTTTTGTGAGAAGCTTTTTCATGGCAGAAATACTCTTGGAGGGTATGCCGCCCACTGCCGAGAGGTGACCGCTGCTCTTAAAAAACCCAATAATTGGATTTTTACTAATTAGAAAAATTTTTTTTTTGCTCGGATCGTGGTTTGAACCCGAGACCTCTGGTACAGCAGGCGAGCACTCTACCCACTGCACCACAGCGGCCACACTACCAATTACAATAACAAAAAACATTGGACATTTCTGAATTCGCCCCCGAGCCTACCTGTTAAATCTGCCTTGACTGAATGAATAGCTGTTGGTTTGGCGTTGCCGGACTTGTACTTCATAATTTCATGAAATGATGGCGAAATTCATGAATAATTTTTGTGAACAATTAAATTCATGAAAATTCGTTTATGCAGCGAAAATTCATGAAATGATTTCATGAATTTGCCAACGTATAAACGTAGTAAATGCTGAGTTTAGAGCTTTAGCAGAACATGAGAGCCTTAAAAAATTTAGAAATTTGAGTATATACCTAAAACGTTTTTGTTTTGGGAAATATTTTTGCATTGAATGGGGCTGTGTATTTAAAATAATTTTAGTTTAAGTAACTTTTTATTTAATAAAAAATTTATATGAATTTAAGCTTTTATAATGTTATTTTTAGAGGAAAGATTTTGTTTGGAAAAGCAATAATATTTTGAATGGCTAAGAAGAAGATATAATTTGGGATTAGTATAAGTCCTTAGAAAAAATATGCTACCAAAAATGATGGTACATTTTCCTTTGATTTGGTACATTTTGCTTGCTCAATTAGTACAAAATCAGAAAACCCATTTTCCATCCCTGGTCTCCACCTAACGTGTTTCGCTCTTTTTTTTCTGCACTCGCTCTCTCAATCTTTTTTCGACCTCAAAATGAGTGCCGAAACTCGCCAATTTCCATACAAATTTCTGAGAGCGAGTGAAGATTGAAACAATTGTTTCGTTCTCAATCCTATTGCCAAACGCGATGATATCGATGCCTTCTCTAAGTTTGTATCTAAAATCTATCGAAATCTCACACAGACCAAAACAAAAACGCAAAAATAAGCAAACATACAAACATTTAAAAAGAACAAGGAAAAGAAATGTTAAAGTGAATAACGATCAGCCACGTGGAGGCGGGTTATTTAGCGAGATGTTTCCCTAGATGTTTGGCTGGCGAATCAAGTTATATGGAGACGGGCTTTTAGTTACTTTAACGCCTAGTTGTACAGCGCTTACAGATTTGCTGGATTTTTGTTTGTGTATTTCTTTGTTTGCGTTCGATATTTTTCTGGTAAGTTTAGGTTGTTTCTCCTATATAATTTAACACTTTAAATGGCTGCGGGATTATAAAGGATGAGCGACGGTCCATTTTAGCCATTTTTAGGGTCAACTACTGTCAAAAATTGTTTATATTGCGACTGAGTATCATTGAGGAAATTTTCCAAAAAGGTTTAATGCTACGTGCCGGGCTTTTGCGTGTGCGCTGAACGTGTTACTGCATATGCCTTGTGTACACACATACATACATACATACGACCGAGGGTCCGCCTGCTGACTTTTGTTTTATTTTTACGTCACATTTGAAAATGCTTCTTATTTCTTTTGCTTGTTTTGCATCATCAATCGCAGAAGAACACGGACACGGACAATATCGAAAAGCAATTTGCGCCAGTTCACCAGATCGCACTTCCAGCATTTAATGATGTTTTATTTTCATGCTTTGCCTGCATCTTCATCACTTCTCTGACACATTTCCATTTTCATTTCCATCATTTATCAAATGCCATCGCAATGGCCCAACGGCCAAAGACGCACATCCTTCAAAGTTTAGTTGAGTTGCATTGAGCTGCGCGGATTGTATGACATCACGTCATCACCACGCTGACCCACATCAATGCTCGACGACATTGCGTCTGTCAGTCAGTCAGTATTGGCGCTGTGGCAGTTTGCTGGCGGGCGGAAAGCCAACTTTGTTTCAAATTGGCAATAAATATGTAGTTGGTGGGTAGAGTTGAGTTTTGGCTTACAAAGTAGCTTAAAAAACAAACCGTTTAAGGGATGCAACGCGGCGGTTCATTGTCTACAGCTCTTCATCTTCAACTTCTCTGCGTTTTTGTTTGTCACTCATCCACCTGCCACTGGCTGCTGATGGACGGATATGTCCTTTGGCATGTCGTTTGTCGCTTGAGCACAGTTCGGCTCAGTTATCTTATAAGAAGCATAAGAAAGAAGATTGATATTGCAACATTGTCAATAAAGATTGGGTAGTTTAGTCAATATATTTTGTTGTTACAGCGCACTGCGGAAAGTTGATGTGGAATGATGACATTTGATTGAGATAAGTCAAAACCCAGCAATGAAAGGTCAGATAGTTCATGGAAATAAGTTCTTGGAAATGCAGGAAGCTGCATTGAAATTTAAAACGCTTTTGATAGCATATCGGCACATCGGTCAGATAAATTTGATTTGAGCTTGAAAGGCGTTTGAAATTGAAAGTTGAAGCTAAAGAGGCCATTTTCACATGTAGATCCGCATAAGAGGATATATACATACATACCCAATAGAAAATGAAAGGAATAAGAAGGAAGAAAAAGATGGCGCATATAAAAGAAGAAGAAGATGAACCTGATAACTTTTCTTCTGCGAATACATTAATGTGTACATACATTAGACCGTATCGCAAAATAAAGTTCGCCGTACTCCCCCAATATGATGTCTTTTCGGAGAACATTTCCAGAACATTTTTTGGGCGCTGCTAAATATCGCCCAAATACATTTTTGCATAACTTCGGTATTTATAGTCCGATCTCTAAGTTTAATGCACCAATGTCTTTGGCTTGAGAGGACGGTTTCTACTATATAATAGCGTTAACCCTGTATGTGCCAGTGGGGTCACTACCACCCAGTACTTAGTTTATACCACCCTACTGTACCTTTTTTATGCTTTAGTGTTAAACGCCGTCCAAAACCATTAACCTTTTGCAAAAGAAGCATTTCGATCGCTTTAGTACAAACCGAAATAAAGCACATTTAACATTTCAAGGATTCCGATGGTGTTTCAGATTCATTTTACAAAGATTTTTTCTGAGGAGACACCTAGTGAAATTTTATGGCGAATGATTTTCTGAAATATGTTAACCCCCAACGAAAAGGATATTTTGACCTCCTTCTTTAGAAATCTGGAAAAAATAGTATTGTTAAGGTCGCTAGAGGGTTTAAACTCAGAGATCGAACCATAAATACCGAAGGTATTAAAAAATATTTATTTAGCGGTGTCCAAAAAAAATTAAAAATTGTTCCGGAAATATTTTACAGAAAAGCATCATATCGGGGGCTTACGGTGAATTTTTTTTCTTGGTCCATATAGACGGCCTAATGTACATTAGACCGTATCGCAAAAAATAAAGTTCGCCGTACGCGCCCGCATATGATGTCTTTTTGGAAAACATTTCCGGAAAATTTTTTAATTTTTTTTTTGACGCCGCTAGATGTCGCTAAAATTTATTTTTCTCATATCTTCGGTATTTATAGTCCGATCTCTAAGTTTACTACACCAATGTCTTTGGCTTGAAAGGGCGGCTTATACTATGGGATATTATTGACCCTAATTGCGCCATTGGGGTCACTACCACCCAGTACTTAGTTTATACCACCCTAATGTACCGTTTTTATGTCTGCATGTTAAACTTAGTCAAAAATCATTAATCTTTTGCAAAATAATTATTTCGATCGCTTGAGCAGAACTCGAAATAAAACACGTTCAAGATTCCGAGGAATATAGGTTTTTCGGTTCCTTTGGTCTTTTAGGTTAATTTTACCGAAAAATTTTCTGAGGAGACCCCTAGTAAAATTTTATGCCAAATAATTTTCTAGAACACCTTAACCCTCTAACGACCTTAAAAATACTATTTTTCCTGATTTTCTAAAAAAAGGGTGTCAAAATAACCCTTTATTGGCGGTGCTAGAGGGTTAAAATGTTCTAGAAACTTATTCGCCATAAAATTTCAGTAGGGGTCTCCTCAGAAGAAATCTTTGTAAAATGAACCTAAAGGACCAAAGCAAGCGAAAAACATATATTCCACGGAATGTTGAAAGTGGTTTATTTCGGGTTCTACTGAAGCGATCGAAATACTTCTTTTGCAAAAGATTAATGATTTTAGACTACGTTTAACATGCAGGCATAAAAAATTGCATTAGGGTGGTATAAACTAAGCACTGGGTGGTAGTGACCCCAATGACACACATAGGGTTAATAATATTCCACAGTATAAGCCGCCCTCTCAAGCCAAAGACATTGGTGTATTAAACTTAGAGATCGGACTATAAATACCGAAGTTATGAGAAAAATAAATTTTAGCGACATCTAGCGGCGTCCAAAAAAGAAATAAACAACTTTTCCAGAAATGTTTTCCAAAAAGACATCATATGCGGAGGCGTACGGCGAACTTTATTTTTACGTCCCTATAAGGCGAGACGGCCTAATGTACATGCCTGAGACAACTCAAAAATCAAAAATTTTCAGGAGACCCAAACAACTTTTACTTTTTATAGGTAATGTTATGGGAAAAGGCCACGTATAATAGTTATTTTGCAGTTAAAAAAGACTCTGATGGAAAAGATTTTTTGGCAGGCGCTAGAGATATATTCTGCGTACTGATTTATGAAAGAACCCCGATTTCGAAAAATTTTGAGTTGTGTCACTTTATGATTTAGCGTGCGATGTGTATGATACACACTTTTTATGGCGGATAATTTTCTTGAACATACATATTAACCCTCTATAGGCCTTAAAAGTAAATTTTTGAAGTTAACTTCTTAGGCGGCGATACAGAGTTTTTATGGAGAGTGAAATTTGAAATTTGATGCAACGGTTGGCCCACCTGCGTTGGGTATGTCAAATGCTGCACTTAAACTGAACTAACAATTACAACTCACTCACGTATGTACACAGACGTGTAAGTACATAACAGCGCTGTGGTGAAATAAGCGTGGTGAGAATGTTAATAACACAAGCAGAAATTAAAGTACACCGTTTGACACAACTCGCGTAACTAGCGCAGTAGCTCAGCTGTAAGATGCTTGGCTTCCAATTTAAGTGAAGGTGGTTCAAATCCAGGTCGAGCCAATTTTTTTGTTCCTTTTTTTTTCTAATAAATAATTTTCTTTATAATTTTTTATTAAATAAAAGTGCCACCCGAATATCGGGGATTACAAACTAGTTTATGTGGCCGCTGTGGTGCAGTGGGTAGAGTGCTCGCCTGCTATGCCAGAGGTCTCGGGTTCAAACCACGGTCCGAGCAAAACACCAAAAAAAAAAAAAAAATTTCTAATTAGTAAAAATCCAATTATTGGATTTGTTAAGAGCATCGGTCACCTCTCGGCAGTGGGCGGCATACCCTCCGAGTGTATTTCTGCCATGAAAAAGCTTCTCACAAAAATGCATTCGCCGTTCGGAGCCGGCATAAAGCTGTAGGTCCACCCAATTAGTAGGAAAAACAAAAAGGAGCACACCTCGAATTGGGAGAGAAGCTCGGCCATAAAACTCGTCAGAGTTATAATAGCGCCATTGTATTATATTATTATTATTACAAACTAGTTAATTATTAAAATAAAAACGACCAAACAACCAATATAAAAACTAATCGGATGAGCCTGCCGATAAACAAAATCTAATAACAAGAACAAGCATTGCTTTTCTATAAATAGAATTTGTACAAACAAAAACACACAACCACATGTATGTACATGCGATAGTTTTCATTGCAATATCCCTGCAAAAAAATGTGCGATTAATTCCGATATACATAGATTTGTCCCGGATTGATTTCTTTCGTCCCCGATTGTTCCCGAACGGGTATAAATCTAGATTGATTATACATATGTAGATATTTTACAAAAATATTCAATGTACATATGTATTAAAAAAACAATAGGTAAAACTAATTTAACACGCTTTCTTTTAATAACAATGATGAATAATAATTTTGACAAAATTTTACCAAAAATATCCATTGAAAAATCAATTACGATTATACACTGAAAACTGACTATTTAAAAAATTTTAATTTATTGAATAGATTCTTTTACAAAAGTAAAACTTATTGTATAATCTTTATTTAAATAGGCATGAACATTTATAATTTTTAAAGATTGTTATAAAAAATAGCCTTGGCTTGCAACTTTGAAAAATTCCTCACATATCTTTTACACTCGCATAATGCATTCTCAAAACAATAAATATTTGGAGAAAATACTAATTTTTTTTTAAAAGATTTCACTACAAGATGAAATCTAATGAAATAAACTCTTCTAATATATATAACAATTTATAATTTTTAGACATTTTCATAAAAAATAGCCTTGGCTTACAACTTTGGATGAAAGCGATTGATCTACATTTGTACCCGTTCGGGTATACAAGTTGAACAATTAGTCTCTTCATAGGACATGCTCGAACAAATGCGATCAATTCGCTCCATATAAAGGGATGTAAAATTGTATTAGTCGCATTCTCCCTTCCGATTGATCCTGGACAAATCTCGGATTAATCGCATTTTTTCAGGGATGTATTTTCAAATTCGCTTCTCATATGATATGTATATGAAACTTGTTACTTGTTGCTTTCGAGCCAATATAAATTGAAAACACAATTATTTGAAATATTGAACAAGATGTAAGAAGTTAACTTCTATCACGTGTACTATGCTACACGCGGGTTTTTTTTCTTGACTTTCTAAAAAAGGTGTAAAAATAACTCTTTCGAGGGAACGTAAGTCGAAGTTATTTTTTGCGATGCGGCCTAATGTGCATGTTATGGTGCAAAGTGAAAAAAACTATTTTTATATAAATACAGAAGCTCTGTGCTTTATGGCTTCCGCTGTGTTTTACATTCACTTCCCAGAATATCAGAAAGTTATCCTTTACAACCGGCCATTACTAACATACATAATTTTGCAGTTGTTTTTGTTTTTGTTTTTTTTTTTATTGTGTATCTGTGCCTTTTTTTCTTCTCTTCATCAAAGCACATTCTGTTTTGCACCTTTTTTTGTTCGCAAACATAATTTCATTGACATGATTGGCTTGCTAACTGATTAAATCACAATAACTGACACATTGAGTGACCTCAAACTTAGCGATTAACAAAAAATTGAATGATCATGATTTAGAAATGATGTAGGTACTTAAAGAGACATTTTTTGTAGATGTTTGTGTTTCGTATACGACATTTAGAATTATGAATTTTTGGTTCGGAGAAAGAAGGTGATAAGTAATAATAATGCTTAAGTGCATAATAAATTCACGGAAAAATATTGGGCACACACAAAACAAAAATTCATCGCAGAAAAGTTTGCAAATCATCTTTAGAACATGTGTTGTCAGACACCATTAAAACACAAATACAAATGTACATGTACACGTTCACCTTTGCGAAACAGCTAATCTGTGTGGTAAAATGTGTTAAGCTGAGCAAAGCTGCTTTTCCAGGCCTTTTATGTAAACACATGTGAGCACAAAAATGGTTTCAATAAGGTTCGGCTTTTCAAAAGGGTGTTTTTTTTGCTATTTATTGTGTGTGTGTGTGTGTGTGTGTGTTATATACACATATTGTACATATGTAAACGGCCTAATCACCATCATAGTAGAAATGAAATGAAATGCGGGTGGCAGTAAATGCGCACACAAATAAACATAACAAAAAAATAAATGCCCACAAGCTCCATTTACTTATATATTTTCTTTTTCTTATGAGCTTAATTAACTTAGGGAATATAGTAGGCTATGAGCAATAAGAAGAAGAAGAAATGCTTTGTAATTAAATATTTAGTAGATATGTGATGTTATTCTTTTATATATAAGTAAATTTAATTAACGAACGTTTTGTTTGTAGCAAAGCACGCCTAACACACGGCGTATGAGTAACATTTAAGAGCACAAATAAATGATTAGCTCCTCTAACCCATACGCGCTTCATTACTACGCTTCATTAGCGGAGTTGCTCAGCGTTTTGCGCTCGACAAATAAATAAATAAATAAATAACAATAATAAACACACAATAAAATCAATAACATTTACATATCAATTGAAGTAAACACAAAAGTAAATCAAAATTAAAATGTGGCCGGCCAATTTCAACTGCATTTCAGTTACAGCGCGTGTGTGTTTGCAGTGACGCGCAGGCACGATTATGCGTTCATCTACACACTCACCCCTGTGTATGTTTGTATGTATTGCAGCGTTGCGTGATTCGAATCAATTTTGATTTCAAATCAACTTTCAAATAAAGAATCAACTCGATTCGTGATTCAAACTATTTTCAAATCAAAGATAATTTTTATTTGTGATTCATTTCTCAAAAGAATCAAAAATACCCTTTGATTCGTGATTCAAACCATTTTCAAATCAAAGATAAATTTGATTTGTGATTCATTTCTCAAAAGAATCAAAAATACCCTTTGATTCGTGATTCAAACCATTTTCAAATCAAAGATAAATTTGATTTGTGATTCATTTCTCAAAAGAATCAAAAATCTTTTTTGATTCTTGATTCAAAAAATATCTTTGATTCGAATCAAAAATTTTATTCGAATCAAAAATTTATTAAGAATCTTGATTCGAAATCAAGTTTGAATCAAGAATCAAAAAAGATTTTTGATTCTTTTGAGAAATGAATCACAAATCAATTTTATCTTTGATTTGAAAATAGTTTGAATCACGAATCAAAGGGTATTTCTGATTCTTTTGTGAAACAAATCACAAATAAAATTTATCTTTGATTTGAAAATAGTTTGAATCACGAATCAAAGGATATTTCTGATTCTTTTTTGAAAGGAATCACAAATAAAAATTATCTTTGATTTGAAAATATTTTAAATCAAGATTCAGAAAATATTTTTGATTAGTGATTCAGTCAAATCAAAATCACGCAACCCTGATGTATTGGCATGCAAAACACAGCAGCGCTCATGCATGCAAAAACAAGTGTTTTGCCAGCAAGTTGACTCCCGCTTTCGCAAATTCCAGCTGTGCAGGAATGGGAATATTATTAACCCTAATCCTCTAAAGTGAGCCTCTCAGTCTCACTTTAAAGTTTAAAAGCGAATAATTCGTAAACCAAAAAAGCTTTTTCCTTGAAATTTTGGGTATTCCTCCATTTGTGTTCATAAATTATGAAATAATGTTGATCTTTGGGCTATTTATTTATTTTAACCATTTTTTTTGCAATCGTATAAAATTGTAACGAAAAACCGAAAGTGGGCCTCAAAGACTCACCTTAAGTATCTTTATCGTAATAAGCTTACATTTCTAGAATTCAACTAAATTTTGAATCCGTTGTTTACAAGGTTTATCCAGTGAGGTTTTTGCATTGTTAACTCACCATACTTCCCCCGGATTTTGGTGAATTCGTCGTATTTCACCATAGATCTATAGATCATATGATGTCATAAAATTATGGAGAACGGTAAAGTGAGCAATATCAAAACCATTAAAATCTTATCATTTTCTGTTTACTGAGATTCTAAATTACGGAAAAGATGCGTTCAGATAGGGAAACGAACGATCGTCTGCTTTTATGCGTCAGTAATTTCACCACGAACGTTGCGTTTTAAAACTTTTAAATTTGATCGCGGAAAATATATATTAGGGGCGATCATATGAAATATTTATTCATATTCATTTGATTCTTATGGGCCCGTCAGAATGAATACTTTTCCGGCAATCCAGCTCCGTTTAACTGACGCATACTTCAATTTCATATATTTGTTACGGCAAAGTTGAAGTACTGAATGTGTCGATCGTCATTCAAATACATGTAATTCCACTCTGCTGTCAGTTAAACGGATTGCTGGATTGACGGAAAAGTATTCATTCTGACGCCCCTATTAGTTTTTCTCATTGTGTGCACGAAAACAAATTTATAACAATGTAATAATACCATTTATAATGAACATTCAACAACTACAAAAATGTGTGAAAATTGCAGTTCATTAATATCCCCTATTTTATGAAATTACCTTTTTTATCTTTATATACTAAAAAAATTGTCATAAACCGTTATAAGAATGTATAAAAATGCTTCTGCATTCATTACTGCATAAATAAAAGTAAAAAACAAATACCAAAATAATGTGTTTCAAAATTTCCCCATAGGTGAGCCTCAGAGTCTCACTTTCGGTTTTACGTAACTTTTCAAAATTCGGTGATTAGGGTTAATGTGATTGCGCGTGCGGGCTGCCTTGGCTGGCCTTGGTGTCGCAAATATGTAAATAAGCGAAAATTATGAACCGTATATCATACACACAAAAATATACATATCTACATATGCACACAAATATTTGCGAATCTGATTAAGTGAGAATGGCAAATTGAATTAAATTTGCTTGCGGTCACAAATGCTAATTGACTAACAATTAATGAACACGCGCGCAAAACTGCGCCAGCAAAATATGCAAGAAATCGCAAGCTGTTGCACTTGTGATGTATGTGTACGCTTAAATGCTGCAGACAATTTCATTTCCCCTCCACACTCAATTTATTGTGTGATTGCAACATACATATTCATCTACTGCCTGCCGTACTTACAACTCGTCATCAATTACACTCTGAGCACGTGCCGCAAGTTGTTGCATTTTAGGGTTTGTAAAGGGAAATGCTTTTGGAATTTTATGAGGGAAAAAGTGTGCGAAGTACCAATATTAAAGTAAGCCAAATAAATGGGGTTTTTTTTGTATTGAATGTCCAACTTAGTGATGGACGAGTTTGAGATGTTTTCTACAAATGTGTCGATTGTGAAAGCATGTCGAAAGCTCTCGATGATTTTCATTCATTCAAAAAGAAGAATTCATTATCGAAATTTCAGGAGTTTATATTGAAAACTACCCAACTTCTTCTTCTTCTTCTTCTTCTAAATTTGTTTCATGCTGGCTGGCGCTAATTGAAAATACGAAGCGAGGAAGAGTCAGTTTTCCTTCCCTTAAACCTCTCAAAGCAGTGGAGATCTCCAATTTCTTCTGCCTTTAGCGGGTTTCGATAGAACTTCTTTTTGGTTTGGAGCACCTTCATCCATTCTCACGATATCAGCTGCTTTTTAGTCGCTGAACAATGCCGATGTCTGCATAAAGCTCGTAAAAGTCATCAATTCAATTGCCGTCGTTACTCGCTTTCGCTAAAGCGAAAAGTCCATAAATCTTCCGAAGATTTTTTCTCTCGCATTCTCCAAGTGTCATCTCATCTGATTTTGACATCCTCCATGCTTCTGTGCCATACATGAGGCAACTAGTTTGAGTTGAAACACACGGACATTACCCAATCAAACTGAGTTATTCTTGATTCTGTTGGGCCCAACTCTTATCCTTCTGGTTATTAAACAATACCGCATTTTAGACTAGAAAGACTAAAGTTATAATACCAGTTCATGCTTATGAAAGGTTTAAAAATAATTACACTAATTTTCTGAAAATCGAATTTATTTATTTTTGTGCTTTTCGCAGTTGTGAAATGTCAAAACAATCATGTTGCTTACCGCAATTACATATACCTTTACATATACATATTTGATTGTTCGAGCTGTTTGTTGTTATTATTGTTGTTGTTATTATTATTATTGTTTTTGTTGTATTTTGGTTATCCTATTGCACTACAGTGCTGCTTTTGGCATTTGACAACAATTTAATTGCAATCATCAATTAATTATAAGCGCTGACCGGCGGCCAAATTAATTAGAGTACCAAATATGTATAGAAAAGTGCTCATAAATTGCATATACACATGTACATATGTAAGCATGTATGAGCATTCGTCCAGCAGAAATAGAAACGTATTCGGTTAGAAGGGCGGGAAAGAGCAGCAAAGCGCTGCGGTTGAGGCAAAATGGCGTTGGTTGATTGCCGTTAAAAACATTCGATTTAACCGAAATCCATTGAAATGCACAACAATCTATGACACAAAATACCTACTTTATGCGAGCAATAATATTTTTATGAACACATTAGGGTGGTGCTTTAGTTATGTGATATAGATACATATGTATGGGTGTAAGTTATTTTGCTTTTATAACAACGCTGTTGATAAGTAGTTCATCAGTAAAAAATTACACAAAATTTTGATTCAATCAAACCTAAAAGAAGAGCTTTCAATTTTTTTATAGAATTTTTTTTTTATAAACTCGTACTTTTTGGTGTTTTTTTTTATTGAATAGAAGGTTACCCCTAATACTGCTTCATTGGAACTTGTTAATTGAACACGAAAATTGCATTTATTTCTCATACAAAATTAAATTGTATTTCATTGTTTTGCGTGTGCGTGTTTGTGTATGTGTGTGTTGCTTACGTGGCCAATTAACGATTTGCAATTATGTAATTATAAAAATTTTTTGATTTTAAATAAAAAAAACAAAAAAGATTTAATTTGCAAAACTAAGCGCATAAAGTTTTTATAAAAATTTTCGATTTTCTTTAAAGTTTTTCACAAATAAATTTATATGCGAAAAGAATTAAATTTAAATACCTATAGCGCATATTAAAAGAATAGCGCCACAACAACCAATAAGATACAAGCAAACATGGGTTAGCTAAACGAAACGAATTAATCATCTGTGGAGCCAGTCGATAGCAGAATATTCATTTACTGCCAAGTTGTTTTAAGTGTTATTGATAATTTGCTCTTGATTGTAATCGCCTGTGTAATTATGTACATTGTGCAAGATGCTCACTCGTAAATCTTTTCTAAGCCCATGAGTAAAAGATAAACGAAATTAGCTGAGCAATCTTAGTAATAAGAAACCGCTGTTTTCAATAAATTATTTTAAGAAACAATTAAGTTCAACATATTTGATGTAATGTTTGCCATTCACACCGATATATCCATATATGTATGTATGTTTGTAAATGTGCATTCTCGCTTATAAATTAATTTCCGCGTGAGTGCATCAACATTAAGATTGTCTGAAAATTGCTCCGTTTATTTGGTTTCTTCATCTTTTCTTGCTCAAATGCTCAGCCCCAAAAGTAATTTCATCATCAGCTAAAGAAAATCTTAACTGCCATACACTACACACAAACGCATGCACACAAAGGCGCGGATCGCGTTTGTAATTAAATTTAAAAAAATGCACATGCAACGTCTGCTGCTCAACAAAAACACGCACACACACCACTTTACGAACTTTTGAGCGAGTTTTACTGCAGCTGCTGTAGTCGGCTTACGCTCCAATAACAACAACCAGAACAACACACGCCACACAAAGCAGGAATTTTTTAATTAATTTTGTAAGCATTTGCTTCCGCTTTCTGTCTTTCCTTTTTGCAACAAAACGAGCAAAACGACGCTAAATATTCATTTGTTTTATATTATTTAAACATTTGCAGTTAAAACTTATTTAAAAGATGCAAAAAATAAAAAAATAGCAAAAAATGCAAAATACTCGAAGCCGTGAATGCTTAATACTTACATTCTACGTCACTCATACGCCCTGGTGGCGCATTGCATGTTTCTATTACAAAATAAATCCGCTCGAGAGTAAATTAGAAACATGCCACGCGAATTCCTTGTCGCGCAACTTGTGTGACTCACAATGTACGAATTAGGAGCAAAAGTAGGAAAAACAAAATTAAAAACAAAAACAAAAAAGGCAAAACAAACAAAGAAAACAAAAAAAAAAAAAACAAAAAACAAAAAACAAAACCAAAAAGCAAATACAAAAAAAGAAAAACAAAAACAAAAACCAAAATAAAGAACAATAAAAAAAACAAAGAACAAAGAACAAAAAACAAAAAGAAAAAGAAAACACAAAAAAAAAACAAAGAACAAAAAACAAACAAAAACAAAAGGCAAATACACAAAATAAAAACAAAAACAAAAACCAAAATAAAGAACAATAAACAAACAAAAAGCAAATACAAAAAAGAAAAACAAAAACCAAAATAAAGAACAATAAACGAAAACAAAAACAAAAAAAAAACAAAAAAACAAAAAAAAAAAACAAAAAAACCAAAAAAAACAAAGAACAAAGAACAAAAAACAAAAAAAACAGAAACAAAAAAAATTAAAAAACAAAAACAAAAGTTAAAGAACTAAACAAAACAAAAAAAATTAAAATTAAAATTGTAATAAAATCGCCAAACCACGCGAAATTGGAATAATCGAATTCGAAATGAAATGAAATGAATTAAAATGTCTTGCCAAAGGAATTTGCAAAAGTGTTGAGGGATGGTTGCAAAAAGTTAAATGCGAAAAATCGTTACAGTTACAGCAACAACAACTACATACGATGACCATCAACTACTAAGAATACCAACAAACGCCAAACAAATAAGCAAAGTTGATTGTAGAAGAAAAGATTTTCAAAAACGACAACTACAGCAACAACAACAACATAAACATAAAAGCAAAGCTCTTAAACATAACAAAGCAGCCTTAATTGAATTTTTAAATCTCAACGAGTTTGAATTGATGCCATCATAAGCGCATTTGCCGCATTTGCTGCGATTGATTTGTGTGATTAGAAAAATTTTGTGCACACAAAAAGGTTTTTGGTTAGAAGCTTGTCAAAATTAACAAAAAAATGTGCTGCGTCTCAAAGCGACCACGACATTTCAACCACAAACAAATTACGTCACGTTGCTATAATTATTTTTACTTTCAAGGAAATGATTTCATTTTACTGTTTTTGCCAACGTTTTTAATGTTATCTTGTGCTTAAGCGGCATAAGAGCAGCAAGATTTAATAAAATGGAAACCCTACAAAAATCTGACAACGCCAAATTATAACCGGCAGCAATTGCTGCGCATGCAACACACACACATCCCACAACAGTGAGCATAAAACACATTTCAAAGATTTATGACATACAAACATAACAGGGTACGGCAAGAGTTTATGTGAGATTGTATTAGTGAGAGGAGAGAGATTTGCGCTACACTGGGGTAAGCGCAAAGTATATGCAATAAATTTAACACATGTGGGAAAATGAAACTTTTTTTCTTGAAAAATTTAAGGATTTTATTTAGTTTTAGGTACAAAATTATTATTGATGTAGTACATACCAGAGCTGGAAAAAGCAAGTAAAAGTATTATTACCATTACCAATACTCAGTAATAGAAAAAAACAATTACCAAGCATAAGAGTATTTTATTGGTAATTGATATTCAGTACATACATACATTTTTCAATTCTTTATCACTTTCAATTATTTTAAATTTAAAAAACAAAGGGAGTTACTACAAAAAACCCACCTTAATATAGATATATTAAAAAAGAGTTCTCATGAACGAATTTTCCTGATTTGTTGGTTGTAATATTTAGTGTGGCCGCTGTGGTGCAGTGGGTAGAGTGCTCGCCTGCTATGCCAGAGGTCTCGGATTCAAACCACGGTCCGAGCAAAACACCAAAACAATTTTTCTAATTAGTAAAAATCCAATTATTGGGTTTTTTAAGAGCAGCGGTCACCTCTCGGCAGTGGGCGGCATACCCTCCGAGAGTATTTCTGCCATGAAAAAGCTTCTCACAAAAAATGCATTCGCCGTTCGGAGCCGGCATAAAACTGTAGGTCCACCCAATTAGTAGGAAAAACAAAAAAAAAAAAAGGAGCACACCTCGAATTGGGAGAGAAGCTCGGCCATAAAAACTCGTCAGAGTTATAATAGCGCCATTGTATTATTATTATTATTATTATTATTATTATTATTATAATATTTAGTGTCGGATGATTATACTCCACGTAATTGGAAAGAGTTAATGGTAATTGATGAAGGAATTTAAAATGTAATTAATTACCAATTACCAGTAAAAAGTAATTGTACTTGAACATTTTAATTATCAAGTAATTGCACTTAGACGAGGTACAAATACTAAGTATTATTCATTGCTTCATAGCTCTGGTACATACCATACATGTGCAATGATAAAAAAAAACAGAAAAAGGTACGAAATAGATCGTCAAATAAATTTCAATTGTGTATGTGCACGAGCACACTGTCGTTCACACAACAAATCAACACAGCCGTTGCGTGTGTTGCTTATTCGCTGTCTGAACAACGACTGATTTGAAGAGCGTAAGAATGCGTGTATGAACTCATTCGCCCGTGCGGGACAGCTTTGCCCATGGAGGAACAATAAAGGAGAATGCATAACGACATACCTTCATACATAGTGGGCCGAGAAGTGTCATGCAAAGAGGAATGTAGAAGAATTTGACAGATGTAGGGGCCACACAAATGCTAGGGTGCGTGTGTGTGTGGAATATGTCAACAAAAAAATGCTTGTGTTCGTGTGTGTTTATGAAGATTGAAGAAGAAGTCAGCTGATCTTATGCATTCTCCTTTATTGTTCCTCCATGGCTTTGCCTGTCGCTGTTTTATAATGAATATTCTTTGCAGGCGTTTTTATTTCATTATGTGATCCGCTTTTTTATTTCAATTTCATGCTGCATTCACGGCTGCGTGCATTGCACGAAGAATAGTAAAAAGCACATTTATCCGTCACACTTTTTAATAAAGTAAGCGAAATATTAGAAAAGCCAACGGGCACTTACTTAAAATATCAGATATTTTTGTCTTCCCATTCTGTTTATCACACAATATCATACGCTTCTTTCTTTTATATTTAACAGGAATGAATTTTATCTGTTGGTCGGTTTTATATTTTAATTAAATTTTTCGCATCTCCGCTATTGCTTGCTTTCGCGGTTTTTGTTGGACTACCGTTTCTTGGCAATAAAAATTACATGTCCCGCTATCTCTTTAGCCGAAATCTAACATACCCACAAACAGATGGAACAAAATATGCCTCCGATTTAGCGTCTAAAAACGCTGCTTGCAGTAAATTATATTTTCTTATTTCGCTGTAGATTTATTGTGAAGGATTTCCCTACCTTTTCCCTTGAAATGTGATCCCTAAAATGGGTTTGTAGTCAAAGTTTAAAGTTGCGTTTTTAGCTTTAATGTTTAAATTAACTTTTTGTTGGGTTTCCTTTTACTGGCATTGACGGCATTCGTCTGAGCAAATAGTTAAAAATTTGCTTTTAGAACTAAAAACTATATACTTTAGGCCAACATGCTCTTAGTGCTCGTTTTCAATTAGATACTAGATACGTTTGCTGGCTTTTATGAAAGAAAATCATAACAGAACTCACAAATTTCGGCAACCAGGTACACTCCAGCTTCTCTATTTTAAACTGAAATGAAATGCAAACTGAGACAAGCAGACATAAAAGGTTAAGATAAGCGAATGGAAGCTTCGTTATGCTAAACAGCTTTAATACGCGTACCTACACACACACACACACACACATACCTTAAGCTGCTTTTTTACCATACCACTCAAAGTCAAATCAGCCAACAAATTAGACGGTAATTTATATTTAATTGCACGTTAATTAACAAAAATATGCCAGCAGCAAAGCTCAACTGTTCAGGCCGCAAAAAGTTTTTTCTGCACACACAAAAAGCATACAATCCCTCACGGAAAAAAAAAGTTAGTTGCAAAAATAAATATATTAAAAAGTGATTTATATTCAACTAATTTTAAAGTAGCTTTAAACAAATGCAGCGCGGGACAGTTTCTTGTATATGTACATATTTATATGTAAACACACGTTTTCAGATCTAAGTATGCCAAGATTGTTTTTTCCTTTTTTTGGTTACCGTTTTTCAGCTTCACTTCCCATTAAACACTGAAAACGAAATTCTCAAACGGAGAAAATATTGTTTCATATTTATCATTTGAAACATAACATAAATTCAATTGTTTCTGAAATATTGTTTATCAACTTGAGAACAATTTGCGAAATTTGAGGAAAATTTGTTTCGCATTTTTACCATTTCTTGAATTTCGACATCAAATCCAGGATTAAGTTATCTATATATTAATAGGCTAACATTTTTTCCATACAAACAATTGCCAGGCTGTTTAGCACATTTAACATACTCATATCCACATAAAATTGATATGGATGTGTTCGTATGAGTCAGGAGCAGTGCATAGGCATATAATTTTTTTCGTAAATTATTTAATTTGTTTATAATTAATAAATAAAGTTTTTAGTTAAGAGAAAGAGATATCGTAAAAATGTTTACAAATATCGTAAACACAGTTGAAGAGTTGCTTTAATTTCAAAGCACTCTCTATCTTTCTTTTTGATATGAATGACATTGGCAGCGTTGCCACTTAAAAAATTTAAAATTTACCAAAATACAAAATTAAAGTAACCAAAACCAGAAACAGGTAACCAATATAAATTAGCGCTGCTGTGTCCGTGTGAATCGCTTGGCTTTGTCAGTGGTAGGTAGGTAGATAGGCATGTACTTACAAATGCTTGCATGCATAGCCGTGCAAATGCAAATATCTTCACTTCGCTTCGTTGCTGTTGTTGTTGTTGTTGTTTTCTGCAACAATACGACAAATAGGCAAAATAAAAAGGACCAACCTGTTTGAACATGTATGCAAATGTATGGATATGCATACCTACATCTACCTATTTAATTTTCTGAGCAATATTGGTATCAAATGAGGCTCAAGGTTTTGAGCAGGACTTCGATATGAAGCTCTTTTAATTGTGACCTCTAGGCCGGGTTTCCAGATATAGGTCAAAACGAGGACCGGATAATCCTTGAATGTTTCTGAGCAAAATTGGTATCAAATGAAAGGTTTTGAGCAGGCCTTCTATAGGGAGCTCTACTCTTTATGATTCCTAGGTCGGGTCCCGAGATATGGAAAAAAATGAGGACCAGAATGATCCTTGAATATTTCTGAGCAAAATTGGTATCAAATGAAAGGTTTTGAGCAGGCCTTCTACAGGGAGCTCTACTCTTTATGATTCCTAGGTCGGGTCCCGAGATATGGGAAAAAAGAGGACCAGGATGATCCTTGAATGTTTCTGAGCAATATTGGTATCAAATGAAAGGTGTTGAGCAGGACTTTGATTGAAGCTGTTTTAATTGTGACCCCTAGGCCGGGTCTGCAGATATGGGTCAAAACGAGGACCCGGATGATCTTCATGTTTCTGAGCAATATTGGTATCAAATGAAAGGTTCTGAGCAGGGATTCCACACGGATCTCTACTCTTTATGATTCCTATGTCGGGTCCCGAGATATGGGGCAACACGAGGACCTGGATGATCCTTGAATGTTTCTGAGCAATATTGGTATCAAATGAAAGGTGTTGAGCAGGGTTTTCACATAGAGATCTATTCATTATGAGTCCTAGGTCGGGTCCCCAAATATGGGTCAAAATGTGACTCCGGATTAACCCGGAATGTTTCTGAGCAATATTGGTATCAAATGAAAGGTGTTGAGCAGGACTTCTGCACGGAGCTCTACTCTTTATGAGTCCTAGGCCGGGTCTCCAGATATGGGTCAAACGTGGACTCGGATGATCTTGCATGTTTCTGAGAAATCCAAACAAAACAAAATAAAAAATCAAAAGTCAAAAACCAAAAACCAAAACAAACAAAAACAACAAAATAGTAGCAGTCACAAATGACAACAAAAAATTACAAAAACGATAGTCGCCTTTTAATCCATAGAAAACCAGGAAAAAAAGGAATAAGGAAAAGGGAATAAATATCCCATTCCGAAACTGTTTACACAATGTTCATGAATACCCGTTATTCACGCTTTAATTTTTTTATTTTCATTTATTTATTATTTTATTTCTTTTTATTTTTTATTTCCATTTATTTATTATAACTATTATTTCTTTTTATTTAAATATTTTGTTCTTTTTATTTCAATTTTACTTAATTCGTCTTTGTTATACTTTATTACTTTATTTTTATTTGTACCATTTTTGATTTACTTCGTTTTTGCTTCGTTAGCAAATGTGCCCATTATCTATATATTAATAGGCTAACATTTTTTCCATACAAACAATTGCCAGGCTGTTTAGCACATTTAACATACTCATATCCACATAAAATTGATATGGATGTGTTCGTATGAGTCAGGAGCAGTGCATAGGCATATAATTTTTTTCGTAAATTATTTAATTTGTTTATAATTAATAAATAAAGTTTTTAGTTAAGAGAAAGAGATATCGTAAAAATGTTTACAAATATCGTAAACACAGTTGAAGAGTTGCTTTAATTTCAAAGCACTCTCTCTCTTTCTTTTTGATATGAATGACATTGGCAGCGTTGCCACTTAAAAAATTTAAAATTTACCAAAATACAAAATTAAAGTAACCAAAACCAGAAACAGGTAACCAATATAAATTAGCGCTGCTGTGTCCGTGTGAATCGCTTGGCTTTGTCAGTGGTAGGTAGGTAGATAGGCATGTACTTACAAATGCTTGCATGCATAGCCGTGCAAATGCAAATATCTTCACTTCGCTTCGTTGCTGTTGTTGTTGTTGTTGTTTTCTGCAACAATACGACAAATAGGCAAAATAAAAAGGACCAACCTGTTTGAACATGTATGCAAATGTATGGATATGCATACCTACATCTACCTATTTAATTTTCTGAGCAATATTGGTATCAAATGAGGCTCAAGGTTTTGAGCAGGACTTCGATATGAAGCTCTTTTAATTGTGACCTCTAGGCCGGGTTTCCAGATATAGGTCAAAACGAGGACCGGATAATCCTTGAATGTTTCTGAGCAAAATTGGTATCAAATGAAAGGTTTTGAGCAGGCCTTCTATAGGGAGCTCTACTCTTTATGATTCCTAGGTCGGGTCCCGAGATATGGAAAAAAATGAGGACCAGGATGATCCTTGAATATTTCTGAGCAAAATTGGTATCAAATGAAAGGTTTTGAGCAGGCCTTCTACAGGGAGCTCTACTCTTTATGATTCCTAGGTCGGGTCCCGAGATATGGGAAAAAAGAGGACCAGGATGATCCTTGAATGTTTCTGAGCAATATTGGTATCAAATGAAAGGTGTTGAGCAGGACTTTGATATGAAGCTGTTTTAATTGTGACCCCTAGGCCGGGTCTGCAGATATGGGTCAAAACGAGGACCCGGATGATCTTCATGTTTCTGAGCAATATTGGTATCAAATGAAAGGTTCTGAGCAGGGATTCCACACGGATCTCTACTCTTTATGATTCCTATGTCGGGTCCCGAGATATGGGGCAACACGAGGACCTGGATGATCCTTGAATGTTTCTGAGCAATATTGGTATCAAATGAAAGGTGTTGAGCAGGGCTTTCACATAGAGATCTATTCATTATGAGTCCTAGGTCGGGTCCTCAAATATGGGTCAAAATGTGACTCCGGATTAACCCGGAATGTTTCTGAGCAATATTGGTATCAAATGAAAGGTGTTGAGCAGGACTTCTGCACGGAGCTCTACTCTTTATGAGTCCTAGGCCGGGTCTCCAGATATGGGTCAAACGTGGACTCGGATGATCTTGCATGTTTCTGAGAAATCCAAACAAAACAAAATAAAAAATCAAAAGTCAAAAACCAAAAACCAAAACAAACAAAAACAACAAAATAGTAGCAGTCACAAATGACAACAAAAAATTACAAAAACGATAGTCGCCTTTTAATCCATAGAAAACCAGGAAAAAAAGGAATAAGGAAAAGGGAATAAATATCCCATTCCGAAACTGTTTACACAATGTTCATGAATACCCGTTATTCACGCTTTAATTTTTTTATTTTCATTTATTTATTATTTTATTTCTTTTTATTTTTTATTTCCATTTATTTATTATAACTATTATTTCTTTTTATTTAAATATTTTGTTCTTTTTATTTCAATTTTACTTAATTCGTCTTTGTTATACTTTATTACTTTATTTTTATTTGTACCATTTTTGATTTACTTCGTTTTTGCTTCGTTAGCAAATGTGCCCATTATCTATATATTAATAGGCTAACATTTTTTCCATACAAACAATTGCCAGGCTGTTTAGCACATTTAACATACTCATATCCACATAAAATTGATATGGATGTGTTCGTATGAGTCAGGAGCAGTGCATAGGCATATAATTTTTTTCGTAAATTATTTAATTTGTTTATAATTAATAAATAAAGTTTTTAGTTAAGAGAAAGAGATATCGTAAAAATGTTTACAAATATCGTAAACACAGTTGAAGAGTTGCTTTAATTTCAAAGCACTCTCTCTCTTTCTTTTTGATATGAATGACATTGGCAGCGTTGCCACTTAAAAAATTTAAAATTTACCAAAATACAAAATTAAAGTAACCAAAACCAGAAACAGGTAACCAATATAAATTAGCGCTGCTGTGTCCGTGTGAATCGCTTGGCTTTGTCAGTGGTAGGTAGGTAGATAGGCATGTACTTACAAATGCTTGCATGCATAGCCGTGCAAATGCAAATATCTTCACTTCGCTTCGTTGCTGTTGTTGTTGTTGTTGTTTTCTGCAACAATACGACAAATAGGCAAAATAAAAAGGACCAACCTGTTTGAACATGTATGCAAATGTATGGATATGCATACCTACATCTACCTATTTAATTTTCTGAGCAATATTGGTATCAAATGAGGCTCAAGGTTTTGAGCAGGACTTCGATATGAAGCTCTTTTAATTGTGACCTCTAGGCCGGGTTTCCAGATATAGGTCAAAACGAGGACCGGATAATCCTTGAATGTTTCTGAGCAAAATTGGTATCAAATGAAAGGTTTTGAGCAGGCCTTCTATAGGGAGCTCTACTCTTTATGATTCCTAGGTCGGGTCCCGAGATATGGAAAAAAATGAGGACCAGAATGATCCTTGAATATTTCTGAGCAAAATTGGTATCAAATGAAAGGTTTTGAGCAGGCCTTCTACAGGGAGCTCTACTCTTTATGATTCCTAGGTCGGGTCCCGAGATATGGGAAAAAAGAGGACCAGGATGATCCTTGAATGTTTCTGAGCAATATTGGTATCAAATGAAAGGTGTTGAGCAGGACTTTGATTGAAGCTGTTTTAATTGTGACCCCTAGGCCGGGTCTGCAGATATGGGTCAAAACGAGGACCCGGATGATCTTCATGTTTCTGAGCAATATTGGTATCAAATGAAAGGTTCTGAGCAGGGATTCCACACGGATCTCTACTCTTTATGATTCCTATGTCGGGTCCCGAGATATGGGGCAACACGAGGACCTGGATGATCCTTGAATGTTTCTGAGCAATATTGGTATCAAATGAAAGGTGTTGAGCAGGGTTTTCACATAGAGATCTATTCATTATGAGTCCTAGGTCGGGTCCCCAAATATGGGTCAAAATGTGACTCCGGATTAACCCGGAATGTTTCTGAGCAATATTGGTATCAAATGAAAGGTGTTGAGCAGGACTTCTGCACGGAGCTCTACTCTTTATGAGTCCTAGGCCGGGTCTCCAGATATGGGTCAAACGTGGACTCGGATGATCTTGCATGTTTCTGAGAAATCCAAACAAAACAAAATAAAAAATCAAAAGTCAAAAACCAAAAACCAAAACAAACAAAAACAACAAAATAGTAGCAGTCACAAATGACAACAAAAAATTACAAAAACGATAGTCGCCTTTTAATCCATAGAAAACCAGGAAAAAAAGGAATAAGGAAAAGGGAATAAATATCCCATTCCGAAACTGTTTACACAATGTTCATGAATACCCGTTATTCACGCTTTAATTTTTTTATTTTCATTTATTTATTATTTTATTTCTTTTTATTTTTTATTTCCATTTATTTATTATAACTATTATTTCTTTTTATTTAAATATTTTGTTCTTTTTATTTCAATTTTACTTAATTCGTCTTTGTTATACTTTATTACTTTATTTTTATTTGTACCATTTTTGATTTACTTCGTTTTTGCTTCGTTAGCAAATGTGCCCATTATCTATATTAATAGGCTAACATTTCTTTCCACACAAACAACTGCCAGACTGTGTACAATATTTAAATTATTTCATTTATTTATTATATTATTTCCTTTTATTTAAATATTTTGTTCTTTTTATTTTAATATTTTGTTCTTTTTATTTCAGTTTTACTTAATTCGTATTTATTTTATTTGAGGTGCTTTTTAATTACTTTTATAATACTTTGAGTACTAAGTTTGGTAATCCAATACAAAGTTGAAAAAATAAATTGCATGCTCGAATTTCGAGCACGGGCGATACTAGTTTATATTAAACTACAAGTAAAGTAGTTGAAAAGAAACTCAAGATAAAGTTATTTATTTTAAACTACTAGTAAAGTAGTTGAAAACAAATGCAGGATAGGGCAATTGACTGCTTGCTATGACATCGCCGTGTTAAAAAAGTCAGTTCATTGCAAAGGAAAAAGTCACATTTTCAATTAGTTGTTATTGAAAATAAAGTAGTTTATAAAGTGATTTAAAATTAATTAAATTTCCTACAGGGATAGAACACAAACACAAATACACACACCCATACACGCACACTAGCTTTTTATACGAAAGTGTGTAGAGAGAAATTCTGTTTTTACTTCATTATTTTCTGACAAGCGATTTTTTATGGGTTTTTTCTTGCTATCCTATGCTTTTTTTTGTTTTTATTCGTGTAAACTACACAAAGTTTAATAAAAAGCGGATTATTTGCTCAATTAAGACATTCTAAGTAATAGAAGTGCTTTGAAAAGAGAAAAGAAACAAAGCCTTTGTGACTTTTGCGCTTTTTCAACATTTTTGTCCCAATTTTTTACTAATGCACTTCTTTTTATGCAGTTCTTTTGACTAAGGTAATGATTTGTTTGATTTTATTGGTATATGTGCATTTTTAGCTGCCTCAATGCAAAGAAAGGTAGTGATTTGTGCCACTTGCCTACTTAAAATGATCGATTAAACCATTAATTGATTGACTACGCTTCTTGGGCTTTTTCTGGTCCAAATAGTGGACTCAAGTTGGTCACCCTGCAACATAACGAATAGCTCCAACTTGCTGCGCATTTTAAAAAATGGAAGTACATATTTTCCAAAGCAAGAGCGGAGCGGTAAGGGCATTGGCTGTTGACCAAATTTATATGAAAATATGTGACCCATGTGTGTGAATTTAGTGAATGTTGTCTGCTTATTGTTGTTATTTCAATTTTATTGCCTGTTTGCTTGCCAGACGCGGTCACATGGGCATATGAACATAGAGACATACATACGTACTTAGTGCCACACAAAATTAGACAATTAACTGCTTTTGTGGAATTTCTCTTTGGTTTTTTGCCAACTTTCTGCAATTTATTTTGATTAGTTTTGTTTGCTTATGCCATTTTGTTATTGACTCAATTGTTGTTATTGGCTTTTTATGCGCTTTGTTGTTTGTTGTTTTTCTTTATTTCAGCGGCTGCATAAAGTTTTTTTTGCCTAATGAGAATAACAAACAATTAAATGAAACTTTATTATCGCCCGCAGCAGCAAATAAAACTGTTTATAACCACAACCAACAACCAACAACACCAAAACCAACATCCACCACAAATACCAACACCAACAGCAGCAGCAGAAAACCGCCGCGTATTTCAACATCAATTTTCCTTTAGCACAGTTTTTGTGGTCGCCCACTGAAAAGTGAAAAACAAAAGAAATTTATTCACCAGCAAAAAAAAAAAAACATGGAGCGAATGGATGTTATAATATACACACATACATACATATATTACGTTTAAAGAAAAATGTCTGAGTTGTGAGTTGTTTTAAAAAAAGGAATTTAAAATCCGCATTTGGATGAATCGGAGGAACATTAAGAACTTTTATCTCAGTGGAAGGTGTTAAACTAAATTCTGTATCCACTCTGGTTTCTTGGGCCTCCAAACGAAAAGCTTAAGGATAACTAGATAATCTACTTAACAAAAAGCTTAAGCATAAAATTTGTTTACTCAGAGAGTAAACAAAATAATTATTACACATATGTAAGTACATAAATTTGCACAAATTTCGAAGAGCTCGCGTAATTCGTTACCGTATTTTCGTTTGGTTCTTATCACATTTTATTACGTCGTTTTTTTGTTTTTTTTTTTGTTTTACAACTGCATTTGTTGTCAAAAAACTATTTGCTTATTGCTGCAAAATGATATATTCATAACCCAAAGCAGCGGAGTGGCAATAAAATGGTGGCCAACAATAAAACAAAAAAAAAAATATGACAAAAAATATACGAATTTTGTTTTTAGCGCGTTGCATACTTTCAAGTTAAAGGGACGCACAAATCTACGTCTTATTAAAGGTTTATTCCAGAATATTTAAAGGCTTCCGAAATACTGCCTAAAATTTCTAAGCGACTAAAAGTTGTATTGGAAAAGGCTTAAAATAAGGCTGATTTACCTGTGTTGATGTCAACAGGCTGTAAACTGCTCTCTCTCTCTCTCTCTCTGAGAGGAAAACTTATTCCCGCAGCTTATCCGCTATGAGAATAAAGCTTGGACAATTCGTTATAGTAAGGCCCTATGTGGTGCTTGTATAGCTTAAAATAAGGCTAGTTATCTTTGGCAAATACACTGAGAGAAAAAAAATATATGGAGGGGTCAAAGAAATTGTTTACCTATTTTGAACACTACTTTCTTTGTTTTGAGTAAATTTTCCTTAAAACATGTTAAAAGGTTTATAAAATATTGTTGTTACATGCGTTACCATGGTTTCATATACTTGTTTTGAAAAAATTCATACATTAAAATAATGAAAAATTTCTTAAGCGCCATTTCATTCCCAACTTTCCTTGTTTTGAAGACTTGATTTCTTTAATTTTGAGAAATTAAATTCCCATACAAATCCTCATGGCAACGAATTTGTTTGAATGTTTTTTTATGTTTTTTCCACATTTTTGAGAAAATTTACACAAAACAAAGAAAATTTTGTATTGGAACGCGTGTTCAAAATAAGGAAAATTATGTCTTTGATCGAGAGAAATTTTTTTTGAGTGTAAGGCATGAATTATTTCTTGCAATGAGGTTTTATATGGAGCTTTAATACCTTACAATAAGGCATAATAAAGAGGTTTTTTTTTATTGAGCTGCCTAATTCACATTTTTTGCGCAAATTAAGCGTTGTGCCTTATTTAACCCTTTCGCGCACGGTAGGCAGGAAGCGACGATAGGTTGCATGAAAATGTCGAGAAAAAAGGAAAGTGGGGTTGTGTTATGTGATGTTTATAGATGAAACATCCGTTGAAATTAAAATCCGAGCTGCTCCTTTTTCAAGGATATCCACATTTTTTGTTTTTTTGAAAGGATCAAATATTGAGGAAATCGAAAATTCGCCACCGTCCAAATTTTTCCGATTTCAATACATTATTTGGTCGCTAAGGGATACAAAAAAAGGTATTAAAAAGAAAAAAGGACACCTGTAGTGGAAAAATCCAATGTGAACAGGACCTAAAGGATAACCACTGAAATATAAAATAACACAAAAAGTACCCACTTTAATTTGCGTATAACTCCTAAAATGTTAACTCTACGTGAAAATTCCTTATTATATGTTTCATTCAGAATAAATAAAGAAATATTTCTTTAATATACAATTTTGATGTACCTGCAGTGCTTAATGTACTTTTGTGCATCTAAAGTGAAAATTTCAAAAAAAGTACGTTTTTTTTATGGTGCTATTTTAAGTTCAAATATTTTTCTAGTTTATGTAAATATTTTAATCTAATGATCCAACCCTCATTCCTACATATCTATACGTTAATACTAAAAAAGAGTTAGAGCTGAGATACGCGCTAGCTGTGCACTGTGGGCGGGAAGCTACAATAGGTTGCATGGGAATATCGTAAAAACGATGACCCAACGAATATGTGCCTAGCTGTGTGCTGGTACTAATTTTCGTTTAAAAAAAATGTTGGAGATTTTATTGACGCTTGCTGTGTGTTTATGAAGTATATTAGAATATCATTTTTCGTAAGTTTTTAGCCGGCGATCGTTTTTTCGATATTTTCATGCAACCTATTGTGGCTTACTGCCCACCGTGCACAGCTAGCGCGTATTTCAGCTCTAATTCTTTTTGATATTAACGTATAGATATGTAAGAATTAGAATTGGATCATTAGATTAAAATATTTACATAAACTAGAAAAATATTTGAACTTAAAATAGCACCATAAAAAAAGTACTTTTTTTTTGAAATTTTCACTTTAGATGGACCAAAGTGCATTAACCACTGCAGGTACATCAAAATTGTATATCAGAGAAATATTCCTTTATTTATTCTGAATGAAACATATAATAAGGAATTTTCACGTAGAGTTAACATTTTAGGAGTTATACGCAAATTAAAGTGGGTACTTTTTGTGTTATTTTATATTTCAGTGGTTATCCTTTAGGTCCTGTTCACATTGGATCTTTCCACTACAGGTGGCCTTTTTTCTTTTTAATACCTTTTTTTGTATCCCTTAGCGACCAAATAATGTATTGAAATCGGAAAAATTTGGACGGTGGCGAATTTTCGATTTCCTCAATATTTGATCCTTTCAAAAAAAACAAAAAATGTGGATATCCTTGAAAAAGGAGCAGCTCGGATTTTAATTTCAACGGATGTTTCATCTATAAACATCACATAACACAACCCCACTTTCCTTTTTTCTCGACATTTTCATGCAACCTATCGTCGCTTCCTGCCTACCGTGCGCGCCGGAGCTTTTTTTCGGTTCCCAGACTACTTTTTCGACATTACTTTTCAAAACGTTACAATAGTGCTTAAAATAATGTTATGTTAAAAAATCCCTATGTCCTTTTTTATCCTGGGACATAAAACAAAATATATTTTTCATATGTATGTATCTATCGGAATAAGATATACGACGCACTTAACAAACCACTTGCTTGAATGCCGGTAGAAAATATTTATTTTTCTAAGCGGCAATCTTTCTTTCGACAATACGAAATTTTCGACACCCGCCACTCATTGTGCTATCTTTGTTCACGTTCATAAATTCCCTCTTTCTCCCTCTTTTTGTTATATGAGCCCATAACAGAAAATTCAATACTAAATACGTTTGGAGCAGAGCGAATGAGCGCATAACAACAAGCAGCGCAGCCAGCGTATTCCAGTTTTAACAGCTTAGGCTTCAGCTTAGGCTTATGAATCTTGTTACAGGGTATACATATATATGAATATAGAATATATATGTATATGGAATTTGGCAATAAATTTTGTCCGTTCATATTAAATGTGCAATAACGTTTAAGCGTTTCCCTTGGCGAGAAACAGGAAAGCAAAGCAAAGGAAAGGCAAGGAAGGCAAAACCAGCAACGCGGTTGAGCAAGGCGCTGCAACGTGGAACGAAGGTGGCAGAGAAGGATAGAATGATAATATAAGTAAACATGTTTTATATATTTTTTTTGTTGAAAGAGTGAGAAATTTGAGAAAAAAATATACGCTCATAAGCATATGTACATAAACAGATTTGCATGTATGTTTGTGTATAAAACTACTTAAACCATTTGTGTGCTACGAAGCGGCAAATGTGCACTAAGCCTTACATTAATAAATAAATAAATACCTTGCAAACAAACTCCTGCACACAAACAAAACAACAACACACACACAAAGCGGAGAAGCAAAATAGCAAAATAGCAAAACATTCAAGGTAACCAAGGGTTTGTGAGGAATTTTGCTAAGCGCACTTCAACTGCATTTACACACGTACAAACATACAGATATACATATGCACTGCCAGCAAATAAACCTTCTAAGCTCAACATTTATCTGTCTGTTTATTTGTGGCCCTGTAAAAAGTGTGCGACGAGTCTCTAAAAAGATTTGTCCGGGAGCGCTCTCTTTCGGGTACAATTAGTCTACAATTGTTCCCAATTGTACCCGAACGGGTACATATGTATACTAATTGTAGACGAATTATACCCGAAAGGGTATCAAACGGGTACAATTAGTCGCACAAATGGATGTGTCGCATTTGCTACCTGTTCGGGTACAAAACGGGTACAATTGTGCGCTTTTGCTACCCGTTCGGGTACAAACTGGGTACAATTAGTCTCTTCATAGGACATGCTCAAACAAAAGAGAACACTTCAACCCATATAAAGAGATACAAATGGGTAGTAATCGCATGCTCCCTTGCGAGTTGTCCCGGATGTATCCCGGAGTGATCGCATTTTTTGCAGGGGGATTGCTCGCCACACAAACACTCACATGTCGTACACAGTGTGTAAATACTATACACATCCATACAGACACAGCGGCAAAGTGAGTTAAGTGAATTTTTGTTGAAATATGAACTCAACATGCCACTTTGCATAATTTACACACTCGTACTAAGACAAATTTCCACCGCAAAATGATAGTTACTTGTGCATTTGGGTGATTGTGCGTGCGTGTGTATGTATGTATGTGAAGTACAAGATTGGCCGGAGGTGCACGTGTTGGTGTGGGCGTAAAATGTAGGGCTGATGGCAAATATGACAAACTAAAAGTTTTAGGACGCACTTTTGAATAAAGAGAGACTCACGTAGTCACTTTTATGGCGCTTATTTTTTGCATATGTACATACATACATATACGTATTTCGACATGCGTACCTACACGGCGCACACTGGGGATTTTGCGGAAAAAAGTCAAATTGTCAACATACTCTTCATGCAATATGCAGTGATATTTTGGAATTTAGACTAAATGGTACAACCAAATCAAAAAGAATTACTCCGATCTGACTGCTAGTTTTTTTTTTATAGCCGTCTCAAACTCAGTACTTGTATGTTTTACCGAACCAACTTAATTTAAACCTAAGAATTTCAAAACGAATAATCTTTTATTATGTGAGCTAACGTTTTTCTTTTTATTTTTTATTTAAAGTAGGATATTTCAGTCTACTAAAATTGAAAAAATAAACTCTGCAGAGACTTAAGTTTTTTTTTTGTTTATTTTTATGAACATATAACAAAAATCCCTTTTTTCTCCAAACATTTGGACCTGTAATTTTAGCGCCACTTGCCTCCAGTTGGAAATCACTACTAATACATTGTTTCATATCTGTTTTTACATTTTTAATCAATTTCAAGTGCCCCCAGGTGCCCCTTTTCAATTTATTGTATTATACAGTACAACATTTTTCAGCTAATTGATTCGCGACTCAATTCTGATAAGGCTCTTTTGTTTAACATAACTCAAGAACCACTAGTCGGATTTTGTTTAAACAAATTTATAAAAATCAAGAATTACTAGTACTTTCATCTGTTTATATAACGCTTCGCTATATAGGCAACAGTTTCCCAGTTATAAAGAAAAGTATGGAGAAAAAAAAATATTTTTTGCCTAAAAATAATTTTTTTTTTTTTAATTCATAAAAAATCGAAAACGGTAAAAAAGTTAAAAGTCCTATTATTTTCACGTAAAGTCGCATAACCTATGAACAAAATGATACATAAATCAAGAAAATCGATGAACGCGTTTCGGTTTTATTCACAATTAAGTACAGGTATGGATTAAAAATTATTTTTATTTTTTACTATAGGTCCAAGGGAGGTACCCCTAGGGAGTGGCCGATTTCAATTATTTTTTGTACCGTCAATGCCCTTTATGAGGGTAATTGATATGCGAAGTTTCGTAAAGATATCTTACTTTTTTGAGCTGAAATTAAAATTTGTATTTAAATTTTTTTTTTAATTTTTTACTATAGGTCCAAGGGAGGTACCCCTAGGGAGTGGCCGATTTCAATTATTTTTTGTACCGTCAATGCCCTTTATGAGGGTAACTGATATGCAAAGTTTCGTGAAGATATCTTACTTTTTTCGGCTGAAATTAAAATTTGTATTTAAATGTTTTTTTTTTAATTTTTTACTATAGGTCCAAGGGAGGTACCCCTAGGAGTTGACCGATTTCAACCATTTTTGGAAATTTTCTTAACTAGCTCATATATAACCTGTCTGCAAAATTTCAAAGCCCTACGACAACTCCTTCTATTTTTTTCCGCTGAATGTATGGAAGCTTCCCCACTGTGCGGCGTATGAGTAACTTATAGTTGGAAATTATATTCATTTATTCATGCACACAAGTTGAGAATTTCCCCCCACTTTTGGCTAGTTTCGCTTGTTTTACACAATAATTGCGAGCGAATAAAGTTTTTTGAGTGCTACTTTTTCATTTTTATGCTCTTTTTCAAGTTATGCGCGAGTGCACCGTGAAAACTTTGAAATATCCGTTGGGAAATGTAAGAAATAGCTGCGGAAATTTGAGGTGCAAAACCACAGAAATGCTTTGAAAGCATTTTCGTATTTGGTTTTCGCGGTTTCAACAAGCAAAACTAAGCTCGTAGAAGTGATGGGAGTAAGATATTTTCTGCTTTTCTTTGTTCTATTTGGTTAATTATGCGGGCATGTAAATTCAAGTTGGGGTACATAGAAGGATTAGGAATGTACAAGCCGCAGCAGAAATTCATTTAAGTGGCAGAGGAGTTGCGTTACTTGTTTTTTTTTTCTTATAGAAAAACTAGCAAATAATCGTTTTAAAGCGAAGTAAAAGCATTTGTCACTTCATCATTTTTCTCGCAAGCTTTTAAAATCATAGTCTAATCTGCATGGTGCGCATCATTAAATCCACATTAAATCCACTTGTTGAAAGTAAAGCAAAGCCGGATTATGTCTCTTGTTTGAGTAGCATATGCATGCGACAAATTTAATGGAAAATGTCTAATGACATTAACGTTAACAGCCCAAATGTTGACAGAGACATGACGTTAAGCTAATGGCTAATGTATGCAAGTGTTTGGGATTAGCGAGTACACACATACATAAACGGCTGAGGTGGAACTTTCTGCACATTTTAGACTTGTGGTGCTTTTTTTTGGCTGTTGGTTGGCGCAAATGCGTTTTGACGACAAAACCTGCCACATTTTAGGCAAAATAGAAGTTTGTAGAAATTTCGTTACATTTTTTGTTTACTTATATTTATTTGGTTAATGGAAAACTAGGGGCGCACCTACCTCACTTATTACGAATTCGATTTCTTTGACAAATTTGGTTCTGTATTATTGTAACGCTACGTTGCAACGTGAATGTTATTGGCAGGCTAATGCGGCATGAGAACTTATGTAGTAAAGGCATTGAAGAACTTAAATGGTAAACACATTTCAAGTGTGAAATAACCAGCTTTAAAGAGATTCGTAAAATTAAAAGAACTAAAATATTTACGCAAGTCGGGCTTTTTGGCTTGGCTGAAGCGTCCGCCACTGCTATAGAGTGTAATTTTAGTCAGTTTGGAAAATGAAAAAAGCCAAAAACCATTTGCAGTGTGAAATATAATTAACTGCCTTAGTTTTTGTGTTACAGTTGTAACATGTATGGACGTTAGCGAACAAAAGCAACAAAAAGAGTAAATGTGAAAAGTGAGAAAATGTTTAGCTAAAATTGCATTTCACAAACATAATAGCAAAAACCACATACAGATCAGCTTCATTTGTGTTGTTGGCTCAGCCTGATTAATAAGCTTTATACGTTTTTACAAGCAAACTGCTAATTACACACAAAAACTAAAGCAAAAACAAAAACAAAAACCAAAAAAAAAGCTAAAACAAAAACACATACCCAAACATGTGAATTTTTTTTTTGGTTTCAGAACAACAAACTGTATCTGATTTACATGTTCATACATGCTTATGCATTTCCGCATACACGATTTGTGAATGCAATCTCGGCTAATGAACGAACGAACGAGCATTTCTCATTTACCAAACATTTCGCAATTCGCAATTCGGCATATAAAATCAGAGCTACTCATGTGGCAACATAAATACAATGTGTTGAGGCAGAAGCAGAGCTGCAGGTGTGTGTGCTTTTTTTTCAGGTGTGTGTGTGTGTTTTTATGTGTATAAATCTGACTTCATTCTGACACAAATTCGCTCCCGCTACCGCTCCGCGCTTCCGGCACAGCAACCTGTCTGAAATGCGGAGTATCTCGCTTTTAAGTTGCTCCTCGGAGTTTTTCGTGCAAGCAAGTGCAACACACAAAAGCACATGCATTCATAGCTTGAATCTGTGCAACAACAATGACACAAATACTGAGAATGCAAAGAAACCGCAGCTGAGTACATACCTACAGATTTTATGTAAAAAAGGAGGAAAAAGCTTTGAGTCGGCACACGGAGTGCACCGTTGCTTTACTTTGGCATTAGTTAGTTTTTGTTTGTGTAAGAAGGAAGAGAGACAACCAAAGCATGGCAATTACTTTGAAGAGTGATACTAAAACCACAATTTCTGTGTATTTTCCTTGGCTTTGGTAGGTAATTGAGAAAAGGCAAAGTCGTGGGATATGTACTGTCTTCTTAAGCTTGTATGGAATGCTGTGCCAAAGGAAATGTTGCTTGGTTGGCCTGATTTTTGTGGAACGGAAGGAGATGTACAAGTTAAGAGCTAAATGATGTAAAAGAGAAAGTATTTGTGGCTGCCAGAAAAGAGCTTAGTTTCTTTTTAAAATAAATTCCTTATCTGCTACTCAACTTTTTATGGCCAGCGCTTTTAATTAGCTCGTACATGCGTAAATATGTTTTTTTTTTAATGATAAAGAAGTATCTTTTTTTTAGAGAGGTTTGCTATGTGATCTCTGTGGTTAATGCAACAAAGTACATACTTGAGACAAACTTTCCATTAAAATTTTTTTTTATTTTCGTTTTTCCAATTTATTTTTTGTAGATAGTGATATGAATTACTGCACAAATCTAAGTAGGTCAACGCAGTAAAAACTCTAGTTGAAACAACTTGGGCGTATTTTTGTTCGTGTGTACAACTTTAAAAAAAGAAATAGCATTGAAAATCCAAGCAAAATCATTGATTGGTTTTAGTTAGATTTTACAAACAAAAAGCAAGAATTCCCACAACCCTTTATCGGCTGCTTGGAATCACGGAAACCGAAAAAGAAAGTACACAGAGCCAAAATACCACCTAAAATGCCCTATAAATTAGAACAAAGTTTAGCGGATTTCTCTATGCTTTCTCTCCAATAAGATGCCCGTCTTATTATTACTGGATATTTCATTTTAATAAAACTAAGTAGATAATCTGTAAAACTAATATGAAAACCTTTTCAATATAATTAAGAAGATGACCCGTGGATTTTAGATGAAATCATTTTCAGTAAAATTTAAGAGATAACCTATAAAAGTAAGATGAAAACCTCTTATATAAAATTAAGAAGATGACTCCTAGAATAAATATGGAAACCTTTTCACATAAATTTAGCAGATAACCTGTAAAATTAAGAAGAAACCCTGTTTAATATTATTAAGAAGAGAATATTGATTTTCATCGGAAAACATAATTAGTCAACTAGTATTTTCCTAGGACTTATTCAGACAAAGGGCAACATTTCATTTCATATAAGTGCAGATGGACATAATAAACTCTTTATACCAAGTGCTTCACTAATCGTTTGAGAATTGTAGAAATGTGCAAAGCCGTAGTGAAATTGACGAACGGAGGAAATACATAAGAGCTCTTTTAAAAATAAAAAGTTCTCCCTTTTAATTTCTTGAACATGTTATAGCACACATACATAAAAAGTGGCTGATGCAATAACTGTTATGCATACTTCTAGTATGTACGAGTATATATGTACATATGTATGTATGTACGTACATATGTTAAGACGTTTAAAGCTAAATTTGAATTAATAAGGGCTCTTTTAAAAATAAAAAGTTTTCCTTTTTAATAAATTCAAAAAGGTTCAAGTAAAAATTAGAGGATGTCCTTATTGATTTGCTTTATAAAAATTTTCTCCTAAAAACAAGCAGATTTCTTCTAACAATTTAATTTTTTTTACAAAATGACATAAAAAATTAATAAACAAGAAGTTATCTCCTCGTTTTCAGACGATATCCTTTTAAATAAATTTAAGAAGAAATTCAAGCTAAAATCCAGAAGAATTTCTAGCAAAAATTTCTTCAATTTTGTCCCCTCTCCCTCTCCTCGGCCAAATAGCTTTTTTAGGTGGCAGTCTCTTTGATTGTAGGTGAACTTTTTGGCTCTGTGTAATCAAGCAGCAGAACTTGGTCATGGAAAATGTTTTTTTTTCTTCGCTTTTATTATATGCATACAAGGATGGCACACCAATATGACTAACGGAGCCATACGACGACAAAAACGTCATAAACTCTACAACATTATCGTTTCCGAAATGACAAGGACGATGCGCCAACGCTCGATTAATTTGTGCTTGGAAGTCAAACTGAGCCAAAATAGTTTGTTGTTTTGGGCCATAGGGAGCCAATAGAGCCATTGATTGGTCACTCTTGCTTACACACAGATATACATACATACACCTGTCTGCTTAGATTTCAATGTATAAAGCAACAAAAATTAAGACTTGCTTAGTTTTCTGTCTTGAAACTTTTTTCTTTACAGTTTTTGTTTTAGCCACGACGGTTATAAAATTGCAATATTTTGCTTATCGCTCGGAGTGAAACTTTTTCTTAGAATCGCCACAACTATACTTTGCCGCATACACACATAGGCACATACATATACAAAATATAGAAATTGTTGCAAAAGGTGATTATTGGTTGAAAAGCAGAAGAGATAAGAAAGTAGAAGAGATAAGAGAGTAGAAGGCGAAAGAAAGACAAAACCAGCGACAACTGGACAAGGCATTACCCAAAGTATTTTAAAAGTAGAAAGCGAGAGGAATAAAAAAATTAAAAAAAAAAGTTGTATTTAGCTTTAAATAAAGTCTTAATATGCCAAACTTAATACCTACATCTTAAATTAAAAGCTTTAATATGCTAAAGCAAATGCAAACTCATCTCGCATAAAGCACTCGGAAACGTTTTAAATAAAGCCATTCCCTTACTTGTTCTCTTAAATTTCTTAGTTCTTCCAATCACGTTAATTTATTCAAAACCAGATTTAACATTTTAAGAGACTACACTCTCTGCTGCTCTCTACTACAAATTAACTAATCAGACTTTTGCCACACAAATTCGTAGAAAAAGAAATGCCAAGTCAGTTAAATAATTAGCTTAACACGCAAAATATTTTGACATTTTGCTTAATTTTGGGGGAGATGCAGAGAGCTGAGACGGTGTCGCAGGCAATGGAAATATTTTACAACAATTACCAAAACTCTGGAACAACAAAAACACATCAAAAGCATAAAATCGCAAGACCGCGAAGACTATAAAGTTGATGCGCTTGGCAACAAATTCACACACACAAAGGCACACATACACAAAGGCAAACACACCCACTCACGGTAAACTCACCTTATCACTCCCGCCGCCGCTGCAACAAAGCGGGCTTAAATGAAAATGTGTGTCAGAAGGGTTTTCAGCGTGATTTAATCTAATTTGTGATGGGAGTCAAGGCGCGCCTTCGGTGTGACACACAACAGCATTTACATCTATGCACAACAACAACAGCAATGCATAGCAACAACAACAACAAAACGCGCCAAACTGGTTTTCAACCTGAACGTGTCATCACTCCGCCCTCAGCCCCGTCTTTGTCTGCGCGTGTCGCACTCCAACCTTTTCGTTTGGAATGTTTCCTCTCGAAATTGCAGTGAGTGGGGCTAAGACTTGGTTAGTTTTACTTCATACATTCCTTTGTTTGCTAAGCAGCCAAGTGACAATGGCTAAATAATGATGCGCTGACAGTTGGTGAGTGAATGAGTTGAATGGCGAAAGTGTGGCCTACGGAAGATTAGCAAAAATTTTAATGTTCATGCGGGCGAGCAAAAGAACAGCAGAGGAGAAGGTGAAGGTGCAGCCGAAGGCAAAGTAGTGCATGAAATTTTAATGGACAAATAACAAAGTAAGCAAAAAAGACAAGACAAGATACTCTATTGCAAGCAAGGCATTTTGGCTGCGCGCGTTAATGAGATGAAAACTCTTAAATCTTGCGTCGTTTTTGCTTTAAGCTTTGCTCAGTTTTAATGGCGCTTTTTGAGATTTCGTAGGAGTGTAATTCGCGGTTAACTCGGCATTTATGTGCTTAATAAGAAGTGGTAATAATTTACGCAATACGACTTTAAGAGCAGCACAGAATGGGTTCTAAAACATGAAAGTGTCTTACAATTGATATATGTACGTATGTACATTAAGGTGGTCGAAAAAAAAATTAAAACCGAAAAAATCATTATTCTATTACATATTCCCAAAACAATTGGGCAATTCACAAGCTCTTGTAAAGTATTGTAATGTTATATACTGGTAAAGGTTTACAATAGGTGTATCAGTAGGGTTGATTTTTCTCATACAAATTTCAATACAACCAATACAACTGGGCAGCCTATGTTTATTGGATGTGTTATTTGATTTAAGTTTTTTATTCTGACAGTTTGTTAAAAAAAATTTAAACAAAACAAGTAAGGAAGCCTAAGTTCGAGTGGAATCGAACATTAGATACTCAGCTGTATGCTTTCATTGTTTGTTTGCGTTTGATGGAAACACGGTGCACTTAATATAAAGCGAGTGCTGCATAAAGTGGGCGTAGTCACGCCCATTTTCTAAATTTTTATTAGTCATCCAACTAAGCATATCAATATTATACTTTGTGCAAAATTGCATTCCTTTATGACTTCTAGTTACAAAGATGTCACGTTACAAATTCCCAAAGGGTGTTCCAGAAATATCTTTCTTAAAAAGTAGGCGTGGTCATAAACCGATTTCAATAAATTTTTGCGTGGCTATTAACACAAGTTATAAAAGTGTATAAACCAAGTTTCGTCATAATATCTCAATTATTTGTCGAGTTATAGGCTAAGAAATCTCGTATATCCCTTCGTGTAAAAATTTTCCATTTTCCAAAATTTTTCTATTTGTTGTTTCCGGTCTATTGTGGAAGTCATGCCACAAAATTTCAATGAATTATCTTTATATTTGACAAAGATATCGCTTAAAATGTTTTTATTGGGCCCCTTTATAGTTTTCGTATATAAAAGTGGGCGTGATCGTCAACCGATTTCGCTAAAATTTTGAGCGTGTATTACCACAAGTAATGAAAGTGTACACACCAAGTTTCGTCATTATATATAAATTATTTGTCGAGTTATGGGCTCAGAAATCTCGTATATTCCTGTTTATAAAAAGAGGCGGTGCCACGCCCATTTTCCAAAATTTTTGTGTTTTTCGTTTTATGTCCGCAGTTGGACTCCCGCTATAAAATTTCAATGATATATCTTTATATTTGACAGAGATATCGCTTAAAATGTTTTTATTAGGTCACTTTATAATACCCATATATAAAAGTTGGCGTGGCCCTCAACCGATTTCGGAAATTTTTGGTCCAAATATTTGACTAAGTAAGTATATCACGCGTACCAAATTTCATCGATATATCTTCAACGGTTTCTGATTTATGACTCATAAAACTTTCAATGTTTGCCCCTTAATAAGTGGGCGTGGCACCGCCCATTTTCCAAAATTTTTGTGTTTTTCGTTTTATGTCCGCAGTTGGACTCACGCGACAAAATTTCAATGATAGATCTTTATATCTGACAGAGATATCGCTTAAAATGTTTTTATTAGGTCACTTTGTAATACACATATATAAAAGTGGGCGTGGCCGTCAACCGATTTTAACTATTTTCCGTCCAAACGTATGCCTAAGTAAGTAAATCACGCGTACCAAATTTTGTCGATATATCTTCAATGGTTTCTGAGTTATGACATATAAAACTTTCAAGGTTTGACCCTTAATAAGTGGGCGTGGCACCGCCCATTTTCCAAAATTTCATCAAATTTCTTCCTAGGGGCCTGAGCTCAACACGTGGGTAAAATTTCATCGCTCCAGATATATTAGTGACTGAGATACCAAATTTCCGATTATTTCTATATAGGAAAAGTGGGCGTGGTCATGGTCCGATTTCGCCCATTTTCAATACCAACCGTCCCAGTCTCGATACCAACTTGCATTTCAAATTTCATCAAAATATCTCAATTTTTGCGCGAGTTAGAGTGTTTACAGACGGACGGACAGACGGACGGACGGACAGACGGACGGACGGACGGACGGACATGGCTAAATCGATTTCTCTTTTCACCCTGATCATTTTGATATATATAAGTCTATATCTATCTCGATTATTTCACTCTGTTACAATCCACCGTTATGTGATTAAAACTATAATACTCTGTGTACTAGTACAGCTGAGTATAAATATGGAAGCGCCTGACGACATTCCGGTAAATATAATCGAATTAAATAAATACAAATGTACGTACATATCTGTTTCATATTTTTCCTTTTTAATTCTTTACTTGTAGTGCAAGAAGAGATGCATACGCTCCAACCCACCCAATAAGGAGGTGGGATATGGCCGAAAAGAAGATGCTGGTCGAATTCCTTTTGGAAAATCGAGAATTCGAGGTCTCTTAGGGTTTGTTATGCATTGAATTTTATAAAGCACCTAATTTCGTTTACGTTAGAAACCAACTGCCCAATTTTACTACAATCGTTTTACCGCGGAAAAACCATAAATGTGGAATGAAAGCAAGTGCGGGCGCAAAAGTGCGAAACATGCGAAGTGCATATGGTAGAGCAAAGGAATTTGAGCAATCGACAGGTGCAGGCAGTATGGAGGGCGAGACGAAAAAAAAAAACAAGTTACTTGCATCGTGTGTATCATATATCAACTACGACTTGAATCCGCCGCTAATAAATCTAATAAACTGTTTTTCGCATAAAGCTGTTATGATTTTGTTTTTTTCACTTTCGCCTGGCATTTTTCTTATTCAAATTTTTTTAAACAACAAACTGTAAAAATAACGAAATACAACAAAACATATACGAGAGTCTGTTCACAGGTACTGCGTTCTTATGTACATTTTCCTTTACAACATACAACTTTACAATACCCAGTGAATTGCCCAAATATGTTTTAACTTTTTAATGTTAAGAAACATCTTTCTTGTTCATTAAGGATTTAAAAAAAAAATATGTATGTATGTATTATCACTGATGTAAAAGCAGAATTAAACTTTGAGGCATTTGCGCGACCTCTAAACTTTAATACATTATTAAGGCAAACTTTTCGGTATAGATTTCCGTAGTACAGTCACAAAATTTTGGACTACCCTTATGTACATATTTTTTATTCAATCTGCGATAGCTTTAGTATTGATAACTATGTACATAGTATACGTATATTAAAAGCAGCAAATCATTTTCATATTATCACAAGCCACCAATTCTCTTCCAAATCTTCAACCGCAATTCATTGCTTTCATAAAGATTCGTTGATGGAAAATTCCGTATCATCATATTCATTTATTTATATTAGTAAATCACAGACTTAACTTGTGTGTGATTAATAATGAATTCCACGTATCATCGTCGCTTAATAGACAATCAAATTATTATGAGCGAATGTGAAGCACAAAGAAATACTCATATGTAGCCCCTGTGGGAAAATCAGCAACTAGTGAGCAAAATTTCTAGTGCACAACTAACGTGGCCGCTGTGGTGCAGTGGGTAGAGTGCTTGCCTGCTATGCCAGAGGTCTCGGGTTCAACCACAGTCCGAGAAAAACACCAAAACAATTTTTCTAATTAGTAAAAATCCAATTATTGGGTTTTTTAAGAGCAGCGGTCATCTCTCGGCAGTGGGCGGCTACCCTCCGAGTGTATTTCTGTCATGAAAAAGCTTCTCACAAAAAATGCATTCGCCGTTCGGAGCCGGCACAAAACTGTAGGTCCACCCAATTAGTAGGAAAAACAAAAAGGAGCACACCTCGAATTGGGAGAGAAGCTCGGCCATAAAACTCGTCAGAGTTATAATAGCGCCATTGTATTATATTATTATAACTAACGAAAAGTTGTCAAAAAAGGCACTAGTTACTTTGTTGTTAGACCCCAACCAGTTCGGAAGGTGTCAATTAAGTGACGATGGACATTTCTGCAATCCTCCGAGTGTTTATGAAGCATTTGATGTATGAAATGAAATGTGCTCGTCTCTTGAAGCGCAGCCTAGGCGAACGCCTTAGCCGCTGTGCTAACGCGCCACTTGCATGAAGCGTGTCAAGTGCTACACTTAAATGTCAGTTAGTCCAGAAGTACTTCTTGAAATTGTGCCAATAAACGAACAGTAGAATTTAGTGCTAGTTCGGAAATGGAGAAAACGTAGAGCAGCGGCAACAATTGACGCCGCCTAGGACATCGTCTTGTTAAATTCGCCAGCTGGTTGTATGGAAAGAGTGTGAACGCGCACTGGTAGTGTTGAAAAATGTACTAGAAGCAAAGTAGTTCGCAACTAGAGATTTTCACTACATGGTATGTAAGTTTGTGTTTGTGTGCTTATGCAAGAGTAAGCGATATTTGAGTGATAGAATTCACCATCTGCGCATAATTTTAGCATATTTTAGGGCGCACACGGTATTTCGTATGAATTTTTAATTTTTAAATAACAAACATGAATAGCAAAATTAATGTGAAATTTAGTTATTAGATTCTTATAATCAGCTTTGTTTTTGGTATATTTGAAATTTAATTTATGATTAACAGATACCATGAATTTATTGCAAGAAATTTGTGTTAAAATTTTAATTTTTTTAAAGCAATTATTGCGTTTTATGCTGCTAGGTTTCGGCGCATAAAGTAACAGAGCTTGAGAGATGTTTTTGGAAAGAATTTATGTAAGATTTGAATGACTATAACCTATATAGTCTATAGATAAATTACTTGGAGGATTGTACTGGAGACGTTAACTTGGCTTGAATGGCTAACACATGACCGCAGCTCGCTCAGCTCGAACTAGAATGCTGTTTTTAGAATCTAAAAAACTTTTGGGAATTTTCCTTTTAAGCTACATTTACATTATGCAAGACTTATATACAGATTTGGCATTAGATGCTATCGGCATTTGTGATACCGCAAGGTATACCTTCTCTTACATCATGAAAATAACTGTAAAGTTTTGAAAAAGTCAAATTTTAATTTATAACCAAAAGCTACATACTTGCTTAAGCGTACTTATGCACAAAAATATTGTAAAATAAGTACCACTGAAATGCTAAAGTTTATATACATATATTCAACTTATTCTCAATTTTTGAATCTCTACTGAGCACGGATACAAAAGCAATTTCTGTGGCAAAACCAAAGTTATTAATGACCGCAGATGGTTGTCTGAGTATTACACGCTCTACCCTTTAACCAAAACCAAAGTGAATGAAAGAGGAAAAGCCAAAGCAAAATAAAAGAGAAAAAGCAAAATAAAAAAATTTCAAAAAAGCTGAAAGAGATCCTTGAATTTATTTTTAATGAAAATACTTCCTTTGTGTGTTCAAACAATCTCAGTATACGCTTTTTCGTCTTTAATGCTTTTTAATGTCACTGAAATTACTACAACTACACAACCGTACAACAACAAAAACAACAACAACAAAATCAATGTCAACCCATTAAACGCATTTGTATGCATGTCTGCGTGTATCTCTCTCTCTCTCTCATTTCGGTTTATTTCAACTGTGCGTTGCTGGGATTTCGTTGAATTTTATTGCACATCCATTCAACATTAAATTCATTGAAATTTTATGTGCGTGCCCGGAAGGTGGACCATGACCAGCTGTTGGCACAGAAGGGCATCAGAATGTAATCACCCACACAAAGCCACACACACACACAGATATCTTATTTGCGTTTGTATGTACGAGTTTATTTACATATTCATTGTCGTGAATTAATTCAAGCATTGCAAATGAAGTATTAGCTCAGCTCAAGTGGAGTGGACTCAGCGGAGGGAAACGGAAAGTTTTAGCTTCCGGTTAGTGCCGTTACTTATGTACAAACATTCATACATATGTACATACTGCTGTCTACACATGTTCATAAATGGCAAATTTGATTTGATTTTCTTTGCTTTGCTGATGAACTTTAGCTCTTTATTAACTCATCTTATGACTCTTCTTCTGCTTCCTCTTTATTTTCATTTCTATTATCGTCCCCAATTGAGTAGATACATACACACATACCATCATTTGTAGTTTCACATCACTTGCGTTGAGTGTTGTGTATTAAATGGAGAGACACAAGAGACGACAGGCGCCAGTCGCCAGTTGTGGGTCGACTGATTTTCCACTTTTTCCTCCTTTTTTGCTATTTTTGTATTTTTACGTTTTTTGCCGTATTATTTCTATGGCAACCCAATACACATATGTACGTATAGACATACTTCTGCATATATATGTATGTACATATGTATTCGCTTGTGCTTGTTTTTGGCTCTAGTTATTTTGGGATTTTAAGTAAGTATTTTACTGTCAGACATTTACTATACATGTTTACTGATCCTTCAAAAATAATCTGCTGTGCGAATAAAATAGTGCACATTTGCAAGGGAGTGGTGCATATTTTTGGCATGTTCTGCTTATCTTAAATTTGTTTCTTACATATTTTGGTGAAATTATTAAAATAAATTATGCAGCATTTGCTGGATGAAGACTAATTAAGTTTAGATACACAATGTATAATATGAAGATATGTATATTAGAGTGCGTTTAAAACACATTTCAAGCGTAAAATAATCAGATTAGAAAGAAATTCGTAATATAAAATGAACGAAAATATTTAGGCAAGCCTGGCTTTTCGGCCTGTATGAAGCGTACTCCACTGCTCCCACGTAACCACTGGGCAAGTTTTTACTTCCTAACTTATTGAGAATTTAAAATATACAGTTAACCGTATAACAGACGTTGTGATGCCTACGTCAATATATTAGGCGCAGTTGGCACACGATTTTGGCTTAATGAAGTCTCGCTAACTATATACATACCATACAGCTGAGGACTGCCAGATAAATGTAGTTAAAATTTTCAACGAGATTGCTGATCCTATCACACATTACCGTCACCTACGGGCCATGCTAGGAAATGAGCACACTCAAAAAGCACAAGTGTTCTGCAGTTTCTAACTTTGTTGGACATTCAGGTACAAAAAAGGAATTCTCTTCTAATTCGAATTTGTAAGTATAAATGTGTAAGCCTTAAAGCAACCATGCCCACTAAGGACCTGGATAAGGTAGAAATTGTGTGTGCTGGAGAATGCGCTTAAACTGGATGAGTTTGTTGTTGCCAAGCCGAAAAAGTTTACTTGAGAAGAAAATGGGCAGTGGCTTTCTTTATTTATTTAGATATGTAAATTAAGCTATAAGCGAAATGTCATGAAAATCTAAGAACCATAAGATAATGCTGCTCATTTTCCCAATTTTGTGCCAGCAAATGCAGATTCAGTTGATTTCGTTTTGAGTCGTTACACAAAAATGCCAAACAGCCACAGTGGGATTTCAGAAGATGAACTTTGTGTGAGATCCTAGTGCAAAGCTGTTTCGATAGTTTGTTTGTTTAGTGAAAACCATTGTGCTGCTAAACAATTTTTAATCATGTTTGGAAAATTAGCATTTGGTACCAATACAAACAATTTTAATTTTTTTTTTTCAAATAAATTAACATTCAATTGAGTTCAAATTTGCGTATATTTTAATTTTTATATATTTAAAGCTTTTAGTTTCCAAATGCCCCACTGTGCTACGCAATGCAATCTACCCAATGCAGAGTTTCTCTACTTAGTAGACTCTACTATGACAAAAACACGTGGTGGCGAGTGGATCGTTGGTTATCCGCTCAACGGAAGACCATCGTCGTCATGGTCACTATTTTAAGGCAGCTCCAAAGCTTTGTTTCGAGCAGCAAAAAACAACAAAAAATAAACAAAAAGAAGCAATTGCCTCTGGCTTCATTTCCTTTACGCAATCTTGTTGGCTGCATATTGCTTGCTTTTGCTCTTTTTGGTCGTTGCTGCTGCCAGAAGGTTTTCGTGTGAAAATTCAAGAATGTTGTTGGAGGCAGGAAACGTAGCACAGCAGAGAATAATACAAAGTAAGAATGATAAGACATAACGAGTGTGTTGTTTGCTGCAATTGTGCTTTTCGTATCAAAATACTTGTATGTTTGTGTGTTGTTGTTCTTCTGGGAGCATTTCTCTTCTGCTTTAGTTGGGAATTCATTTTGTTGCTGGCAAAGGCATAACTTTTTCCCTTAAACTGTGCTGCTGCAGTGTTACCGAGCATACATATATGTGCGCATGTTGATGAGAAGCATTCCAGCAAACACTCGCACTGATAAATAAATCCGAAATGAGTCCGAAATGAATCCGAAATCCGAGCTTTTGCGCTTATTGTGAGCTCATATAGAAGTCTAAAATGCATGCATTTTCCTTCGCGGTTGCCCCTGGGATGAGTCCAGTTTCATATATCGGTGGATCCTAAATAAGAGAGCCTATATGACTCCTTTTGGACTCAGACTTTTCTCTTATTCGCATTCCTAAACACACTTATCGGAATCATACACGATTCTTTTCCTAAAATTTATATAGTGGGACATTAAACATTTTATTGATCTTTGCTGTTGCTTTTACACTTTCGCCTTTTCCGTAAAAGCATATAAGAATTGTTTTTTTTTTCTTTAATAAAAAAAAAAAAAAATAAAAAAAAATTTGAAAAAAATTTTGTTTCTAATGCTCATATTTCTGAAAAATTTCGGGACTTCAAAATTTGGAGGGCTCCGAATGTTTGCTGGGATATATCTACAAATGTATGTATGAAAATATGTATTTACGTATGTTTAAATTTTTTGCAGCCCACATTTTTCTTTTGATTTATTCTTTTAAACATAAAATAAATATACATACATAATTTTATTTTTAGTTGCTTTCGCATTCATGATAAGTATTTACTTAAGTTGGTAAATATATACTAACTTCAAATTTTTTTAAGTATTTATTTTTGCGTGTTTTAACATATTTTCATTTGCTTTTAGATACTTGCTTTACTTTTATTTATTTGACTCTTAGCATTTTCTTGCCATTTCCATTGCACTTTGAAGCTCAAAGAAATGAGTGTGGTATAAAATCCAGCAAAGTTTTGTTGAACTAGAAAAAATCGCTTTTAAATAAGACTAGCAAGTGTCCGATCCACTTCGCAGTGACGAAAGTTTTTTATGCTAAAATAAGTCTTTCTCTCTACATCTACCTCTACCTTTTCTCGGAGTCATTCGGGCCCATTTATGACTCATATTCGGGGTAATCGGCTTAGGCATCACAATATCTAAAATGGTTCTGTATTGAGGCCTTCCCCTTACTTTGTAGCCGCTTTCACACGTGATAAAAATTAACGAAACGGACCATAAAAACGGATTGTCTGAATATTTCGCATTCAGCGCTATCTAGCGGGTAAAATTGTAGCCTATGCCGAGGGGACCTATGCAAAGAATGAACTATCAAAAGGTAGCAAAAATCCGTTCAGTAGTAGGTACTAAACTTTTATATACATATATCGATTATGTACTAAGTATGTGCTAGGATGACAGGAAAAAAATTTTGTCTATGATTTGAAAACTGCTTTTCGTTAATAAAATGCTATTGCATTGACGTAGATACTTGATGTTTTTGTTGTAATAACATTCAATTTTTGCGGCTTATTGCTGTTTACATACTTAAATAGTATGTGTATTATATTCGTTCAGAGCCACTGACTGACATACTCGCTGCTGGCATGGCATTTTGCTTACAATTCAATTTTGAAAATATTCAATATTCAATTTAGGCATTTGCACGTACTAAAAGCAGCTAAACAGCAGAGAATTTAATAACAAAGTTTAGCAAATATTTTTGGAATTCGGTTATAATCTGCCTCAATCGATATTCATGCATACATAAATCACATCGAAAATGGCTTTTCCTACTTTGTGCTTTTGTGCCTTTGTATGTTTGCTTGTGTGGTAAATGTTTTCGTAGCCCAAAAGTATGCAATATATCACAATAAATATTTATCTTATTTTGTATTGTTAAATCTATCAATCTATGTGAAAATGAAAATATGCTTAAGTAGCCAGCAAAGGATAGCTTTCAATGAATAAATGTGCGTCGAAACTTTGGCAATAACTCAGTTGGAAACTTTACTTGCAAACTGTAAGATTTTGCGTTTATCTATTAGTAGCATAAAATATATATATATATATATATATATATATATATGTACATGCGTGTAAGCATTTACATTATCAAATTATAATGGAAAAGAAAAAGCTTGAGCATGAGTTAAATGCAAATTCGTAACAAGTGTTAAACTTTCAATTTAATAACGTTTAAATGCGCAATTTCTGACCACTTACCTACGCAGCTTTTACACGCCTAACCCCTCGTATTCTCTTCTTTTATAAATGTCCTCAGGGAATTTTGTGCTGGATATTCTATTTTGCTTTGCAACTAGTTTTGACGCTTACAAATGTGTTTGGTAAGATTTTGCGGTTTGTTTCTTTTGTTGCAATTCTTTTGTTGTTACACAAGCTCGTTTCTCAAGTTCGTCTTGTCTTGTTCTGGAGTTTCACTTAAGTATACACTATAAGTTTTGATTGCAGTCATGCTCAAACATACGCACACACGAACAGACATGCTCGTCTAACACTCAACTTGAATTGCTGACAAATCTGTAATATTTTGGTTGCTTTAACAAATATTTGAATTTTAACAACTTTGCCGTTTTTCAACTTTTCTTCACTTTGATGGTCGGGCTAGCTTTTGCGCCAAAAAGTATGCAAGTAAAGTATTGAGCACAAAAGGGAAAAATGTTGCGGCACTGAAACAAATTGACGAATAAATTTGAAAAAAAGAAGCAAACTTCTTTAACTTCTCAAATAGTAAAAAATTTACATATACAATGCAGTGCATGCTAAACGGTCGCTTGATCCTGCAAAAAGCTTGTTTTTCTTACGAAAAGCTGCAGCTTAGATGGCAGCGATATTCAGCTTAAGCAAAGAAAAGGCGAAAAAAAACAATAGAGTTAAATGCAAACAAAAGTAAAGCACTAGATATGATAAAAGTCAAGAGGAAGTTAAAGGTCCTCTAATTTGATGGAGAATATATATACATAATTGTAAAAAGCATAGAGCAGGAAAGCTAAAAGGAAAGATATCTAAATATGAAATTGGTAACTTCTAGTTTGCTGCCATTTCCCGAAGAGCAGATCAGCGAAAGGGATTTGCACTTTATTGATTTACCAAGCGCCTTTTCGTTAATTCTGTACTTTGGAATTCACTTCTCCTTTCTTCTTCTAATTGATTGCGGCGCATGCCTCGCGTGAATGTCAATAAAAAGTCAACACATTCGGTTGTCACTCAGCAAACACGCTCAACTGAACTGCTACTGGAGCATTAGGGACAGCCATCTGTTGCAATATTAATGTGCTTAACAAATTGCGAAAATTAGTGAACAATAGAATGTGGAGGAGGGCAATAGAAATAAATTTGTGCACATTGCAATACACACATGTACATACATATATACATACATACATACATGCAAATGAATAAATAAGTAATGAACTGCAGAAAATCTGGGAGAAAATATGTAAGTGAAAATGAAAATGAAGAACAGTAGTAACAGCTTTAATTGCGAACCAAGCCACATGAGTAAACGCAGACACTGGTGTTTGCTTACATTTTTATTTACTTTTATGTTTTGATAATCACACGGGAGTGAAAGTGCAAGATGAGCCAGAAAAAATAAAACAAGAACAGAGAAATAATAAAAATATCATGACGGACACAAATTGGCTGTTAAGGGCATTCTGGTGGGGAAGCTATGAAAGCCAAATGTGTAAACCCACAGCAAGCTAATGATGCAATTTGTCAGGGTGTGGGATGTGGGAAGTTGCGAAAAGCGGACCCGCCGGGCTAAGCTAACCAATTAAGGTTATTCTTGTGTAATTGATACTAGCTTGCTTTTGTTGTTATGGTTGTTTTTATTATTATTAATATTAACTTCCTACATACAGTTAGCTTGTTTGCCACATTTGTTTGTTGTTATTGTATGTTGCTGCTGGCTTGGCTGGCATTTTTGCAAACAAAACAAAGAAAGGAAATATATTTACACACTTTCGTTTAAACATCATAACCGCCTATGCCGAAATTGAGATTTGTCAAACTTTAACTCCGGGTGTCCAGCGCTATCGATCCATGCCGTAAATTTGATTTTCGGGACGCTCTATATTTCCTTCTAATGTCCTTTTCAGCTCTGAAGTCGTAGATTTGGGCGTCAGGAATTCGATTTTAATTTATGAGGTTTAAACGGCAATATGTACATTAGACCTGCTCGCCCTATAGGAACCAAAAAAGTCCAGAGCACACCTTCCGATATAAAGACTTATCGTAAAATATTTTCGGAAAAAATAGTACGGTGGACCTTTTTTTGGTTCCTATAAAGCGAGACGGCCTAATGTACATGTGTATATATGTATCTACGTTTTATTTTAACAAAAGCAACTCGAAGCTGAAAAGAAACAAATTTCAGCTAAAAATAACAAAAACACATCGTATGAGGTTCTGACGCCAAGACAGTGAAGTGGAAGTGGTTAGGCGTTAGGCAGTGAGTGAGTGGCTGTGTTGAGTTAAAGGTTGAGCATTGACTAACAAGCTAACAAACAATTTGCCACCCAACTGACAGTTCCTTGGCTTGACTGTTGACTGTTGTTAGTTGCAGCTTCTGCTGCTGAAGGTAAACAAATTTTGTAGCAAATTCAACATGCGAATTCAATTATTTTGTCAACGAGATTTGAAAACGATTTGTGGGCGTAGTGCCAAAAGCAGAGCAGTTCATATTCGCACGCGCGCGCAAGCACACCAAACACCAACTCGGTGAATGAGCTGGAATATAATTGCATACAGCTGTTGTTATTGCTTTTGTTATTGTTAATTTAGTTGAAACTTTTACGTAGTTCATGTGCGTTCGATCTCTTTTTTGGAGCAGTTAATGTGGCTTTATTCTTTTATCCTTTATATAGTGAATTTCGTGGCATCAACTCTGTTTCTTAGGATTTTTGCAAAAAAACATATCCATGTAAATATAATTGCAAATTAAGAAGTTACAACTAAAGCAATCTACCCTAACTTTCGTATGTACACACAAAACAAAATGAGATATGCATTAATTTTCGAAAAGAGGCTGCAACACGCACTGGAACAAGCAGAAACATAAGAACATGGCCAATTAATTTACAACACTGAATAATAAATACACAGTAAAAAATGATAGTTTATTTCTAATATCATTTGGTATTTAGTTTGTTCATTCTTGGAATTAAATTTGAATTTTAATACCAAAAAGTCTTATTTTTAAACTATGAGAAGTTTTACAATTTTATTTATTCCAAAATAGTTTCAAAATAAAGCCTTGAAAAGTATTAAAATTCTCTCTAAAGAAGTTTAATCATTTATGGTTTAAAAACAAATCCTGAAAAGTATAAAAAACTTTCTCTTTCTCAATGTATATTACTATCAAAGATTTTTTGGTTTGAAATCAAAACCAAAAAAATATTAAGAACAAATTTTCAGAAAAAAAGTCAAAATAAATAAACAAAATTTTTCTAAAAGTACAATGCGAAGGAGTAATTAAATGGCTGAATCGAATTTTTTACGCCTGATGAAATAATAGCATGAGGGTAAATTTTGCTTTATTTTTACAGACATAAGGTCTCTCTTGCAGTATCACTGCAAGAACCGCGACGGTTCTGAAATTTCCCTGGACATCTCCAAAATATTGGTGTAAAAGTTGACAATATTTATATACATATATCGAGTCCTAACTACCATACAAGTGTATCCAACAAAGTTATCGATTTCAGCTTTTTTATGGAAACCAACAATTTATTATAACATGCATCACTCCCAAAAATTTCATAGCTGTGAAATATGCAGTTTCGAAGTAAGAGACTAAATATGTAAGTTTCAAGGCTACATACAAACTGTATGCAAAACAAATTAAAAAAAACTGAGTCCCGTAAAATTTAGTTTTTGTTGGATACACATTTATGGGGATTGGGGCTCTATATATGTATAAGGTACTTTAGTGTTTGCTGCTCATGGAAACTTGGGGGCAAATGTTTGTTTTGGATTTTTATGTACATATGTAAATAAACAATGTTAACGTTATTCAATTTCTCATTAATCTTTGGAATAAAGGTTTATTTGCGGTATATCCACTGGAAATTTTATGGGGGTTTATTTTTAAATCCAAAAAAGTATAAAATTTATACCAATTTTCGGATTGATTTTATACCATCTCAACTATTTTTAATACCAAAAATATTCTAAAAATAATCAAAATTTGGTTTTGATTTAATTCCAAAAAATATCAATTTGACACCAAGAATAATTTTTGTCTCTCAGATTCTCTTCCTTTTTTAAACCAGAATGGTTTTAATTTTATACTTTTTGGCATTGTTATATATAAATACCAAAATGGTATTAAAATTAAACTAAAATTTTTACTGTATACTAAATATGCTCAGTTGCATGAACAATAATTGAAATTTTCCAAGTTAAAGCACAAAGCACACAGAAAGCCTGTGCCGTGTCGTGCCGTGCCGTGCCATTCACACGTGAAACATTTTCCAGCTTTTTTGTGTGCCCGTGTGTGTGTTTGTATGTGTAAATGTGTTTCTGGCATTGACTTCTTAGTTGAACAAACTTTAAACATAATAAGTTGCACATTTATAAGTATAATTGTATGTATATGCATATGCCGTTATGTTATGGGTTTAGGTGAAATATATGTATATACATTAGGCCGGGGCGATTTGTATGGAGGGAAATTAAACGATATCGCGCCATCGAAATTGTTGTTGCTCGCATTTTTCTTGGTAGAAAACTCTTTCAACATATTTGGCTAAAATTAATTTTGATGTTCCGGAATTTGGTTTTTATGTACCAAGCTGGAATTTTTTAATTAAAAAAATTAACAAAAATCGCAAAAAAATTAAGCAGGCCCAAATGCACATCAAATTCAACCAAAATCCTGACTCCAAACATGAAATCAGAATTAAGATCGGATAAGGCGTTTTCAAGCTATAGGCTTATTCCGGGTTTGGAGGCTGAATGCTCAAAATCGCATATTTTCGCAATTTTCTCTTGCTGTGTATAATAAATGTATCTTGAAACTTCTTGCAAATTACTTCAAGATAAGTAAATTCAAAATATGTAGAGCCAATATTTTAAAATTATAATTTATCTTCCGATATAGGAGAACTAGAATGCACGCTTTTTTCTTTAGTCCGAAATCATGGTATCGATGATTTTCGCTGATAGCAATTTGTGTACAATAAATGCTCCAAATCCAAAATTTCGTAATTTTAGCTGCAAAAAATTTTAAATTTATACGCCAAAACGTAGACGTATGCTGTTAGGAATTTTTTTTTTGCTTCCAGTCGTACCCCTATGGCGTAGGTGTAATCTTGAGTTTTCTCAGAGTTGATGGCACGATATAGATTAGTAAATCGCCCCGGCCTAATATACATATGTATGTATGTACATGCATATATTTATTTAATGAGCACCTGGGGTGTATACGCAATATTTATACATTACCGTTAACTTGGCTTTCTAATTGAAATTTACATAAAAAATACTCAATGGATTATATTGCCCTGTGAGCGCAAATTTATACGTTTTTTTTTTGTAGCGAAACTTGTTATGCAAACCCTGTAGGGAAAATCTCTAGTTCCGAACTAGGTCGCTTCTAGTGCATTTTTCGACACTACTAGTGCAAGCTAAATCTCTTTTGCATGTTATCAACTGGCGAACTTAACACGGCGATGTCCTAGGCGGTATCAATTGTCCCTCTCTGCACTACATTTTCGATAGTTCCGAACTAGTACTAAATTCTACAGTTTACACTAGTTCGTTTATTGGCACAATTTCGATAGTTCTGAACTAGCTACAAGTACCTAAAAATTCTATAGTTTTACATCTGCAGCTTAAGAGCAGCATTTGACACACTTCATGCAAGTGGCGCGATGGCCGACTGGCTAAGGCATGTGCCTTTTAATCTGAGGGACGCGGGTTCGAATTCTGTCGGTGTCAAGGTGAATGTAAATTTTTTTTTATATTTTTTTAACTAATATTTTTTTTATTTATTTATTTAATAAAAATTTACAATAATATTTAAAAAGTAATAAAATCAAAATAAGCATAAGGGATCGGAAAAGCATAATTAGGGGAACATTTCATTTTATACAAGATGCAAATAGAAAACTCTTTATATAAAATGCTTCACTAAACATCTGAGAATTGCAGAAATATATAAAGCCGACGGCAATTGAACCAACAAAAAATTTTCATAGAATTTTTGTCACTTCGAAATTGCACACAATCAAAGTGTGTTTTATAATGGTCACTCAATTCTCTCCTTCTGAACTGGTGAGGGTCTAACTACAATTGATCTAGTTCCCCTTTGACACCTTTTCTCTAGTTCGGAACTAGAAATTTTGCTCACTAGTTATTGAGTTCCCTGCAGGGAAGAAATGCATGTATGTGTATATGTACATATGTATATATGTATATGAATATACACGTTCTCATTCCACCTTTTTAATGTTATCTCTAATCTGCACAGCCAAAGGCCAAACGAATGTAGTCTCAAAACTCGAATGGAAATTATCACAAAACAATAGACAACTAAATGCAAAAGATTTTCACTTTTTTATTTTTATGTGCATTTTAGATGTGGTCCAGATGAGTCTATTGTAATGTAGCGCTAGTTATAGCCAAAGCACACAAAAGCTCTATTTAATTAGCCTAACGCGCCGGCACGCAAGTAGGCCAGCTAAACAGCCAACCAATGTGGGTGGGTGTTGCATCGGTGGGAGGCGGCAGCGTTAATGCGCTGAAATCGCTAAACGGTTGCTGGAGCTTGGCTTTGTACTTTGGCTGTCGTGCTTTGTGCTGTTGGCTGATCAGTGATTTGCTACTGATTTGCGTGCTACACAAAACCGCCAATTTGGTCGCAAATCAAAAATGGAAACAAAAAGAAAATTGCTGGCATGTATTGCATGGAAGATTTTGTTTTTACCGTAAATGCGTTGTCGTCAAATTCACCATACATCCAGCATGCCTGGGGTCGGCTTTCCATTAAGTTCTAAGTTCTGTGAGAGCCCCTCTATCCCGCTGAAAAAACTATTTTTTCCGGACGTGCTTCCTTAATGGAAAATGTTCCCCATGCCTGCGTCGGAAGAGATCTAGGTACATAGATGTCTGACATTTTAATTATGTATCTACTTTGCTCTATACAGCTAATACAAAAATGTAGCTTCTAGCATTTGCAGCAATTAGTTTTAGAAATATTTGAGAGCATCAGAGTTCTAATGAAGAGAAATTAAAGCTAAATTTCCTATACACGTACACAAGCTGCTGGTCACAGCTCAATCCTAAGAAAGCAAAAAGTCTGCAATTGATCATTCACATGCAGTTGAAGCTCAATATTTGTTGGCAACAAACAAATATAAAACACATGAACAAACCATAAACCACTAAAACGAAAAAGAAAACACGAAGAAACACGAAGAAACACGAGAGCGCACAAGCAATCATTTTCATCTTCATCATCGACAAAAGCAATTTAGCTTAAGTTGTATGCTAATCCGGCTAAGAACAATACAAATGACGTCACACACTCATACACATATGTAATCGCAGTGGTTTAGTTCATCAAAATGCTGGTCAATAGCGACAACAACAACAACAATAAAAGTACTCACTCAAGCCAGCAACAAAAAATACTCACTCACAAGTCGGAAAATGCTCTGAAGCGTGGACTGAAAGCAGCAAAAGCAGAAAGTGCGGTTGTGGCAAGTGCAGATGCAGCTAAGAGAAGGAAGAAGAAGAACAAAAATCTCTAGACACACAAAACCTTTCGTAGAAACAAATATTGGCAATTTTCGTTAATGCAGCTTACATGGTAACGAACTGAACTGCATTGCACTGTCAGCTAGTTAATTCAATGTGTAATGAACATTGTTTCTAAACTGTGTTTTTGTTGCTGCTTTTATTCAAGGAGTTTTGTTGATTTTTTTTTTGGAAGTACAATCAAAATTTTTTTGCTAATGTTTCAGTTAGAATTGGGCTTTTATTTTCGGTATGCTTTTATTAAAGTAGTTTCAGCCCAACATGTGATATGTTAGAGATGGGGAGAGAGAGAGAGGGAGAAAAAGAGCAATTCCGTATCTCTGGTTCGATTATAGTCGCAAAGAGTGTTGTCATTTTAGCTATTTTTTTTTGGGGGGCTGTGGGACTAGTTTGTGTTCACACAGACGAACGGACGGACATGGCTTACTCGACTCAGCTCCTGATTCTGATCATACCGTTATATATTTTGGTGGGTTTGTCACGCCTTCGTCTGGTACTTTCGACAAACCTGTTTTCGCACAAAGTTATAATATCATTTCATTCTCATGAAAGGTATAAAAAGTGCGTTTTGGTTCGAAGACCGCGGCTGGCGCAAAACTAAATTCACACATGACTTTTTGACGTCATCTGCATCATATTTGTTGTTGAACGTAAGTACTTTTACATGCCCAACGCACCAAAAAAAAAGCACAAACAAGAGGAGGGAAAGAGGGAAAATTCCAATTTTGAACTACGTGCCTCGGCCTTTTGTTATTTACTTTTCACTTGCTTAGCTTATTTTTTGAGATCATACAAATTCAGGACAGACATTTCGATGTAAAGTCTATTGTTCTTCTTTATTGTTTTTGTTATTTGTTTACTTGTTTTTTACCGTATCTAGTACCCACTTTGCCTTCCTCTAACATCAACATAATACAAGTTTCATCAATAAATATTTAAACAATTGTTTCATACTTAGTATTTATTTAAAATACCGTTTTGTTAAATAAAAAATCTCATTGTATGAGCGACTCTAAGACGAAATCAACAACAACATCAACAACAACGACAAACACAACAACAAAATCTTGGGTATATAAATGGGATGCGTTGACGCTCAGCGCAACATTCATCTACAGCAAGTTGTTAAGAGACACGTTAGCAAAATATAAAACGACCACTACGATGCAAAGCAGCGACTACATCGCCCTGATCTTGGCCATCGGCAGCCTGTTCCTGTTGGGCGTGAATGCAGACACCGCGGAGGCCGCAGACACCGCAGAGGCCGCAGACACCGTGGACACCGCTGACACCGAATACCGCATCGTCGGCGGCGAACTGGCGAACATCGAAGACAGCCCCTACATGGTGGCCTTGCTTTACAATGGCAACTACTACTGCAGCGGTGCGTTGGCGACATTGCAGCACGTCGTCACCGCCGCCCATTGCGTGGAGGGACGCGTGGCAGCGCAAATAACCACAGTGGCCGGCATCACCACGCTGCGCGAAGCCGGACAACGCCGCCCCGTCGAAAAATTGTGGTATCCGCGCGTCTACAGCCAGCAAACAATGAACATGGACATTGCGGTGATCAAGGTGAAGTCGCCCTTCGTCGCCAGCAACAAAGTGGCCACCATACCGCTGTGCAACACTATGCCGCTGACCGTTGGTATGCCGATGCGTTTGAGTGGCTGGGGTAAGACGAGTGAGACGAGTCAGCGCGCTTCGAACGAATTGCGCACGGTGACGGTGCCGCTCGTGTCGCGCCAGCTGTGCGCCTATGCCTACAGCAGGGCTGGCCTCGCCATGCGTAATTCGATGGTTTGTGCTGGACGCGGTGAGCAGGATTCGTGCAGCGGCGACTCCGGCGGCCCCGGTGTTATCAACAGGCAACTCTGCACGGTCGTCTCGTTTGGTGTTGGCTGCGCGCGTGCCGATTTTCCGGGCGTCTACACCAATCTGAACAACCAAAAAGTTAGAAACTTCGTCCAAACTTGCCTGGCCCGTTAAATGCATTGAGATTATCGAGTTAATTTGTTTGTTTGCCGAGTGAAAGTACAGAGCGCATTAAAGTTGAATATATGTACCTACATAAAAAGCTTGTTTTAAACTTTTTGTTTTTATATTTGATTCGTGTGTCGCATATGTATGTATGTATGTATTTAGTTCGAAGTGTAACTATTTTTGGAAAAGTGGGCGGGGCTGGAAAGCGAGTGTCGTCCGCAGTTATGTACGTGGGCCCAGATAATTTTTGAGCATATTGATATCAAATTAAAGGTTTTAAGCAGACTTTTAATATAAAGTTCAATTCGATGTATGTACACTCAGGGAAAAAACCGCATTTTAAAATCAAAAATAAAATTTTTGTTTTCATAATGCACGTTTTAACCCAGGGATTGCAAATAATCGTTATTTTTTAAATTTTGACTAAAAAAATCATGCTAAACGCAAAAGAAAGTAAAAGTTATTTTTTGAGTTTTATTTTTCGATCAGAAAATAAAAGTTATTTTCTGAGTTTTATCTTTTTGCTCAGAGATCAAAATGATTCATATAATTCATGGATTCTTTTTTAGGAAAAGGGAAGTATAAATAGGTTACTACAATTCAATAATGTTTAATGTTCCACTATATGATGGCGTTGGATTGAATTTCAGGTTGATGTCATGGTTCGAATCCGGAAGAGAATATAAAATTAAGAAGAAAAAGGGGAATAAGGAGAATAAGAAATAAAGATAGCAAACAGTTAAGGTGAAGTAGAAAAGAAGAGGAGAACAAGCGGATACATTTTTGTAGTTGGGACTCGGATTTAGAGAAGATGAAGAAAATAAAAATGAATATTTTTAAATTTAAATGCTTTTCTTGATTTAAAAATTTTACAATGAACATTTTTAAAATAAAAATGTTGGTATTTACTAGAGCTCTAGATACCCGGGTATCGAACAAATCGAATTGATCGTTTTTGTTTGAAGCCCGTTTGTTGTTCAAATGCCCGTACAAACATTCGAGCATTCGAGCTTAAGCCCATATGACACTACGTTTTTTTTCTGGTATTCTACCAGATTTTTTGTGTGAAGGAGATGGTCAAATACAGTTTTGCGTTAGTGTAAGCGAGCAAGCTATATTGAAAAAAACCAAACAAAATACCATCTAGGCGATTAAAAACCAACGAGCCAGCTTGTATTTCAGTAGGTTTTTTGGCATTCGGTCATTTTTTCTGACAATTTTTCCAATTTGCCAACCATAAAATAAATTATATTTAAAATAAAAAAATATATGGAAATACAAATTTTAAATTTGCCTCTTGTAAGCTTCTGCTTTGGCCGTAAGGGTAAAGAAGAAGTCCGCAAGAAAAATTATATTGCGTTCTGGCTTCCCTTTATAACACAGAATACAAAGCTATCCTGCCCTTTGGGTTTCATAACTTTTTTATTTCAGTAATTTAAATCAAATTTCCAAAAAAAAATAATTTTTGAAATAAATATTATCTTCATTTAGTTTGAAGTTTAATGTCAATCAAATTATTTTTGAGGGAGTATTTGTCTCTTTTCAACCTATAGAAGAATTGTTTTTGTATTTTGACTTTCGGTGGGTTTTCAAAACCAAAAAAACCAGGGAAAAAATGTAGTGTCATATAGGCATTACAAACAAAAAAAATTTGTATCGAAAAAACAAAAATAAAAACAACTACAAATGAAGAAGAAAAAAAAATAATAAACAAAAGAAAAAAACAAACTTCAAAATGCCCGAATTGTTCAAATGCCCGTACAAACATACGGGTAATAAACAAACAAACGACTGTTCGAGCATTTGAACAACATTTGTTCGGGCTACTCGAAAATGTTCAAAAAAAATCTGGAGCTCTAGTATTTACGTCACTTTTAAATACGTTTTTGTCCATTTTAAGCACGTTTTCATATGTTTTTATATTTTTTTTTCCCTGAGTGTATGTACCAATTCTCAAGAAATAAACCAAAACGTGGACCCGTATGACCGTCGAAAGCTATGGAGCAAATTAAACAGCGACACAAGTGGAAACTAAATACCTTTGGAATATGCATGTGCACCTGGGGTTTAATTAATTTTCTAGCATTCTTATTTAATAGCAGTCAATTGACGAATTAATATTTACATATGAAGTATTTTTTTAATAAAAAAAAAATTCGTGCAAAACCTTTCATATTCCCCTTTCCAAAAAAAAAGTTGTGCTACTAGAAAAAGGAATAAAAAATGCATTTACGCCTGTAGGTACATTTTATCTGATAAAAACACAAACAAAATAACTATACACTTTTTGGAAACAAATATTTTTATGAAATTATTTTTCTTATATGTACGTATTATATACTAACATACGTACGTATACACCGCTAGCTGTGCAGAGTTGGGCATATTGCACTACAACTGCAATAAGTTCGTCTTAAGCACAAAAGCAAATTGTTCCACCGCTATTAAGTAAACAAACTGTTGTGCGCAATAACAAATTAATTATGCAGATTGTTTGCTCAAATGCCTTTGATTGTTGATTGTTGCATTGTTGAGAATTTGCTTGCCTACTGCACGTATATATACTCGTATGCATATATATTCCTTAAATACGGATAAACACGACAAAATTTGTATTAGTAACTCACCAGCCGAGCAAAAAAGTTGGCTGGATCGGTCGCCATGTCTTCGCGCAATATTCTGTCGCTTATCTGCATTGCTGTTGTCCTTCTTCTTCTTGTTCTTGGGGAGGCGGCCTCTTTGAGCGTCAACAGCACTACGTTCAACCGTTCGGCGGTGAGTTATCGCATTGTTAATGGCGTGCGTGCCAAAATGGAGGACAACCGCCATTTGGTGTCGCTGCACGAAAGAGGCGTTTATTATTGTGCAGGCGCCTTGGTCAGCATGTGGGATGTGGTGACGGCGGCGCATTGCCTGCACAAAGTGCTCAAGAAGGATATGATCGTGGCGGCTGGCATTATCAATTTGCAAGCGCAAGCACAACGTCGACATGTCCAAAATACATTTTACCCAAAAACATTAACTGGCGGCATAAAAGAAAGTATGGATATCGGTGTTATTAAAGTGGACAAGGCCTTTGTGCCTGGCCAAACAGTCGCCACAATAGCGCTCTGCGATTGTCGCTTGACACCGGGCACCACCAAGTTACGTGTGAGCGGTTGGGGCTCACTCAGAGAAGGTTCTAAACAGACTGTGAACAATCTGCGGACTGCTGAAATGCCGATTTTGGAAATGAAGACATGTTTGAGCAAATATAAAGGAACTCGTATTAAAGTGTATGCGAATACAATGGTTTGTGTGGATAACCGTGAGCGGGGCATATGTGATGCCGATTCCGGTGCGCCGGGCGTCGTCGACGGCAAGCTCTGCACGGTGGCCTCGTTTAGTGTTGGTTGTGCGCAAGCTGCTCATCCCGACGTACACACGGATATCAATAATAAAGATGTGCGAGCGTTCATAAATCAACACATTTCGAAAAAGTGATAGGCAATGTTATTTGTTAATTTAATATTTTTAATGATTTTATCGAACAATTATCTTCAGTTTGTGACGTTGTGAATACATAAAAGTCAGTCTCAGTCAATAAATGCTGGTTTGTTTTTGTTTTGAAAATAATTATTGAACATTTATAGTCCGAGCTACGGCAGCACAAATACTATATACCCTCATCTGTTATTTATGAAATGGATAGTCCTAACTGACAGATCACATGTGCATATTATCCAGGGACTTGTAACGGGAAAATTTTCCAACCGTCTACCACGCGTTGGAAAAAAAGAGTTATTGGGCGTTGTAGAGGAGATCCTCCTGATTCTAAATGTAAAAGTCCTGGCTTCCTGAGATGTGTAGTTTTTAAGTAATTTGTAGTTAAAGTTGCAAAAAAAGTCAAATTTAACTTCACTTTTCTCTGCGGAACAATAAAATAGAAACACCGGAGTTGCCACACGCAGTCGACTATTTCATTAGGCCGTCGTCACGGTGGTAAACGAGTTGGGGCGTATTGAATTTTTCTGCGTTGGCGGCCTTCGGCCGCGCTTATAAAAAATAACCCTGGGCTACGCCATCCGTCCGGACGTGTGCCCCAACCGTGGCTACCGCCACGGTGATGTCCTTCTGCGTAGTACACCCTCCGCCTTTATTTACTCATTTGATTGGCTCCGAATCGCGCACTGTGAATGCGACGTTATCATGTGACTTACCTTTTGGTAGGTGTGGCATCACCATTATATGCTGGTGGCCATTATTATTATTGAAAAGGTACAAAAGCAGTTGGTCGAACAATTAAAATGTAAAATTCGGCAAGTAAAATTAATAAAAAGTGTGTGAAAGTGCTTCGAACAGCTTAACAAAGCTACGTGTGAAAATATAGTAAGGATTAGGTGTGTGTTTAATTTAGAAATTGGTGATAATGGTGTTAGTTTATTTAACAGCAATTTGTTATTATTAATAATAGTAAAATATTTATGAAAGTAATAAATTTAGATGAAGAAAAGTCCCGCCAAACATCCCCTGAAAGATTCATTTGAAAAACATTAATACTTTTGGAGATATAGCTTTTGGTAGACAGAAGGAAATGTGAGCCCTTGTAACAAAACTCGTAACGAAACGAAACTCTCGTTTCTGGCGTTTCTGTTCCAAGAAACATTCAAGGATAGAAACTAAATTCGAAACCAAAAGATTGTAGCGTTTCAATAAGTAACAAAACCTGTAACGAAACTAAATTAATTTTGTTTCTCGGAAAAAAAATTAATTTCGTTTCTCAGTATCAGAAACAAAATTAATTTTGTTCCTTGCAACAAAAACAAAACCATAAACGAAATTAATTTTGTTTCTCAGTGGCAAAACTATAAAAATTATTATAATACTATTTGCCGTACATTAGGATGGACTTATTATTTTTAGGTATATAATATATATATGTATACCATATATATGTATGAAAAGTTTTAGGCAGAGCTTCTACAGGGAGCCCTATTCTTTATGATTCCTAGGTCGGGCCGCGAGATATGGGTCAAAACGAGGACCCGGATGATCTTGTGTGTTTCTGAGTAATATTGGTATCTAATGAAAGGTTTTCAGCTGGCCTTCTACAATATTGGTATCAAATGAAAGATGTTGAGCGGGGCTTTCGTATAGAGCTCTATTCTAGACCGGGTCTCCACATATGGGTCAAAATGAGGACCCGGATGATCCTTGAATATTTCTGAGCAATGTTGGTATCAAATGAAAGGTTTTGAGTAGGACTTCTACACGGAGCCCCGAGATATGGGTCAAACGTGGATCCGAATGATCTTGCATGTTTCTGAGCAAAACAAAACAAAACAAATCAAAATCAGAAATCAAAAATTAAAAATTAAAAACCAAACACCAAAACAAACAAAACAAACAAAAACAACAAAATGTACCAGTGAAAATGGCGACAAAAAATTATAAAAACGATAGTCGCATTTTAATCGATAGAAAACCAGTGAAAAAAGGAATAAGGGAAAGGGAATAAAAGTCCTATTTCGAAACTGATTACACATCAATATTCATGAGTACTCCTTACTCACGTTTCCTTTTTTTTTTAACTCAACTGGAGTTAGGAAAATATGTCAAAATTTTCTAAGGCGAAATTAAAAAAAAAACCTTATAATTTGCCTATTAGAAACTTGTTTCGGACTATAATTGGCTGCGAGAAATGGTAGATTGACAGAAATGTAATAAAGCTTGATTAGTTAAGCAAATACACATTTTTTAACTTCACTTAAGATATTTTTGGATTTGAACAGAAGTCGAGTTAAGTTCTTTTAGTTGGTTCCGTGGTAGAGGTAGATTAGAAGGTAGAGGTAAGTGTGGAAGTAGATGTAGACATGCAAAAGCTGTGAAATTTCAAATTATATAAACATTTCCAAATGCCAAAGAATTTTCACTCGCATAGGGCGAGCTTCGTTTGTTATTTATTATAGCCAATTTTTGTTACCAATAGTGTAATAAATTTAATATGATACTGGGTAAAAGTCAACCTTGCGCGTATTTGAATAAATGTCCCTTACGGTAATATTTAAGAAATATAAGTGTCTTATTCCATACTTTAGTTGGTTGCCACAGACATACATAATATATGTATGTATATTATATACCTAAAAATAACAAGTCCATCCTAATGTTCTGCAAATATAGTTTTTCTACTGAGAAACCTACCTCCTCCTGGAGGTATTAGAGGGTTAAAGTTTTTTACGAAATTAAAATCCGTGCAATTCTACTATAAGTTTTCTAACAACATATTTCATACAATATGTATTTTAAGTTAAAAAAAAAAAATTTTAAATTTTTAACCTTTTTTTTTCATTTATTTCAAAAACAGAGGCGAAATTTCGCAAATTAATTTTGTTTCTGGCTTTGTTTTTGTTGCAAGGAACAAAATTAATTTTGTTTCTGATACTGAGAAACAAAATTAATTTAGTTTCGTTACGGATTTTGTTACAAGGAACAAAATTAATTTAGTTTCGTTACAGGTTTTGTTTCTGCTGGAAACGTTTCGGAGTTTTGTTACGACTTTTGTTACAAAGGAGTTTTGTTTCTGTTTCAGTTTCGTTACTTAGCTGTGTAACAGAAACCGAAACCGAAACGCGTTACAAGTCTCTGATATTAACACCTCGCACATGGGTTGCCTAGCTAAAAGGCGTACGAATGATATTAAATATTTGAAATAGAAACTAAAATTCTCGGAACTTTCGATGCGTTCTTTGTAGACACAAAGATTTTGTCTGAGGCAACGCCTAGTGAATTTTTTTGGCGAATAATTTTCTTGAACCCTTTAACCCTCTATCGACCGCCGAGATGTTGTTTTTTGGTACTTTTTAAAAGAGCTGTCAAAACGACCTCCTCCTGGAGGTATTAGAGGGTTAAAGTTTTTTACGAAATTAAAATCCGTGCAATTCTACTATAAGTTTTCTAACAACATATTTTATACAATATGTATTTTAAGTTAAAAAAAAAAAATTTAAATTTTTAACCTTTTTATTACAAGCTTTTATTTAACTTCACTTTTTGTATGTATGTCGTGGAATTTTGCAACGAACATTTAAGATACTTCTAGTTGAGCTAGGTACTTGAAATTTGGAACATAGTTCAGGACCCGAAGACAATGCAATGTGAAATAAAAAAAAATCCGATAGATGGCGCTGGTGTCGAGATATTTGTAAAATTCGTATTTACCGACCGAATTTGTTCATATTCGGTATATATATTGCCTATGAGAAAGTAAATACATCCGAGGAAAAAAATCGCCGCTAGGTGGCGCTGGTGTCAAGATATTTGTAAAATTCGTATTTACCGACCGAATTTGTTCATATTCGGTATATATATTGCCTATCAGAAAGTAAATACATCTGTGGAAAAAAATCGCCGCTAGGTGGCGCTGGTGTCAAGATATTTGTAAAATTCGTATTTACCGACCGAATTTGTTCATATTCGGTATATATATTGCCTATGAGAAAGTAAATACATCCGAGGAAAAAAATCGCCGCTAGGTGGCGCTGGTGTCAAGATATTTGTAAAATTCGTATTTACCGACCGAATTTGTTCATATTCGGTATATATATTGCCTATGAGAAAGTAAATATATCCGTGGAAATAAATCGCCGCTAGGTGGCGCTAGTGTCAAGATATTTAGAAAATTAATATTTATGAACCAGATTTGTTCCTATTTTGAACACGTATTACGAAGTAATCTATTCACAAAAGAGTATAGTAAAACCAGATATTAGATGTAATATGCATTGTAAAACTAAAAAGGCAAAAATAAAACAAAGTAAAAAAATTTTTTTAAAAAAGCTTTCATTTAATATTAATATAACAATTTACTAAAAAGGAAAAAAATAATTTTTTTATATTTTTGAACAAGATTTATATTAGTCCTTAGTTCATTTGGATCTTAATTTCAATCTAAACATACATTTAACGTATTTCTTCAAAGCATTTCTGTATATGTATCAACATAAATAAAAGCGCGGGTACTCATTACATATTCATGTTATAAAACCGTATTGGCGAAATGGAAGGAAGCGATAAAAACTTTAAATTCCAATTACGTAAGATATGCATTACGTAAAGAGCACCCGCGCTTTTATTTATGTTGATACATATACAGAAATGCTTTGAAGAAATACGTTAAATGTATGTTTAGATTGAAATTAAGATCCAAATGAACTAAGGACTAATATAAATCTTGTTCAAAAATATAAAAAAATTATTTTTTTCCTTTTTAGTAAATTGTTATATTAATATTAAATAAAAGCTTTTTTAAAAAAATTTTTTTACTTTGTTTTATTTTTCATTTATTTCAAAAACAGAGGCGAAATTTCGCAAATTTAAAATGGTAGTAATCAAAATTGGAGCTCAGAGAACAAAAGAGTTTGGGGGTTTTACTATATGGATAGTGGACTCGGTGTGGAAATTATTCCGCCCTCATAAGTCTAATATATTTAATTCTATAGAAAGAATTGAATTATTTGTAAAACATACTTTTAGGTAAGTTAAAATAAGTGCTAAAGTTTGAGTGCCAATGAATTTGGCAGTGAACGAACTCTTCGCTTTTATAGTTTAATGGCCGTTTACTAAACCTCTGATTAACGCTAACCGGAGGATAAAGGTCCGGTTAATCTATGGACTGCATTATCGATCATATGTTAAATGTGTGGTTTGATGAAGTCGATAATGATGTTTAACCAGACTTTAACCGTGGTTAACGTTAATCAGAGGTTGATTAAACAGCCCTAAGAAGTTTTTCTTTTTAAAATACATATATATTTAACCCATTTTTTCCTTTATATAAAAATCAAGCTGGTAACCGTACAGTGTGTCCCAGATTTAAGTAGGCAACCTACACATGATTTTTATACTATCCATATCTAAACGTGTCGATTATTAGCAGTATAAAAAGTGTTATCCTTTCGCTTAATTTCTCTATCAATTTGATGTTTTTAATTTGGACTGTCGAAAAAAAGAGTTTTTTGTCTTATATTTTCTTAAAAAAAAATGTGTTGCTTTGTTTTTGTTTTTCTTAAAACGCTGCATATAATCGCTGAAGTTCTATTCAAGTAAAATTTGTTTTTATTATGAACGTCAATGTGTGACGCAAGTTCGATATCTGCTCTGCTAGATAGAATATTTAGCATCCATTTAGAGATATTCTTAGAAGCGACTGGCGACATTGTTTCTAATAAATATTTACTCAAAGCTAAACAAAGTTTTTTTCCGCAATTGCGTTCATTCACACCAGCTCAAATCTACAAACTTTTTTTTGCTACGTAAATTGAATTGAATTTGTTTGCACAATTTTTGCACACTTTCTGTACTGTTTTGTGAGTTTTCTACACATATATGAATATATACATATAATATATTTATAAACACATAATGACCATAACACCAACATTTCTGCTCACTAACTAATCAACCGTGGAACGGAAACGCGCACGTCATGAATTCGCGCAACACTTTCGCATTTCTTTCGCTGTCACTGCTGTTCGCCGTGCTGCTGCTGCTCAACTCGATTGGCACCAGCTCGGCCGGCACTTATCGCATTGTCAACGGCATCGCGGTCAACATAACCAGCCGGCCGTACATGGTGTCATTGCATAAATTCGGTTCATACTTTTGCTGCGGCGCTTTGGTGAATATGCAGCTGGTGGTGACAGCGGCGCATTGCTTGGAAAGCATGCCGGTGGAGTACATCCGCGTGGTGGCCGGCATAACCACGCTGGATGAGGCGGGACAACGTCGCCGCGTCAAGCGCATGTATTATCCGAAATCGTTCAGCAGGACTACAAGAACCATGGATATTGGCGCTATTCGCGTGCGTCGGCCTTTCGAAGCGGGACCCACCGTGGCAGCGCTGCCGCTCTGCAGTAATCCTTTGCAGGTGGGCACCAAGTTGCAGGTGAGCGGTTGGGGTGCCATAAGCGATAAGTTTGGCAGCAATGTGGAGGAGCTGCGCTATGCTGAGCTGCCGATTAGGCCGTGGCAGGAATGTGCGCAGAATTATTCGAAGGCTGACGTCCAATTCAGCGCGACGATGGTGTGCGCTGGCGTGGGTGATCAGGACGCTTGCCTTGGCGATAGCGGTGCGCCGGGCGTTATCAACGGTGAGCTGTGCGGAGTGGTGTCGTTTGGCAAGGGCTGTGCTAAGGTGGATTTTCCCGGCGTTTACACGACTCTGAACAATAAAAGGGTGCGCAAGTTCTTACTGGATGTTATGTATCGCTGAAGCAGCGTTCGGCTGCGTTGAGTTGTATTGAGTTGAGTTAAGAAGTGAAAAAGTTTGTATGATGCAATTTAAGTAGAGTTTTTAACGTTTCTTGTGATTCATGGGCATGTATGTATGTATATACATATGTAGATATTTGTGATTTTCTTATAAAAAGTATTCATTTAAATTTTTAATGAAATAAATTTCAAGATATGATACAAATTTCTCTTATCTGACATGTACACAATTAATTTGCGTATGTAAATTATTTCCAATTGGCTTTTTATTGCCAACGAGTGTGCTGTAGGCATTTTCAACCAGTGTTGCCAGAATATTTTTGAGCTTAAAGCTAGACCCATTAGTGATTGCCGTGCCAATTTGGGAACACCCAATTATATATTTTGCATTTTTTGTGAGTTTGCTTTAGCCACTAATGGGTTAAAAGGAAAAATTGCCTAAACCTGAAAAAGTGTTATCATTTTTGTCTTTTTCCAAGTCTCGGTCTCCCTTCCTTCATACTTGGACGGCACGAATCTCTCCACTGTAAATGAGATAACTGACCTTGGTGGTGGTGTTTGATTCTAAATGTTCTTTTAATAATCATCGCAATTATATTTTTTCTAAGTCTTATTCTGTTAGCTCTTATTCGTCGTTTTAGTACTGCACTTACTGATCCCAATACTCTTCAACAGCTGTTTACGTCGCATGTAAGATCCAAATTGGAATAAGCCTTCTTTGTGTGGAGACCTTTTCATGAGTGCAATATCAATAGGCTAGAGGGGATACAAAAAAATTGTATAAGATTTGCTCTTCGTTCGCTAAACTTCGCAGAGCCAATTCCCGCTTATAGTGCTTGGTGTGTGTTCATTAATCTTAAATCTCCTCGAACTAGAAGAACTATTCTTTCCCGGACATTTTGTCTTTGACATTATCAGTGGTGTGATCGACTCATCTTATCCTCTTCAGCGCATTCCTTTGCATATTCCTCATAGTACACGACGCGGCGTAATAGTGATATTTTTTTCTAAGGGAGTACGAACTCTCTATGCGTATAATACTCCAATTCTTAGAGCTCTGATTGAACTCAATATCGAGCATTTTCTAGATTAAGATTTTTCTGTTACCTAAATCCGCATTTAAGTCAATCTTAAATGAATTTATTCGGTAACAAATTTGGTTTTTCTTCTCTTCTTTTTTTAATTCTTAAGTTAGTCTGTAAATATACAGAGACTGTTTGCTAAATAAAAAACAAATAAGAAAATAACATGTGCACATACATTAGGGTGATATTAAAGTAAAAAATTTCCGATCTTTTTTCATTTTCATTCCTTCAATCGGTAATACCTGGGCCCCGATCAGAGGCTTTCAAGTTAAAATTGTACTCTCTTCAGTGTATCATAAAGAGCTTTTGGAGTGAAGCTTTGAAAAAAGAGCTTTTAAGTGAATGTTACGCTGTAATTACGCAAAACTCACCTTCTACGATGAAAAAAAATAAAAGGTAAAAAATTTTGTAATTAGTTGCTTTGTCTCCCAGAGAAATTTCACTATTAGTTATTTGCTGCTTTGTGGAAGATAACTTAAAGCTCTCTGAGGCCTTGAAAAAAAATATTTTCAAAGCTGACATGAAATTCTGGTTCCCATCAATTTGTTTGCACAATTGTATTAGCATTTAGAGAGAATATTTATCTATTTATTTATTTATTTACAAATATTGACATCAACTGCGTAAACGTGTAGTACATACATATATGGAAGTATTTTTAAGCATTGCCAAGATCACTTACATATATATAAAACAAATAACAGAGGTCCACGAACTAAGCCTTGAAGGACGCCTTTGGTTACGGTTAAATCATAAGTCCCAAGTCGGCCAAAGCTTCGAGTTTCGTGGAAGTTTTTTTCGGATATGAAACCAGATTAGAAGTCGGTAGCAGATTCCACCACGAAAACAAATTAAGTTATCTTGGTAATATTGCGAAGTGTCTACTAAAGTCTCCGTTGGAATTTTTTATTGGGTTAACCTTAGCCGATTTCCAAAAATGGGGAAAAACAGAGACGGTGCCACACTATGACTATCTATGGTCACATCGTTGACTCAAAATCTCATTATACTATTCACGACATAGTCGAAGACATTGACACATTTTTCAGACTAAAAGTGATATGTTTTTGTTATATATTATGTAATAAGATTCATTATTTTATTAACAGTAATTAAAAAAAAGTTGTTGTTTATTTATTAATTTTCAATAGAAAGTTAACAAAAGCCAAATTCTTCCAATATGTTTGCTTCGCTTGTAAACACTCAGATTTGCTTATGCATTTAAATTTACTTAGCAAGGACAGTTGTGATGAATTGTTGTACTATTGGATTCGTCAAATTGGTGTAGACGCCGGGGAAGTTCGGCCTATTGCAGCCCCTGCCGAATGAGACCACAGCACAGAGCTGACCATTCACAATGCCTGGAGCGCCCGTGTCAAAGCTGCACGTATCGCCGGTGTCATTTCCAGCGCACAGGGACGTGTTTGTGATGCCGATCGAGATGGTCGCATATCGATTCGCACAGAATTGCCAACGCCGGATCGGCACGGATACGGTATGCAAATTGGGTACACTGTTCAGGCTCTGCTCACTCAACGAACCCCAACCGCTCACCTGCAATGGCGTGCCCACAGTCAAGGGTGAATTGCAACGTGACGCCAGGCCAATACGCGGCGTCGGATTGAATGGTGTGTGCAGCTTCAGCGCGCCAATGTCCATGTTACGTGTCGTGGGATCGTAGTTCTGCGGATAGAACATCAGCTGAACGCCACGACTCTGCCGTCCAACCTCGTTGTTGTTGGTGCGACCGGCTTTCACCAAAATCTGCGAGATCGGTACACCCACAATGCACCGGGCGGCCGTGAACACGTGCGAGTAGGAGAGCAGAGTTCCCGTGCAGTAGTATGTGCCGTTTCTGTTTAGCGAAACGATGTAATTACTGTCGGTGATTTGGCTAATTTCGCCACCGACGATTCGGAGCTGGGCCATGGCCGAAGCCAAAACGGTGCCCAAAAGGAATAGAACTACAAGACAACTGTGTGCGTTCATTGTGATGATTTGGACGTTGCTGACGAGTACGAGGAGAGCGCGTGTACGAACTACTTCGATAGTTGATAGAACAATGAGTATTTCAACGGTTACAGTTACTTCTTATATACGACGGGCGGGAGTGTAGTGAGATTAGAGTTACTATGGTAAATTAATTAATAAACGTTTCGCTTAATAAGAAAGCAATTGCGTAAACATTTACATTAAGCTGGCGGCTGTTCTTGAGCAGCGTGAATTTAGTGATGTAAATTTTTTTTTCAATTATCTCTTTCTTTGGTTTGCTTTTCATTACTCTGGTGCCAATTATTCGAAATAGAATTCATTCACGATGAGTACTAAATATTATAATAGCTTTTTGCCCTTAGTAAAAGTTGTTTAACCTTCTAACGCTAAAGTTCTTTTTGTTCAAGTTTGAACCAAACATTTAATTTGTGATATGGAATTTTATTTAGCATGAGCGTCTTTCTAGTTTCTAAAATAAATACAAGTCAGCAATTATTAAAAGTATTAATTAAGTATAAATGTTCTTTCTGATATGGTTCCAATCTCACCTGAGAACATTTTGAAAGCTAAAGTTTAAATTACTTTTTTTTTCGGGATTTCGGGAATTCCGCACAAAAAAAAATGAAAAAGTTACCGCAGAGCCATGAACCTGACATTCAAAAATTTACTTATTTACTATCTGATGTAAAAAATATTTATTTCCACTTGGTATTTACAGCGGGGCAATTCCAAGTCAACTAACTGTAATTATTGTGGACAGAGGTTGCCGCTTTTCATGGCGGCAGAGAGAAGATCTCTCTTTCAGTTCGCCTTCACTGGTCAATTAAAAACGAAGAAAGGCTTAACATTCCTTAAGAGATTTGCAGAGACGCGCAGGAGTCAGTAGCCGTAAAACACCTTTTAAATGAAACTTCTGTACTAACCCACAGTACACAGAGATTTTGGTAATCTCAGTAATTGGCCTAAAATAGAATTAAGGAAAAGACAGAGATTTGCTGATTCGGCTTGTTGGTTTGAGTAGAGATTGAGATTATCGTGGCATCACAATGATACCTTCTGGCCGAAAGTTTGTTGGTTTGTTGACCTAACCAATCCTAACCTAACCTAAACTAACCTAACCTAACTTAACCTCACCTAACTTAACCCCACCTAACCCTACTTAATCTAACATAACCTTACCTAACCTAACCTAACTAACCTAAACTAAACTAAATTAAACATTAAACCTAACGTTTCAGTTGGCAGTTCTGCTTGATCATTTTGTGGAAATGCCCACATTGTCAGGCAATTGTGAAAAAGCTTCTATTTCTGATATATTCGTCGTGTTGGAAATGAGATTTTTGAGTAAAGTTTGCGCTTTAATTTAGTTTTGTAGGTCTGCAAACAAAACAACTATATACATACGTGCGTACATTTCAATTACTTATTTAGATCACAAGTTTATTACAATTTTTTGTAAATATTTACTCACTCACATCCAAAACACGCTGCGCTGCGGAAGCACAATTTTCAATGTCAGTTACTATGAGCAGGGCCGCGGAGAGGGGGGGGGGCAGCCAGGGCAATCGCCCTGGGGCCCGGAAGGTTTTTGGGGGCCCGGAAAGGCAAAGCAGTATTGACAGTACTCGCACTAGGATTTCATAGATACATACATAGGTATTTTGTTGCTACAAAAAATTGTTTTAAAATTGAAGTGTTTAACTTAACCAAATCACCAAACTAAAATTATAAGCATCGAATCAAATATTTACCTTGTTCATACATGGGCAAATCCTAGAAAAGTGAGTTGAAATTGAGGAAAATCGACTTTGATTTAGAGTTTCCAAAGTACCGCAATTGGCAAGGTGGTGAACCAAGCTTCTCAGAAATATTTACTTTTTAAATGAAAAATGTTGGTAACGCTGTCTAAATTGATTTGAAAGAGTTAAAGTATACAAAATTTAAAAAATTATTAAAAACAATACCATTATCTATCTACTATTATTTCCATTACTTTATAGTTAGATACTAGAGTTATTACCAGGAACAAGTGCAAGAAGGATTAAATAAATAAACTGACATTGCGATTAAATTTAGTTTTTTGTGGAAGTATCAGGATCTGTCGGAAGAAGAGCTCAGAGAAAAGGCAACGGCATTCTGCACGATTTATGGCATAGATATTTCTACGGATCTAATAGATGAAATAATTTATCTCAAAGCCATCCACTAACAAATTTGGGATGTGATTCGCTGCCACCATTACAACTTCTGAACAAACTTCATAACTTGAAGATGGAAGTATTATTTCCTAACATCTGCATAGCATTAAGAATATTTTGCACACTTCCAGTCAGTGTGGCTGAAGGGGAGCGTTCTTTCAGTCTATTGTCTCGCGTGAAAAATTTTTTGTGTTCTACTATGAGCCAAAATAGCTTGACAAGCCTTGGAACATTGGCATTGGCGTCCAGCCTTGGTCGCAGCATTAGTTTTGACTCAGTAATTTCCATATTCGCAGACCAAAAAGCACGGAAGGTTTTCCTTGGATGATTCAAGCTCTTAAAATGTATTTAAAAAAGTTAATGTAAGCAAATCAAACAATGAGATCTAACATTTCATTTATGTATGTATTGGGGTCTATACACAGTGCTTCTGACTCGCGAGTCATCTGTGTACGTGTTGACTCGCTGTCATTCTGGGCTCACTTGCGTCATTCATTTGTGAATAGTTTTCATTGCAGAAGGTTCGAAATTAATATCTCAGACGACCTGTATACTTCGATGAATTCAAGTAAAAAAAATTGTATCTTCCTCAATATCGAACTTATTGGCAAACATTTTTGAATATAAAATATATTTTTTCTTTTCGTTATTTATTTTTTAAACGGTTTGGAAATTAATAGGGTATATACACGATGTGTCTGATTCAAGAGTCAGTTTAGGTGTATTGGTGAAAATGTGCATGACTCTGGCATGACTCAAGAAAATCAAAATTAGTTTGATATTTTGCTGTGACTCGCCTGTCAAATTTAATGACGGCGAGTCAACACGTACAAGATGACTCGCGAGTATAGACCCTATAACTGCCAAAATTTGACAGGCGAGTCACAGCAAAATATCAAACCAATTTTGATTTTCTTGAGTCATGCCAGAGTCATGTCGGTGTAACTACTACATGCGCATTTACACTAATAAACCTAAACTGACTCTTGAATCAGACACATCGTGTATAGACCCTATATGTGAGTGCTCTAGTAAATCTTATTTTATATGAAATAAAACTGACAATGTGAATTGAAAAATTTGTGTATGTTTTTTTTTTACTAGATTGAATTTATTTTTTAGGGGGGCCCGTAAGCGCGAACTGTCCCAGGGGCCCGGCTCGGCTCTCTGCGGGCCTGACTATGAGCACAAATATTTTCTTTTTCGCTTCGATACTAGAAATTTAACTCGAAAGCAAATACCGAAAGTAAATAGAAACGGAATTATGTTATATTAATAACATTCCTTCATTTCATTGGGAAATTAATATGGATCAGCGCAAAATTAAAGAAAATGGTTTCATCAAGACAAAGAGGTTTCAGTTTAAGACTCTTTAAGCCCCAAAAATTTTATTAAATTCCCACTGTGGCTCTTCTCAAGTCACACAAATATTTAAATCGAATATAAAAATGATATCCAAAGATTTCGAATAAGAATAAAAACTTGAAAAAACGTATTAGTAGTACGCCTTCAAAATTCGCTATGTTAATTTTTTCGATATTGAGTTTTTGTTGGATTTTGCACCATTATTTAAAAGTGTATGATATCCACTTAGAATTTATTGCAAAATATTTCCGTATTTTGAAAAATAGCATTGAATACGAACACGCTTTCAAAAGTTTCTAACTCTTTTTTCTAATTTGTGGCTTAATATGAAAAATTCACATAGCCACTTTTGTAAGTGGACTACTCATATCAGTAAAATATACAAAAAAAATGGCGTCTGCAAAAAAAGATTTGGCTTTTACAGTTATTTTTCTGCATTGGCACAGTTATTATTTTTCTTTCTTCTTCAGTTTATGCATAAAATTTTTCCAGTTGGCCGGCATTCAAAGCTCAGATACACCATAACTCCGTTGTTTATGCAACAACAACAACAACAACAAAAATGCTTTGAAAGTTGCATACGAAACGAATTTATTGTGCCATGTGATGCGCTGCTATCGCCATTTCTGCATGTTTGTGCATATGGCTCGAGTGTTTGATCTGTGTGTGGGTGAGTGAGTGTGTCTTTTTTGGCTGCAGATAAGCACTTTTTTACTCAATTCAAAACAACATGGAAATGCGGGTATCGTCCCAACAACAACAAAAAACCCCGCATGACAGTGATAGCTTTCTGCTGTGCGCACACGAAACGCCCGCGTTCACTCACGCGCAGCCAAACAATGGCGCTGTTATTTGGTGTTGTTGTTAGCTGTGATGATGCTGATGGTGATGGTTGAGTGATGGAAATGATGGTGATACCTACACTGCCGCTGCTGATGTTGCGTTGACATTGATGATGGATGGTTAAGTTGCACAGGTGCATATGCCACATGCAAATTCACATGAACATACAAACATACATATAAACATATGTACGTGAGTGCAGAACTGCAGCACGTACATACTTAAAAAAGAAGTAAACAGAAATATTTATGTAGTTGCTTTTTTGCACTTTTTGACTTGTTGCGCTGACATTTACTCCCACAAGATAGTTTATTTACCGTAAATTCACACAAGGACAAATAACAACAATAAAAAATAGCAACAACAACAACAAGCCACAAAAAAATGGCAACCGCCAGTCTCTTTGAAGTTAGCACAAGTTGCCAGTTGAAGCATAAGCCCAGCGAGCAAGTACGAGTAAGTGGCACAGCAGGAAGTTGAGCAAAACTTTCTTCTTTTTTGGTTTTTGTTTGCAACAAATGAATTTTTGAATTGTGAAAATGATTTATGGACTGCACTTGGCACACTTTCAACATGCAACATTTTAATTGAAACGCTAAAACTTGAAAACGGCTGAACCAAATCAAATACTTCCTTAGGAGGGTTTGTTTGTTGTTACCCCGCGAAGGTTTAGTCGAAGAAAAAATAAAAAAATGTTAGGGGGGCGTGGCACCTCCCGTACAACCTTAATTTTTAAAGCTGATTATCTCTAAAACAGATTAAGGTAAGGAGCTGAAAATTGGTATAGAGGTAGGTGATATCAAACCCCTTCTTACTCAGAAAAGTGGGGGTTATCAGAAAAGGGGGCGTGGCACCTCCCATACAACCTTAATTTTTAAAGCTGATTATCTCTAAAACAATTTAAGGTAAGGAGCTGAAAATTGGTATAGAGGTAGGTGATATCAAACCCCTTCTTACTCAGAAAAGTGGGGGTTATCAGAAAAGGGGGCGTGGCACCTCCCATACAACCTTAATTTTTAAAGCTGATTATCTCTAAAACAGTTCAAGGTAGGGAGCTGAAAATTGGTATAGAGCTAAATGATATCAAAACCATTCCCACGCATAAAAGTGGGGGTTATCGGAAAAAGGGGCGTGGCACCTCCCATACAAACTTAATTTTTCATGATGAATATCTCTAAAATTGTTTACGCTAGGGGCTTGGAAATTGGTGTGGAGATAAACGATAACAATTCCATATTAACGCAAAATAATAGGAGTTATACGAAAAGAGGGTGTGGCACTTCCCAACAACACTTAATTTTTTAAGCTGAATATCTTTAAAAGGATTTAAGTCAGGGACACCTGGAAATTGGTACAGAGCTATATGATATCAAAACAATTTTTGCGCATAAAAGTGTAGGTTATCGGAAAAGGGGGCGTGGCACCTCCCATACAAACTTAATTTTTCAAGCTGAATATCTATAAAAACGTTTAAGGTTGGGACCTGAAAATTGATCAGGAGATTAACGATATCAATAGCGTGCTTATGAAAAAAACAGTAGTTTTGGGAAAAGGGGGCGTGGTACCTCCCATGCGTTCTTAATTTTTAAGGCTAAATATCCTTAAAAGCGTTCATGGCATGGACATAGAAATCACTATGCAGATATACGATATCAATACCATGTTCAACCAAAAAAAAAAAGATTTATCGAAAAATGGGGCATTGCAACTCCCATACGTACTAAACTTTTGAGGCTGAATATATCTAAACGGGTTGGAGGAGGGGCCTGAAAACCATTATGGAGGTATACTATATCAATCCTCTTACTTACTTATTGAAAATAACCAATACTCAGTGAAAATAAATATCCGGAACAGAAAACTAAAAATGTTGTGTATCGTGCAGCCTTAAACTGAATACTAAAATTATATATTTTTGAAGTTGTATACACAATGAAGTAGTGAAAAATCGTTAATTTTCTATTAAAAATAATACCGGTGTAATACCAATTTTTGAAATGAAATTAATAAAAAAAAATCTGTTTTGGGCAGAACGAAGTTTGCCGGGTCAGCTAGTACATAATATATGAAGTATTGGGCATGGACGGAGTTAGCTTAACTTGTTGTATTTACAGAAGTTCACTTGCGCTTTGAATCATTCGATTAAATCAAATTGCAAATATTTTTTTTATTATTTTTGTAATTTTTTGTAATTTTTTATGCAACGCCATTTGATATGGAAATTCGATATTTGATTATGACAAAATAAAGTTGAAAATAATTTCTAATTGTTGGGGTAAGTGGAAAAAAATTCAACAACTATTTACAGCGAAGGTTGAGTGTATAGCTATTTCACGAAAAACCATTTTCGATCATCAGCACTCTTTTCGGAAGTGGATGCACCGGGGATTGAACCCGAGTCCATTCCAACTTCAGCCGCAATGACCCAACGGATAAACACACTCGGCCATTGAGACTCTGTGCAAGCTGTTGGATTTTCCCCACTTTTGCCTTTTTCATTTTCAACATTAACGTTAGTGTGTATATGCTTTTGCATATATTCTCCACAAACGTGCTGAATTTTTGTTGTAGGCAGTTCGCAATGAACATTGTTGTTGGTATTTATTTTATGTATATACCAAACAACGTTAACAATTTTACTTGAAAGAGTTTTTAGTGCTTAGCACGAAATTTTTATTTTTAATTCAATTTTTAATTGTTGGGGTAAGTGGAAAAAAATTCAACAACTATTTACAGCGAAGGTTGAGTGTATAGCTATTTCACGAAAAACCATTTTCGATCATCAGCACTCTTTTCGGAAGTGGATGCACCGGGGATTGAACCCGAGTCCATTCCAACTTCAGCCGCAATGACCCAACGGATAAACACACTCGGCCATTGAGACTCTGTGCAAGCTGTTGGATTTTCCCCACTTTTGCCTTTTTCATTTTCAACATTAACGTTAGTGTGTATATGCTTTTGCATATATTCTCCACAAACGTGCTGAATTTTTGTTGTAGGCAGTTCGCAATGAACATTGTTGTTGGTATTTATTTTATGTATATACCAAACAACGTTAACAATTTTACTTGAAAGAGTTTTTAGTGCTTAGCACGAAATTTTTATTTTTAATTCAATTTTAATTGTTGGGGTAAGTGGAAAAAAATTCAACAACTATTTACAGCGAAGGTTGAGTGTATAGCTATTTCACGAAAAACCATTTTCGATCATCAGCACTCTTTTCGGAAGTGGATGCACCGGGGATTGAACCCGAGTCCATTCCAACTTCAGCCGCAATGACCCAACGGATAAACACACTCGGCCATTGAGACTCTGTGCAAGCTGTTGGATTTTCCCCACTTTTGCCTTTTTCATTTTCAACATTAACGTTAGTGTGTATATGCTTTTGCATATATTCTCCACAAACGTGCTGAATTTTTGTTGTAGGCAGTTCGCAATGAACATTGTTGTTGGTATTTATTTTATGTATATACCAAACAACGTTAACAATTTTACTTGAAAGAGTTTTTAGTGCTTAGCACGAAATTTTTATTTTTAATTCAATTTTTAATTGTTGGGGTAAGTGGAAAAAAATTCAACAACTATTTACAGCGAAGGTTGAGTGTATAGCTATTTCACGAAAAACCATTTTCGATCATCAGCACTCTTTTCGGAAGTGGATGCACCGGGGATTGAACCCGAGTCCATTCCAACTTCAGCCGCAATGACCCAACGGATAAACACACTCGGCCATTGAGACTCTGTGCAAGCTGTTGGATTTTCCCCACTTTTGCCTTTTTCATTTTCAACATTAACGTTAGTGTGTATATGCTTTTGCATATATTCTCCACAAACGTGCTGAATTTTTGTTGTAGGCAGTTCGCAATGAACATTGTTGTTGGTATTTATTTTATGTATATACCAAACAACGTTAACAATTTTACTTGAAAGAGTTTTTAGTGCTTAGCACGAAATTTTTATTTTTAATTCAATTTTTAATTGTTGGGGTAAGTGGAAAAAAATTCAACAACTATTTACAGCGAAGGTTGAGTGTATAGCTATTTCACGAAAAACCATTTTCGATCATCAGCACTCTTTTCGGAAGTGGATGCACCGGGGATTGAACCCGAGTCCATTCCAACTTCAGCCGCAATGACCCAACGGATAAACACACTCGGCCATTGAGACTCTGTGCAAGCTGTTGGATTTTCCCCACTTTTGCCTTTTTCATTTTCAACATTAACGTTAGTGTGTATATGCTTTTGCATATATTCTCTGAAGTTGGAATGGACTCGGGTTCAATCCCCGGTGCATCCACTTCCGAAAAGAGTGCTGATGATCGAAAATGGTTTTTCGTGAAATAGCTATACACTCAACCTTCGCTGTAAATAGTTGTTGAATTTTTTTCCACTTACCCCAACAATTAAAAATTGAATTAAAAATAAAAATTTCGTGCTAAGCACTAAAAACTCTTTCAAGTAAAATTGTTAACGTTGTTTGGTATATACATAAAATAAATACCAACAACAATGTTCATTGCGAACTGCCTACAACAAAAATTCAGCACGTTTGTGGAGAATATATGCAAAAGCATATACACACTAACGTTAATGTTGAAAATGAAAAAGGCAAAAGTGGGGAAAATCCAACAGCTTGCACAGAGTCTCAATGGCCGAGTGTGTTTATCCGTTGGGTCATTGCGGCTGAAGTTGGAATGGACTCGGGTTCAATCCCCGGTGCATCCACTTCCGAAAAGAGTGCTGATGATCGAAAATGGTTTTTCGTGAAATAGCTATACACTCAACCTTCGCTGTAAATAGTTGTTGAATTTTTTTCCACTTACCCCAACAATTAAAAATTGAATTAAAAATAAAAATTTCGTGCTAAGCACTAAAAACTCTTTCAAGTAAAATTGTTAACGTTGTTTGGTATATACATAAAATAAATACCAACAACAATGTTCATTGCGAACTGCCTACAACAAAAATTCAGCACGTTTGTGGAGAATATATGCAAAAGCATATACACACTAACGTTAATGTTGAAAATGAAAAAGGCAAAAGTGGGGAAAATCCAACAGCTTGCACAGAGTCTCAATGGCCGAGTGTGTTTATCCGTTGGGTCATTGCGGCTGAAGTTGGAATGGACTCGGGTTCAATCCCCGGTGCATCCACTTCCGAAAAGAGTGCTGATGATCGAAAATGGTTTTTCGTGAAATAGCTATACACTCAACCTTCGCTGTAAATAGTTGTTGAATTTTTTTCCACTTACCCCAACAATTAAAAATTGAATTAACAAGTAAGGAAGCCTAAGTTCGAGTGCAATCGAACATTAGATACTCAGCTGTATGCTTTCATTGTTTGTTTGCGTTTGTTCGATATAGGGTGTATTTTATATGAAACGAGTGCTGCATAAACAGGGCGCAGCCACGCCCATTTTCAAAATTTATATCAATCATCCAAATAAGCATACAAATATTATTGTTAGTGCAAAATTTCATCCCTCTATGACTTTTAGTTACAAAGACTTCACGTTACAAATTCCAAAAGGGTGTTCCAGAAATATCTTTGTTAAAAAGTAGGCGTGGTCATAAACCGATTTCAATACATTTTTGCGTGTCTATTAACACATGTTATAAAAGTGTATAAACCAAGTTTCGTCATAATATCTCAATTATTTGTCGAGTTAAAGGCTAAGAAATCTCATATATCCCTTTGTCTAAAAAGAGGCGGTGCCACGCCCATTTTCCAAACTTTTTTATTTTTTGTTTCCGGTCTATTGTAAAACTCATGTCACAAAATTTCAATGAATTATCTTTATATTTCACATAGATATCGCTTAAAATGGTTTTATTAGGTCACTTTATAATACACATATATAAAAGTGGGCGCGGTCGTCAACCGATTTTGGTAATTTTTCGTCCACACATTTGGCTAAGTAAATATATCACGCGTACCAGATTTCATCGATATATCTTTAACGGTTTCTGAGTTATGGCTTATTAAACTTTCAATATTCGCTCCTTAATAAGTGGGCGTGGCACCGCCCATTTTCCAAAATTTTTGTAGTTTTTGTTTTATGTCCATAGTTGGACTCCTGCCACAAAATCTCAGTGATTGATCTTTATATTTGACAGAGATATCGCTTAAAATGTTTTTATTAGGCCCCCTTATATTTCCTATATATAAAAGTGGGCGTGGCCGTCAACCGATTTTGATAATTTTTCGCCAAAACATTTGACTAAGTAATTATATTACGCGTACCGAATTTCATCGATATATCTTCAACGGTTTCTGAGTTATGACTCATAAAACTTTCAATGTCTGCCCCTTAATAAGTGGGCGTGGCACCGCCCATATTCCAAAATTTTTGTGTTTTTTGTTTTATGTCCATAGTTGGACTCATGCGACAAAATTTCAATGATAGATCTTTATATTTGACAGAGATATCGCTTAAAATGGTTTTATTAGGTCACTTTATAATACACATATATAAAAGTGGGCGTGGCCGTAAACCGATTTTGATAATTTTTCGTCAAAACATTTGTCTATGTAAGCAAATTACGCGTACCAAATTTCATCGATATATCTTCAACGGTTTCTGAGTTATGACATATAAAACTTTCAATGTTTGACCCTTAATAAGTGGGCGTGGCACCGCCCATTTTCCAAAACTTCATCAAATTTCTTCATAAGGGCCCGAGCTCAATACGTGGGTAAAATTTTAAAACTCTAGCTATATTAGTGGCTGAGATACCAAATTTCCGATTTTTTCTATATAGGAAAAGTGGGCGTGGTCATGGTCCGATTTCGCCCATTTTCAATACCAACCGTCCCAGTCTCGATACCAACTTGCGTTCCAAATTTCATCAAAATATCTCAATTTTTGCGCGAGTTAGAGTGTTTACAGACGGACGGACGGACGGACGGACGGACAGACGGACGGACGGACGGACGGACGGACGGACGGACGGACGGACGGACATGGCTCAATCGATTTCTCTTTTCACCCTGATCATTTTGATATATATAAGTCTATATCTATCTCGATTATTTCATTCTGTTACAATCCACCGTTATGTGATTAAAACTATAATACTCTGTGTACTAGTACAGCTGAGTATAAAAATAAAAATTTCGTGCTAAGCACTAAAAACTCTTTCAAGTAAAATTGTTAACGTTGTTTGGTATATACATAAAATAAATACCAACAACAATGTTCATTGCGAACTGCCTACAACAAAAATTCAGCACGTTTGTGGAGAATATATGCAAAAGCATATACACACTAACGTTAATGTTGAAAATGAAAAAGGCAAAAGTGGGGAAAATCCAACAGCTTGCACAGAGTCTCAATGGCCGAGTGTGTTTATCCGTTGGGTCATTGCGGCTGAAGTTGGAATGGACTCGGGTTCAATCCCCGGTGCATCCACTTCCGAAAAGAGTGCTGATGATCGAAAATGGTTTTTCGTGAAATAGCTATACACTCAACCTTCGCTGTAAATAGTTGTTGAATTTTTTTCCACTTACCCCAACAATTAAAAATTGAATTAAAAATAAAAATTTCGTGCTAAGCACTAAAAACTCTTTCAAGTAAAATTGTTAACGTTGTTTGGTATATACATAAAATAAATACCAACAACAATGTTCATTGCGAACTGCCTACAACAAAAATTCAGCACGTTTGTGGAGAATATATGCAAAAGCATATACACACTAACGTTAATGTTGAAAATGAAAAAGGCAAAAGTGGGGAAAATCCAACAGCTTGCACAGAGTCTCAATGGCCGAGTGTGTTTATCCGTTGGGTCATTGCGGCTGAAGTTGGAATGGACTCGGGTTCAATCCCCGGTGCATCCACTTCCGAAAAGAGTGCTGATGATCGAAAATGGTTTTTCGTGAAATAGCTATACACTCAACCTTCGCTGTAAATAGTTGTTGAATTTTTTTCCACTTACCCCAACAATTAAAAATTGAATTAAAAATAAAAATTTCGTGCTAAGCACTAAAAACTCTTTCAAGAAAATAATTTCATTTTCGTATCAGTACTTTCCGCTTGGCCTACGACATTTTTGTGCCATTTTTTATCAACAGTAATTTGTTTTTTTTTTCCTTTGTCTGTTTGTGTATTCAAAGGCTGTTTAACATTAATTGATTTCATAATCGCATGCCACAGTTAATTGTGGTTGAAAAGAAAAATATAAAAAACAAAGAATAAAGGTATGGAGTTGGCAAATGCTGTACATCACTCGCGCTGCTTATTAAACTAGCTTGTAATTTGATAATTTTAATATTTTAATTTTAATTAGTTTTTTAATGAAAACACTTTGCGAGTATTTTGTGTTTATTTTAAACGTTTATAGTTCATTATTTGCTCGCTAAAATTAAACGCAAATCATTTTTTTCGTTACGTTTTTGTGTTTGTGTGTGTGTGCGTGGGTGGCTTGGGCGTGCCACATGGAGTCAAATTTTCACGCTGTTCCCACTCAAACGGACTTTGTGTTCTGATTGCTCATGGGAATGTTTATTTATGTTCATGTGTATGTGTTTGTGTGTGCTTTACTGCGCCATAACGGTTGTGTATGCATTAAATTAATAATTTAACAATTTGCATTTTAATTAATCTCATTAATAATTAACAAAAACAATTTCCGCAATGAGTTTCACTTTACATTCAACTTAAATTTTCATTTGCACAATTAAATTCTTAGCTGAGCAGCTTTGCTGGTTTCTGTTGTTGCTTAAAATTTATCGGATTTCTCATTTATTAAATGTTTGTGATGTTGTATGTTGCCTGTTGAGCATTACTAGTTAAACTTCAGCGTTTATTTATTCATGTGCAGTTATGTAGTCATATGTATGAACATTAGGGTGGTTCCCATATATATGGTGACAAATTTAATACCATATTTCTTCAACCTCACCCTTCTAGATCGGTGCTAATATAATCGAACGCACCACATATAAATTTGTGTCTTTTTGATGGTTAAGGTGTGTTGCACAGAGGTCAAAGTTCATATTACCATATGTGAACCCTGTGCGACACACCTAAAATATCCCCACTCGGGAACGAAATTTATATTTGGTATCCTGGAGTACAGGACAATCAATTTAGGGCATTAGATAGTATTAAAAAAAAATTTAAGTAATTTTTTGGCTTTTTGGTGGAACTCTTTAACCGTCTACGAACGGGATAAGAAATGTATACGTATGGGATATTTTTGACTTTTGTGTTAACGATGTAGGCGGTCAGACCGAAGAAAATCCCTAATTTGAGTTTAAAAGCCACCCTACTATACATACATACATACATAAGTGAGTTTGTGATGCAATTTTCTTCGAAGTGGAAATAGTTGTTTAGTTGCTTACGGTATCCACTTACATACCCTGTTGAGAAAATCTCTAGTTCCGAACTAGGTCGCTTCTAGTGCATTTTTCGACACTACTAGTGCGAGCTAAATCTCTTTTGCATGTTATCAACTGGCGAATTTAACACGGCGATGTCCTAGGCGGTGTCAATTGTCCCTCTCTGCACTACAATTTCGATAGTTCCGAACTAGTACTAAATTCTACAGTTTACACTAGTTCGTTTATTGGCACCATTTCGATAGTTCTGAACAAGTACCTACAAATTCTACAGTTTTACATCTGCTGTTTAAGTGCAGCATTTGACACACTTCATCGGCGATGGCCGACTGGCTAACGCATGTGCCTTTCAATTTGAGGGGTGCGGGTTCGAATCCTGTATGTGTCAAGGTGGATGATAATTTTTTTTTTATTTTTTTTTAACTAATATTTTTTTATTTAATAAAAATTTACAATAATATTTAAAAATGAATAAAATAAAAAGAAAAATTACAAATAAGCTTGTGGGATCGAAAAAGCATAATTAGGGGAACATTTCATTTCATACAAGATGCAAACAGAAAACTCTTTATTTAAAATGCTTCACTAAACATCTGAGAATTTCAGAAATATACAAAGCCGACGGCAATTGAACGAACGAAAAATTTTCATAGAATTTTTGTCACTTTAAAATTGCATACAAATTAAAGTCTGTCTTATAAGGGTCACTCAATTCAATCCTTCTGAACTGGTGAGGGTCTAACTACAATCGATCTAGCTCCCTTTTGACACCTTTTCGCTAGTTCTGAACTAGAAATTTTGCTCACTAGTTATTGAGTTCCCTGCAGGACAGGGTAGAACGCAGGGGGGTTTTGGGGTGTTAAACCCCCCCCCCCCAAATTATTTGAATTTTTAAATAATAGAATTTAATTCTACATAGTCATTTGAAAAATTTTAATTTGTTGTTTTCAAATCAATCTTTCTGCCGACGATGTATGAATATTTAAAATAAATGAATACATTAGTCACTAACAGCGTTGCCGTTTTGATACAATTGTATCTTTTTTGATATTTTTTTTTCTAAATTTTGTGATTTGATACTTTTTTGTTCACAAACGGCCTATTTTGATACTTTTCTGCTGATAGAATTTAATTTTTTGAAACTATGAAAATGTTAAACTAAAAACAAACCTATTGTATCTGGATAGTATTAAAAAGTTGTGGGAATGTAGGCCAATTAAAAAACCCAGAAAAATATAAACTGGACAGAGACATTTTTTTCATTTTCTTCAAAGTAATGAGTTTGCCTTATAACTCTGTGGCTGCTGAACTGGATTTATTAGATTTAAGGGGAATTGTGAGTCGAAAATGGACATGGATCATTGAAAGTTTTATAAGCCATAACTCAGAAACCGTAGCAGATATATCAATGAAATTTGGTATGCGTGATTTACTTTCCTAAGCACATGTTTGGACGAAAAATTGCCAAAATCGGCCACGCCCATTTTTATATATGGGAACTATAAAGTGGCCTAATAGAAACATTTTAAGCGATATCTCTGTCAATTACAAAGATATATCATTGAAATTTTGTGGTAGAAGTCCAGCTATAGACATAAAACAAAAAACAGGAAAATTGGGAAAATGGGCGTGGCACCGCCTCTAATACATGCTCAAAAATTTAGCGAAATCGGTTTATGACCACGCCTACTTTGTAACAAAGATATTTCTGGAAACCCTTGGGAATTTGTAACGTGATTAGAAGTTGCAAATTTCCACTAATAATGATATTTATATGCTTAGTTGGTTTGATTGATAAAAATTTTGAAAATAGGCGTGTCTGCGCCCACTTTATGCGGCACTCGATTTATATAATCGAACAAACGCAAACAATGAAAGCATACAGCTGAGTATCTCGAACTTAGGCTTCCTTACTTGTTAGTTTTAGTTTAAATACAGAGAAAATGCAATGAATTGAGATTTAAAAGGTGCCTTTGTTTAATCTGTGCATATGTAGGTCCACTCATAAATTTAAGTAAAAATTGTCTGGACGAGTTTTAAGTATTTTTTTTTAATTTTCCGTTGGATATTGAAACCCCCCCCCAAATATTTTTCTGTGTGCGCCACTGCTGCAGGGTATGTACATGCGACAGTCATATATAAAATACATAAATACAGGTTTTTTTTTAGATATCGTACTAGAGGATACACACATAAGAGGTTACCCTATAACTCCTTCCCCTACGCCTTTGGAAAATTACAGCATTTTTACATCAGGTATTTTGCTGAAAGAGTGAGTTCCAGTATGACGCATTTTTGGTGAAGAAGCTTATACAGCACAACTTTGTAGAATTAGCTATGACAAATGTCTGCTTATTCAATGTGCTGTTAGTCAAGGTGAGGCATTCGTGATATTATTTTTGGCGAAAAACTAACTTGCGCGAAAAACACGCGTGTCCTTAAAATCACACAATGAAAACACCACGCAACATGTTGCCAGCAAATATTATTTTTTTTCTGCTGCTTAAAATGTACATCCGAAGATTGTACGAAATCCCTAACGTGAGTAAGTGTTATGTAAAAGTAAGTATCAAAATTGAAACCAGGATACCAATTAATTTTTTTATACATAATATTAGCGTGATTCTAGTAAATTTTATTAAATATAGAAATGTTTACCTGGGTTTAGTTTTACTAACTCATGTTTTTCTTTGTGGAATGATGTCGTATATTTTATGTTTTCTTATTCTCTTGAAATACACCAATATAAAATAATTTTTACTTACTCATTTAGTATTTAACACACTTGCTTGCTTAATTAATTTTGTTTGGGTTTTATTAATTTTCGTTTTAACTTGTTTATTTTTGTTTGTTGACTGAATTAGGTGTTTGCTAAATATAGAAACATGTGTCAAATGCTTCCGCTGGAAAGCAAGTGGCACAAAAAAAATTAATTAAATAGAACTGCTTTAAATTTAAAATTTTGTTTAACCATGTGGAAAATCGGACAAATTTGTATTACTTCTAGCTAAACAAAAGGAAAAAAAAGAGAAATTTGGTTTAGTTTGCACTTTTCACACGCTCTGCAAATGTTGCATTCAGATATGATGAAGGGAATAATATTATACAGATATCTTACATACTTAGATTATTAAAATAATAAAATATATGTACATAAATATACACTTGTAAATGATTAAGGGCCGGTTTCACCATCTCCGGTTAAGTGCTTAACCGGAGGATTTCTCTCGGTTAAGCAATTTATTTGACAGCTCGCCATACAATTTACGTCAAATTAACCACCGGTTAAATTAACCGCAGATGGTGGTAACGGCCCTAAGATTACTTAGGGTACAGACAGACGATGCTAGAAAGTACTTTCAAAAAGTGAAAAATTTAAATGTTTGTATTTGTTTTATAAAAAAAAAAACAAACAAATACAAAAATTTGTATTTTTCACTTTCTGAAAGTACTTAATTTCTTGCGTCGTCTGGCTGCACCCTTAGAAGCTCTTCCTTGGGCCAAATTATTACGAAAAATTGTCAAATATTCAGCAAAAAGTGGCGATATTTTTTTTAGAAAAATAGAGTTATAATAAAGTTAATAGTTTCCTAAAATGATATGAAATTATACAAAATGCAATGTGAGTATTTAATGAATGTGATCTTTGGTTGTGAATTCATGCTGTGAATAGTAAAAAATATTAGTCAAATTTATATGTATTGAAAGATTACAGATTAGATATCGCTAGCTTTGAGTGCAAATTGTGTAAGTCCTTGTTTTCAAACTTTGTAGGAGAGATAAAAAACAAAAAATAAAAAAATTTCGAAATGAAAAAAAAAATTCTGTTCATGTAAAATTTCGGACTTACACAATTTTCTTCGTTTTTTGGACTTACACAATTTGCGAATCACATAATAACAACAAGTAGAAATATGACAAGTATCAGAGATTTGTTTAGCGTGGTGCGTATTTGATTTTTCTAGCGTTCTACATAAAAATACACTTTTCCATAAAAATGGACTTACACACTTTGCACTCTAAGCTAGCGATATATAGATGTTTATAGATTTTAAATGTATGTATGTATAAAGATTTCATCTTACTTTGTGAAGAATTCATTTTCATGTTTGAAATTGTTAAAAGTCGTGCGGCGTCGATGGCGGCGTTGAAAAGCAACAACATTGCATTTGCTGAAATGAGAGGCCGTCGCGGCACTTCTTTGTTGTTGTTGTGGATGCAATCAAACCAACGGACGATGGAACTGATGGAATAGCCCGTTTTTTTTTATCTTTGAAGCTGTGAAGTAAATACCACTTTCAACGTTGCTGTCGTTGCTGTTGTTGGCGTTTTTAAACTTTAAGCGCACATACAGACGTGTACGTATGTATGTATGCAGATTAGAAACAGCAGCTGCTTGTTTGTTTGTTTTGTTTTTGTTTTAATTGTTTTTTTGTTTCTTTTGGCTCACTTGATTGAGTTAAAATTTTTGCTCGCTTTTTTGGCTTGCTTTTTTTGGCTTGCTTTTTTTGGCTTGTTTGTTTTTCCTTGTTTTTTGCTTGTTTTTCTGCTTTTTTGTAGTTTTTTTTTATGTCTTCTGTTTCTCGTTTTCGACCAAGTCAATTGTGGCGTTTTCTCCGCTTTTTTGGCATTCAGTTACCAGTTTTTTTTTCGTTTCAGACACACATTTGTACACTCACATGAAAACACCAAACTCTCACACCCACAGCCATTCATCACTCACATTCATTTTGCGCGCATTCGCGCCCTCCGTCCAGCTGCTGCTGCGATGCGGGTAAGCAATTTTTTTTTGTGTTTTTTTTTTTATTTAAAAGTGTTAATTGCAAGTTTATTTTCACGCTTGTTTTTTTTTTGTTTTTTTTTTTTTCTTGTGCTTTTTTGATTCGCTTTTGCTTTTTAATTGTATTTAATTAGTGTTAGTTGGAGATTAAATTAGTTTTTAAATGCTTTTTTGTTTTATTTATTTATTTTTGTTTTTTTGATTTTTGTTCCTTTTTATTTTGATTTTTATTTCTCTTGCTGTTTTATCTAAGTTATTTTTAATGTTGTTAACTCAATGTTGCCTATATCTGTCTTTGTAATGGAAGCTATGATATTATTAGCAAAATTATTTTCAATTAACTTTCCCTAAACATTGCCATTCAATATGCCTACTTAATTTTATTTTCTGAGTACGCTGAACTCATACAAATAATTTCCAATTTCATTTTCTATGTACTTTTATACCCTTAGTTAAATGTCTTTAACATTCAATATCACTGAAATTTAGATGTTATTGGTTTAGCTCACCTACTCACTAATTTAAAAGCTCATCAAATTAACTGTTATTTTTTTGTGAAGCATACTTTTTGGCGCATTGGAATAATGATATCAAAAGTTTGAGAGCCAATGACTTTTGCAGAGCTGGGCTCTTCGCCGAGTTTCATTGCTGGAATGGAAATTTCCAGTAAATTCGCTTTTGCTGCTTTACAGGCAATAGAACTTTAAGGTGTGACCTTTGTTTTTGCCTCGTTTTTTATAGAAATATAATATCCGTATGACCTAATTTTTTCTTTTTTTTATCTCTTTAAATTCTTAAAATGTTTTTCTTTCTCTGTCTAAGAAAAAATTTTTTAGCTTGAATTAAAATATTTATGTTGTAGTATTTTTAGAAAACTTTTGCTTAATAACATATCCTTATCAATTTTTTTTTTTTTTGAAATTATAATTTTTTATTTATTTTTATACTCAGTTGTACTAGTACACAGAGTATTATAGTTTTGATTTCCTAACGGTGGATTGTAACAGAATGAAATAATCGAGATAGATATAGACTTATATATATCGAAATGATCAGGGTGAAAAGAGAAATCGATTGAGCCATGTCCGTCCGTCTGTCCGTCCGTCCGTCTGTCCGTCTGTGCGCACGATAAGTCGCGCAAAAATTGAGATATTTTGATGAAATTTGAAATGTAAGTTGGTATCAAGACAGGAACGGATGGTATTGAAAATGGGCGAAATCGGACCATGACCACGCCCACCTCCCCTATATAGTAAAAATCGGAAATTTTGTATCTCAGTCACTAATAGAGCTGGAGTGATAAAATTTCACACACGTATTGAGCTCAGGCTCTCATGAAGAAATATGGTGAAATTTTGGAAAATGGGCGGTGCCACGCCCACTTATTAAGGGGCAAACATTGGAAGTTTTATGAGTCATAACTCAGAAACCGTTGAAGATATATCGATGAAATGTGGTAGGCGTGATATACTTACATAGGCAAATGTTTGGACGAAAAATTGCCAAAATCCGTTGATGACCACGCCCACTTTTATATATGGGTATTATAAAGTGACCTAATAAAAACATTTTAAGCGATATCTCTGTCAAATATAAAGGTATATCATTGAAATTTTATGCAAGGTGTCCAACTATGGACATAAAACAAAAAATACAAAAATTTTGGAAAATGGGCGTGGCACCGCCTCCTTTTAGAAGCAGGAATATACGAGATTTCTGAGCCCATAACTCGACAAATAATCGACATATTATGACGAAACTTGGTGTATACACTTTCACTACTTGTAGTAATACACGTTCAAAATTTTAGCGACATCGGTTGACGGCCACGCCCACTTTTATATATGGGTATCATAAAGTGGCCTAATAAAAACATTTTAAGCGAGATCTTTGTCAAATATGAAGATAATTCATTGAAATTTTGTGGCATGAGTTCTACAGTAGATCGGAAACAAAAAATAGAAAAATTTCGGAAAATGGGCGTGGCACCGCCTCTTTTCAGACAAAGGAATCAACGAGATTTCGGAGCCCATAACTCGACAAATAATTGAGATATTATGACGAAACTTGGTTTATACACTTTTATAACTTGTGTTAATAGACATGCAAAAATTTATTCAAATCGGTTTGTGACCACGCCTACTTTTTAACAAAGATATTTCTGGAATACCATTTGGGAATTTGTAACGTGACATCTTTGTAACTAGAAGTCATAAAGGAATGAAATTTTGAGCAAAGAATAATATTCATATGCTTAGTTGGATGACTGATAAAAATGTTGAAAATAGGCGTGGTTACGCCCACTTTATGCAGCACTCGCTTTATATAAAATACACCGTGATTCTATCAGATGCAAACAAACAATGAAAGCATACAGCTGAGTATCTAATATTCGATTCCACTCGAACTTAGGCTTCCTTACTTGTTTTATTCTAGAAATTAGTTTTTTTTTATTAATTTTTTTTTATTTGCAATTTTTTATTGGAAGTTGACGTTTTTTATACTCAGCTGTACTAGTACACAGCGTATTATAGTTTTGATTTCCTAACGGTGGATTGTAACAGAATGAAATAATCGAGATAGATATAGACTTATATATATCAAAATGATCAGCGTGAAAAGAGAAATCGATTGAGCCATGTCCGTCCGTCTGTCCGTCTGTCCGTCTGTCCGTCTGTACGCACGATAACTCGCGCAAAAATTTAAATATTTTGATGAAATTTGGAATGCAAGTTGGTATCAAGACAGGAACGGATGGTATTGAAAATGGGCGAAATCGGACCATGACCACGCCCACCTCCCCTATATAGAAAAAATCGGAAATTTGGTATCTCAGTCACTAATAGAGCTGGAGTGATAAAATTTTACCCACGTATTGACCTCAGGCCCTTATGAAGAAATGTGGTGAAATTTTGGAAAATGGGCGGTGCCACGCCCACTTATTAAGGGGCAAACATTGAAAGTTTTATGAGTCATAACTCAGAAACCGTTGAAGATATATCGATGAAATTTGGTAGGCGTGATATACTTACTTAGACAAATGTTTGGACGAAAAATTGCCAAAATCGGTTGACGACCACGCCCACTTTTATATATGGGTATTATAAAGTGGCCAAATAAAAACATTTTAAGCCATATCTCTGTCAAATATAAAGATATATCATTGAAATTTTATGGCAGGAGTCCAACTATGGACATAAAACAAAAAACACAAAAATTTTGGAAAATGGGCGTGGCACCGCCTCTTTTTAGAAACAGGAATATACGAGATTTCTGAGCCTATAACTCGACAAATAATTGAGATATTATGAAAAAACTTGGTTTATACAATTTTATAACTTGTGTTAATAGACACGCAAAAATTTATTGAAATCGGTTTATGACCACGCCTACTTTTTAACAAAGATATTTCTGGAACACCCTTTGGAAATTTTTAACGTGACATCTTTGTAACTAGAAGTCATAAAGGAATGAAATTTTGCACAAAGTATAATATTGATATGCTTAGTTGGATGACTGATAAAAATTTTGAAAATGGGCGTGGCTACGCCCACTTCATGCAGCACTCGCTTATATAAAATACACCGTGTTTCCATCAAACGAAAACAAACAATGAAAGCATACAGCTGAGTATCTAATGTTCGACTCCACTCGAACTTAGGCTTCCTTACTTGTTTTTTATTAATTTTTTTTTGTTGGAAATTAGTTTTTATTTCTTTTTTTTTTTTTTTGAAATTAGTTTGTAATTATTTATTTTTTTTTGAAATTAGTTTCTGTTTATTTATTTCTTTGAAAGTACATTTTTATTATGTTTTTTTTTTTGCAATTATATTTTCTTAAAGTTCGTTTTTTTTTTTTTATTTTTACTGCGGTTGTTTGTTCTTAAATTTTGACAGTTTCTCGCATATTTTTGGCTTACCTGCGGCTATGCTTTTTAGTTGTTGTACTATAGTTTATTAGGAATTTGATTTGATTGATTGAAGTTGCAGTTTGACAATTTTTTTCAATGAATTTTGTACAGTTGCGCTTAAACTCTTTTACGTTTTCATTAGCATTACGCTTTATTCAACAATCAACTTTTGTGTTTTATATAAATAAGCATAATTTTTTTTATTTTTTTTTTTTTTTTTGTAAAAATATCTTATTTTTCTTTGTTTAATATGAAACCGTTAACTACATATATAGTATTTTGCTTTGTCCGTTAAAAAACGCATTTTAATTTTCGCGCTGTTAAATAAATTAATTCTTTGTTAACTTTTTAATTTCATTTATATTATTTTAATATTTAATAATATTTTTTCGCACACTTGATTTCTCCTAAATTTGTTCTTATTTATTTTTTAATTATTATAAAAAAAATTCTTTATATAAAAAATAATAGGCTTTTGTTGAAATCAAAGAGTTTAACGCTTATTAAAAAGAAATGTCTCCAAAGAGTAGCGAGACTGAAAGAGAGAAAGAATGTGCGCGCTGCGCTGGCAAGCGTGTTGAATAGTGCGGCTGTGTGTGGCAAATGAATGAAAAATCCGTTCTGATCGGTGCTTGGCCAGCTGCCGCAGCTGTTGAGCTTCAACTACGTTCACTCGCTAGCTGACCCGACTCGACAACCGCGACTCGACTGCACTGCACGATTAATTAACGTCATCAACGAGCGATTTAGTTAACCCCCTTTCTTCACTCACGACCCTCGGTCGTCTTCATCGTCAATGCATGCAACGCCCATGTGCAGCGCGCGAAAGATCATTGTGACAAACGAATGGAACATCGTATATTTAACTTGAGACTTCGTATCACGAACCAAAAACGAAGTGCAGCAACGACACAACATCGGAAATTGATTCGTTTACTCGGATATGCGAATATGAAACTTTGTTGATGCACTAGGCCTTGCAGTGATGTTTACACTTATGTGTGCGGAGTGGGGCTGTTGTACTTGTGTAGGTCGTCTAACGGTAATAATCATAAGCGAGTGCAGTCGAGTTATATGCAAAGAATGCAACGAAGGGCCGAGGCTTATAATTCGCTTTGAATCGTTTTATTTTTTCGAGTGCATGTAAAGTACGTGTATGTGTATGTGTGTGTGTTTGTCAGTGCCTGTTTATGTATGTGTTTGGGTGTGTTCAAACCGCGCCCAACTCAAAATAAGCTTAAACTGCGCCTAACCAAAACGTATTAGACATAATCAAGTACTCAAAGGCAGCTAGATTTATTTAAGAGTTTCAGTTGAATTTAATTATTATTAAAAAAAAATTAAATTACATATATGTATTCTTTTTAGCAAAAATACACCAAATTTTAATTTTGACTTGGAATTCTTTTACGTTTTCTTTCATCAAATCACGTTTTTTGCTTTTTTTTTTATTTTTGTTTTTTTTTTTTTATTTCACTTTTATTCGCAAACACTTTTGAATCCTCGCTTTTTTTTCTTCCAAAGAGTCACACAATTACTTAGTAATTTGTTTTAATAAGAAGAAAAGCAGAGTTTTTACTGTCTTCAGTTTTTTCATTGATGAATTGTGGCATTATCAAATCATTCATTTCATTATTACACAAATACTAATTAATTTACTAAAAACGATTTCCATTTAAGAAACACACTTCAAGCTTAAATTTCAAATTCATTTCGTTTCCATTCAACTGCTTGCTACAACAACTTCGTCGAAAGATTTTTTTATTATAAAACGGCTTCACGCAAAATTTATTAGCCCTTTCAATATTCAAAAGAAGTTCAATAAATTTCGTACTAATTACTTTTTATTTCAAAATTTCTTATTCGTCGTACCCATTAAATACTTTTTGATTTCACATTAAAATTTCTTATACGTCCACTGACTTTTGACTGTTGCATTTATTTTACTTTTTTTTTAGTTTTATTAAACTTATTGCTTTGTTATTATTTCAATTCATTATCAGAGAGCTCAGTTGTGTGCGTTCAGTTCAGTTCAGTTCAATTCAGTTCATCGGTGGCGCTATCAACTACACCGCTGCGTGGGATATAACAAACTGATTCCTCGTTGGTCCAGCAAATCTTCAGCTGCGCCTCAACGCTTGGCCAACGCTCAATTGTGTGTAAAAGGCAGCAGAGGAAGCAGCAGCAGCGCCAGCCTGAGCAGCTGCCGTTTTCATATCAATTTCAAGTTCTCGTCCTGCCACAAGAGCCTGCCAGCTTGAGTGAGTATCACACGTACTTAATGCCTTCGTTGGCTGATGCTGCTTTGCCGACGTCACTTAAAACTCCGCACCAACGCCCCGCTGCTCCGTTATCATTGTCGTCGTCGTTCGTCGTTTAACGCTCGTTAGTTGTCGGCTTTTGTTGCTTGAAGCAACACGTTAAAGAGAGAGCAAGAGCTCGCGTTGCGAAGGCGTATGTGTGCCAAGCGACTACGCTCAGATTTCATTTTTTTGTGCTGGCAATGCTTTTTTTTATCAAGTAAATTTCCACAACACATCATAAACTCACTCCATTTTCGCACTCGTTTACAAACTTGCTCATTCGTTTTAATAATTTTTTCACTCACCCATTAAAAAAGTCACGTGTTGCATGCCACACATTTTGAGTGAAAGCTTTTTGTGAAATGCTTTTGTGTTTGTTATTGTTTTTGTATGCGCCCTTTTGTATGTGCTCTATTGTTGTTGTTTTTCTCGCTAAGCTGATAACGCTGATTGGGGCGGTGGCGATGGCCTTCGTTGGCTTCACTGTGATATCTTCTTGCGGCGTCGCTGCTGAGGCAAGCGCTTTTTGTTGCAGTTTTAGTAGAAACGTTTTATTGTTGTTGTTGTTGTTGTTGTTGTTACTGTTTTTTTTTTGTTGTTGTTTAAGGTGTGGTAAGTGGGTGTGTTATTGCATATGCTGGCATTTACATAAGTACATATTTTCCATTTAATGTTGTTTGTATTGTTTGTAGTTATTTTTGTCCCAAGTCCCAAAAGCTGCGCTAATGGCGGGCAAGTTGGCGAAAAAACTTACATGAAAATCTTACTCAGTTATTTACAACTGTTTTTGGTTTTAAATAAATCAATTTATCAATTATTTTACATTCACTGTCTTGCTTTTTCAAATTTTTTTTGTACTTTAGGCTTTAAATTCAATTCCATGTTTGCCATGGCGTATGAGCAACATTTCGCTTACGCCACTAGGCACAAAAAAAAACTACTCACACTACTCTTCAATAACAAATCTATTTATGTAAGTCCATCAAAGAAATCTCTTAGTGAATTAAATATCGATCAGCGAGGGCCTTCTCGCTCCTCCTGCCCTGTTTCCTTCATTCATTTCCATATCAACTAAGCAGCTCCAACCAACCAACCAAGCCAGTTTCCCTCGCTTTGCGCTTTTCCCCTTTCAAATCAGCTTTGTGTTCTTTTGTTGGTTGATTGCCTTTTTTGCTGCTTTTCTGCTTTTACATTTTGCATTGTTTACTTGACTTCTATTCATTTGCCCTAAAGGACTTTTCTCTTTTACATGAAAAGTATTCAAGACATTCGCGAAAGCAGAAGAAGCGGAAATAAAGCATGTTAAACGTGTGTGTATGTGTGTGCTTATGTTTTTATGTTTGTTTGTGCGAATGTTCAAGCAGCGAAACACAAATTTACATAGGTGAAAATGCATAAATGTACATCAATATTTAATACATAAATATCGTACATACATACATACGTATGTATGTATATTGGTTATAAATATGCATGTATGTATGTCAGAGTTTTGATTCATTTTCTGTATTCGCTAACAATGTTTAAAGAAGCTAATGAATATTCGCCAATACAAACAAAAGCATTATTACAAAATCTGACGTCTCCCGCCCATCTGTGTGTGTGTGTAAGTTTTTGTTGAAGAGCGCGCTTAAGAAGAAGCAGAAATGGCGTTTTGAGTGGCATGTATAAGGACATGGTGTTGTCGCCAAATTTAGTTACATTCACACTCATAAATATTCCATTTACAAGCGATTTAACTTTTTTATTAACTTACACAAGTCGCAGGAATTTATTCGCAAGGCAAATATTTAATTTTCCTTAATAAGTTCTAAGAAGAACTTCGTCGAGAATATGCCATTATTGTTGCTGTAGCTGATTAGTGGAGAGCTGAGAAGAGGAGAAGTGACAATTTTGGTAATCGAAAAGCGAAGGCAAACCAAAAATAGATTACTCTATTGCTTCATAATATTTATTTACAAACTATACCTAAGAATATTCAACGCAAATTCATCTAAGACTTTAGCTTTAAATCTTTTCACTTATGCATTTATTTTAGGGGAAGTGAATCTGCTCTGCTAATAGCGCCACTCCCACACTAGAGTTACAATCTCTTTAACATTTAAAGCTTCAAAAAGGTTAGATTAGATTAGACTGGGTGGCTGTTAATGACCTCAACAGAAACGTCCTCGCATATGAACATATCTACATTAAAAGCCTGGACTTGGACTAAAGTATAACCCCGTGCCTTTGGGAAATACCAAGAGTTTCTTTACCCCTCTATTGGATACCGATTCAAGATTACTGCATATGACTTCCTTCAGTAATCACAGCCTTAGCGTGGAAAAAGCAGCACAGAAGTAGAGAATATGCTCTATCGCCTCTTCATGCAATTCACATTCCCTGCATTCACGTTCCCCAACTAGTTCCGATGATATCTAATTTAAATTCATCCCTTTTCAGCATCCCTTCGGATCGTAAGATTTACACATAATTTTGGACGACCTGCAGCCCTGCGGTTCTTTTCATATATGTATATGTGACCGCTGTGGTGCAGTGGGTAGAGTGCTCGCCTGCTATGCCAGAGGTCTCGGATTCAAACCACGGTCCGAGCAAAACACCAAAAAATTTTTCTAATTAGTAAAAATCCAATTATTGGATTTTTTAAGAGCAGCAGTCACCTCTCGGCAGTGGGCGGCATACCCTCCGAGTGCATTTCTGCCATGAAAAACCTTCTCACAAAAAATGCATTTGCCGTTCGGAGCCGGCATAAAACTGTAGGTCCGCCCAATTAGTAGGAAAAACAAAAAGGAGCACACCTCGAACTGGGAGAGAAGCTCGGCCATAAAACTCGTCAGAGTTATAATAGCGCCATTGTATTATTATTATTATTATTATATGTAGTACCTGAGTGGCATTGGATCGTCCATCGAGTCTTCTGCCTCGAGACCTGCACCCTTATTTACCAGCTAATCAGCTTTCCCATTACCGTCATCCCATTGTGGCCTGAGATCTACACCTTTTTCAGTTTATATTCAGAAAGTTACAATTCATATTCAGAATTTCCATTTAGTATAAATGGACATAACTAACGCTGCATATTATCTTTACGGCCCGCCCACCAAAAACGCTATGCTTCTATATTCCTTATGCCTACACTCGAGCTGCCCCATGGTCTTAAGTCTCGTTACAGTCGTTATCTCTATGTTCTTGGCCACTAGGTGCACAGGTGGCAGGTACAATATAGAATTAAGTGCAGCAGTGGAAGCGGTTCTTAAGGCCCCCGTCATGCCTATAACGATAACCTAAACAGTACTTATAGGTAAGTGCATTTCTGGCTGGCAGTCCACCATACAAGTATTCCGTACACAGTAAAAATTTTAGTTTAATTTTAATTCCATTTTGGTATTTATATATAACAATGCCAAATGCATAAAATTAAAACCATTCTGGTTTAAAAAAAAGAAGAGAATATTGAGAGACAGAAATTATTCTTGGTGTCAAATTTATACTTTCTTGGAATTAAATCAAAACCAAATTTTCATGATTTTTGGAATATTTCTGGTATTAAAAATAGTTGAAATGGTATAAGATCAATCCAAAATTGGAATAAATTCTATACTTTTATGGAATTAAATCAAGACCAAATTTTGATTACACTGCTCTACAGCCAAAAAATACTCTGAACGCGACCATCCTTTCTATATGTAAAATCGGTCGCTGATTCCGGAAATCGGGTTCATTTTTAATTCTATGGGAAGGTTTTTGAGATATCGGCAATTTACCGTTATTTGGCCAATAGATCCACTTAATCCTGTATATCTCTTTAACACAGTGAGTTATCTTCCTTAGGGTGACACCAAACGAAAGAAAATTATATATATATATATATATATACCCGTGCAGAGGCATTGCGCGACTTGGCTGTATTTACTTGATCGCCTTCGTTGATAGCTTACCTTTTTCCCAATAGAATGGATCTTCACGCAAAGGAGTAAAACCGAAGGTGAAAACATTGGTTTTAAAGATATTGCCTGACAAAGTCAATTTTTTCTTCAAAAAATCGTAAAAAATCGAAAAAATTCAAATTGAATCGTCAATATTTCAGAAACCATAAGAGTTAGAGAAAAATGTTATAGGAGCCGTGAAAAGGAAATTTAATTTTCTTTCATTTGGTGTCACCCTAAGGAAGATAACTCACTCATCTCAAAGAGATATACAGGATTAAGTGGACCCATTGGCCAAATAACGGTAAATTGCCGATATCTCAAAAACCTTCCCATAGAATTAAAAATGAAACCGATTTTCGGAATTAGCGACCGATTTTACATATAGATAGGATAGTCACGTCCAAAGTACAGACAAAAAATTTCATTTTGTGATCCAGTGTTATTTTTATAATATTTTTGGTAATAAAAATAGTATATATGGTATTAAATCTATCCGAAAATTGGAATAAATTTTATACTTTTTTGGATTTAATTTCCAGTGGATATACTGCAAATAACCCATTATCCCAAAGATTAATGAGAAATTGAATAAGATTAACATAGTTTATTTACATAAAAATCCAAAACAGTAGTAGCAAACACTGAAGTACCTTATATATCGAGCCCTAATCCTCATAAAAGTGTATCCAACAAAAAGTAAATTTTCAGGACGCAGTTTTTTTAATTTGTTTTACATACAATTTGTATGCAGCCTTGAAACTTATTTAGTCTCTAACTTCGAAACTGCACATTTCACAGCTATGAAATTTTGGGAGTTGATGCATGTGATAGTAAATTGTTGATTTCCATAAAAAAGCTGAAATCGATAATTTTGTTGGATACACTTTTATGGCGGTTAGGTCTCGATATATGTATATACATATTGTCACTTTTATACTAATATTTTGGAGATGTCCAGGGGAATTTCGGCACCGTCGCGGTTCTTGCAGTGATACTGAAAGAGGGACCCTCAACTGCCTTATGACTGAAAAAATAAAGCAAAATTTGCCCTCATGATATTTAATTAATCTCCTCCATTACTTACTTGATACAATTATTCGATTCGGGCCATTTATTTGAGTAGATTTAATTACTCCTCCGGATTGCAGTTTTGGAAACATTTTGTTTGATTTTTTTTTTTTTACTTTTTTCTAATAATTTTTTATAATACTTTTTTTTGGATTTGATTTCAAACCAAAAATACTTTGATGGTAATATAATTGAGAAAGAGAAAGTTTTTTTATACTTTTCAGGATTTGTTTTCAAACCATAAATGATTAAACTTCTTTAGTGAGGATTTTAATACTTTTTAAGACTTTATTTCAAAACAACTTTGGAATAAATAAAATTGTAAAACTTCTCATAGTTTAAAAATAAGACTTTTTGGCATTAAAATTCAAATTTATATCCAAGTATGATTAAATTAAGTACCGAATGATATTAGAAATAAACTATCATTTTTTACTGTGTAGAATAAAATCGGCCTATCAAATGAAAATCGGCCTATCCGTGAAAATCCAATATGTTAGATAGTGGAAGAGACCCCGTTTGTAGCCCAGCGTCTTTTTACATGCATTAAGGTCAGCAGTGGTTTTCCGGGGCCTCTACTCCACAGTGAGCTTCAAGCAAATTGATGATAAATCCTTCGAATGAATTTCTGCATTGAAACATTTACCAACAGCCCTTTTGGTGCTGGCTTAAGAGCAAAACTGCCCCATAGCTTAGAAACATTTGCAATCACTATGAGATGAATTCAACGAATAACTGCAATTCTACAGCTGAACACATAACCGAGAATTTCAACTCGAATTATTCAAAATTCCTTCATCAGAACACACCAGCACTCCGCTCGGGCTGAGCTGCCTCTGCGCTCGTTACTAAATCTTACCTACATTCCATGATACCATTCTTGTTGTTATTGTAATGCAGTAAGTTAAATTTCATATAATTCGGGCAAAATGCACACGTGAGCTTAGCAAACATGCCAAATATACGAATGCACATGCAAACAAAGAAACCAACAAACACATAAACAAAAATCAAAACACACACAGGCAAACATAGCCAAGCACACACACAACCGTTGAAAATGTTGCAAAAAATTGTTGGAAGGCCATTGGCGGATTTGAGTAAAACAAAAAGGACAAGAGCAACAAGGATATCTTGTTCTTGTTGCATTACAAACAAACACGCATACATACCTACTTACAACAGTGCAACAGCCAAATGGCGATACAACAAGTTGCAAGCAGCGAGCAACAACGTGCAACAGTGGCAGGCAGCGCTGAATAACATCGCAAGTCGTTTGGGGCAAAACATGAAATTAAGTGCAGCCCAAAAAAAAAAAACCAAAGATGGCAAAAAAGCAACAAAAAAACGAAAAGAAAGAGATATGAAAAGTGCGCCAAAGTGGAAGTAAGTCGCCTGTAATAGAAATTCTAGGAAGATTTTGTTTGTGTCTAAGTGAAGTAAATTCTCGACGAGTCAATAGTGGGTGAAACAAAATTTCAAGTTAAAACAGATGGTGGGCTATGTATGTATTTATGTACATATGGGAATAAACTAAGTTGTTGTGCACACTTAATGTGAATATTGCGCTTTTATTGAGTTTCAGTTATTTCATATTGCATTTTCTGCAAAATTTGTATGCAAACAGAAAGGTTAGCTAATAAATGTATGAAATTGATGTTTCTAACACTTTTTGCTCTTGTTGTTGCTGTTGTCATTTGCCTTCTTCTACTTATTTTTATACCTTTCATGAGAATGAAATGGTATTATAACTTAGTGCCAAACAATTTTTGTCGAAAGTACCAGAAGGAAGCGTGGGGGACCCACCAAAATATATACCGATATGATCACAATCACGAGCTGAGTCGATTAAGCCATGTCCGTCTGTCCGTCTGTCCGTCGGTCCGTCTGTCCGTCCGTCTGTCTGTGTGAACGCAAACTAGTCCCTCAGTTTTTGAGATATCTGAATGAAATTCGGAATACAGGTATTTTGTTATATGCAGCTGATCATTTGTCGGAACCGGCCGAATCGGACCACTATAACATATAGAAAACAACCGATTATTCAGATATACATGAAATTTTTGGATGTAATTTGTGCATAACTTCCCCATTTAAACAGCTAAGGACATGAAACTTTGAAGTAGACGTGCCCATTTTGGCCCAAACAAGGTTACCGAAAATTGTCAAGATCGGACCACTATAACATATAGTTCCACAACATCCGATTATTCAGATATACACATTTTGGTGTATAACTCCTCCATTTTAACAGCTAACGGCCTGAAATTTTGAAGTATTTGTACCCATATGGACCCAAACGGGATTGCCGAAAATTGTTAAGATCGGACCACTATAACCTATAGCTCCCCTACAACCGATTGTTCAGATAAACACATTTTGGTGTATAACTCCTCCATTTTAACAGCTAACGGCGTGAAATTTTTAAGTATTTGTACCCATATGGGCCCAAACAGGGTTACCGAAAATTGTCAAGATCGGACCACTATAACATATAGCTCCCCTACAACCGATTGTTCAGATATGGACATTTTGGTGTATAACTCCTCCATTTTAACAGCTAACGGCCTGAAATTTTGAAGTATTTGTACCCATATGGACCCAAACGGGATTGCCGAAAATTGTTAAGATCGGACCACTATAACCTATAGCTCCCCTACAACCGATTGTTCAGATAAACACATTTTGGTGTATAACTCCTCCATTTTAACAGCTAACGGCGTGAAATTTTTAAGTATTTGTACCCCTTTGGGCCCAAACGGGGTTACCGAAAATTGTCAAGATCGGACCATTATAACATATAGCTCCCATACAACCGATTGTTCAGATATGGACATTTTGGTGTATAACTCCTCCATATAAATAGCCAAGACACCATTTTTTCTAATAAATCTTTCCATAAATGAACCCACAGAATTAAAATTATAAATTAAACTTAATCCGGCTATGTACATACATAGGTAACTTTTCATTTCCCCACTCATGAAGGGTATGAAGTCTTCGGTACGGCCGAAGACAGCCGCGCTTTTACTTGTTCTTCTATTACTTGCTGCCGTTGCCACGGTGACTCCAAAGCATACCGTTAGTCACATCGCCAAGCCGTCACATGCACTAACGCCTAAGCTCATATACACGCCCACGCAAATTAACTTCATACCCAACATTTTAAGCTAGAATAAAAAAGGCACAGACTAAAAGCGTTAAAAAATCAGCACTGAAAAGCTTTTGTTACTTTGATGTTTGAAAACAAGAAAAAAAAATAATTTATGCCAAAATACATTATTAAAGTAACGCTCATGAACAAGAAAGAGCTTTGGAAGCATGGCCAGTAATAATTTGCTTACTCTGGCATTGACATAAACATATTTTTCATAACTTTTTTCTGACTTGACGAAATATTTAGCATATTTTATTTGCAACATAAAATACTAAACTCAAAAATTGCCAGAAAGCCAACCAACCAACCAACCAACCAACAGATGTGGCAGGCACAAAGCGAAAATGTGTTATGTTGGCTGAGCTGAAAAACTGCAAAACTGAACTGCAAACAAGCTGCTGTTGCGGCACAGAGGAGTGGGGCATAACAAAGCATAAGCAAACAACCACAAAAAAACTAAACAAAATAAACATAAACAAACGTATAAAAATTGCTTTACGTAAGTAAAAATGCCAAAAATTTACAAAAGCGATGAATGGGATTCTGAAGCACGAGGCCAAACAAGCAGCAAATCCGGACTAAATAAATTTAGCTAAGTAAATCGCAGCGAGGCAAAAACAAAAACAAAAACAAAGTGGGGAAAACAACAACAACAAAGCTAGCAATAACAACAATAATGAAAACAAAAGTTTGCAACAAAAACAATAACATGAGCGGCAACAACAACACCAACAACGACAGCATTATAACGCCCTTACATGAATAATTTAGTCAACTCTGTTACATCTTGTGTCAAGTCACACTCGCTTGTCACACTCCAACCCAGTAGGCCCAAATATCTACAAATCATCAACACTTTCCTCATTACATTTGCTTTAGGGAAGATAACAACTTCCATGACTATGACCCATGACTAGCACACGGCGATGGCCGCCTTCGCATGAATGACTTTGTATAGTAAAAAAGCAATGAAGCGAAAGCGTCGGGCTGTCATTACAAACCGCATACTTTTTTCATATCGCACGCTAAATCCTAAAGTGACACAACTCAAAAATTTACGAAATCGAGTTTTTGCATAAACGGGAGCACAAAACATATCTCTAGCGATTGACAAAAAAAAAACTTTTCAATAAGTGTCTCTTTTGACCGAAAAATAACCATTATACGTGGCCTCTTGCCATACGACTGCTTGAAAGAAAAAAAGTTTTTTTGGCTCTCCTGAAAATTTTTGAATTTTGAGTTGTGTCACTTTATGATTTAGGGTGCGATATAGTCGTTATTCTACTCTTGTTAGGTATTCAGCATGAATATACAGCTGCCTACCACCTAACTTTGTTATGTACTTCATTCGTATCAAATTTTCTGTTTCGGTTTAAACTTTTTAACTCCTACCTGAGTCAGTGAAGAAATGATTTGTGCTCAAGTTGTACGTGCTGCTGCTCAACATAAATACTTTAGGAGTACCTGCGGTATATCTAACAAACGCAAGTATCCTGACATGAAAAAAAAATCGCATCATCTCAAAAATGGGCCTAGTGGGTCTCCACTTCTCACACCTATAAATATAGATGTGTGTGTGTTTCTGTTTGTGTTTGGGTCTGTATGTTTTTGTGTAATTTATACAAGTTCATCCTCAAAATAGAATGTGAAATTTGTTGACAGAGTCGAGCGTCTCTGCTGCATAGTTCACCGCTTTAATGTTGAGTGAGTTCAAAGCCACATTCCATTTATGTAAAAGCAAAATGATGTTTGTTTGTATTTCGTGAAGAAAAGGCAAAAAAATCTTAAAACAAAACGTGCACTCAGAATCACATGAAATATGTTAAATAACTGTCATTTGTATTACAACAAAAATTTACATCTACCAGGCGTGCGTAAATATATAATTGCAAATGTCTACAGAAAGTATTTTCCCAGCAAATATTCTCGGAGCCCGCATAAATTTGGAGTCCAATATGAGTTCGAAATATGTGTGAAATATGAGCTTAAGGAATTTTTTTTCATAATTTTTTGTTTTTTTTTTTATTATAATTGTAATTCATAGTAGGGCTTACGATTCGATCTCGAGCAGTGTCGAGAAATTCGAGGATCGAGAAAACCGAGACTCGGGTTCTCGATTAAATCTCGTTTCTCGAATTTCTCGATAACATATTGTGTCAAAAAACATGAATATCAAAAATTTCTCGTATGTCATTGGGAAGAAAAAAATTTTATATTATGAAATTGTAATTGTATTTCTCTGGGAATTTTGTGCATTGATTTGTGAAATACACCTGGGAACGGCGTAAATGGCTAAATATTCATACACATGTAAGTACATACAAGCAGAACAATCTACGAAACAGCATAGTATGCTTATACCGCTTATTTCTGCGATGTAGTTGAATGTCGAGAACAGTGGCGGATCCACGGGGGGTGTTTTGGGGGTTCAAACCCCCCCCTTGTGGTTTATCATAGATCCCAAATTAATGCTCTTATAGATTCTGCGCCCAAATTTCCCAAACTGATCAAGGAAAACTATCATTCCAAAAGCAATGGTTGGACCACATAACATCCAAAATATGTACCTACATGCGAAAAAAGTTCATGTAGGTACCTTTGGACGCACGTGCATAAAATCAAATTTGTCAAATACTATTCGCAAATTGCCAAATCGTAAATTTATTTTCTTTTTTTTTTTATCCCTATTTTTATCGGGATTGTACAGAATTAATTTAGTCAGAAATGTCTGAATCGTTGGAGAAATTGCCTTTTTCAGAGGCATTTCGGAATTCTTGTTTAAATTAATCATTTAAAAATTTGAGTATATAAAAACAAGAACAAGAAAAATTCTATTAAAAATATAAATATGTATAACCAAAATGTACTACATACATATATTCTTATTTATTTTGGCTTTAAATGCAAGGGTAAGTGAAATTGATGATCAATTTGCCACCAATACCATGGTATAAGTATACCAGGTAAAACAAACGTCAAGTTTTCGTCGCCATATTAACCACCTGACAATTAAGCAGATTATGACATTTCGTGCTGCCATACTCAATGATAAAAATCCTCCATTAATGGCATTTTTCCCTGCTTTGTTTTAAAAATAAATTGTAACCATGGTAACGAATTTTTTCAATTTGAATTGAAAGACATTTTTTCAATTTGAAAAAATTACACATCCTGCAGTAAATTTGTTTCACTGCTGAATGATCATTGATGATTCTTCTGAGTACAATTTTTATTATTATTATTTTTTTTTTTTTTTTGAAAAAAGCAAACCATTTATATGAAAAATTCAGCAGTCTTTATTTTAAAGTATTCACTGATGCCTCCTCAGTCATAGATGAATTTCATCAGTAATTCATAAAAGATTCATTTCGGATTTTTACTTCGCAGAATATCAGTTTGGCCGTACTACAAAGTAGCCCTTTCCGGTATTCTCGGTGAGTTTTTAATTTTTTTTGGCTTACTTATGTATTTATAAGCGGTTTTGCGTCTTTTATTTTGTTCAATAGTGACGTATAGGCGGTTTTGCAGGCGTACGTAAAAACTTTTTTTCAATAAAGCAAAGTTATAATCCATTTCGTGTTTATGAAAGTATAATCAACATAAGTACATTACAGTACAGTTATAAAGCAATAACACCTATTATTCGCAGTATTGGTTCGAAAAATTTCCTTACAAAAAGCGGTTTTGAAACTGTGTCATTATTTGGAATTGCGTTGTGTGAATCTCAAAATTGTTGCATGAATGGATGGGGACGGACGCCAGGAATGTATTTTTGATGAAATCTCATTTTTGGCAAAAATGTCACGCGGTTTTGCACTTTAAACGGCGATATGCATGTACACCACCATACCAAGTGAGAGTGGATGAAGATTTGTGGAGTGAGCGAAGAGGAGCTACCGGAAGTTCCATAAATCTGCTCACTAGTGCCCTTTCTCTTTCTGTCCTTTGATTCCTGAAATACCCAAACTTTCAAACAAAAATCTACGCATTCAAAAAATAAAAGTCTGGCATCGCTATACTCCAAAACTGACATAAGATTAAACTTCAAAAATCTGCTTTTTAATCAAAAAGACAGCGTCAAAATGACAATGCACATACCTGTATTTTTTATACCATGACCAATACCATACGATACTCATTCGCACGTACCAATGCAAAAATATACATACATACGTTATACATGTTATTTAGATATTGTTAATTTGGAGGGTTTTGATTTTGTTGTGTTTAAGGTGCGGGAAATGGCGCAACTAGTATATAGAATAATAATAGTAGGTGGTATTAGTCCATATTTTCACCAGCGCACATAGGTAGATTTTCAAGTTTTATGCGGCCAAAAATATTTGATTGTTTAGATCTATTCCAAATTGCTTGTTTAATGCAAAATTTTAATAATTTGAGTTAAAAGTCGATTTTATTGAAATATATATATACTGTGACTCAAAAAAAAAATCATACGCCCAAGTTTTTAAATTTATTTCAAAGAGTTCTGTCGAAAATTTTACTTTCTTATTTTAGTTTAAAAATATAGAAAATTTTTCAATAAAAATCGTTTTAAGCAGGATTTCTGAGCTTATAGAAAAAATCTGAAAAATCGTAGAAATATCTGAAAGTGGATTAAAAATTTCAAAGCAAGGCCATAATTTATAGAAGATTTTGAGGAGATTTCTAAGAGTACTGTTATGTAGCCAACCCATTTTAGTGTAAAAAGTGAAATTCTCAATGCTGTGAAAAATTCCGTCAATTTTAGAAGTTTTTTTCTGTAGAGTGTAGGGTGAGACCGTTCCAATTAAAATTTCCGAAAAGCCAATGAAAATTTTCAAAAAGTTGAATGTTGCATATTGTTATATTAAAATTGAATGAGCTGCAAAATTGCATACTCAAAACTCTTCTAAAAAATGTAGCTTTAGGATTCTTAGCCCCTTTTTATGATAAGTATTTCCTTGACTTTGAAAAATTGGAAACACTAAAAATACGAAAGCAGGTAATTTTCCAAATAGGCCAATTTTTAATCCATTGTTGATAATTTCTGGCTTTGCATTTTTCCGTAGAGAAATTGACGGGTAATCGATCGGAGGCGATAATATAACTAAATTGCTTTTGAATTAAAAAATTAACAATATTTTTTCAAGAAAGGCCGATATGCTTGAAAGCTTCAAAATGGTGGGTCTTTTATTATGCTAGGTTGACGATTTCTTCAATAAATAATGATATTTACCTGAAGCACCCGAACCCATGATGTTTACTTTGATAACTGTCTTAAAACTGAAAATATTGACGTTTAAAAATGGGTTACTTAAAATACGTAAAAAAAAAAAAATCGAAAAAGTGAGAGAATAATAAGTTTCCACTAGCGGCAGGGACACCCCCGTTGTCTATAAAAGCCGAGAAGGCCGGTTTATTATCGCCCGGTCTATTATAAACGTAGAGCGATTTTGGATTTTGTATTTGCACCGATTTTAAAATTTTCAATTTTGGCCGCATAAATCCGTAAAATCTACCTATGTGCAGCGTCTGCCCTTAAAAAACATCTTCCAAAAAAAGAAATTTTCAAAACCCCCCCCTTGCCGAAATCCTGGATCCGCGCCTGGTCGAGAAGCTCGCGAGCCTTTCGAGATTTTCGAGATTCGAGAATCTCGCGAGAACTCGAGAAATCGTAAGCTCTAATTCATAGACGCTGTTTCGAAAAAGGGAAAGTATAAAGGTATCACTAAATTTCAATATAATGTTTAATGTTCAGCTATATGATGGCGTTGGATTGAATTTCAGCTTGATGTCAGGTTCGAATGCAAGATTCTACAAAATAGACAACACTATAAAGCAAGCAGAGAAGGCGACATTGAGAAAAGAGTAGAACAAGAGGAGTTGAAGCTGTATATTTGTACTTGGTAACCGAATAGTGAGAGGATTTGGTTTATTAGTCATAGAAGAAGGCAAAAAGAGTCATTGAAATGAGTACAATAAAAGTCTTTTATGAGGCTTGATTAGGCTCGCATGATGTACGAAATTATGCTCATATCGGACGAACACCTCAAAAATAGAAATACATAAATTTCGGAGTCCAAAATGGGATCATAATGATTGTAAGCGCTCCGATTCCGATTTAGGATTCCTTTCTGACTCTTTTGGGACTACGAATATTTGCCGGTTTGTTATAATAAAAATTTTTTAGTTTTAAGAAAGTGAGTGAATCGTTAAGTTAAGGATGTCTCTTGCAGAGTTTGCGAAAATGAAGTAGCGACCAGCGTTCTACTTAGAACTTATTTAAATGTCTTCTTGAAAGAACAGAAAGTGATCCCACCCGCTGTTAAGTGACGCTCTAGTTTGATTTGGCTCACAAAAAGTGAAAAGAAAAATTGGTGAACTGAAACGCAGAGTGAAGAAACTGACCATTTATGCCCTTAAGCAAATTTTAAATACGTACATTTAAGAAAACAATAAATAACTTTGTCTTACTTTCATTGACAAATGAAAGAAATTTTTAAAATTTTATAAAGAAACCTTCAATTCGATCGCATGTAATGAAATACTAAATCAATCAGCAAATTTTATAAAATCCAACTTTAACGGCCTTATGCCGGTGTGGTAACATAATTTACTTTACTGGTGAAATAAAGAATCTGGTACTTTAAACACTCTTTTCGTATTCTGGCAGCATAAAATTAAGTTACCACCAAGACCAATCTATACAGGTCCTCTTATGTGAAGCAAAATAGGTGATTACAGTTAGATGGCGTCTTTCAAGAATGTCAAAAGCAGAGAAAACGCGAGCGAACACACAACCGAACACACAAACGCACAACCGAACACACAAGCTATTTCCACGAAAAACACGTGCAAGAATGCAATATCAAAACAAAAGACAATAGTTTGACATAAGCTACAAACTCGCGTAAGAGCTACTCTCCCTTGCATGGACCTTCTATAGTTAGGTTATGGTTACCAGAGATGTTAAGTATTGCAATCATCGTGACTTTCAGCCCTTGAAGTCCCATTCTTTTTCTTGAAGTCTTGAATGCAGCCTTTCAGTCTTTTTTTTGACTGATGATTTAAAATTTGAAGTCCCCAGTATTTTTGGCAAGTATGACTGACCATTCATTTTTTTCATTCATTGATGACTGGCCATATTTTTTAAGCAGTCATTTAGTAAACTAGTACCAAAAATATGCTCTCTATGTATTTTAGCTGTAATAGTATTTATTTTGCATATACCAAAAATAGTCAGTTTATAAAATCTTTGAAATACATATCGCTAGCTTACAGTGCAAACTGTTTAAGTCCATTTTTATGAAAAAGTTTATTTTTATGTACAACGCTAGAAAAATCAAATACGCACCGCGCTAAAGAAGTCTGTGACTCTTGTCATATTTCTACTCGTCGTTATTCAGTGATACGCAAATTGTGTAAGTCGAAAAAGTGAAGAAAATTGTGTAAGTCCAAAATTTTTACATGAACAGAACATTTTTTTATTTCGAAATTTTTTTATTTTTTGTTTTGTTATCTCTCCTACAAAGTTTGAAAAAAAAGAACTTACACAATTTGCACTCTAAGCTAGCGATATGTACACTAGAGCGTATTGACGTTCGATGTATGCCCCCATATGATCTCTTTTTCGAAAACATTTCCGGAAAAATTTTTTTTTGGACGCCGCTGGATGTCGCTAAAATTCAATTTTTCATATCTTCGGTTTTATGGAAGGTTCGTTCTAAACACATTTAACGTTCCGAGGAATATGCGTTTTTCGCTTCCTGTGGTTTCTAGGTTAATTTTATAAAGTTTTTTTCTGAAGAGTCTCCTACTGAAATTTTATACCGAATAATTTTGTAGAACATTTTAACCATCTAGCACCCTTAAGAAAGGGTTATTTTGACCTCTTTTAAACACAGTCAGGAAATATAGTATAGTCAGGAAATAGTATTTTTGAGGTCGCTAGAGGGCTAAAATGTTCTAGAAAATTATTCGCCTTAAAATTTCATTTCATTCATTTCCTCAGAAAAAACCTTTTTAAAATGGACCTAAAAGACCACAGGAAGCGAAAAACTTATATTCATCGGAATCGATAGAAATGCCTCTTTTGAAAAAAAATGAATGCTTATTGACAACGTTTAACATGCTGGCAAGAAACGTTACATTAAGGTGGTATAAACTCAGTACTGGGTGGAAATGACTCCAATGGCACACGTAGGGTTAATACAATTATAAAGTAGGAACCCTGCTTTCATGCTAAAGAGATTTGTGTCTCAAACTTAGGGATCGAATCCTTAAAAACCTAGTAACCCCTATAAGAAGAATGGCAAAAGACTGTAGCTGCAATCATTTCATGACTGCAATCAAATGATTGCAGTAAAGGGGTGGAGTGCAGCCAGGTGACTGCACAGTTAAAATTTCCCAGTCAGAATGAAGGCTTACTTTTTTAATTCCCAGTCATGATTGACAAAAAATGAATAGAAGTTATTTTGACCCCAATCAAAAGACTGCGCAGTCACAAAGTACTGCATTACTTAACATCTCTGATGGTTACCACCTCAATACGTGGTGTAACACTGCTATTCAGAGCGTTACCGGAAAATTACTTTACTGGTATTTTATGTTGCTGGAAATTGTTACCATCTTTTCAATTGGTATTCTGGCACAAATGGTAACGCTGTCAAAGCATTTTCATACGAACGGAATGGAATCGGGCTGAAAATGGTAACAAAATGTTACCACGTATTGAGGTGGTAACTTAATTTTCTGCTGCCAGAATACGAAAAGAGTGTTTAAAGTACCAGATTCTATATTCCACCAGTAAAGTAAATTATGTTACCACACCGGAATAAGGCCGTAACACAAACTTTATTAGTTCGTTGAAACAACCAAAACAACAACAACAAACAAACACGCTATACAGTACACCAAGCCTTAAGTTAGCAGGAAAGAATTCGCTGGCGTAAATAAAGCGGCAAGTCACTTAACTGTAAAGTGGCTCAATTTACACCAAAGTCAACGCTGCTAAAATATGCATGTGTAGTGCAACAACAAATGCTACTACAACAACAATAACAACCAGTACTTAAATAAAGAATTGAGGGAGTAGGAATTGTTTACGATGAATATATGTAGTGTCTTGTTGCTTTTGTTATTGCTTTGGAATTTGTTGCAGCAATAAATAAAATTGAAACTATCATTGGAGGGCGCGCAGAGAGCACGATCCAGCGAATGAATATTCCAAGTAACTGTAGCTGTCAATGGCATTATCAATGGCATTAGATATAGTTTATGTAATTGTTATTGTTGTTGTTGTTGTTGCTACACAGTTATTGTTAGCGCTGTAGTTGATGTTGTTATTGTTGTTGTTATTGTGATGCCGCATGGAATTCATTAATTGCAAAACTTGTGCCAACAGATAAACAGAACGCGCGTTGACAAGCTCAAGAAAGCGTAAGCAAGAAAATAAAAGAACACAAAGAATGTAAAACAAATATACAACTTAGAACAGTGAAGAAAACAATGACAACAACAACAACGCTTTACAACAAAAATATAAAATTTTATAGAAAAAAAATGAAGCACAAAAACAAGACAAAAAACAGACAAACAGCAGCAAAAGACAGCGAGCAAATGAAAAATGCAAACAAACTTAACAACTTTTATTTGCTGCGACAAAGACAAAAGACAAAAGACGATCATTGCTGTGAACAACAAACCAAATTAATTTTAAAGGTTGTTGAAAGAAAAAGAAGAAGGAAAACAAGAGCTAGAAAAAGAAAAAGAAAAAGAAAAAGAAAAATAAAAAGAAAAGAAGAGAAAATAAACAAAAAGTATAAGAAGAGAAATTAGAAGTACGCTGAAGAACAAACCGTGACAAGTTAAAATAAATAGCTAAAGCAAAAAAGCTAAGCAAACAAAAACAAAAGTTATACAAAATCGTAGTAAGTAATGTAAGAAAGGCAAGAGTCAACAAGTATTGAAGAAATAGCTGGCTTTTAGTGCTTAATACAATAGAAAGTTGGCAAAGGACAAGCTTTCACGTAATAAATTCAGCAGGCAAACAGACAATGAGGGCAATTTAAATGAGAGGGCGTCTTGTAAAAAGGAAAAAATATGATTTTAAGCAGGGCAAAATAAAAGAGCGGGAGAGGGGCAGGGAGAGTGTCAGGGAGACAGAGAGATACGAACATTTCAGGTAGACAGATTAATATTTAATTAGACTGCTATACAATAACGTGAAGCTTGAAATTCCCTGATGCTCAACTTAACTAAAAAAGCAGTTATTTTTCTACGATAAAACTTTGGAATCTTTATTGGCTTATGATACGAAGCTTCCAACTATCAATATGAAACAAACTCCTGCTTTACTCGGCCATCATAAAACCCATTTGGATTTGTGGCATACAGCTGCGGGGAACCGCAGCAAACTAAGATATAGAAATTCCGCAATGATTCCAATCGAAAACATTTAGAGTGATTGTAAATGCTCACTATTATGTCACGAACCAGCAACTACATCGTGAGCTAAAGATACCTACTACCTCTCAAGAAATCAGAAAGTATGCTGCATCGTACAAAAATAGACTATTAGCTCTCCTCAACATTAGCTCAACTCATTCTAGCCCTGACGGCAAGACCAAATAATTTTGCACGCCTCAAAATAAAACCAATTACAGATTTTTTGGATCGGCTACAATAAATGCACGCACTACTGAGGGAAACCCATGCCCACCACCTTTTTTAGGTTGTTTTTAATTAATTTGTTAATTAATTACTTTTAACGAACCACAAAAATTGGAGATATTTTAGGTATACAGTTGGCAAAATATATTGGATGCTAAAACAAGTAAGAACACGACTGTCTTCCGCCTTGCCCAAGACTTCGTATCTTTCATAAATGTATATTTTACAAGGTACGATAAAAATGTTGTATGTCTAAGCTGCTTAACTGGCGAAATTAAACACCAAAATTTATACAAGTATATTTTAATTTTTTTTTAATTTCCTTTTTTGGGATTTTTCTCATACGCATTATTTTCAAATAAAACCGACAAAAATTAACGTTGGAATGGTTAGAGATTCCATCGCTATTAGTTCTAAAAATTTCCCTTTATGGGATTTTTTGTTATACGCATTATTTTCAAGAAAATTTACCAAAAATTAACTCATCGCTATAAGTTCTAAAAATTTCCCTTTTTGGGATTTTTTTGCAATATGCATTTTTTGAAGTAAAACCTTCAAAAATCCACGTTGTAATGGTTAGAGCTTCCATCGATATTAGTTCTAAAAATTTCCCTTTTTGGGATTTTTTTTTGCAATATGGATTTTTTGAAGTAAAACCGTCAAAAATCCACGTTGGAATGGTTAGAGCTTCCAACGATATTAGTTCTAAAAATTTCCCTGTTTTGGAATTTTTTCGCAATACGCATTTTTTCAAGTAAAACCGACAAAAATCAACGTTGGAATGGTTAGAACTTCCGTCGCTATTAGTTCTAAAAATTTCCCTTTATGGGATTTTTTGTTATACGCATTATTTTCAAGAAAATTTACCAAAAATTAACTCATCGCTATAAGTTCTAAAAATTTCCCTTTTTGGGATTTTTTTGCAATATGCATTTTTTGAAGTAAAACCGTCAAAAATCCACGTTGGAATGGTTAGAGCTTCCATCGATATTAGTTCTAAAAATTTCCCTGTTTTGGGATTTTTTGCAATATGCATTATTTTCACGTAAAATGGTCAAAAATCAAGGAAAATTGTCAAAAATCAACGCCAGGCTGGTTAGAGCTTCCAACGATATTAGTTCTAAAAATTTCCCTGTTTTGGAATTTTTTCGCAATACGCATTTTTTCAAGTAAAACCGACAAAAATCAACGTTGGAATGGTTAGAACTTCCATCGCTATTAGTTCTAAAAATTACCGTCAAACAAATTTACAAGAATACTGTTTTGGCATAAAATTATAATACCATTTAATACCATTTCATACTAAAATAGTAAAAAATAAACTCTTATTTCTTTGCGGTTTCATTGTAATTTCTAATTGAAATGAACTGTCTTATTTCAATTATTTTTGTTTTCATTGCGCTTTCAAATGTTTAAAACACACACACACAATATCAGCGTTGTCCTTGACTATTGACTATTGCAAAAATGCTCAAGCAAAAAGAAAGATAAGAAGCGAAAAAAAGGAGCTCAATGCAAAATATCAACACACAAAGACTGATTAAATAACAACAAAGAGATGAAGAGAATATCTTATGGAAATTTGCAAATAAAATAGAAATCTGCAAAAGCTTTGCTTAAACAACAAAAGAAAAGAAAATGCAAACAAAAAATATAAAAGATAATGTGCAATCAGATTTGGGGCAATGTTAATGGCAAAATTGATGAGCAAATTGTTGAAGATTGGACTGCGGTATTGGAAGGACATTGGATGTATTTTTAGTGTGCACATGCATACATACATACACACATCAGTTGGAGTTGGAGCTTGTATGCATATGGCACTGCTCTGACTTGCTTTCATTTTTGGCTTTACATTTGGGAAAATTATAGGTACGAGTATTTTGTTGTTTCAATCAAAATTCAATAGTCCTGAAGTCGCATTTGTTGAAATAGAAAAAAACTGTCTAAAAGTCCTGTGGAGAACAGCAGTGGCAGTCCTTTTCTGCATTAGAAAAATCTGACTGAAAGCAGTGCTTCCACTTCTTTTATTAACACGCTTTATTAGCTTCACCTGTATGTATGTATGTATGTATGTATGTATGTATGTATGTATGTAAACATTGCATAGCTTTAGGCGAAAGCGTGTGCTTTCATACACTGAAGAGTTTTTCAGTGTGAGATGTGCTTATTATTGTATTATTATTTATTTATTTTGTTTTGTTCAGTATGTACATGTAATCTACACACTTAAAAATGCATGTCCAAGATCATTATATAAATGGTATACGCACATTTACGCAGCGGCCAGCATCAAAAAAAGGAACACACGGGCGTATGAGTAACATTAATTTCAATTACAAAAAATTCAACGCACAAAATTACATATTCACGTGCTATGGCAGGGGCCAATAGAACACTATTAAAATGAAAGACCACTGTATCTATGCACATGTGAAAGTGTTCACTTCAACCGTATTAACTTACAAAACGCTTGCCAATGTACAGATGTGTGCTTGCAGTTATGAGTATGTTTTTTTTTTGTTTTTGAAGAACAAATTTCGAAAACTTACACATTCTTGTGAGCGTTGGTCGGGTGGGAAATCCTAATAAAAAGCATTTGGTTGTGTGTGTGTGTGTGAATTTGCAAGTCGAGACTACTTTCCGTTACGTTTGGCAACTGTATCGTTTTACATGCATTTCGCAAAGCATTGCAGACAACAAAGACAACAACAACAACAATGTAAATATCTTCTATAACTATAAAAAGAAAAAGAAAAATAAAAAGAAAAGAAGAGAAAATAAACAAAAAGTATAAGAAGAGAAATTAGAAGTACGCTGAAGAACAAACCGTGACAAGTTAAAATAAATAGCTAAAGCAAAAAAGCTAAGCAAACAAAAACAAAAGTTATACAAAATCGTAGTAAGTAATGTAAGAAAGGCAAGAGTCAACAAGTATTGAAGAAATAGCTGGCTTTTAGTGCTTAATACAATAGAAAGTTGGCAAAGGACAAGCTTTCACGTAATAAATTCAGCAGGCAAACAGACAATGAGGGCAATTTAAATGAGAGGGCGTCTTGTAAAAAGGAAAAAATATGATTTTAAGCAGGGCAAAATAAAAGAGCGGGAGAGGGGCAGGGAGAGTGTCAGGGAGACAGAGAGATACGAACATTTCAGGTAGACAGATTAATATTTAATTAGACTGCTATACAATAACGTGAAGCTTGAAATTCCCTGATGCTCAACTTAACTAAAAAAGCAGTTATTTTTCTACGATAAAACTTTGGAATCTTTATTGGCTTATGATACGAAGCTTCCAACTATCAATATGAAACAAACTCCTGCTTTACTCGGCCATCATAAAACCCATTTGGATTTGTGGCATACAGCTGCGGGGAACCGCAGCAAACTAAGATATAGAAATTCCGCAATGATTCCAATCGAAAACATTTAGAGTGATTGTAAATGCTCACTATTATGTCACGAACCAGCAACTACATCGTGAGCTAAAGATACCTACTACCTCTCAAGAAATCAGAAAGTATGCTGCATCGTACAAAAATAGACTATTAGCTCTCCTCAACATTAGCTCAACTCATTCTAGCCCTGACGGCAAGACCAAATAATTTTGCACGCCTCAAAATAAAACCAATTACAGATTTTTTGGATCGGCTACAATAAATGCACGCACTACTGAGGGAAACCCATGCCCACCACCTTTTTTAGGTTGTTTTTAATTAATTTGTTAATTAATTACTTTTAACGAACCACAAAAATTGGAGATATTTTAGGTATACAGTTGGCAAAATATATTGGATGCTAAAACAAGTAAGAACACGACTGTCTTCCGCCTTGCCCAAGACTTCGTATCTTTCATAAATGTATATTTTACAAGGTACGATAAAAATGTTGTATGTCTAAGCTGCTTAACTGGCGAAATTAAACACCAAAATTTATACAAGTATATTTTAATTTTTTTTTAATTTCCTTTTTTGGGATTTTTCTCATACGCATTATTTTCAAATAAAACCGACAAAAATTAACGTTGGAATGGTTAGAGATTCCATCGCTATTAGTTCTAAAAATTTCCCTTTATGGGATTTTTTGTTATACGCATTATTTTCAAGAAAATTTACCAAAAATTAACTCATCGCTATAAGTTCTAAAAATTTCCCTTTTTGGGATTTTTTTGCAATATGCATTTTTTGAAGTAAAACCTTCAAAAATCCACGTTGTAATGGTTAGAGCTTCCATCGATATTAGTTCTAAAAATTTCCCTTTTTGGGATTTTTTTTTGCAATATGGATTTTTTGAAGTAAAACCGTCAAAAATCCACGTTGGAATGGTTAGAGCTTCCAACGATATTAGTTCTAAAAATTTCCCTGTTTTGGAATTTTTTCGCAATACGCATTTTTTCAAGTAAAACCGACAAAAATCAACGTTGGAATGGTTAGAACTTCCGTCGCTATTAGTTCTAAAAATTTCCCTTTATGGGATTTTTTGTTATACGCATTATTTTCAAGAAAATTTACCAAAAATTAACTCATCGCTATAAGTTCTAAAAATTTCCCTTTTTGGGATTTTTTTGCAATATGCATTTTTTGAAGTAAAACCGTCAAAAATCCACGTTGGAATGGTTAGAGCTTCCATCGATATTAGTTCTAAAAATTTCCCTGTTTTGGGATTTTTTGCAATATGCATTATTTTCACGTAAAATGGTCAAAAATCAAGGAAAATTGTCAAAAATCAACGCCAGGCTGGTTAGAGCTTCCAACGATATTAGTTCTAAAAATTTCCCTGTTTTGGAATTTTTTCGCAATACGCATTTTTTCAAGTAAAACCGACAAAAATCAACGTTGGAATGGTTAGAACTTCCATCGCTATTAGTTCTAAAAATTACCGTCAAACAAATTTACAAGAATACTGTTTTGGCATAAAATTATAATACCATTTAATACCATTTCATACTAAAATAGTAAAAAATAAACTCTTATTTCTTTGCGGTTTCATTGTAATTTCTAATTGAAATGAACTGTCTTATTTCAATTATTTTTGTTTTCATTGCGCTTTCAAATGTTTAAAACACACACACACAATATCAGCGTTGTCCTTGACTATTGACTATTGCAAAAATGCTCAAGCAAAAAGAAAGATAAGAAGCGAAAAAAAGGAGCTCAATGCAAAATATCAACACACAAAGACTGATTAAATAACAACAAAGAGATGAAGAGAATATCTTATGGAAATTTGCAAATAAAATAGAAATCTGCAAAAGCTTTGCTTAAACAACAAAAGAAAAGAAAATGCAAACAAAAAATATAAAAGATAATGTGCAATCAGATTTGGGGCAATGTTAATGGCAAAATTGATGAGCAAATTGTTGAAGATTGGACTGCGGTATTGGAAGGACATTGGATGTATTTTTAGTGTGCACATGCATACATACATACACACATCAGTTGGAGTTGGAGCTTGTATGCATATGGCACTGCTCTGACTTGCTTTCATTTTTGGCTTTACATTTGGGAAAATTATAGGTACGAGTATTTTGTTGTTTCAATCAAAATTCAATAGTCCTGAAGTCGCATTTGTTGAAATAGAAAAAAACTGTCTAAAAGTCCTGTGGAGAACAGCAGTGGCAGTCCTTTTCTGCATTAGAAAAATCTGACTGAAAGCAGTGCTTCCACTTCTTTTATTAACACGCTTTATTAGCTTCACCTGTATGTATGTATGTATGTATGTATGTATGTATGTATGTATGTAAACATTGCATAGCTTTAGGCGAAAGCGTGTGCTTTCATACACTGAAGAGTTTTTCAGTGTGAGATGTGCTTATTATTGTATTATTATTTATTTATTTTGTTTTGTTCAGTATGTACATGTAATCTACACACTTAAAAATGCATGTCCAAGATCATTATATAAATGGTATACGCACATTTACGCAGCGGCCAGCATCAAAAAAAGGAACACACGGGCGTATGAGTAACATTAATTTCAATTACAAAAAATTCAACGCACAAAATTACATATTCACGTGCTATGGCAGGGGCCAATAGAACACTATTAAAATGAAAGACCACTGTATCTATGCACATGTGAAAGTGTTCACTTCAACCGTATTAACTTACAAAACGCTTGCCAATGTACAGATGTGTGCTTGCAGTTATGAGTATGTTTTTTTTTTGTTTTTGAAGAACAAATTTCGAAAACTTACACATTCTTGTGAGCGTTGGTCGGGTGGGAAATCCTAATAAAAAGCATTTGGTTGTGTGTGTGTGTGTGAATTTGCAAGTCGAGACTACTTTCCGTTACGTTTGGCAACTGTATCGTTTTACATGCATTTCGCAAAGCATTGCAGACAACAAAGACAACAACAACAACAATGTAAATATCTTCTATAACTTGCACAAAGCAAAGAATGAAGCAACAGGAAAAACAAGCGCGAAAGGGAAATTGAGAAGCGGAATAAGAAAAAGAAGGACTTTGGCGACGTCACTAATAGGCGGCGCATGTCCTTCGTTTATGCAATACAAGAATAGATGAAAGGAGAATGCACACAAACAAGCATGCATAAATACACACAAACAAATATTAACATACAAACGTGCATATATACAAATGTGGAACGGAAATGGAGACAAGTAGAAAACGCTCGGAGCGGAGCAACGCGAATGTGTGACCAAAAAAAAAAAATAAAAACTATTTCTTGCAACTACAATTGATTGGGCGGGGCAGGTGAGGCAGAGGCAGGCACCAGAAAGAACGCTTTTTTTTTGCTACGAGCAGGTATGTACATATGTGATTTTCATAGATACGTACAAGCAGCCCCTGCTGAAAGAGTGCGTGTGGTTAAACAGATGCGAACAAGAAAAAAAAAACGAAAAAAAATCGAAGATAACACAATCGAAACTTCTCCACGCAACTGAACACTTCGTTGTTGTAATGCTATAAGGATATTTTTTAATATTTCATTCGAAATTGTTTATCGCTGCTCTGCAGAATGAAATATGCTCACACACACCCGTACGCATGCAGAGAACTACTTTTGGCATGTGTCTTTGCATACGCTTATAAATACTTAAATTGATGTACCCCAATGAGCCAATTGTGATGCTTCTGTGACTTGTCATTTCTGCGGCAGGCGACCATGTTTCGGGTGGCGCCGCTCAAAGTAATCATGCTGAGGCATGTCTGCCCGTCTTTCCGCCTGTTCGTGTGCCCGTATAAATGTATATTCCCAGAAACTTACATACATACAAATGAACACGTGTTTGCATGTATGAACTATGTATTTCTCAGTAAATTAAAAAAAAAAAAACACTTTGAAATTCAGTTACTAAAACAAGCGCGGCGCGACGCACGAAATTTTTGGTCTCGATTTAGTGCATGAATTTTTGGATTGTTTTTATAGAATTTTGTTTCCGTTCGTGATATTCCATTTTGCATGTCCATTGATCAATTGAAAAATTGTAACTAAATTGAAGAATAATAATACCTTTTTTTTTCTAAAACAAAAAGAAATATTTAGTTAAGCGAAATTCAGCAGAAGAGTCTATGGGATAAAACGTTCTGCATGAGAAGGCTAGAAGATAGAGGATAATCATTTCTTATTTTAGTGGTGTAATAGATTGAGAGCAAAACTAACTAAAGCATTAAATTTCTTTGCATATTAAAATAATTGCATTATTGAGTCTAAAATATATATGTACATAAGTATCAGTAACATATGTATTTGAGTATTTCGAAAATCGAATCAGCGCATTGTTGACTTATTAAAAGAAGGACAAAAAACTAGAAAGAGGTTAGCACTAAGAGTTTCAGTTTATTATCATTTTAAACGCACATTTTTTGGCATTGTTTATACACATAAATAAATGCAAAGGATAATACAACTTGCACATAAGCCAGAAAATTAATATACAAGTGTGCCTCCTGGGAAATTAGCAACTAGTGTGCAAAATTTATAGTTCAGGAGTAGCGGAAAGGTATCAAAAAGCCACTTTTCTCTGCGAAATAACAAAAGACTATTATCCATATAGTAAAACCAAGGCAGATCTATACCGGTAATATAAGCTCAGCAGCTGATTCATTTTCATTTTGGCTAAATTGTCAAATCGTATTGCTTTTATTTTGTTTACTTCCGTCTTGTTTACATTTTCGTACGTGCTTTTTGACGTTTTAGACAAGAGATTTTCAACATGGCCGCCGTGCTGTTACCTTTATAGATCTGCCTTGAGTAAAACGTCTAAACCGTTCGGCTCACTGATATAAAAAAATTTTTATTGCCATTTAAAATTTGAGAAATTTGTTCTGAGTGATTTTTAGATAAAGGAAACCAGGGTCAAAATACATGTCGTATAGAAATATGTATGTTTTTAGAAAATATATAGTATAATTGCTTCAACTTTAATTTTCTAGAATACTTTAACCCTCTAACACCTCCAAGAAGAGGTTGTTTTAACCCCTATTTTAGGTTGTCCGATAAAATAGTATTTTGAAGGTAGATAAAGGGTTAAAATGTTCTAGAAAATTGCACTAGGGATCAGACAAAATCTTTGTACAAAGAACCTAAAAGACCGCAGAAGGCAAAAATTGGCAATTATTTCGCCCCAAAAAACAACCTTCAATTTGTGGCACAGTCGACAGCATCTTCACTTATGTATATGAAATGAAGTATTTCGCTAGTGAACTACTGTTAGTTAGTATTAGTTGGGAACTAGAGAAAACTTAGGGCAGATGGAGACAATTGACACCGTCTAGACTCTAGACTCTAGAACATCGCCGTGCGTTAGTTAGTTGTATGGAAAGGAGTATGAACGCGCACTAGTAGTTGCGAAAAATGCACTTGAAGTGAACTAGTTCTGAACTAAAGATTTTCCTACAAAAGTAAGTATCGCAAAATAAATATATGTATGTATCTATCGCATACGTTTTTAATTTCTTTTCTGAATTTCCAAATGACAAAAGTCAAATAATACTGGCTTATGCAAAGATACATACATACATATATACATACATGCATATATACATATGTGGCCGAAGGCGAGTGGCAATAGTCAACGCCAGCCAACAGGAAATTGTGGCGATATTAAGGCTACATAAATACAAATACATACATACATATCACTGTTCAAACTTCATAACCGCCTAACCGAAACCTGAGCCAAAGATTAGAACAGAACTTCTGTTGCTCATCTGTACAACTTCAAAACTGAAAAGGACATTTTAAGGATATACATTGATGGAGGTTTTCGCGGTTTGAAATTTGAAAGAGCAAATTTGTGGTATGGATAGATAGATCTGTCAGAAGTTCAAGGCCGGCAGAGCTCATTTTTGGCACAAGCGTGCACGAAAGTTTCACTTAGGCGGTTATGAAATTCAAACAACGTTATGTATGTATGGATGTATGTAAATGTATGTACATATGTATACCCTGCAAAAAATGCGATCACTCCGGGATACATCCGGGACAACTCGCAAGGGAGCATGCGATTACTACCCATTTGTATCTCTTTATATGGGTTGAAGTGTTCTCTTTTGTTTGAGCATGTCCTATGAAGAGACTAATTGTACCCAGTTTGTACCCGAACGGGTAGCAAAAGCGCACAATTGTACCCGTTTTGTACCCGAACGGGTAGCAAATGCGACACATCCATTTGTGCGACTAATTGTACCCGTTTGATACCCTTTCGGGTACAATTCGTCTACAATTAGTATACATATGTACCCGTTCGGGTACAATTGGGAACAATTGTAGACTAATTGTACCCGAAAGAGAGCGCTCCCGGACAAATCTTTTTAGAGACTCGTCGCACACTTTTTTGCAGGGTATGCATTCCAGCGCAGTACTACTGATGGCACTTGTAGTGCTTGTGAGGTGTCCTTTTCCGTACTCTGTTCTGACTGGCAAAAGCGAGCGCAGCCATCAGCTATCAGAGCTCTCAGCTGTCAGTTGCCGCTGGGTAGATTAAAATGTCATACTGGCGCGCGCTTTCGCCGACTTACCCAGCGCCACTTGTGGCTTTTTTATTTATCTCATTTCGACATTTGTCATGCATACTGGTTTTGCTGCTTTTTTCCCTTTTGTTGCTGATTTTGGCTTTTCTTTTTATTGTTTTTATAGCTAAAAGTTTTGTGGAATTTCGCTTTCCATGGCGTTCTGTGTGTGTGTGTGTGTGTGCGGGCGTTTATTTGCCATATTTTCCTTTCATTATTTACAGCATTTCACTTTGTGGTGTTTCTGTTTGTTTTATTTACTGTTTTATTGTTTTTTCTTTTCTTTTTTTCTTTTTGTGTGTTTTTATTGTTTTACTGTTGTTTTTGTATTTATGTAATTTCACAATATGCCACAGGCGGATTTGCTTCTTTCCCTTTTTACTCCCCAAGCGCTTTGTACGCTAAAAAATTTAAATTAATTTACTACAAAAAATAAAACAAGAAATGAAATAAAAAAACTAAAAAGAATATATGTATGTGTTCAAAAACATGATGCATTTTTCGTTAGCGCGAATAATCGTTTGCTTTTTAATATAAGCGAAACATTTGGTTTCCTTTGAGAGAGCAGAGAATGTGATATAGAAAGTACTAAGTGATTTTTGATTCAGCTAAATTTGTACACCATTGGCGCACTCAAGGGGGGAGTTTTGGGGTTAAACAAACTCCCCCCCCCAAATTTTACAGCACTCCATACAAAAATAATTTTATAAAAGATGGTACATGCATTAATATTTGTGTAAATATGTGTTGTAAAATCTATGAATATTCGTGGATGTACATTGCCAATGTTTGTCAACATCTACTGATTATTTTTATAAACAAGCAGTGTGAGGACATTTCCCTAAAAGTATGCTGTGGATATTAGCTGAGGTTGGTTTTAATTTAAATAATTCACCAACGCACACTGGTCACATTTGTATGGAGAGTGGGACAAAACTCAGTTCTTGGAAATTGGTGGACCTACCGGAACAACATTGGTGTCCCACTAAACGACTCATCTTTCAGAAAAAATGTAATCCACGCCCACCACTAACGCTAGTTTACAGCCAAAAAAAAAAACAAGAAAACCAGGAATGGGGGAGGATAGGGATTGGCCTGCTGAGCTTGGAATTTTTTTTTTTAATTTTTTGTATGGTTAGGATTTGAGATAACGGTAATTTTGTGTTTTTTTGTTATCACTTCATTCAAAAATTATTTTCGCTGGAGTTACAAATGCGATAAACGCAAGCATTATCTCGTTCGAAAGGCAATTAAAATACGCTTCAAATGATATACAACTGGTAGTGGTCTAATATAAACTGGCTGAGGCCAAAATTTTGTGAATTTTTTCGATTTTTGAAAAAATATTCATTTTAAAAGTAAGTTTTTTACAAAGAGTTGTAAAACTCAGGAAAGTTTTATTCTTTTAAAAATTTGCACATTTAATTGAAAGACTTTAAGCGTAAAATCAGAGAGATCCGATGAATACTTTATTTTTGGCGATTTTTTTCTTGTGAAACAAAAGGGATATTTTGGATGAAAAATTTGGTTAGGTGACTTAACTATGTGAAAATTACTTCATAGGTCAAAAGGACATTAGAAGGATATATAGAGCTTCCAAAGAACAAACTAATGACATTTGAATTTTAAAAATCCGCTATCAAATAACAAAGTTACAATTAAAAAAAATATTTCCGCGATATTTCGCGGGATAAAAAAAAGTTGTGTGGAGAGTGAGACAAAACTCAATTACTCAGAGTTTTCCGAAAATAAAGTTTTATCGAAAACAGTCGACGTACATATGTACAAAAATACGTAAAAGGAGCATCTTGGGCAACAATATTTTTTATGGACTAGCTACATTAATATGATATTTTAAGAAAAAGGGAAAAATGTATAAACAGGCTTCTCAATAGAAGACTTGAAACAACTCAAATCTGCTTGTAAGACCTGGTCCAGAGTGGTCCTTAGTTGTTAAAAGTTTAAATGAAAATGCTAATGCTTGAAAATTACGCTCATAGAAAAGCCAAGATTTCTTCATCTTGTATTTTGCTAAAAATAAATTGTTTTCACTGTTTTTTTTTTATATTTAATTCACCAATGATACAGGTGACCTTCCCTTTTTAGTTTTAGTTTAAATAGAGAGAAAATGCAATGAATTGAGCTTTAAAAGGTGCTTTGTTTAATGTGTGCATACGTAGGTCCACTCCCCAAAACATATGTACATAGATTTAAGTAAAAATGGTCTGGACGAGTTTTGAGTGTTAATTTTCCGTTGGATATTGAAAACCCCAACCAAAATATTTTTCTGTGTGCGCCACTGTTGTACACAGATTTTTGGGTGACAATTTTATAAACATTTTATAAAATATAAAATATAAGAGTAAGTAAAAACTGTGGGGTGCGTTTTTGTACTCTATGAACTATATACGTACATGAAAATTATAACCTTTCTCATTTTCTAACCAAAAACAGAGCTGTTTCAGATTTTCTTATAAACAACATCATCATCATTTATCAATTTGCGAAGCCACCAAATTTCATTTCAATCAAACATTAATAACGCAGACAGAATCAATGGCCGCAGGAATACCCGCAGAGAAAATTGAAAAAAAGGTGTGGAAACCCCCTGCATTGAGTAAGTTCAGATAACAAAGCATCGAAAGAAAGAAGAAAACAAAACAAAACAAAAAAAAACTTTATAAAACGTGCACTCGTTCGAACAGAACGAAAGAAAGGGTGGCAACGGCAACGCGTTTGCTTTTTTGTTCCGCGATTTTCGAAGTACTTTTTCGACTTCATAAAGAAATAACGCAAAAAATATGAAGTACACACATGAAGTTGCCAACGTAAAAAAATGTTGTTGGCTGGTCAACTCTTTACTTTTTTAGTCGCAAATTGGCAGTAGCGCGCGAACGTGTTCATTACGCGTTTACATGCACACATTTTTTTTAGGCAGTAAAACTGGAAAGCATGTGAAGTCTTTTTCGCATTTAACAGAAGTTCACAGCAGTGGCTACTTTATAAATATACAGAGAAAACATATTTGAATTTGATAGCCAGGATTTCCACTGCAATTGCAGCTTCTCTTTTGTGTTTTTGTTCTAGATAGTTTGTGTTGCTATTAGCCGTATTCGATTGGGCAAGAGTTAGAGACTTGCGAAAACAACAACGACTGGTATAACAAGTAAGGAAGCCTAAGTTCGAGTGGAATCGAACATTAGATACTCAGCTGTATGCTTTCATTGTTTGTTTGCGTTTGATGAAAACACGTTGTATTTTATATAAAGCGAGTGCTGCATAAAGTGGGCGTAGCCACGCCCATTTTCAACATTTTTATCAGTCATCCAACTAAGCATATGAATATTATTCTTTGTGCAAAATTTCATTCCTTTATGACTTCTAGTTACAAAGAAGTCTTGTTACAAATTCCCAAAGGGTGTTCCAGAAATATCTTTGTTAAAAAGTAGGCGTGGTCATAAACCGATTTCAATAAATTTTTGCGTGTCTATTAACACAAGTTATAAAAGTGTATAAACCAAGTTTCGTCATAATATCTCAATTATTTGTCGAGTTGTGGGCTCTGAAATCTCGTTGATTCCTTTGTCTGAAAAGAGGCGGTGCCACGCCCATTTTCCGAAATTTTTCTATTTTTTGTTTCCGATCTATTGTAGAACTCATGCCACAAAATTTCAATGAATTATCTTTATATTTGACAAAGATATCGCTTAAAATGTTTTTATTAGGCCACTTTATGATACCCATATATAAAAGTGGGCGTGGTCGTCAACCGATTTCGCTAAAATTTCGAACATGTATTACTACAAGTAGTGAAAGTGTATAGACCAAGTTTCGTCATAATATATCGATTATTTGTCGAGTTATGGGCTCAGAAATCTCGTATATTCCTGCTTCTAAAAGGAGGCGGTGCCACGCCCATTTTCTAAAATTTTTGTATTTTTTGTTTTATGTCCATAATTGGACACCTTCCATAAAATTTCAATGATATATCTTTATATTTGACAGAGATATCGCTTAAAATGCTTTTATTAGGTCACTTTATAATACCCATATATAAAAGTGGGCGTGGTCGTCAACCGATTTTGGCAATTTTTCGTCCAAACATTTGCCTAAGTAAGTATATCACGCCTATCAAATTTCATCGATATATCTTCAACGGTTTCTGAGTTATGACTCATAAAACTTTCAATGTTTGCCCCTTAATAAGTGGGCGTGGCACCGCCCATTTTCCAAAATTTCACCATATTTCTTCATAAGGGCCTGAGCTCAATACGTGTGTGAAATTTTATCACTCTAGCTCTATTAGTGACCGAGATAAAAAATTTCCGATTTTTACTATATAGGGGAGGTGGGCGTGGTCATGGTCCGATTTCACCCATTTTCAATACCATCCGTTCCTGTCTTGATACCAACTTACATTTCAAATTTCATCAAAATATCTCAATTTTTGCGCGAGTTATCGTGCTCACAGACGGACAGACGGACAGACGGACAGACGGACAGACGGACAGACGGACAGACGGACAGACGGACGGACATGGCTCAATCGATTTCTCTTTTCACCCTGATCATTTTGATATATATAAGTCTATATCTATCTCGATTATTTCATTCTGTTACAATCCACCGTTAGGAAATCAAAACTATAATACTCTGTGTACTAGTACAGCTGAGTATAAAAACAAGTGAAAATTAAACGACCGTTCGTTAAAGTAAAGGAATTGGAAAAAAGTTGTGTTTATTTGATGAAATTTCTTCAACTTTTTATCGATAGATGTCTCCCCTATCTTCGAACACCGTTCGTTAAAGTACGTACAATATACGTTCTTTGGTACGGAATTGGAAAACATTTTCTAATGAACGGTATTGCGTTGAATTCGAAGATAGGGGAGACATCTATTGACAAAAATTTGAAACCATTTCACTTATTCAGAATAGAAAAAATTGGCATAATCAGTAAAGATCAGTTTAATGAGTAGCTGGCATACTCTCTAAAGGTCTCTTAAAATCTGAATTCCCGTGGCAGTGAGCCAGATCCAGATACAAATTTTGCAAGCAAATGCAACAACAATTTTGTGATCCTGGTATTTATCTGGATCAAAATAATATATTACAATCTATACGGATCCAAAATTGATACAGATAAACACCAGGATCACAAAATTCTTGTTGGATTTGCATGCAAACTTCTTATCCGGATCTGGATCACTGCCACGGCAACTCGCCTAAAGTCTCTAACATTTTGTATGGAAACTGTCAGCCAAGAGAGCAGAATCGAGTATAAGCGAGCAGAGAAGTGCCCAATAAAACACTCCTATTATTGACAGACTACACTAGCTTACTAGCTACTTACTCTCCGCAGCTACTATTTCCAGTCCGATAACTTTTTGAAAGGCTTGAAACCACTTGCAAACCTGCATGTTCTCGCTAGTTATGTGTTGAATTTGGCGAACAGAAGAACAGCTGGCACAAGCCGCAGTGCGCTGAGGCCTTCATGTAAATTGTAAATCGTAGAACTTGTGAAATATAAACAAGGCTTGCAAGAGAACTCACTACGACTCGCCCAAATTGGCATTGAAAGTAGTGATGCAAAATTACTAAATTTCTATATTTAACTTTTGGCCTTTAAATTTACTTGCCTTATCATTCACAATAGTGCTATAATTTAACTTTGTAGCACTGCGATGCCACTCTTTTTTGTTATAATAGTTAAAATCAGCTCGCATTACTATAAAAGCTGTGTTGTTGTTTTCCATTATAATTAATTTAACTATGTATTTTCTGCTTCTAATTCTTAGCAATACTCCGCCTTTGCATCTTAATTTACACTTTCTTGCACTCATCTTGTTTATATCTTCCGTAATAATATTTTGTTTACGTATTATTCGTTCGCTGAGTTTCTTATCTTGCTTTTGATGACTTTTAATTTGGCTAAACAATTATAGTAAGACATTTTATTTATTCACTTTAGTATCTACACTTTCTTAATCTTGCGTTTATTGTTAAAATAAATTGTGTTTTTTTTTTTTTTGGGGAGGGGGACGTTCAATTTCATTATTTTCATTCGTTGCTTTCTTGTATTTTGTTGCTGTTGAGGCTTCTTAATTTGCATGCAATTATTTTGGTCTGTTAAACATGCACTTTTTGAGCAGTTCTTCTGCTGCACTTTTTCTGCTACTCTTCTTCTTCTACGCTTCTTCTACTAAGTAAAGCAATTAAAATTGTTTTCCCATGATGAGTAAATAAGAATATGCCCCTATTAGTTAATATGTATGTATGTAACAGTGGCGGACGCTTCATAAATGCCGAAAAGCCCGGCTTGTCTTCACTGTGATATTGGCGATATTTTGAGTAATGTAAAATAAGCACAATATCAAAATCAGGCAAGAGCATAATTTTAAAAAGCAACGGAAATCAAAATCAAATAAAATCAATAGGCTTCAGTTTTTCAAATACTGCTTAAAAGTTAAGCTAAAGAACCAATTTTGTTTAGATATTTCCTTATAGTGCTATAATAAGTTACTTCTAAAATTTCCGTCGGTATAAGGAAACTAAAAATACTTCTGCGCTTTCATGTGAAATTCAGAGATTTCTCTATAAGATTATAATAATAGCTTCGCTTCTGCTATTTTAGATAATTCATATGCTGATGGTGATGCCCAAAATTAGTTACAGCTAAAACAACAAAAGTTTTCATATTATTCACTGTAAATCAAAATTTAATTATTCTTCATCATCTTCATTTCTCGATGTATTGCAATACATTCAGTTTCATATGATATAAACATAAACAACAAACCAAATATGTAAAAGGAATTTAATCAAAGTCAATGACGGAATTACAATCAGACTTTCAGATAATAGTTGCAGCAAAGAAAATTACAAAGTGGCTAATGGCACTGTTTCATATATAGGCTTGCCCAGCCAATTTATGCTAGCGCCGCCACAGGTATGTATGTATGATGAGCGCTTATCACACACACGTGCCAAGTTTATTAATTCCATCCAACAAACATCAAATAAAGAGCATACACAAACTTTTCAAAATTAATTTTCTTTTGTATTGAGAGCAGAGGCTTCTTAAAATACATTTCTTAAAGAGATTTGAGTACACAAAGAAATAGTCGGGTGGGTTGCCTTCGATAGGCGCAAATTCAGAATGCACACGCCAGCTTAATCTGTGTAAGGAACCTGGATTAAATGCTTGTTCTGTCTTGTTAAGCAGTGTTACCCCGCCTAAAACTGCTCAAAGCTTCTCTGACAAAGTATGAATCTCTGTATAGATACTAAACTCAGCAGCCGGATGACCCGTTTAGTTCATTAAAACACTTAACTCATTAAACTAAGTTTTTGTAATCACAAAAGCTAACATATGCCAAAGGCATATTTACATATACACATTAGTAGGTACATAAATTCACCTATTTTAATACAATTCAGTTTATATTACGTAAAGTGGAGAACGAACAACACCAACAATACCAGCATCAACCACAACCCTCTTTGACAATTCGCCACAACACCAACAAACCGAAACAAAACTAAAATTTCAACTTAAATGTTTGAACTAAAATTTTACTTGCTTAGATGGTGTGACAATGCGAAAATTGTGTGACAATTGATAATTTGCAAATTATACAGCGCAGCGCAGTGAAAAGCCGCACAAAATTTTCACAATTGGACAGTGGAAAATACCAAAAACTATCATTATACTCGAACAAAAAGCCACACAGCCTGCGCCGACAGCTAAGGGCGTTGAGTGCGCTTGCATGGAACCAGAATGACGATGCAACTGAAGCGAATGGGCGGGCGTTGGTGCCAAAGTCAATGCACACACGAGACACATGTGACACATATAGACTTGTGTGTTTGAATGTGTTTCCATGTGTGCTGGGTAAAACTTTGCCAATGCTCATCGCTCTGCTTTTATTTTTGCAACAAAAGCCAAAGCAAATATCATTAGCATATGGAAATGTGGTGGAAATTGCAAGCATTGAACTAATATTTGCAGGGAATAATTTTGTAGTGCTTTCAGTTTTTAGTTTAGATTTGGAAAACAAAGTTTTTGAGTGCTGTTAAATTTAGCACAAATTAGGCAGCCGCTAATGACCTGCAGGGCGTGTTTGTCTTCAAATTTTTGTTAAAAATTGTCCGTGTATCTACTTTGTTTTGTATTTTTAGTTGCTCTACAAGTGCAGAATAGAAAAAAATATGCTATACCGAATCTGACAGCTTTAGTAGCAAAAATGCACCCATAGGGTTTGCGAAACTCCGCCCAAATGCAAATTTTATTAAAATATAAATTGCAAGGTAATTGAAATTTACTGAATTCACCCCAGCGGGGGCTTAGAATATACTCGTGGTAAGGAATGCCTGTCGTAAGAAACGACTAAAATCCACTGGCCTAGAAGGTTGAGAATGGCCAAAAAATCGTTCGCACAACAGTCGGGCTAGTGTCAGAAGAGACTAGTACCCGAGCGTACCGGATATATCCGGCAAAGGACTGTTACTTCCCCTACACTCCCCAAAAACCTTCGGGGAGTGCCTTGGTCGCTACAACAATATGTCAATGAATTGCTTACGTCAACTTTATGGACGAGTCAAAACTCGCTTATAAACGCCACAACAAGCAAACCTGCCCACCAACTTCCTTTTTCTGATCTCACAACGAAAAATATTTGTATATATAACAATGAATTTTCGTCGTCACTTAAATATCAATTTCAAATCGCGATACCCTAAAGTTTGTATCCAAGAGAGATTAATGCAATAACCTGCAGGAAACCTTAAGCAAAATTACAAAAAAAAAAAACAAAAACAAATAGATTTCTTTAAATCTAAACCTAGCGCCTAAAAAATGTTGCTGGATTTCGTTATCACGGCAGTCGATTCTAAGTACGGGAACGACCCGAATTTATATCCAGCCAATGAGCGCCACTCCGGCTGCACTACTCAAAACCAGATTTCTGGGGAGTGTTTTTGTGTTTTTGCTGTTACAACAAAAGTTTGTGTTGCAAAAAGTTGGAATGCAGGGAGATGTAATGATAGTGAGAGGTAAAAATTATCACATAGATGATCCTTCCATTTTTTTTACTTTTCTAGTCTTCGGTATTTACTTCTGAGGGTATCGCCTCGTGGACAAAGCAAACAACACACCAGAATATGCTGGGAATTAAGTAAAGCAAAATAAGTTTACGGCGCATATTTCCAAGTGGGCTGCTCAATCTATATTTTTCTTTTTTATAGAAATTTCCATACACTAAAAATTCATACAAAAAATTCTCAAAAAAAAGTGCTCCATTCCGCCAGCTTGTCTCACCTTTCGCTATTTTTAGTCTTACAAGTACAAAATTCACTTGTTCAGCTTTAAATAACAAAAGACTTGAGGAAGAAAAGATGCAAATTAACTCAAGCCCTTCTCACTTGCTGCCGACAAATGCGCGAATGGCGTCGCCAACAAACAACAACAATTGCTCGCTTAGCTGACAGATTTTTGCTTTACATAAATTTACATAACAATTTCTTGCTAGAGCATTCAAGGAGACAGACCTATGTACATAGAGACAGACATACTCGTACTTATCTATGTACTTGGGTGTGTACGCATGTACAAACAACAAGAAAGTCAACAATAAAAAACATTGTGCTTATGAAAAGCATTTTGTCATTGTGATTTTGTTAATTTACAAATGCTTTTTTCTTTCACTCCGCTCACCCCTCTTACCGCCGCTGAGTGCTTATTATGACTTTGAAAATTATGCATTAATGCAGTTTAAGTGAATTACAACTTGCCATGAAGCGCACGTGTATATTTTGAAAATGTGTTTACGGAAACATATGCTCGTAAATACCAACATGTTTTTACATGCATATATGTACATACTTAGATAGATATGTATCTACATACTTACATAAATACATATGTAAGTACGTCTGTTGAAATTATTTTTGCATTGAAATTACTTTTCTCGAAAGTTCTCTTATGAATTAATTGTGAAGGCACAGTGATAATCTCATAAGCGAATTAAGTGCTTATGAACAATCTCCTGTTTTTATTGTTTACTTTTGATAGACAAATTTCGAAAGTTTATGCAGGATAATTGTGATGAATATGCTATGGTGGCGCTATGATACTCATCTAAATGTATTTATGTGCAAGTGACTTTTGGGCATAAAATATACAGTGCTATTGCTAGAAGTAGGAAAGTAGGAAGACAAAATACACATTCATCACATGTAAAGCCCTTTAATTCCTTTTACTGCTTTTCTTTCATTTCAGATTTAAATGACAGCAGTTGCCTAGACAAGGGATTAGTACAGAACATCTTGCATCTGGGCGAGGCTGTAGCACGTACACACATGCGAACATAAAAGCCAGACAGCAATAAAAATTGAACATCAACAAATCCAAACATAAATTAATATAAAAATTAAGTTATGTAATACATTTCAATGTAATAGATGTTGCCTCATGAACACTTGCAGAGTCGCGAAAATACACAAAGCCGATAGCAAATGAACGAACGAAAAAGGTACATACATACGTAGAATTTTTGCCATTTTAAAATTTTATACAAATCAAAGAATTTCTTGTAATAGTAACTCATATTTCAAGCCGAAAACCTCGCATGTCTAGCAACCTGAAGCAACAACAAATATAATGGAAGGGTTGCATTTTTCGTAATGCTTCTACCTTCTCATTATGCCATGCCCTGGACTAAGTGTATCGAGCTAACAGGGAATTATGTTGAAAAATAAAATCTGCCGAAAAAGTTATTCCTTATTCAAAAAGTCTCGGGCTTACGAAACAAACCTCGTAGCAAGGACATTTAGTTGTTTTCTTTTTTTAAACACTTATGTAAATCAACAGCTTTAATTCAAAAAGCTCACTCAACTACATAGTAATTAAAAATTGTCAATATCGAGCAGAATTCATGAACGCGGGCATCAGTTAATGCTTTTCATATCAAAATTGAACTACATTAATGACAAATAACAAAACAAAGGTTTACACTTAATTACTTTATTCAATAACAGCTTTTTTTTTAGTAAAAATTAATAGTCAATACATACTTGTAGGTACATACAACCACTTATTTGATTGAAATTAAAGTGTATGCATTAATTATTAAATTTCTACGCTCATGCTGATTATTTATTATGTATTATTGCTCTCTTCCACTCTTTCCCTATCTATGTACTACTCTTATTTACTGTGGAGCATTTAGTGACCTCATCGTTTGATTAATTTCTATATGTAAACATTGCGATCCAAGCACATTTATTAATGCATATACCTACATATATGCATATATGTACATATGTACATATCGCACCCTAAATCATAAAGTGACACAACCCAAAATTCCAAAATTTTTAGGAGGCCAAAAAACTTGTTTTCTCTACAAGTAATTAGATATATGGCAAAAGACCATGTATAATGGCTATTTTTCAGTTAAAACAGACACCGATTGAACATTTTTTTTGGCAATCGCTAGAGATATGCTCTGTGTACCGGTTTATGATAAAAATCCGATTTCGAAAAATTTTTAGTTGTGCCACTTTATGATTTATTGTGCGATATGTATCTACGTCAATACATTTGTACAAACATACTTTAATTTCTTAACAAACAAATTTGAACTTACGCCACACTCATTCACTTGAATACTAAATATTAATAGGCATATTTGGATATCATTAACCAATATTTTGTACTGTGAATAACAACAAAAACGCTATGAATGAGAGGTAAGTGGCTTTCTACACATTGATTCTTCTCTTTCCCCATAAAGCGAGTAGATTAGATAAAAGTACACGCATACACATACGCTTGAAATTGATTAAAACAAGTGCATATCAATTACACATTAATTAATTGACAACAAACAAATGCCCCAAAGAAAACCCGCAACGCGAACAAATGAGCCTTACAAAAAAGGACAATAGAATTCGCTGTAAAAAGCTCAAAAAAACAGAATGGGTCTGACATTTGCGCGCGCTCTGCTCTCGCTTCATTTGCCACAAACAATCAAACCAAACAATTGAATTTGCGTGTTTAGTCAACAACACATACTCGTATTTATGGATATGTACGTATGTATAGCTGTTGTTTTTTTTGCTACCACAAATGCACGTAATTGAAATCAAATGACGAACAAGCCGCATTTGTCGTTGTAACACGCCGAGTCAAACAAAAGTGCAGCCAAAAAGTGGCGCTCATTCATTTCATCAAGGCAAATTGCCAAACTCTTCATCTTCTTCTGCGAAATGCATTTTTCACAGTTACAGGAATACAACAACACGTACATATGTAGATACATGCAAAGGAAAAATAAAAAATGTGTCTGTGTGCTTGTGTTTGCATACGCGCATATCATCTATAAGAAAGAAATCTCTTTGTAGTTATAAAACAAACAAAAACAATAACAACGAAAACGAAAACAAAAACAAAAGATTTAGCATAAACAGAGGCGCGCAACATGTGACTTGTTGTCCTAGTTTTCAGGCCGAATAAGCGCTCAATTCGGTTGAGCTACGCACACAGAAAAAGCAGCGTTCAGTTGTGCTTGAGTGAGTGTGCACATCGAGAGCTTTTACTCAAAATGTGTAAGCACAAGTTTTATTTATTGTTGTTACATAACTATTAAGTTGTACAGTTATGTTGTTGTGGAAAAATATTTCATTTGTGGCAGCACTGGTATGAGCTTATGCTGAGCTTTTTTCAAAAAAGTTCTAAAAAGCTTTTTAAAAGTGAAAGGTTGCTTTTTAAGATAAGCGCAAACAATAAAAATATTCAGCTTGAAATTTGTCAAAAACTAAAATCATTAGATAAAGCTCTGAAAAGGATTACCATAAGTGGCAGGTAGCGCTGTTATCGTATTATTTAAAAATTCGGCGCTTGGTGGCGATGCATCATAAAATAATGTTTTACGGACGAGAGAAAAAAGCGCAACGTAAAAGCCCAGTGGAAGTATGTATTTCAAAAAATGCTTTAAGCTCTGTAAGGCATAAGGCTTTTTTTTAAATTGTGTTATGTTAAAAGCTATATTTAGTATTTTAAATTAAATGCTGCACGAACTGAACTTATTACCAAGGTATGTAAACATTTCAACGTGAGTATAAAAGCTTTTTAACTGTAACTTTACACCAGTTACAATCTCGGCTAAAATTGTTCTCAAAAGTGTACATATCCACCTAAAAGTTCACAGCGCTTTTGCTACACTATTTTATTTTACTATCGTATGTTACTCCAGTTAAAAATATACGTATGTATGTACGGGATAAAATTCGTATATGGTTTTCACAAAAAGCTTAGTAACTAAATTTGTGTACTTACAGTTATTTTGGTTGTCTAATTTGCTTTGGTAGTTTATATTTTTTATTCGTATGGTCTAAGTTCGAGAATATACGCAAAACAAATTAAAAACAACAAACACGAAATTAGATTCTCAAAGTGACATTGATAGCATTTTGTTAGAGTTTGAACAATTTTATATAATTAGCAATTTTACAGAACAAGCGGGCTAAGATAGAATTGAAAAAAAAAAAAATGAGTAGCTAAGTGATAAAGGTTCTTTTACGAGTATGCATATTTTGATTACAAGTTTAGATTAGTAGTTTTTGTATATATGGAAAATTTATAATGAGTTAAAAACGAATAGTTAAGGCATTTCCGTAAAGAATTTCAAATCACAATAGAAACATTTAAACTACAGAGCTCAAGCAAGTTGTGAATCATGACACATAACATCGAAGCCTGAGTAAAAGATCACCCTATTCCAAAACTTGTTTTAAAAATGTCCTATTTCGGAAAAATTTTTATGAAATTTTCTCTGAACTGGAATATTTTCGAATACAATTTTGAAATGGGGCGTTATTGAAACAAATTCTGAAATAGGGTAATCTTTTACTTAGTCGTCGATATATCTAGAACCGTTTAAGGAACAATAGATAACATTATTTTAATACATAATGTAAAATTGTATAAAACTTGCATTAATTTTGTGATTTTTTTTTTTTTAATTTTGTTTCTTCACATAAAGTGATTCAAACTATAAAGGGTCTGGGCCAATTCGGTGTTTAGTCTCAAGATAAAGGTTTTCCTGTGCCGTTTTGGTAAACCTTTTAATCATAAAATCTCTCAAAAAGAGTTTGTCTTTGTATGTAAATAAAACCTTAATATTTGAGGAGCCTGTACCAGGACTGCCACTAAGCGATTTTTTTATACCAAAAACCTACCAAAATGGCTTTTTTGGAAGAATGCGGCATTTAACCTACTATTCCTATTCATTTTCATTCATGTTATTATTTAAGTTTTAATTAAAATTTTCTTTAACCATTTTGATGTCCTGTTCTTTGCAGTCGAAACATACACACGCAATAAAATGCCCAATGTATATCCAAATATAGTGATCTGCATCAGGCATCATTTACGAACTGCCCTGAAAATTTTACGAACAGGGTTGATCTGGTATTGATACACATATAAGATGTAAGAAAGAGACAAGAACTAATGGTTGTGGCAAAGTAACAGAATGCAAAATGTTACTTGAACGAAGGTAAAGACCTACCAAAATTCAAATCCTTCCACCATCTTACCAACAGAAAGAAAAACCTACCATTTTTGGTTGAAAAGTCCAGAAACGGCATTCCTGGTCTTTACATAAAATAAAAAAAGCGTACTACTCTCTTTAAAAAGTACACTGCACTTATTTGGCTACTTAACTCGGCTCTGTTCCACTCTAGTTGCCCGATTTCAACCCTTTTTGACAATTTAAGTTGTCGACACACAAAATTATCATTTCTTAGAAGTTAAGGGGCTAAGACACTACTGACTTATTCTTCAGTAAACACCCTTCCTCGCAATTTACATATATCGTACTTCTCTCATATATCGCAGTTATATATGTAGGAATTTACTCTTAGTCAATAGGGAAGAATACAGGGCTATATCTATATTTACATGCGAATAGTAATAATATAAATCTCAGCGGGAATCATATCACAAAAACTGTAACACAACCAAACAACGAAAAAATTGCGCATATTTTTTTATATGCATAAACTATTTATTATTATACATACAAATATTTTTACTAGCGAAAAGTATTTAATAAAATTGCTTTATAAAATACATTTTGCATTAGTGACAGCGTTTTATAGACGAAAGTGTACATCATAAGAATTTACGAATATTTTCGAATATCACAAAAAGCTCTTTGTTCTAGTTTATTGCATTTCTTGTCAGTCAAAAGAGCACAGCAGTTTTTGCGCAACAAATGAATTATATGCTTTCTTTTAAATACCTAGTACTTATAACTACATTATTTAAAAAATCCTTGTATGAATTTTATTAACGTTCACTGCCTACAAGTACACGCAGTAAGCAGTACTTGACTCGAATGCGTAAGTTTTTCTGTTTTTTTTTTTTTTTTTTTTTTTAAAGTTCTTTTCTTAGAAGCTTTCCACTTAATTTAAAATAATAGCAATTCAAATTCACAGATTAAAAGGAAAATAGCACAAATTTAACAAATGGGGTAGCAGTAAAAGAGTACTGAAATGAACTTTCATATACACACACAATTAGGTAAAAGAATAAGAACGGCGGGCTGCAAGTTCATAAGTCGTGCCATTGTTCATAGTTTCTAAACCACTTCATATTTTTAAATGAAATTCACACGAGGTGTAGTGGGAGTGTCTATTAACAAATATATGTAAAATTGTTTATGAAAATGTTTATAGTTTTTGCTGCATTTGTTAATAAAAATCCCTTCCTCTATTTTTGTATTTTTTGTATTTCTTTCACTGAAAACACTGAAATTTCACTTTGTTATAATGTTTGACATTTTAGCTGGTATTTGCAAGTCCACTTATACACATTTTTGGCAATTTTATTGCAAAAATACGGAATTAAATTATTTGTTACCGAGAACTTCTTACTAGCAGCTTTAACTGAACATACACTCAACCACTGAATACACCCAACTGTCAGTTGATTAGTGCGAAGAAAGTGTTGCCGGATGCTAAGAAATTTAATACGCTGAAGGGTGTACTACGCAGAAGGACATCACCGTGGCGGTAGCCACGGTTATGACACACGACCGGACTTGGATGGCGTAGCCCAGGGTTATTTTTTATAAGCGCGGCCGAAGGCCGCCAATGCAAAAAGGTGTTCTATTCAAAATTACTGTGAATCCATCTTAGATTCTACTCCAGAAAGAGATTTCTACCGGCTGAGGGTTATTTTTTTGAAGCGCGGCCGAAGGCCGCCAACGCATAAGGTTATTATACGCATAACTTTTATAAAACATCTCTTTGTCAATTTTAGACATTTTTTGGTTGCTGGTTTTTGTGGATTTTTTGTTGTTGTGTGGCAGCACTAGACCAACAGACCAATCAATTTGGATACAAGAAAGGGTTGTTCAGTGTGAAAATTTACGCAACTTTAAACATTAATATTTCCAAAACTATTTATTTTCTTGCCGTTTGGACTTCAGATATAGAATCGGGGGGCGGTGCCACGCCCCCTTAAAAAAACAGTTTTCCTGGAATCGTGGCACGACTTATGAAGTTCCAACCGAACGGCGTAATAGAATTGAAAAAATATAAGAGAGAATTTACATCAAAACTTTTCACTTACCCATATCATCGATTAGCGGTGCCATGCGTAACGTTATGCCCACCAACATGAGGCACATAATGAGCAGCAGGCACGCGGTGACAATAATTGTCCAACGCGCCCGCTGCGACAAGTCATCGGGATCGACAACCTAGTTGAAGCGGGAAATGAGGAAGCAACAGAAGCAGAAGAAAAAGCGGTAGAACAAGAACGTGGGAGAGATACAAGTTAATTAATGCTTTGTTCAATATTTAAGCATAAGAATAAAAAAACTTATGTACATATTTGCAATTAAGTAGTTACCTTAACAACGCGTGTTTCCAAATCCTGCACGAGAATCTTTGGTTTTTTATGACGATGCCGCTTTTTGTGACGATGATGACTGAAAGGAGTGCAGAAAAAATATGCAGAAGATTTAAATTTCTTCAGAAATGCAATCATAGTGAATAATGCACCTAACCAGACCTGCTAAGTAATGATTATTAATCGTAATTATGATGGGTTCGATTGATTATGTTTTCAAGTATCCATTTAATGATTGATTGCTTTCAAATTTTAATGACTATTTTCAATTAACATTAAAAGCAATCAATAAAACAATCATAATTATTTACGTTTATTAGAAAAAATAAATAAAAACAAAAAAATCAAAAGCAATCACAAAAATATTATTTTTATACTTTTTATACTCAGCTGTACTAGTACACAGAGTATTATAGTTTTAATCACATAACGGTGGATTGTAACAGAGTGAAATAATCGAGATAGATATAGACTTATATATATCAAAATGATCAGGGTGAAAAGAGAAATCGATTTAGCCATGTCCGTCCGTCCGTCCGTCTGTCCGTCCGTCCGTCCGTCCCACACTGGTCAGCCCCCATACACAAAAGTCAAAAACGTTGGTGCTTGAAAAAGAAACTTCTGTCATGCATTTCCGTGGGAAGTATATTGAATTTTATGGAAAACCTCCTTCTATACGCAATAGCCATCATTAAATGTTACTTTGGCTCATTTAAAGTCAACACATTTGAAAAAAAATTTTTCTGGTAAAAGTTTATGTAACTAAGTGTATTATGATTTTTGCGATATTTCAAGTTTGAGTGTTAAAAAAAATGCGGATAACTATGGAAACGCAAGAAAAACGTATGTTTCATGATTTAGCGAAAGGAAACAATGAAAACAATTTATTTTTAGCAAAATACAAGATGAAGAAATCTTGGCTTTTCTATGAGCGTAATTTTCAAGCATTAGCATTTTCATTTAAACTTTTAACAATTAAGGACCACTCTGGACCAGGTCTTATAAGCAGATTTGAGTTCGTTCAAGTCTTCTCTTAAGAAGTCTGTTTATACATTTTTCCCTTTTTTTCCCTTTTTCTTAAAATATCATATTAAATGTAACTAGTCTATACAAAATATTGTTTCCCTTTTACGATTTTTGTACATATTTATATCGACTGTTTTCGATAAAACTTTATAATAATAATAATAATAATAATAATTCCCAACGGTTTACCCTCCATATCCCGCCCGACCGCCGCGAGGGGCGCAATCCGCATGACGCACGGATATATATTTTTAATTTTGCCAAGGTGTTGAGTGGCTGGAGTTTGTTAAACGTCGAGTTCTTATGCTGCTCAGCTACAGAATATAAATTCATCAGCTGATTACACATACTTAAGTTTATATATACACTTAGAAGCAATTACTTAGTTAACAATAAAATACATATTATCCTAAATTAGTAGAAGGAAACTATATCTAGTAGACAAATTGTTATTTGTTAAGAATTGAAAGAAGAGTTTTCCTTATAATGGATAGAGAGTCAGAGATGTCAAAGTAGGTAGAGTATGTGTTAAAACTTTTGCATAGATATCGGAATGGCTCATATAATTCAAAATTAGTTTTAAATTGTTTTAAAAATATGGGCTGGTAATGTCTTGATGGACGGGCAGGAATGTTTAAACTTATTTCAGAAAGAAGAAATGGACTATTTATTGATCCCTTCAGCAGTTTCGTTACGAATATTACACCCAGAGTTTCCCTACGACTAGCTAAAGTTGGAAGGTTAATAAGTTTTAAGCGACTAGTGTACGAAGGAAGATTGCAATGAGGGTTCCAATTCAAATTTCTTAATGCAAAAAGTAAAAATTGTTTTTGAATCGATTCAAGTCGATCAGAATGAATTTTGTAACTCGGATTCCAGATTATAGATGCGTATTCTAGTGTCGGTCTTACTAAGGTTGTGAAAAGGGCTTTAGTTACGTAGGGGTCACTAAATTCCTTAGACCAACGTTTTACAAACGCTAGAACACTTTTAGCTTTATTTATCATGACGTTGATGTGAAGGTTGAAATTAAGTTTATAATCGAATCTTACACCTAAGTCGACAAACTCATAAACTCGCTCCAGATCATGATTATTAATGGCGTAAGCTATGGGTTCGACATTACTCCGCGAAAAGCACATAAATTTACATTTATTTAGATTTAGTGGCATAAGATTTATATTGCACCACGTAACCATACCGTTTAAATCATTTTGAAGGAGCGATCTTTCCTCCGGTGTGGTGTATGACCTGAAAAGTTTCACATCATCTGCGTACATTAAAACTTTAGAATAATTTATAGCACATGAGATGTCGTTAATGAACAACAAGAACAGAGTCGGTCCGAGATGGCTGCCCTGCGGAACCCCAGAGGACACATAAATACTAAATGAATATGCATTCTTATAAACAACTCTTTGTGTTCTGTTAGAAATGTAAGAAGAAATCCAGTTTAGGAGGATAGGTTGAAAACCCAGTAGTTGAAGCTTGTGGATAAGTAAATTGTGATTAACCTTGTCAAAGGCTTTACTAAAGTCAGTATAAATAACATCCGTTTTAGCATTTTCCCTGAACCCATTAGAAACACTTGTTGTAAATTCCAGAAGGTTAGTGATGGTTGATTTACCCCTACAGAAACCATGCTGAGAGTTCACAATCAATGACTCAATCGAGTTTTTTATCTGGTTGCTTATAATCAACTCAAACAGTTTTGGGATAACAGACAATTTTGCTATGCCTCGATAATTTTCAATCGAAGATCTAATACCGCTTTTATGTAAAGGAATAATGAAGGATTCTTTCCAAGCAGTAGGAAAAATACCAAATTTCAATGACAAGTTGAATAGCTTTGACAAAGGTAGATGAATATGATCCGCACATTTTTTAAGGAAAGATGCGGGGATCATATCCGGACCATAACTAAAAGACTCTTTCAGTGATTTAAGGTGATCTAAAACTTCATCTGAATTTATATAGGTAACATTAATTGTATTATTTTGAGAAAGATGGTACGGGTATATGCTGAAATTTAAATTATCTTTGGAATAATTAGATTCGAAAAATTGTGCAAAGAGATTGGCAATGCTTTGATTATCACTAGACACACAATCCCGAAAACTCATAGATGAGGGAAATCCGCTCACTCTGCGTTTTGAATTCACAAAACCATAAAACGATTTAGGGTTACGAAAAATGTTCATTTTCATTTTTCTCAGATAATCATTGTAGCACTTTTTGTTCAATGCAAAATATTTATGTCGTAAAGTTGAGTATTGAAGGTAGACTTTCCGCAAGCCTGTCTTCTTATATAATTTAAAAATGCGAGATTTCTTATTTTTTAAGGCTCTCAAGTCTTTAGTTTCCCACAGATGCAGGGGCTCAACATATATGTATTTCTGTTTGGGTACAAATTTATCAAACAGACAGTGGATCGTGTTAATAAAATGCAAAACATTTTGTTCAACGTTGCCATCATAGTTTGGCCAGACTAGTTTAGATAGTTCACTATTAAGTTTTTTATAATTAGCCTTAGCAAAGTTAAAACGAAAACACGAATCAGACGTTTTTGAGCAACAATGATCATCATCGCTTATAATTTCGTGTATTAACTCCAATGAAGGATGGTAAGCATCTTCAGGGAAAATAAGAGGGTCAGTTCTATTCACATAGTAATTAGAAACGTCATCTACAAATATCAAATCAAGTACCTTTCCGAATTTGTTTTTAATGACGTTTACCTGATGAAGACAGAGATCCGACATTTCTTCTAAAAAGTCAGTACAATTGGCCTTAGATGTAATCGGCATGATTTCATTGTTTTCCTCGCTCCATGAAACGTGCGGAAGATTAAAGTCGCCCAAGACTATAAAAGAATCCAAGGGCGTCTTTTTTGACTCGACACGTTTCAGCAAGGAAACACTTTGAAAGTAAACTGACTGTTCGGAAGAAGGAGGAATGTAAATAACTGCCAGGTAAATATGGCCTTTGCCAGCTTTTATCCGAATGCACAAGAACTCAATGGATTCCCCTGCAGCTACATTAATTTCTTCAGATGGAATTGAGGAATGAACCGCAATTAGTACCCCTCCACCGACCCTGTTCAAGCGATCATTTCTGTACACTTGGTATTCTTTACTAAAGATTTCCGAATTAAAAATATGAGGTTTAAGCCATGTTTCGGTAAAAGAAATTATTTGAAAGTTACAATTAAAAGTTTTTAGATAAAAGTCTGTAAATTTAGTATTTAAGCCCCGAACATTTTGATAGTAAATGTTTAGGGCAGATTTATTTATTAGTTTTTTGAGCTATTGCTAGGCAGGACAAGTTTTGGTAAGTTGTTATTAACGGATCTAGGCCTTTCTTCAAATTCGCGGACAAAGGTCCCGGCTGGCCAAAATGTTTTCTTTAAAACGGTGTCATAATATTTAGGCGAGACGTCAATTTTGAAAGAAGCTACATTTCTTTCATAATTAAAATTGAATTTTTTAACGAAAAGTTTTTCAGGAACAATTTTAGATGATATGAAAGCCCTCAGGTCTTCAACAGTTGTATCTTTATGAAATCTAGATACAAAAACTGATTTATCACGCGGAACGATAATCAATTCTTTGGCCTTCGGAACAGGCTCCTTGGCTTTCGGAACAGGCTCCTTGGCTTTCGTAACAGGCTCCTTGGCTTTCGGAACAGGCTCCTTGGCTTTTGATGCAAGAGCGATCGAGGGAGTTACGAAATTTTCCCGAGACGTTTGTTCAGCTAAAGCAGTTTTGGAGGAACAAGGTTTGTCGATGTAGGGACCAGGTGAAGCCAAATCGATTAATTCGACGGAAAGCTCAGCCGATTCGATGCTCTGAACCTCTTCATTACGCGGGTTAATGGCTTTGGTTTTCTTTAAAGGTTTTGGCAACGCGAAGGAACTAAACATTTCCTCGTGCCTTTTAAATTTATCATTTAGAGCCGATAACTCCTTTGATAATTCGGAAAAGCCATTTCTTGTGTGTCTAAAAAATTTGAAAAGATCAACATCTGTTGATCTGCATTTTAAACACGACCAGCGCACTCCCTTGTTCTCTTTAATTGCATCAAGAACCCTACCCGTCAGGCCAGCGCACTTCATATGGGCAAGCCCATCACACAGCCAGCAAGAAACGAACTGTTCCTTATCGCTTTTCAATGAGCAATTCTGATAACTGCACGACATTATAAGGTAGAATAGATATTAATAGGAAAAAAGGAAAATATGTAGGTAATAAGTGGAAAAGCAAAAGAGTATATACCACAATCTACACACTTACACTATAAAAGTTTGAAGCGAGCAGTTTAAGTGCCACTGTATGACGTTTAATAAACAACGCAAACAGCTGTGGTAAAAGGAAAGAGAAAACTAGATTGCACTGAAAAACGAATGCGCGCACAAGAGCAAATGATAAAATAAAATTTAAGCACTCGAATGCAACAATAACACTATGCAAAATGCAAATAAGAAATGCACGCACAAAAGCAAAAGACAAAGAAATATTAAGCCACTCAAAAATGCACCAACAACACTATACAAATGCCTTGGCAAATAAAATAACATATAACTTTGTTTAAGTTTTAAAATATTGAAAAAACTGAGGTAAAAATATCACTATTAGACGTAAAAACTTTAGATTAACTTTTATTTTTAACTTTTATTAAAGAATTTTGTTTAAAATTTAATTTTAAATTACAAAGATCACAGAACAATACAAATTTGGACTGCACAGCTTGACGTTTGCGCACATATAAAATCTTAATAATTGAGTTCGGTCCCACTCTCCATACAATTTTTTTTTTGATCCCGCGAAATATCGCGGAATAATATTTTTTTTATTGTAACTTTGTTATTTGACATCGGATTTTTAAAATCGAAATGTCATTAGTTTAGTCTTTGGAAGCTCTATATTTTCTTTTAATGTCCTTTTGACCTATGAAGTCGTTTTCACATAATTAAGTCACCTAACCAAGTTTTTCGCCCAAAATATCCTTTTTGTTTCACAAGAAAAAAATCGCCAAAAATAAAATATTTATCGGATCTCAGTGATATTACGCTTAAAGTCTTTGCAATTAAACGCGGAAATTTTTAAAGTAATAAAACTTTCCAGATTTTTACAACTTTTTATAAAAACTTAATTTGAAAATCAAAATTTTTTCAAAAATCGCAAAAAATCCACAAAATTTTGACTTTGACCAGCTTTCGCTCAGCGAGTTTTTAATAGACCACTACAAGTTGTATGTCGTTTGAAGCGTATTTTAATTGCCTTTCGAACGAGAAACTGCTTGCATTTATCGCATTTGTAACTCCAGAGAAAATAATTTTTGAATGAAGTGATAACAAAAAAACACAAAATTACCGTTATCTCAAAAACCTAGCTATACAAAAAATTAAAAAAAATAGTTCCAAACTCAGCAGGTCAATTCCTATCCTCCCCCATTCCTGGTTTTCTTATTTTTTTTTGGCTGTAAACTAGCGTTAGTGGTGGGCGTGGATTACAACATATATGCTTTTAATTTTTCTGGAAGATGAGTCGTATAGTGGGACACCAATGTGCCAAATTTGGTTTCGGTAGGTCCATCCGTTTCCAAGAAATTGAGTTTTGTCCCACTCTCCATACAAATGAGACCAGTGTGCGTCCGTCTGTCCGTCCGTCTGTAAACACTCTAACTCGCGCAAAAATTGAGATATTTTGATGAAATTTGAAATGCAAGTTGGTATCGAGACTGGGACGGTTGGTATTGAAAATGGGCGAAATCGGACCATGACCACGCCCACTTTTCCTATATAGAAAAAATTGGAAATTTGGTATCTCAGTCACTAATAGAGCTGGAGCGATGAAATTTTACCCACGTGTTGAGCTCAGGCCCCTAGGAAGAAATTTGATGAAATTTTGGAAAATGGGCGGTGCCACGCCCACTTATTAAGGGTCAAACCTTGAAAGTTTTATATGTCATAACTCAGAAACCATTGAAGATATATCGACAAAATTTGGTACGCGTGATTTACTTACTTAGGCATACGTTTGGACGGAAAATAGTTAAAATCGGTTGACGGCCACGCCCACTTTTATATATGTATATTACAAAGTGACCTAATAAAAACATTTTAAGCGATATCTCTGTCAAATATAAAGATCTATCATTGAAATTTTGTCGCGTGAGTCCAACTGCGGACATAAAACGAAAACCACAAAAATTTAGGAAAATGGGCGGTGCCACGCCCGTTTATTAAGGGGCAAACATTGAAAGTTTTATGAGTCATAAATCAGAAACCGTTGAAGATATATCGATGAAATTTGGTACGCGTGATATACTTACTTAGTCAAATATTTGGACGAAAACTTTCCGAAATCGGTTGAGGGCCACGCCCACTTTTATATATGGGTCTTATAAAGTGACCTAATAAAAACATTTTAAGCGATATCTCTGTCAAATATAAAGATATATCATTGAAATTTTATAGCAGGAGTCCAACTGCGGACATAAAACGAAAAACACAAAAATTTTGGAAAATGGGCGTGGCACCGCCTCTTTTTATAAACAGGAATATACGAGATTTCTGAGCCCATAACTCGACAAATAATTTATATATAATGACGAAACTTGGTGTGTGCACTTTCATTACTTGTGGTAATACACGCTCGAAATTTTAGCGAAATCGGTTGACGACCACGCCCACTTTTATATATGAGAACTTTAAAAGGGCCTAATGAAAACATTTTAAGCGATATCTTTGTCAAATATAAAGATAATTCATTGAAATTTTGTGGCATGACTTCCACAATAGACCGGAAACAACAAATAGAAAAATTTTGGAAAATGGAAAATTTTTACACAAAGGGATATACGAGATTTCTTAGCCTATAACTCGACAAATAATTGAGATATTATGGCGAAACTTGGTTTATACACTTTTATAACTTGTGTTAATAGCCACGCAAAAATTTATTGAAATCGGTTTATGACCACGCCTACTTTTTAACAAAGATATTTCTGGAACACCCTTTTGGAATTTGTAACGTGACATCTTTGTAACTAGAAGTCATAAAGGAATGAAATTTTGCACAAAGTATAATATTGATATGCTTAGGTGGATGACTGATAAAAATTTAGAAAATGGGCGTGACTACGCCCACTTTATGCAGCACTCGCTTTATATTAATTGCACCGTGTTTCCATCAAACGCAAACAAACAATAAAAGCATACAGCTGAGTATCTAATGTTCGATTCCACTCGAACTTAGGCTTCCTTACTTGTTTTTATTATTTATGATTTTTTATTTAATTTTTGATTTTTTTGATAATTTTTTACTTTTTTATTTTTATCAATATTAGCTCTGTTTAGTGATGGGCGAGTCCGAGATGTTTTATTCGATTCTCTCGATTGTTGAAACATCTCGAATGCTCTCGATGGTTTTCATTCGTATTCGAGTCAAGTCGTAGATGGCCGTCAGTCGAAACAATCGCTAAAACATCTCGGACTCGCCAATGATTCCTCTCGTTTTCAAAGCAACCCAACATTTCGGACTCGCTGCAAAAAATACATAACATTTGTTGTTGCCGCTTGAATATCAAAATTGCTTAAAAAAGTATATGGTGGTACAAATCTATTGCCGTTGTTACTGCTCTTAAAATTAATTTTTTTCGTAAGCGTCCCACTTCAGAAAATTTATTAATGTATTAATGTTTAAACAATTAATTGTATTTATTAAGCACGACACTCTTTAATTGTGATTGCAAAAATGCAGCGTCTATATATAGCATATTTTTCAATTTGGTTCATATATTTACATATGTATTTGCCTCACTTCCATTAACAATCCTACTTTCTTCATCAACAACATTCATTCAGTTTATTTTATCAACTAAAACAAATCGTCAAAACAACAGCCGGCCCGCCGACTCGGAACAGTCGCAAAAACATCTCGCTTGTGTAGTCGAGATGTCATCGAAACAACCTCCGACTCGCTGACTCGGAACAATCGCAAAAACATCTCGGTTGTGTAGTCGAGATGTCATCGAAACAACTGCCGACTCGCTGACTCGGAACAATCGCAAAAACATCTCGATTGTGTAGTCGAGGAGCGAGTCAACTTTTGACTCGATTGTGATTTTGCAACGATGGCGATTCTCTCGATTGTCTAAACATCTCGGACTCGCCCATCACTAGCTCTGTTCATGTATGCTTCTCTGGCGGAATACATTACTGCAAACGTATACATATTTCTTTACAAAAATATTGAAAAAAAATCAAACAAAATGAAAAATAATCAAAAAAAAATTAAAAAAAAATCAAGAATTATTATAAATAATATTTCAGATTTTTTGATTATTTTTAATAAATCAAAAGAAAATCAAAAAAAGTCAAAAATTATTAAAAAAAAATTTTCATTAATAAAAAATAATCAAAATAATATTTCTGATTTGTTGACTGTTTTTAATAACAGTAAATTATTATAACTATTTTTGATTGTTTTTAATGGTAATTAATTCATAGTTTTTTTTCTAAACATTAGAAATTATTAGAAAATTCAAAAATAATCATAAATAATATTTCAGATTTTTGATTATTTTTAATAAATAAAAAAAAAAAAATAATAAAAAATCATAAGTAATATATCTAATTTTTTTTTACTGTTTTTATTAAATGAAAAATAATAAAAAAAAATAGAAATAATCGTGAATAACATTTCAGATATTTTAGGATTATTTACGATTATTTTTGATTTCTAAAATCGTAAATAATTATGATTGTTTTTAATGGTAATCAATTCATAATAGTGTTTTATTGTAAGCAATAATAAATATTAATTAAAAACAAAAAAAATCAATTAATTACTAATGTTAATCGGAATTTAACAAGTCCGCACACCTAACATATTCCGAAACAAACCAACTTTACAACTTCATTTCTTTCAGCTTAGCGAAAAGAATACTGTCCAGAATAAGTCCTTTGAACAAAACAGTCTTCTGCCTATTGAAATTCAGTCGCTTGTGTTAATATAAAAGTCGCTTCTGCTGAGAAAGTCTTTACAAAATTTTAACTAAACAAAAATAATCATGGCCAACAAAATTATTTGCGATTAGGCCTGCTATTCGAAACGCCGTCTCAGCCAACATTTGCTACCACAAATCGGACTTCATGCAATTAATGCCTATCAATAATCAACGCCTGTGGTGGCCGCCTTCACATCTACCTAATCCTTGACTTTCCTTTCCGGATTGGTTGCGTAGTCAAAGCGACTTTATAACCAATTAATGCAGAGAATGATTGTTGCATGAAGGCAAGAAGAAGCAGATGAAGAGGAATACTAAAACGAGTGGAATATTAAGCGCGAATTTTTGAGTTTCTGCCACTTGATGGAAATGTGACAAGCAAAATGGAGGCTGAGAAGCAGTGAAAGTGCAATGAAAAAAACATAGAATGAGCTGGTGCTTGAGGCATTACAACAACATAAACCTCTTTCCTTCACAGTTTAATAACCACAAACCGCCGTCGCGTGTATGCAGCGAGTCATCGATGCTCTACCAACTCGTTGCTTACTTGGCACTTTACTTAGAACGTCAACGTTTAATAGCCGTCGCTGTGTAATAATTAAACTACTCGGTCAAGTATCTTAGTTTCAAAGCCGAAAATAATAATTCAGATTGCATCTCTCAATTTCCTCTTTGTACTACATTCCCATACAAACATTTGTATCCGTCTAATGGCTCATCGCAAAAAGAGAATACAATTTTGTCTGTTGAAATTCGCACACGCAATTCAATGCAATGCAACAGCTGACAACCGGTCTACGCGACACAAATCCGCCTTATTTATCCTCTCACCCCGCGCAAACCGTCATATGCCTTTGAGCGCAACAAAAGTGCTCGCTGCATTCACGTTCGTTCCTCTCGTCGCGTCTCGCCGCATCTTGTAGCGTGCTTTGCATTTGCATTGCCGTTATGATTGCTTTTGAAGCTGTTGCTGCTGCTTTTTGTTGTTATTTTTAGTGCTGCTTGTTGTTTTTGCTACTGCTTGTTGTTGTTGTTTCTGCTACTGCGGCCGCTGCCAGCATGTTTTGTGCTTTAATTATGCTTCGGCTGAAATTTAGGTCAAGGTGCACTAAGGAGTTCGCCAATGTTGAGGGGTTTGCGCGCGCGTTTTTGTTGTTGTTGTTGTTGTTGTTGATAGAAGTGGTTGAGTGTGCAGAAAGGGAAAAGTGGGCGATGGAGAATGCGGAGGGTTGCTGCTTTCGGTCGCTGCTCGTTATACAATGTTCACTGCTCGCTGTTCTCGGTTCTCTGTTCTCCGCTTCATTGCAACCAAACTCAACTCGTTTATTTTTACTTTTCTGGCCTGGTCGCATTAAATTATTGTTGTTGCTTCTAGGTTGTTGTTTATCTTTTGTTGTTTTTTTGTTTTTATTATTTTAATGCAGACTCGTATGTATTGAGTTTGTTGGTATGCAAAATGCCGCTGCGCCGCTGCTTTCCCGCGGTCAAAGTGAATTTCTGCATGCGAAAGCACTTTTGATAAAATTTTAAATTTTTGTTGTTGTTGTTGTTGCTTTTCTGCTTTTATGGCAAGTAAAGTGATTGTGCTGATTTATTAATGAACACTAAAATCGAATGTGTTGCGCGCTTTAGTTCGTGAGTTTAATGGGAAATATGATGAGCCGTGAATTGCTGTTGTGCAGTTTGTATGGCCCATTTGCTGGTAGGTATTTGGCCTATGAAAAGGTTCAAATAGTTCGACTTCGACATAATAAGAAACAGTCACTATTGACAGCTACAAATTCGAAGCCGTTAAGGAGTTTGTCTATTTAGAAAACAGCACAGAAATCCAACGAAGAATCACTTTTGCCAAGAAGGACTACTTTGGACTAAGTAGGCAATTGAAGGGTGAGGTCCTCTCTCGACAAACGGACAGACAAGAATCACGCTCTACAGAACGCTCATCGCTCCAGTCCTCAGGTAAGACGCGGAAGCATGAAGGATGTCAAAATCAGATGAGAGTATTCGAGAGAAAAGTTCTTCGGAAGATTGACGAGGGCGAGTATCAACGGATATTTAACGATGAGCTTTACGAACTTTACGCATCGACATTGTTCTGCGAATAAAAATCCAGCGGCTGCGTTGGCCGTTCCTGTAAGTAGAATGGATGAAGGTGGTCCGACTAGGAAACCCGCTGAACGCAGAAGAAGAGGGAGACCTCCGCTATGTTGGGAAAATCAGGTGAACAGCGATGCTACCTTCCAAGGTATTCACAGGTGACGTCATGCTGCCCGAAACAGAAACAACTTGCGCGCTTTATTGGATTATCGTCTAGACGTTTACGCGTCAATTAAGAAGAAGGGGAAGACGAAGAAGAAGAAGAAGAATTAGAAGAAGAAGAAGAAGAGGAAGAAGAAGAAGGAGAAGAAGAAGAAGAAAAGGAGGATGCAAGAAAAGAAGTAGAGGAAGAAGAAGAAAAAGAAGAAAAAGAAGATGCAAAAAAGAAGTAGAAAAAGAAGAAGAAGAAGAAGAAGAAGAAGTAGAAGAAGAAGAAGAAGAAGAAGAAGTAGAAGAAGAAGAAGAAGAAGAAGAAGAAAAAGAAGAAGAAGAAAAAGAAGTAGTCAAAGAAGAAGAAACAATATGCACTAAAAGGCACATATTGATTAATGTTATACTTCCGCTGCATCGAATCTCAAGTGACTTACCACCACTAAAGAAATTTTCACTACAGAACTGTTCCACCCCTAATGTCTGTGTCGAGGTTTTCTGTAGCTTGGAAGTCTTTCTATCATCCGAAGATTCCTAAAATCAATATTGCTGCTCCTAATATTTGTTTCACTGACTTACCGATGTCTTCGATGTTGACGATGACCGCTTGGAACTATTTCTTCAAGGTCGTCGTTTTTATCCGAATCCATTTGGATATCATAAACAAACTCCCCATTGTACTGTAATTGACTGAAAATAATGAAAATCAATTAAAACACAAATTATTTCAATTCACATTTGGCAAACAGTTTTCCTGTGCTCACTTACATTGGCTCATTTGGTGGCATACTTAATATGCAGTGCTGCAATCCACTTGGCGTGGGATAAACCAAAACGGGATCTGAACATCTATGGTGACGTTCTACAAAATTAAATATAAACATAAATGATTAAATAAAGTCGTATCTATCATATTAACGTATGTATGTATGAATACAATAAAAAGTATGCGACTAGTCTCTGGAGTGGTCTCATTCACTTCGATCACATAATTCCCAAAAATATAATTTCCAAAGGTTAATCGCACATTTTTTGCTGAAAAAAATTAGAAGAAAAAGTGCTCCTTACTGTATTTTCGTTTGTGCCTTCGGTATTCATCATCGCTGCCGCTCTGCCCAGACGGCCAACTCGGTATAAAGCGCTGCCGCTCCTTCTCCCGATCGCGCGAGGAGGATTTCGTTGTGGTGCAGCAGCCAGTCGGCGCTACACTCGAACCGGTCGATGTTGAAGTCATGCGGTTCAATTTGGCTGTGTCCGCAGGCAGCGGAGCTCCAGCTACAATCGCGCCGTTCGCAGTGCCGTTTCGAAATCCGGAGCCATGATGAGTGGGAATGTCAATTGTTGTTGTTGTTACTGCAGCAGCAGTCGCAGTTGTGCCACTTTTGGTGAATTGCTTTCGTGTATTCGATAATGTTGCCTTAGTGGTTGTTGCTGTTGTTGACGGTGGCGGTGGCGGCGGTGCGATGCCACCAGATGAAGCGAATGTATTTTCATTTAAACTATCTACAACTAATTGCTCACTTAATCTAATATTGCTCGGCGGCTTTGTACCACTTGCTGTGGTGCTTTTGATGCCGTCAGCAGTCACGTTCATTGGCGCCGCTTCGAAAAGTGGCGGTGGCGGCGGGCGACTCCGTCCATTGCCGCTCATCACCAACACACTCGTGCTCTTCGATTTGTAACGATCGCCCAACATGGAGGCGCCAGCACCGCTGCCTCTGCCATGCCCAATGGCCGTCGAACTGGTTGGCGAGTAGACGGGCGCGTGCAGCGACAACGAGTCGCTTTGATTCAGCAAAGTGCTGACAGTCAGATTGGCGCTGTCCTCGGAAGTATTCTGTCGCGAAATGTAATGCGAATTCAAGGCGGAGGCATCGCCGTATTCGCCAACGCCGCCGCCATAAGTGCTGTCTGTATAAGACACTTGATGGCGAAAGATGTGCTGCTTGGTTTGGGTTATTTTATTGCTGGTGGACACCGATTGCATCGCTGGAATGTCGCTGCCCGTGGTGGTGATGGCGGCAGCGGCTATGGACGATGTGGAGTAAGGAACGACGGCGGCAGTGGTGGGCGTGATTTTATGTCGCGCTGAGGCCAAGGCGGCTGTTGTGGCCGCTTCCTTGCCTACTGTGCCTCGTACCAGAGATGCGACTGGCTCCGGAGCTGGTATGGTTGCGATTAGATGCCGTGGCAGTATGGGACTGCATTGTGCGCTTATCGATTTGGCCTCCAGAATGCGCAAACGTTTCGCGATAAGTGCGCGCTCGTACAGCAGCGAGGCCGTGTCCTCCGGTATGATTTCGGCGCCACCGAAGCTAACGGCGCAACGCGAGCTGGCGAACGACAGACTTTCAATGCTGTCGCGCAACGAAGTGAGACTGTCATCGGCCATCGTGGAGGTGTGCAGGCGAGCGGCGGTGCCGTTGTCATAGCCGCTGATCACGGAACCGTTGTCATATGTGTAGGTGCGTTCCAGCAGCGAGGCTGGCAATCCAGCACCTATGCCGCCGACGCCGCCGCCATTTCCACTACCATTACCATTCGCGCTGCCGTTGGTCACCGACATGGACCGACGGTGAGTCGGAACTCTCGAATCGCCAGAGCCCGAACTCGATGTCATCACTTCAGCTGGCGTGTGTGTTTGTGCTCGCACCAACATACTGCGTCCCGCCATCGACTGCGCGCCACCACCGCTTTGCCCCGGCACACCACGCCCATTTTTCTCCGAAGAATTGCTCAATGTGCTGGCGATGCTATCATCCGCGATCGCACCGTCATGCGCCGTTGCAGTGTCAGTACTTGATCTTGTCCTTGTTTTCTGTGTTGGCCGGGAATGTGTGAACGCTGCCTGCGTTTGCTGACTGCCGTTGGATGTCGCCGAGGCGGATGCGGACATGATTTCAATTTCATCGAAAACTGGTCGCCTTCGAACTTCTCGTCCTTCGTCGCGGTTGCTCGCCTTCGTCCTCGCCGCCGCCATTGTCGGTGAATCGATCACAGCGCCGAGATCACCGCGCATGAACACATCGGGTTCGCTGTCGCCACGCGATTTGCGTGACCCACCGAAGATCTTACGACTAAAGAATATGCGTCCGATCGATTTGCGTTTCATACGTTTCAGCCGTTTGCGTTCCTCGCATTCGCGTTTGATGGCCAACACTTTCTTTTCGAGCAGCGAGCTGAAAATGATCTCGTAGGTGAGCGCTCGCTGCAAATCCTCGAGTGTGTCATTGGTGCTAACCGCCTTATCGACTTTCGTCAGCACTCGTGGTGTGGGTATGCCATCAGCATGAGCGGATCCCGCGTCCACTTGCTCTCTCATTGCACTCTCCGCGATCGCTTCCTTCATTTTTCCGCCTGCCTCATCATCGGGTGGCTTGTTCTCATCAATGCCCACAGTTTGCAGTGGGAACGCATTTTCGCTCATTTCATTTGATTCCCCTGCTCGGCTTTCCTGGCTGTTCCAGTCTTTTGCAGCGCTTTTAACTGCTTTCACTTTGCTCTTTGTCCCCTTTTCATCGTCATCGGCCTTTGTGGCTTCCATTTTGTGAGCTCTTATTGGGAGTTGAAAACTTTAGCGTTCAAATTTTGCATTTTTCATTTGAGATTAATTATTCAAGTAAGCTAAGATTAACAAGTGTCTTTCATGTTGTACTAGTTCTCCTTTCCTCTTTTCTTGTGTGCTTTTTCTACTTTATTTTCATTCATTCATTGTCCGCAACAAATATTTTCCATTATTCGGTAACATCAATCAATTCATTTGTGTTTTTTCATGTTCATGTCCATTTTAATATTCGTTGTTGTTATTTTTCTTGTTGTGACATCCATAGTACAGCTTTATTATTGCGTATCCTCTTCTCTTTCGTCCTCTTTCTTTCATTTGTTTGTTTTGTGTCGCTGTGGAATGTTTATATTTCATATTCAAATTTCTGAGCATTTTCTTGGATTCCTTTCTAGTTGCATATGTTTTCGTTTTTTTGCTCTCTACTTTCTATATTTAATTTATTCATGTGAATTCCAGTTGAATGGTAAATCCAACCTTTAGTGTTATCTCAACTCAGTTACTCAATTGATTTGTCTTTTTGCCATTCGATCGAATTCCTTTCGCTTGCATCGCTTCGAATTGAGTGACACTTTGACACCAAAAGCACAATCAAACGATTATCTTCAATTAAGCATACAAGACACGTACTGTCCCTGCAAAGTAGAAAAAAAGAGAGAAAAATGCATGAGAAAAATATCGAGTTTTAATAGTAGCTGATTTATAATTAAATTAAATTAATATAAAATATTTAAGGAATTGAAATGCTTTTAAAAAATACAAGTGATTTTATATAAGATTCCGGCACCTTTAATCGATCTTATACATTCCTTCTGTTTCCCAAACCCAAAATTCCCACTAGATGTATGTGCAAAGTACGTGGTGTTAGCTGAGACACAAACCAAAACGAGCTCAATTCTCTCAGCTGATCTACCATATAATATTGCTCAAGAAGTTAATCTACATATATAAAATTGTAGGGTTTTTTGTGTGAGGAAATGGCTCAAAAACTACTGAACAACTTTTTACCAAATTCTTACAGTTTTGGATGAGCCTTTTCATCATAGATTATATTTTATTCTTGCTAGATGGCGCTGCATTCGCTATATTTGTAAAATTCGTATTTATGAGCGGATGCTGTTCGTTCTTGGCTTGTATGTTTATTACATATGTAATGAAGAACTCGATTACAAAAAATTAATCCGCTAGAAAATTTAGACCATGTTCAACTCCGGTATCTCAACCCCTTCTCGAGATGCCTGTTGGTCAATATATGGACCCAAATGGGTCCGAAATGTTTTTCAGCAATATTGATATCAAATTAAAGGTTTGGTTCAATAGGGAGTTCACTTCATTCCAAATTTCAAGCTGCTTCTGCAGACAGGGGCCAAAACATGGACAAAGATGATGGGAGAGGGAGAGAGAGAGAGAGAGTAGTATAGGGGGAGAATGAGATAATAAAGAGGTAACGGGAGAGAGGTAAAAATATTGATAGACAGTGGCAAAGTGTGATTTTTCGTTGTGAAACGGAACGGGGTCTTGCTAGATGAAGTCTAAGAAAACTAGTATTTATTCTGCAAAGTAAAAATCTTTTCTATTTCTACAACACTTTCAACAAATTCATACAATACAAACAGTGCAATTGTCTGCCCTATTATACTCCAATATTTCATTCAATTATTATAAAATTTATGCAAATCTCACAACGATTATCAATAGCCTGGCAATTAATCAAATTAGATGCCTATTTAATCTCAATGAGATAAGCCTCACACTATTAAACGGCTTGCCTGTGTATGTGAGAATGTTTACTTGTTTGTGTGTGGGTTTGTGGGTGCGCTTTTGTGTATTTACCCAGCAAGCAAATATATTTTCCTCTTAGGTTGAATGACGTACATACTACATACTGAACTCCACAATGGAACTGTCAACGCAAAGCGATGCAGTTTGTGGGATTTAGACGTATTGCGAATCAATATAAGTAAGAAAGCTTTCCGAGAAGCGTAAAAATTATACAACAGAATGCTGAATTACCGTTATGAAAGAAAAATCGCCAAGAGAGATTCATATTTGTTTTGTTTTAATGCACCTCAATGATGACTGCAAATTTGGGTATTCAAGCTTTTACGAGTGCGCTATACATTTCTTTTGTATACATATATGAACTATTTGTGGCGCAGCAATCGAGTAGATTTGCATGCTGGGTTGTTTTGCATAAGCAATGCCATTTAGCATGTGTGCACTAGTTTGCCTTGATATTGCCGATTGAACGCGCCACAAAGTTATCATTATGTGTGAATAAATATATTTTCACTCATACATACACACACAGATACATACATATGTCTGTACATACTTAGATGCACACTCGTACGGTAAGTCAAGTTTGCAACACGTGCTCGCTAATATGCAAATCAATTCCACTCGCTGCTCACAATACACCTAAACACCGAAACAACGATTGCCAAGCGGCAATATTGCTTCTTAGAAATATCGAATCAATTCTATGCACATATGTATGTATGAGCACCTGCAAATGCATACACACAATACAAACAAACATATACAAGTCTGCAAACCACATCTTGCGGGAGCTTTAGCACTGTTGTGGATTGCGCGCAGCTTGCCTATCTGACACAATTCAATGATAGCAAATTCATACACGTAGGTACTTATTTATATATATGCAAAATACCAACAACAAAGTCTACAATAAACAAACCGCCAACAGCAATGCCAAGTGGCGCATGTCGCGAATACAGTTTGAATTCTTGGTAAACACACAAGTAAGTTCACATATATATGTATGTATATACTTATACGATACATTGAGGGTAATACATTCAGTCATTTTGTCAATCACTTGGGTTTGCTTGATAAGTCACTGATGCGTTTAATATTATTACACTTATACATATGTATGTACATAATATATGTATGCACAGGCAACATGTGTGAGGTAATGGAGTAGAAATTATATTACTAACGGCAATAAAATCTCAACCAAATGGGTTATCCTATATCTACACATACTTATATCTAGATAGAGGCACATATAGTTAAATATATGCTTACATATTTCTGTGTGTCATATTGACATAATATCATAAATTTTAATTCTAATAACTAAAGCTAATGCGAATTTTATTGCCACTTGAAACATCGAAAGAAATTTTTTTTATTATACAAGTACATTTCCTAATAATAATAAGAGTTACGAAAAAATTAATTGTGAACTCAGAAAAATCACGAGCCATTTTTTATATCGGTGCTGTTATATCAACAATCAAATCAACAACTTTTATTCGAGAGAGAAAGTAACTAAGATCTAAATAAAAATTTTCTTTCACGCCGACAAGAGACATTAACTAAAATACAAACAACTAAAAATGTGAACAAAAAACCGCATGGACACTTGCTTTTGCATATTTAAATATGTAAGTATTTTTTGGAGATAAGTGTGTGTGCACATAAATCGACCACACACAAACAGCGCCGCACAACAAAAACGCTTTTGCAAGAAACTTAAGCACCGCAAAAACAGTGCAATATCATTTAAGTAAAATTTGAAACAGTTGGTAACAATGCAACAGATGCAGCTGCTATACAACAAGCATTATTGCAAACAAAAGCAACAACAATAACAACAATAACAGAAACAAAAACAACAGCAGCCACAGCAACAACAATAGCAACAACCAATAACAACAACAACAGCAACAATAACATTTACTAGTAATGGCAAAACAATGACAATAATAATAACAATAGGAAATAGAGCAATAACAACCACAACTTATTATAGTGGTGAGAACGAGTAACAAAAAAAAAAAAAAACATAAAAAGCCAACAACGTGATTTGTGCTTGAAGATAAAAAGTTAGTGGCTGCTAGTTGGGTGGTGTTGCTGGTGGCAATGTTGGTAATGGTGGTAATGGTACGGCTGTTGCTGCGTTTGGGCGACATGGCGTATACGCAACCTTAGTGTAAGTGGATATTGCATGCATAAAAATACAAACTTAAGTACTTACGTATCGCACACTAAATCAAAAAGCGTCACAACTCAAAATTTCTCGAAATCGGGGTTCTTCCATAAATTGGTACACAGAATATATCTCTAGCGGCTGCCAAAAAATTTTTTCCATCAGAGTCTTTTTTAACTGAGAAATAACTATTATACGTAGCCTTTTCCCATATCATTGCATATAAAAATTAAAAAGTTTTTTGCCTCTCCTGAAAATTTTTGAATTTTGAGTTGTAACGCTTTTTGATTTAGTGTGCGATATGTGTTTTAAAATGCATATTTAAAAAAAATATAAGAAAAACTTGTTATTTAATTAAAAAATATATATATACTAGTAAACCCGGCCACGCGATGCTGTGGCTTTCAATTACACTGTGCGACAATTTGAGGGTAGAAGACCACTTATTGCCACATTTGAAAATTTTTTGACATACCTTCATAGCTACTGGTTTTATTTTCTGTGGACCTAGATTTTTTATACAAAGATTTTGACCAAGGAGCCCCATAGTGAAGTTTTCTGCCGAAGATTTTTCTAGACTATGGTAACCTTAAAGCGACCTCCAAAAGGCCATTTGGCGCGCTCCTCCTTTTCTTTCTAGTTCTCTTTCTCTTTCTCTTCCCCTTTCCCCTTTATTTGCGCTTTATTTTCCCTTTATCCATTTTATTTTTCATATTTCCTCTTTCGCTTCCTGTCCTTCGCCATATCCGTCCCTTTCATTTTCCTCTTCCCTTTCCTTTTATTACCCATCTTCAGTGCTAGGCCTTGCATGACACTTCAAATTTAAAAATGAGATAAACCGTAGCGTAAAAATGGATTATTGAACGGTGGCACCCTTTTTGTAAAAATTTTAATAAATTACTCATTTCCATGCTAAGTCCTTTCATATGACACCTCAAATTTAAAAATTAAACAAACTATAGCGTAAAACTGAATTTTTGAACAGGTGGCAACCCTTTTTGAAAAATTTCTATTAAATTGCTCAATATCAGGTCAAGCCCCTTCATATGGTACCAAAAATTTTAAAAGCAAACAAACTATACAGTAAAATGAAATTTTCAAACATCTGGCAACCCTTTTCAAAAAAATTAAATCTTCCTGCACATCTACAGGTCAAGCCCTTTCATCTGACACCACACTTTCGAAAATCGGTATAACGGTGTAAAAGTTGTGGTGCTTACAAAAAATCGCTTAGCGTAATATATATAAAGATAATTATCTATTTTTATACATACATACATACATGCATACACTACATGTACTAAATACATATGTACACGCAATTTATAATTAGCTGACATTGTATGAGAACTATTAAATTTACGCTGTCTATACAAATAGTTCCATGTACTAAGAATAGTTTTCTAACGATAATTGTTAATAGAATATTAAATTCTATAATTAAATATTCACAAATATTATAAATATGCTGATTTATTTGCTTTTATACCCAACAATGTTAGTGGCAGTCAACTTGGCGCGTTGGATAACGTGCGAACTTCGAGATCCAAGTACACACGCCGTGTAATGCAATTTTTGCTTGCTCAAATTTTTTGTTATTATACATATGTACGCTTAACACCTTGAATATGCTGGCATTATTAATGTAAATTGACTGCCAATCGTGTCTGTTCATGCACTCGCTGGGCTAATGATACTTATATGTAACTAAAAGCTGTGCACCCCATGATTATGATGAATGTAAATAAATAAAAGCAGCAAAACTAATAATAAAGTATATTTCATATCCATATTTTGTACACATTTATTGATGAATTTGTTCGCATGCAGGTCAAGGACATTTGCCATTTACTAATCAATAAAAAGCGACAAAGGAAGTCGCCATGCCACCATTTGGTGGTGCCTTTTTTAATTTTTTTTTTTTTACTTTTTTGCTTTTGTTTTACCACTCAAACGATGTCACACAATCACTAGACAAACAGCTGACTGGACATTTGTGCATTTTAAATTTTTCTGTCACACTAACAAACACACGAACACATATGAACATACATGCATACACATGTGGTTTGAGGAGAAATCGTTTAACATTTCACATGACATTTCATGTGGCGGCCATTTTCTTTGGTTTTTTGTTTTTTCTTGCTCGTTTTTATTGCATAAACCGCACATTGGTCAAAGGTCCTTTAAAAGAGCAAATATACACACACATATGAATTATGCATTAATATGCAGAATGCTATGAATATTCAATGAACATGGCGGACAGCAAAGCAAAATATAATAATTTCCGTTGCGTAAAGAGAATTGGCATTTAAAATGTTTAAATGATGGAGCGGTGACTCAAAGGAACAACCAACAAGTTAGGAATCGTTTAAGTCACAACTTTTGTGGATTTAAAAGCTTTACTTAGTTTGTAAAGGAAATCCGAAGAGATCTAAAAATTGGTATATAAACTTTTAATAAACTTTATGCAACCAAAAGCTGAATTAAAAAAACCTAAAATAAAAATTTCAAAGAAGTCCAAGCTGCAAGAGACGGTAAGAAAAACTTAAGAAATTTCGAAATTATCTTTTTAACTAGTATCGCCTAAATTCGATCAATTATTCTGCGACAATTTGAGAGTGGAAAGAGACCACTACTAATATAGTGAAACCTCAACATTGTTTTGCCTCATTTGAAAACTTTGGTTGACTTTTTAAATTTGAAAATTTTGAGGAAGTTTACTCCGGTTTCCGCACAAGAAGTTCGACTCGCTTTTATTTGCCAATCTAATTTAATACAAAATATTTTATTACTTGACTTCCCCTTAAAAATTGCAGAATATAAATTGGCTTTCTAAAATAAAGCGTGTAGTTAGTGCTAATTTGGTCCGAGGAAAACCTAGTGAAATTTTATGTCGAATAATTTTCTAGAATATTTTAACCCATTTGCGACCTTCAAAATATCATTTTGCATACTCCCCTTTCCCTTCCCATTTCCGTTTTATTTGCGTTCCGTTTACCCTTTTTCTCTTTATCCTTTTTATTTTCTATACACTTTCCTCTTACCTTTTCCCAAGTGGCAACTCCTTTTCATATAACAATTTCAGACTTAAAAATCAAACAAACTATAGTGTAAAAATTATTTTTTGAACAGGTGGCAACTCTTTTTGTAAAAATTATAATAAATTACCTGAAATTTAAAATCAAACAAGCTATACAGGAAAATTACATTTAAAAAAGTTTTTACAACCCTTTTATTTGACATATCAAAACTCTTTAGCGTATTATACATATATAAAGATGATATTAGCAAGAATTTATGAGCCTCTGGTAGCAATAATAAATCAATTTATATAAAGAGAACCAACAATAAATCTAAGTGAATGTGTGAAATGAACACGTGTCCCAAATTTAATAGATATTATTGGCAACAGCCAACTAGTTTTCTCTCCTAGACATGTAATTATAACTTTTATTCGCTTTTACTTTTCTGAATGTGAGACACACAAAGAAGTAAATGCGCAAAGTAATTAATTGTCGATAATTATTTATTGTAGATTGTAATTATAATAAAATATCTTATTTTTATTTTATAAAATTTATAGTAATTGAAAATTGTATGTTACAACAATGGAAGAAATTCTTAGAATGAAAATTTTATATATCAAAAATGTTATCCTTTAAATAAGAAACAAAAGCAACTTAATTCTAAATTACAATATATACAAAGTTGAATTACAATAGAGTACAATAATAAATAACCCTACATTTATGTATGTATAAATAAGTTTTTATGCCATCAGAATGCCATTTTTTATTTAAAAATACGTGAATGAACTACAATGTAGCTTGAGTAATAAATTAAAATTGATTTCTACTGCTTTCACTGGACACATCTTGTCAACACACATATAAACTACAATACACTTCTACATATTCACAATCAATTTTCTGTATTTAATAGCTGCACAAAGCACATAAATAATATGTATACGAGTTGTTATTTTCTCATTTCGTTTGCTCAGTTAAGCGCAATAAAATGTTTTTGCAATTCGTTTAAAATTTAATCGCTTCGATTTTCGTTACGCCTCCAGAGTAGAACAGCAGTAATATGAAAAATAATAATAAATTTGCAAAAACGAGTAAATTTACCACTTATTGTTCGAACAATTTACCAAAGACTTGTAAAAAAATGTGAAATGATGATAAATAATTTTTTGAAGCATTTTTCATGCTTCCTCCAAGCGTTTTTATTTCAGTTTAAATTCTTGGCACCATAAGTCAATTTGCTGTCACATACAATGCCCTAATTCTCTAAAAACACAAAACGGCATTTCTATTTGGCTTTGTCTGAAAGGTTAATTTGTCTCGGACAAATATTTAGCTAAATTGATTTAGCTTTCCATAGCCTTCCCCAGCGCTAGCATATGAATCCAAAAAAATATATTATATGCAGATGTATATGTGTGTCGCAAATCTCCTTGACCTCCTCTAAATTACAATACATATTTGACTAACATTTGCCCAATGTAAATATTAAAAGGCACAGACTTCCAAGGCGGATATAAAAACACACATATCTACGTATATCAAATAGGCAAACATTTCCAGACAAAGTGCTCTGTGAATAAATCGTAAGTTTATATTCTTATATATATATATATATATATATATATATATATATATATATATATATGTATGTAAGATAAACTAAGCCCAGTGAAAGTCATTTGCTACTTACACATTTAAATCTAAAGACAAAATAAACAAATGCGACAAGGATTCCATTTTTCAAATACTTGCAAACATACAAAACGGACACAAATGGAGCCAACCAAGTATATGTGATGAAAACTATATACATATATACATACATACATACATGTATGTACTGGTATGTAAATAAAGGACAACACTTAAAATACGAAGAAAATAGCGATTTCTAGCCGCGATGAAGACGCATCTGAATAATACCAAAAAAGGCACACAGTTTAAATCGCAAAGAACATACAAAGAAGTAAGCGAATGATTTAAAGAAAAATTTAAAATATGGCAAATACAGAGCGAATGAAACAAAAAGAAGCGCCTAAAAATATGGCAGAAGTTGGCGGCGAAAATCATTTATGAATTTAAATAAACAAAGCGAGAGCGCGATAGAGAGAGTGGAGCACACACAGCAAATGCGTTAGCTAACAGAATGAGAAAAATGCTGTTAAGAACACGAGCGCTCACGAGCTCTTGGGGTGCTCTTTTGCCATTTACCCATTCCCTCAACAACGTACACACACGCCAAGCACTCGGCCGCGCACAGGTGGGCACCGATGGCACCGATTTCTATAAAATCGCCAGCGCATTGGCATTAACTTTTCATTTTTTGCCGGGACGCTTGGCTGGCTGGCTGCATGGATGCTGTTGGAGGAGAGCGGAAAATGGGAAAAATTAATAAAAATAAAAGCAAAAAAACGAGAAACAAATAAAGCGATGGCCCAACGAGTTTGCGGCAGCAGCTGAAATCATGCCGAAAGCAAACGCAGTGTCGAGCAAAGGAGGGGATGTGAGTTTTGCTGTGAAAGCGCAACAACTGGCTGATTGGACTGTTTTATTATTCGCAGTTTTTTTAATTTTAGTATAAGCAAAAATGAAAAACTAAAGAAGCGAAGAAACTTGCTAATTTCACATTTTTGCAAATGCCAGTCGCAGCTGAAACAACAAAACAATTAAAATTTGTATAAAATGTATGCGCCAGCATTTTACGGTACCCTAATTCACAAAGTGACACAACTCAAAATTTTTCGAAATTAGTTTTCTTTCATAAACCGTTACACAGAGTCTATTTCTACTGAATGCCATAAACGCTTGTCCAAAAGGTGTCTCTTTTAACCAAAAAATAACCATTATGTGTGGCCTTTTGACATATCATTGCTTGTAAGAAACAAAAGTTTTTTGGCTCTCCTGAAAATTTTTGAGTTGTGTCACTTTATGATTTAGGTTGCGTTATGTTCATTATACATACATACATACATACATAAATGCACACCAGCTTTAGAATATTTTAGCGATCGAAAAACCAATTTCCTTTGGAAAAAAAGTTGCGGCATTCCGGGGTATGTAAGTGTTGACAGTCTCCACTAATTCCCTAAGTGAGTAATCTTACTTGCTAGATTTCATGCAAAACCTTTTATAACTGTCCAGATTTGCATTCTAATACAAATATAATTTCGAAAAAAAATATTTTAAAACACAAGCTCCGTATCGTTTACAATCCTGTCTTTTTGCTAAAATTGCCACATAAAACCCGTTAATGTTACGTACCTAAATATTTACAGATTTATTTATGTATGAACAATACGTAATACTTTAATCGTTTAAAAAATTTGTACAAAAAAATATTTGTGTTTTCATTCTTCTTTTTTTTTGCAGGCAGCCTTGCAACAAATTACGCTTAAGCTGCAAACAAATGAATAATTAATGCGATTTTGTGGGTGTGAGAGTCAATTTTAAAATTTACAACATTCAGCGTGCTGGTTGGCAAAACACATAGTACATATGTAAAAGCGACAGCAGTAAAAAAAAAATAAGAAACAAATAAATATGTATGTAGATAAACAAAAAACACAATAACGCAACGGCCATTCTACAAAATGTTACAGAAAAAATCCTTAAAAATTTAAAAGTCAATATAGCCATCATTGCGCCGCATGTATGTATGTACATAGATATATGTATTTTAGTTAATAAACCTGCACACACATGTTTACACATTCGCATGTTTTCATGAGTTCGCTGTTATTGCAATCGAGTTTCCAGCGAAATTGCCACTGACAATCTTCTTTTTTACTCCAGCTAAAACAAAAACAAAACCAAAAGCCCATTCGTCGCGCAAAATGGCAGAGCAGTTTACATTGTTGTTGTTGTTTTTGGTTATTATTACTTTTAAAGGGCGCAAGGACACAACTTAACAATGTGTCATTACAAAATATGCATGCATGACAGACATTTGAACGCAAATTACCTACAACAACAAAAGTAAGAAGAAGAAAATGCTGAAAGTGAAGCGGAAAGGCTACTAATTTAAATTTATTGCGGAAATTATTGAGACCTTCTCTCGAGTGTTTGATCAGGGCGGGTCAGGTCACATGTGTGCCAGAAGCACTTTTTGGTGGAAAGTTGGAAAATTCGCTTGAAAAGTGATGTGAAAACAAATTCTGCTTAAAGCGAGCATTTTTTTTAAGTATGAACATAAATCAAATTAATGCAGTTAGCAGCCATATGAATATTAGAGTGTTCTCCAACATGAAGTTTGAAGATTGTATGCGGTCTCACAACCTCCAGCGGTAACAATACAGTCAAAGATAACAAATATAAATTGTGATCGCGCTCAGAGACGTTTAAGTAGTGTCACATAGCGGTAAACATACATATTGTAATCTGAGCTTAGTTTCGTTTACGACACCTCTTATCCGTACTCGATCTGGAGCAAAATTTGTATGCGATATCTTCGATTATATGTATTAGCATCGAACCAGGGGTTGGGGTTGAGGAAATATGACACAAAATTTCTCTCCATACATTTTCGGAGCACCCTAATGTATCCACATACAAATATTGATTCAAAGCCGAAGCGACTGCGAAATGTTAAGTAAATGAGAAAAAGTCAATTTGTTTTGTTTGTAGACTAACGTTTTTGTGGTCGGCTTAAAAGTGCGCAGTAGAGTTAATTTGACAAAAAACAATCACGATTTAATGAATTAGTTTTTTCAGTAAAAAATTTCCACACAAACAAGAACATGCACAATTCAAACTAATGGTGGCTTTAGAATGCCTTGTTCGGTCAGCAGTTGGTAAGAGGACATTAAATAAATCATTTGCTAATCTCATTGCAGCTTTCATTCCTCTTTGGCATTCGGCAACTAATCAAAGTATACAATTAACTAAGTCTTAGACTTTCAATATTGATTACACACTAATGAAATGCAATTATTTTAAGTTACACTTTGTCACGTTTCCGATAATGCAGTGGAATTTTAATGAAGTTTCCCAAGATTAGTCATATTTATGCTCAATTTAATGTATTTAAAGCGTTGATTTCTCGTAAGGCCAATGCTAAGGCACAGCACTACCCAAAGGATAAATATATCTCGAGTCCGCATATCTAAATAAACCAAATTAAACTATTGAGGTATATATCTACTATTTAAACGCATGCGATGTTTTTATTTAATTTCAAGTAGAAGCTCTTCAATCCATTTAAGCCAACTTTTATTTAGAAAGTATGAGAGAATTGCCTCAAACTATTTTTGTACATAATTGCAATTGATACAGCTTCAACTCAAATCATATAAAATATATATTAATTTCACATTATTTCCGTTATCAAAACTTTCGAAAACATTTCCATTTTCAGATCAATCATATCACAAATGTAGGAAAATGCCAAATCAAAGTCACATTCGTACATATACGAGTGTATTATAAAGATATGAATGTTGTTGTGTAGTTATAAGCACATCATCAAGCTCTAGCTGTCATACATACATACATACATACATACGAGTATGTGCAAAAATATTCGTAGAATGAGAATGACGTGAGCACGTTAAAGCATGTGTGTAAAAGTAAACAAAGGCAACAAAAATAAAAACAAAAACAAGTGCTGTAAACATAAAAACAAGTGAAATAAAAGCAAAAGCAACAATGGCAACAGCAAAAGCAACAACAACAACAAAATAGCTACATAACATGCACAACAAAACTCAGCCTGAGAATAAATAAAAAACCAAGCAAACAAATCAGAAAAATTTTATGATGTTTTATATGACAAGAAATACAGATCATGTATACGCCACGTACGCCACGCCAAGCAAAACATGGAAGGCAGGCAGACAGTCAAGAAGGGGTGGGGCAGGCAGGCAGGCAGACACAACAGCACTCAATCAAAAGACAACCAAGCCAACCAGCTAGTCAAACGGCTAGTGCAAGGCAACAGAAGAAAGAGAAAGGCTTTATAAATTTATGATTGTGTGTGTGTGTGTTTTTGTTCAAATAAATGTTTGCTTGTTTGCTGGCACACGTGAGTTTATTTCACAAACTTTTTTTCGCGTTTTTTTTTTGCTTTGTGAGACAGTGTTTTTAAGCGTTGATGTCATATGAGTGACAGCAAACGTAAAGATGCACCAAAACTAACAACAAAAATGATACAGAAAATGACAAAATGTATGTATGTATGTATGTATATACATATGTGTGTGTGCGCTACAGTAGCGCAATGCGGCAGCTAAAATACAAATATGCATGCCACAATTCTTGCCAGGCATAAGACACCCTGCAGGTAAAGCGTTACAAACAAACTGAAATTTAACAAGAAACTTGCGTGTGATTCCTATCGTCCGGTAAGCTGCTCTATAGCCAATCACCTCATATATTATTTTGAATATCTTTTTTTGTTAATCTGCCTTTTTTCTGCTTTGCTATGGATGTTATTGAGGAGTATGTTGGCTTGATATCAGCACAGTTGCTCTGAAGTAAAATTTGCAAATTTTCTTTTGTCCTAATTCGATTTTGCTGAACCGGATTAGCTTTCGAAATTTTATATTACATACTTTCAGCAGCAAATGCAAGCTTTTACCATGTTAATTGCAATTTTAACGCTTTTTTTAATTTTAACAAAAAAATTGAGCTCATAACTGAGTCTAGTCAAGATACGCGCAGAAGCTAAACAAATTATTTCAGTCTACTGTAATCAATAGAGTTTCCACCGTCAAACTTTGAACGCCAAACACATTTTCTGATGGGTTTTGCTGGTCCATAAAATTCTTTCAACAAAAATACACTGCAGTTAATAAAAAAAAAAACTTTCTTTATTTATAATGAATGTACAAGGGGAATCTTTTTTTATTTTTGTTTCATTTTTTCGCTTGGCATTCATACTATCACATACATTTGTTTGAGAATTTAGAAATTCATACATGTGCCCATCTCTTTGTAAGCATACGTACCTTTGAACAATATCCCCGCAGTAAATGTCCGAAGTGAAAACTTAATGAATCACTGATGAAATTCCTTACCTAGTGAGGAGGCGTCGATGACAAGTTTCATATAAAGACTGCTGAATTTTTCATATAAATGGTTTGCCTTCCTCGGTGATTTTATTGGGGAGCACTGCATGACTGTTCAGCGCTGACTTGTGGATGAACTACTGCTGAACGGTGTGCAGTAAACGAAAAAATTATTCAGAGAGTTCTCTTTCGAACTTCAGAGAGATTTCGAAATAAGGAATGTTCATTGAGGAATGTGTGATGATTTCTCAATGATATGTAGTGGAAAAAGGCTTACTGATTCTTTAATGAACCATTGATGATTTCTCAATGATATGTAGTAGAAAAAGGCTTACTGATTCATTAATGAACCATTGATGAACTATACATTGTAAATCCAAATAAAAAAGGCATATTTTATGGATTTTTTTTTTTCATTTACAAACAAGTTTGTATAAATTTACAAATAATAATAACACTTCATTTATGCAACAAAAATACAAATTAACATGGATATACTATGCATATTTATAGGTACTAAAAATTATATTGTGCTGCTTGACTCCTTTTTCCTTTTAATCTGAGTGCGTTTGTTGACTTTGTTTTTAATGCGCCGAAGGGTTGTGCGGAATTCTTGTAAAAAGTCATTATACGATTGGCTGCTGGTACTTGCTGCTTCTGTAAAATAAAAGAAGGAATTTGGAAAATGTTGCAACATAAATTTTATTATTGTTACCGTTTAAAGAGGACATGAGCCCCTCATATTGTTTCAGTCCTTTTTTCCCCTGAGTGCCATCAATGTTGACGTCTTTTATTATGTCCAGTGACAGTATTTTTTCAATGTTCTGAATTGAACCACACATCACTTGCTTCATTAAAGCGACCTGTAAACAAAATCAAAGAAAATATTTAAAAATAGTAAAAAGGTACTAAAAATAGTATCAAAAAAGTAGTAGAAAAAGGTAAAAAAGGTAATAAAAATAGTATCAAAAAAGGTAATAAAGAGTAGTACAAAATTATTAAAATGTATTAAAAAATAGTAAAAAAGTAGCAAAAAAAGTAGTAAAAAAGGTAAAAAAACTAATAGCAAAATGTAATAAAAAATTACTAAAAGGTAAAAGGTAAAAGTATAGTAAAAAAATAGCAAAAAAAATAGTAAAGAAGGTAAAAAATAGTAGCAAAAAAGTAATAAAAAATTATTAAAATGTATTAAAAAATAGTAAAAAAGTAGCAAAAAAAAGTAGTAAAAAGGTAGTAAAAAAGGTAAAAAAATAGTAGCAAAAAGTAATAAAAATTATTAAAAGGTACTAAAGCGTAGTAAAAAAGTAGCAAAAAAGTATTAAAAAAGTAGTAAAAAAAGTAAAAAAATAGTAGCAAAAAAGTAATAAATAATTGCTAAAAGGTACTAGAGTAGTAAAAAAGTAAAAAAAAGTAGTAAAAAAGGTAAAAAATAGTAGCAAAAAGTAATAAAAAATTATTAAAAGTTACTAAAGCGTAGTAAAAAAGTAGCAAAAAAGTAGTAAAAAAAGTAAAAAAATAGTAGCAAAAAAGTAATAAATAATTGTTAAAAGGTACTAGAGTAGTAAAAAAGTAAAAAAAAGTAGTAAAAAAGGTAAAAAATAGTAGCAAAAAAGTAATAAAAAATTATTAAAATGTATTAAAAAATAGTAAAAAAGTAGTAAAAAAATAGTAGCAAAAAAGTAATAGAAAATTATTAAAAGGTACTAAAGAGTAGTAAAAAAGTAGCAAAAAAGTAAAAAAAGTAGTAAAAATAGTAGCAAAGGCATCAAGGTTATACATACTGATACATACATATGTATCATTACCATTTCCCCTCTTTTTTCACCCTCTAATTCGCTATTTATTTTTTCAAGTTCTTGGTAACTCTCAATTGGAAATTGTTTGGGGCACATCACATACAATCCCAAATTCCTCCGTAATAGCACGTTCATTTCCGCAAGTTCTTTCAAAATACGGTCTTGTTGCTGCGACACCGTAATAATTTGTCTATTCATGTCAGCAACTTCTTTTTTTAATTTAACGACTTCGTCATCTGCAAATTGCACCAGTAAGTTAAAATTTAATGGATATATTTATTTTTGTAAGGCTTACCATGATTGCCAATCTGGCTATATTGAAATAGAGGTATATCCATTGCTAATTGTTCTGAATGTGTAAGTATATCAATTAATTTAAACTTTTTGCTTCAATTCTGCTCCTGAGGGAAAAATAGCTCTGCTAGTTGTTGTGAAGTATTACAATTAATAAAATTTTTGAGTTATAATGCAAAGCCATCATTTTGAACTTTATTTGGTTTGGTTTTACAATGAACTGGGTTTTTTCGTCAATGTTTTCTACAACGGCTATGCCTAAGTTTTTTGATGGTACTGGTACTTCGAAAAAATTGCTTGTTTCTGTAACAATGTTTACCACAAATTCGCTGTTTTTTACGCTAATAATTTTGGCAAAAACTTGTTTCTCATTTATATCGGAATTCCTTCCACCACACAAAAATTGTTGGGAGGAAGGTCGCTTATGTACATTTCGTCATTATTTATATTGACAATTACACCTTTTTTCGTATTGCATCTAATTTTTTTGCTGCATTTTTTAATTGGACGAAAGTAGTACTTGTTCTTTAGCTGTTGCAAAATTTGTGTTGGTTTTCTTACTGATTGCTTTATTTCTCGCATAAAGTTCTCAAAGCGATAGGCAGAAAAGTTTGTAATGTGACCAGTGGTTCTTGCGCTTTCACATAAATGCAATAAGTTGTGCACATTGTATGTTAATGTGTCGTTGCCGTAAATACTTTGGAAATATTTCACAAAATCACTAAGCATCGATTGAATGCACACGAAGTTCTTTTGATATTTGGAGCTCATGTTCAATAGTCGGTATGCACAGTGAAGTAGTAAAAAATGGTAGTAACAATTGTCATCGAGAAAGTCTTTTAAAATGGCAACTCCAGTATAAAGGATGAATTGTCTGTACTCTATAGCCTTCCAACGACAAAGTTCATGCAACCGCCGCGGTTTTCTTCCAAATTCTTTTGGAACGCATGAAGATAAAGCTTCAAGTTTGTTTGAAAATTCTTCTTTATTTGCTGGTGTTAATTTTTTCACTATTAAATTTAACAATTTCTTCGTAACTCCCAAATCAACCACATGCATTACATCAAGAGGGAATTGGGATATCATATTTAATTCTAAACTTTCCAGCTCCATTTCAGATTCTTGAAATTTTAAGCTGTGATGACTGCGGTCAAGTCTGTTCCTGAAGGAAAAATCAGATCTGGGCTCACCATTTCGTCTGCGAACTCCGTCACATTATTGGGTTTTTGCCCTAGTTGGCAACATTTGGCACAACCACTAAAGGCACAATGCCCAACTGTACCCGTGATGAAGGCTCTGGCGGGTGCATCACAAATAAATGCCCGAAGCACTACCGATATAGTCTTCCCGCCCAAACTTAGTCCATCTCTTTGAATACGTTTCACATCCGCAATAAAATCGTGCAAAAATATATTTGGGCAAACAGGTTTGTCTTTTCCAGAATACACACCGATTATAAACACGTATTCATCGTCTAAATTCACTGTTTTTCCTAGAATGGGCCATAGACCCATAGCACTACTTTTATACAACGGCAACCCGTCAACGCCGATGTCTAGAATCACCGACCTGTAGGACTCTAAATTTATTTTTAAAAGTTGGTGTTCCAAACCGAAATGGAAGTAATTTCCGGAGCCTACAGTCCTTTGGACAAAAATTCCCATTTCTTTTTTTATTAAAGTAGTCATGCTTTTGGGTACATCGATATCATTATTGCGCAGTACTTCTAAAATGGCATCTCCTGCTCTTCTATTCACATTATTTTGCAAAAACGCACTGGCCAACTGTTCCCTAAGGATATCCTTCTTAGTTTTATTGTCGCTCGGAAATATTGGCGCCGTTTCGTTTGGATTTTGGGACACAATCACTTCGCTTATCGCATCGTTTTCATTTATGAAACTTTGAATTCGAATGTTACTTCTTATTTTCTTTTTTCGTTTAATAATTTCGCGATTAATTGATCTGCTAATACTCGACATAGTAAAACAACCGAGAGCACACAAAACCAAACTTAAACAAAAAATCAAAATTCATAAACTTCAAGTAATTAATTTTTGGTTTTCAATTTTTTCGAAAATGTGAGAAAAAGAGCTATAGGTTTTAGAAATTGTACTCAGTGATGACGATCTAAGGAATATTCAACAAAGAATCATCAACGATCATTCAGCAGTGAAATACATTTACTGCAGGGATCTGCAGTCCTAATTTTGTATGCGTGTGTGTGTGTGTGTGATATTAATTAAAAAGCGACATTTGTTTGTCACCACAACACTTTCTCTTTTTTCATCACGAAAGGCTTTGCAGCTCGTCTCGTTCGTTTACTTGTTCAGCTTTACATGCTCATCGTTTGTTGACACACTTTTTTATTGTTATTGTTCTGTAGAACAGAAATCTCATTTCCTTTATTTTGTTCATGGTATAAAAAATACAGGTATGTGCATTGTCATTTTGACGCTGTCTTTTTGATTAAAAAGCAGATTTTTGAAGTTTAATCTTATGTCAGTTTTGGAGTATATCGATGCCAGACTTTTATTTTTTGAATGCGTAGATTTTTGTTTGAAAGTTTGGGTATTTCAGGAATCAAAGGACAGAAAGAGAAATGGCACTAGTGAGCAGATTTATGGAACTTCCGATAGCTCCTCTTATATCACCGTCTTTGCAGCCATATTTGATATTATTGCACCGCGGAAATAAGCAACTCATATTGTTAAAATCTAGGGTACATATTTTACTCAGCTGTACTAGTACACAGAGTATTATAGTTTTAATCACATAACGGTAGATTGTAACAGAATGAAATAATCGAGATAGATATAGACTTATATATATCAAAATGATCAGGGTGAAAAGAGAAATCGAATGAGCCATGTCCGTCCGTCCGTCTGTCCGTCTGTCCGTCTGTAAATACTTTAACTCGCGCAAACATTGAGATATTTTGATGAAATTTGGAATGCAAGTTGGTATCGAGACTGGGACGGTTGGTATTGAAAATGGGCGAAATCGGACCATGACCACGCCCATTTTTCCTATATAGAAAAAATCGGAAATTTGGTATCTCAGTCCCTAATATAGCTGGAGTTTTACCCACGTGTTGAGCTCGGGCCCCTATGAAGAAATTTGATGAGATCTTGGAAAATGGGCGGTGCCACGCCCACTTATTAAGGGTCAAACATTGAAAGTTTTATGAGTCATAACTCAGAAGCCGTTGAAGATATATTGATGAAAGTTGGTACACGTGATTTACTTACTTAGACAAATGTTTGGACGGAAAATTGTCAAAATCGGTTGACGGCCACGCCTACTTTTTAACAAAGATATTTCTGGAACACCCTTTTGGAATTTGTAACGTGACATCTTTGTAACTAGAAGTCAAAAAGGAATGAAATTTTGCACAAAGGATAGGCTACGCCTATTTTATGCAGCACTCGCTTTATATAAATCACACCGCATTTGCCTCAAACGCAAACAAACAATGAAAGCACACAGCTGAGTACCTAATGTTCGATTCCACTCGGACTTAGGCTTCCTTACTTGTTATTTTGTAATTGGATTGGACATACATATGTACATACATACATATATAGACTGAAATGCTCACTTGGTATGGTGGTGTACATACATATCGTCGTTTAAAGTGCAAAACCGCGTGGCATTTTTGCCAAAAATGAGATTTCATCAAACATACATTCCTGGCGTCCGTCCCTATCCATTCATGCAACAATTTTGAGATTCACACAACGCAATTCCAAATAATGACACAGTTTCAAAACCGCTTTTTTTGAGGAAATTTTTCGAACCAATACCGCGAATAATAGGTGTTATTGCTTTATAACTGTACTGTAATGTACTAAAGTTCATTATACTTTCATAAACACGAAATGGATTATAACTTTGCTTTATTGAAGAAAAGTTTTTACGTACGCCTGCAAAACCGCCTATACGTCACTATTGAACAAAATAAAAGACGCAAAACCACTTATAAATACATAAGTAAGCCAATAACTGCACATTTAACTGCTTTTCGCCAAAATGATATTTGGATTAAGAATATAATCCAAAAATCTACCTTGGTTTGGATGTGGGTTTGCAAAATTACGAACCGTTTTGAATTAAAACAGTTTGTACTGTCTCCTGTAAAATTTGGGTGGTAGCGGATACGCGGTATTGCACTTTATGCGACGATATGGAGTTATAATAGATCAATCTCCAAAACCTCCCCAACCTATATACCAGAGTGTTCACAAAGCCTAAATTAAAAGTGATCGTAACTACTAAACTAAATTAAAAACTCACCGAGAATACCGGAAAGGGGCTACTTTGTAGTACGGCCAAACTGATATTCCGCGAAGTAAAAATCCGAAATGAATCTTTTATGAATCACTGATGAAATTCATCTATGACTGAGGAGGCATCAGTGAGTACTTTCAAATAAAGAATGCTGAATTTTTCATATAAATGGTTTGCTTTAAAAAAAAAAATAATAATAATAAAAATTGTACTCAGAAGAATCATCACTGATCATTCAGCAGTGAAACAAATTTACTGCAGGATGTGTAATTTTTTCAAATTGAAAAAATTTCTTTCAATTCAAATTGAAAAAATTCGTTACTATGAATACCATGGTTACAATTTATTTTTAAAACAAAGCAGTGAAAAATTCCATTAATGGAGGATTTTTATCATTGAGTATGGCAGCACGAAATGTCATAATCTGCTTAATTGTCAGGTGGTTAATATGGCGACGAAAACTTGACGTTTGTTTTACCTGGTATACTTATACCATGTATTTTGTTTGCTTTTTATTGTTATTTATCATTTTTCTGCTTTCCGGCTTGACATTTCTATACATACATATGTAACTCCGATCAGATAGAAGAAGAAATTAGGTTTTGTGTTCGATACGCAAGCACATAAATATCTACAGCCAAATACATATACACACAAACACACACACACATATGTATGCATCTAAAATAATGCCACTAACAACAATAACTTCGGTTTATCTGTGCATTTTTATCGTGTAAATAGAAAATCTAATTTATTGCGAAAATTCCAATGGAAGCAAAAGCAAAAAAACAATATGATTATGTTGCTTGTTTGTGTTCTCTATGTCTGTCATTTTTAGTTTTTACGTATGTGTGCAACAATAAAAAATACATATAAGCCGATTACCAAAAATAACTGCAATAACCATTTAAACTATCAAGTCAAATCATCTAAGGCCAAAGCACAAATATTGACGACACTTCGGTAATGAATTTCGGTATCAAAAAGGATTTCATTTAGCTATTTATTGTTGTATGTATGTACATATGTGTGTACCAATGTCCTTGTAGCTTTTTAAGCTGCAGCTAAGCAGTTGCTGAGGTTATCAGATTATTTTCTCGCATTTGCATGGAATTTAAATATTTGCAACATTATTTTGGATTGTCAAACGCAGAAGAAAAACGTTTCAGCACGTGATATTTTCAATTGTGCATTAGATTTGGCTTTTGCGAGAAATTCTAAACAGCAGATGTAAAACTGTAGAATTTGTAGGTACTTGTTCAGAACTATCGAAATGGTGCCAATAAACGAACTAGTGTAAACTGTAGAATTTAGTACTAGTTCGGAACTATTGAAAATGTAGTGCAGAGAGTGACAATTGACCCGCCTAGGACATCACCGTGTTGAATTCGCCAGTTGATAACATGCAAAAGAGATTTAGCTCGCACTAGTAGTGGCGAAAAATGCACTAGAAGCGACCTAGTTCGGAACTAGAGATTTTCACTACAGGGGATATTCGCAACTAAACTTGTATGCGAATATACATATATAGCCATACGAGTATGTACATTTTTTGCTGGTTTTGCTTCAAAAACGGAAGTCAACAGGCAAAGCCGTGATTATGTTTGCTCAAATGGAAATAGATAACACATACAAACATACATACAAACACAAAAACATGCATACATAGAGTGTGTGCTAATAAATGTTTCGTATCAGTTTCATCGCAGCATGGCAACAGCAACAACAACTATAACATTAGCCATCATTGTTGGTAATGGCACAAAATTTCAGCGTTTGTTTCTACTTTTTTCCCTTGATGGAGAAATGTTGCAAAAATAATCACCAGAAAATTCAATGTAAAGGCATTTAACACACACAAAATTCACTCTGCGATATTGGTTGGTTTGCGATTCGGTAGCTAAAGTTGCATAACTAGCGGGTTATTAGAAGATTCTGCATATATCAAATACTTTGAACTTTTAAAAGGTGTTTTCAAAATTGGGCTTAATCACCGCTGGAGTGGAAAAAAGTATGAATTCTGCTAGGATAAGCAAAATATACACGAAAGGAAGTCCGAGCGCATCTCAACCTACAAAATTTGGAAACTCAAGCTCCCAAATCGCTAAAATATATAATTAAACCACCATGCGGGTATATGCTGTTCGATTATTCTGGCATTTAAACTTGTGCTATTTCGACTTTTTGCAGTAAAACTCATTTTAAGTTGGTAATGAGCGGATTTTCATATAATTACCAAAAGTTGTAGCCATTTAAGTGAGCGCTTCGAAAACGAAAACTGTGATAAAATGTGTATTGTTGTTGGTGCAGTGGAAGGGAATGCGCATATGTATGTATGTTTATATGTATTCCTTTCCATACATATGTACATATGTATTTAAGCATATTCGAAGCGAAAATTGCTTATTTTTCGAGTTGATTTCGGTAACATCGTCATAAGCACAAAACATATGTATGTAAATCGATGCTTCCTTATGTACACATTCGCTTGTATGTTTGTATATGTATGTATATGTGTGTGTGTGTGTTTTGTGATGCACACTTTCGTTTGTCAAGTTTTACCACCAACCAACCAACCAACCACTCACTCACTTTTTGAGAAGCCAACTGAATTTTGCATGTTCATTTCAAGTTGTGGCATGCAACAACATCAACAACAACAACAAGGTCAGTATGAATTTCAAATTACCGCGCTGCACTTAATGCAGTCGAAAAGCGAGATGATTTTAGTGGGGCAAAAGCGAGTATAAACAATCGCGCGCTGCTGGTTGTGTGTGGGCGAGTGTGGAGGTATACATATACATATACTTATACATATGTACGTATGTGTGTGTGTGTGTAGAAATAGTCATAAAAATAATCATAAAAGTAGTTATTGTTATGTACGTGGCAACAAATACTCGTTTTTCGACCACCGATTTTAATTCGCTCGTTTAATTTCTTTGGTGAGTAAATCACATTAGTATAAATTGGCTGCTTCATGTTTGTGGTCATGCAATAAAAAATCATAATTTCAAATTATTAAATGCATGATAAACTGAATGGTGTAATTTGCGCGGTTATAGGATATAATCTATCCCAATAAACATTATTCTTCATTTTCAATTTGAAATTACCTTCATGAGTATATTAATATCTTTTTTAATATACATACACACATATGGGAAACCAACTACATAGGTTTTTATTAAATTTTGTGTAACTTCACAAAAAGCCACAAACAAATAAAATAAGAGCAAGAAATACATAATCACATCAATCATTTTCAACCATCATCGAGTACAACAACGAACGCTGACTGAAATCTGCAAACACACAAAATTTCTTCGTTCCTTCAAATCTTCACATGTTGAAATTCGTGAAATAGTACAAAATACGAAGCAAGTTTTTTTTTTCAAATGTGTTGTAAGTTAATCTAAAATTGATAAACAATGTTTGATGAACACTTGAAAATTTGTTTATTTTCAAATGATATACATATATGCTGATTCTCAAATTTAGAAACAATATTTTCTCAAACGTTTGATAATTTCTTTTTCAGGGTTTAATGGGATAGTGCATACACATTAATTATGCAATAACAAACTGGGATTGATCAAACCTTCAATCATTTGCCATTAAAATTGAAGCCGATCAAGCATTTGCCGTCCAACAAACAAACATAACTTACGCTTCGCAATTGCAAAACTAACGTTGAAAGTGGCTTTTGGTGAAAAAGCATTAATTAATTAATATTTCATAAAGAACTTGATGAAAAGTTGAAGAAATTAATTTGAAAAAGAAAAAAATTTGAATGTTTTCACAGCTGCCGTGACACTTTCCAATCATTTCACACGCGCAAGCCAATTTCGTTGCCAACAGCAAATAAAAGTAATTCAATGCCAATGCAACTCGTAGACACTTAAGCTAAATAAGAAAAGCGAAATGAATTAACACTTTTGCACCAATTAATACACGTTTACAATGTGCATGTCAATATTTTATATGTATGCATGGCTGTAAGCACGTTTACCCTTTACATTCACACACACAACTAATTACAAATGAATATTTGATTAATGAGCGCTAATCCTGAATGTGTGAATAGCAAAATTTCCATAGCGAAAGCGCACAAAAGCAGAAGCTAATCAAATTTTGCGAATAATTAAAATTATTATTAAATAATACTAGCGTGTAACTAGCTCATAACACCCGAGTTTCTAATGAAAAATAAGGTAAATGTAGTAAGTAGAATAATAAATTCTAGGCGATGAGTGAGCTCATGCTTTTGCAGCAAAGTTCTAGGCAAACTATACAACCCAAAAAAAGTTCTAATTTTTTTTAATATGGTATTTTGTATTAAAAGTAAAAAATAAACGCTAAGGCAGTACAAACACCAGTATGCTCAATTAGCGCGCTATAGGTTTAATTTGCTCCTGAAAGTATGCAACGCTAAATTTATTCGAAAGCCATAATAACATGCTATCTTTTGATTTGGCTAATCCGGTTCAACCAAATTCGAATTATATCAAAAGAAAAATGCAAATTTCTTCACTTCAGGGCAACTTTGCTCATTAATATTGTGGTATATCAAATCGAAGTACCTTTAACCTCTTGAGCATAATCCCATTGCTGGGGTTGGATACATAGCAAAGAAGGCAAAGGGAGATTAACACAAGAAGAGCGATTTAAAAATAATATATACGAGTATGCACAGTGCTTTTACGTTTTGCACTCTAATCACATCTCACTTTCGTATTTAACAAGTGATTGGCAATTCCTTTCACTTTCAAAACCCACACACGCACATACACAAGCGCGCTTTTAAACAAAAAACTTTTTAAAACCAAACAGGAACTTCGAAATAGCACCCAATGCAACAAAGTTTATTTCACTTTAAATGACACAGACATTTCCCCAATTTTTCCGCCACATTCACTGGCTGTGAAACACTACACACACACATTCATACACTCGCTCGCGCATTCGTTGAAGTAGCGAGCGCATCTTTCCTGTTTCGTTTTTTGCGGATGTCTTTTATTTGGTAGCTTTTTTTTTGTTTGGAATCGCGAGAAATAATGAAATTTGTGCCATGTCAGCCCATTCTTTGTGTGTATGGGTCACTGGCAGCAAATATAAAAACTCAAATGGCAAACCAGAAAGTAGGTTTGTTGAATGGTACAAAAAGGAAAAAGGGTAAGGGAGTTGGCCCACTTATTTGGTTCAAGCCGCAGCATCACGCACAGCGAGGAGACAAAACTGTGGCAGGAAAAGCTTTTCAACGCTCCGCCGCATAGCAATAGTTGCATTTTCTGTGGATTTCCTTTGGTTTTATTCAAATAGTTTTTCGGCTTTTTTGCTTTTTCTGCTTTCTGCTTTTGTTGCCTTCTTTGATGCTGGGCACGCTTACTTTTATTAGTGTCAGCTTTCACATTTTTTTATTTTTGCAAATATTCCATAAAGTGCAATTATGATAATAAAGATAATAATAATTTTAATAAGAATTACATTTATGGCAGTCATAATAGCAAATAGGAATTTCAAATTATAGATTTTTTTATTATTCGCGTGTCAACTATCCACAACATTTTCTAGGTCAGCTGTTGAACATAAAAATTTCCTTCTGTGACTTAAGCAATACAAATAATTTGTTTTATTAACATCTCTTCTTTACTTTTTGTTTGTTTGTTTTTTTTTTTTATTATTATTATGTTGTATTATATGTCTTTTATTGTACACATGCGGGTACTATTTTTATACTCAGCTGTACTAGTACACAGAGTATTATAGTTTTAATCACATAACGGTGGATTGTAACAATGAAATAATCGAGATAGATATAGACTTATATATATCAAAATGATCAGGGTGAAAAGAGAAATCGATTGAGCCATGTCCGTCCATCCGTCCGTCCGTCCGTCTGTAAACACTCTAACCTGCGCAAAAATTGAGATATTTTGATGAAATTTGAAATGCAAGTTGGTATCGAGACTGGGACGATTGGTATTGAAAATGAGCGAAATCGGACCATGACCACGCCCACTTTTCCTATATAGAAAAATCGGAAACTTGGTATCTCAGTCACTAATATAGCTGGAGCGATGAAATTTCACCCACGTGTTGAGCTCAGGCCCCTAGGAAGAAATTTGATGAAATTTTGGAAAATGGGCGGTGCCACGCCCACTTATTAAGGGTCAAACCTTGAAAGTTTTATATGTCAACTCAGAAACCATTGAAGATATATCGATGAAATTTGGTACGCTTGATTTACTTACTTAGGCAAACGTTTGGACGAAAAATAGTTAAAATCGGTTGACGGCCACGCCCACTTTTATATATGTGTATTATAAAGTGACCTAATAAAAACATTTTAAGCGATATCTCTGTCAAATATAAAGATAATGCATTGAAATTTTGTGGCATGAGTTCCACAATAGACCGGAAACAAAAAATAGAAAAATTTTGGAAAATGGGCGTGGCACCGCCTATTTTTAGACAAAGGAATATACGAGATTTCGGAGCCCAGAACTCGACAAATAACTGAGATACTATGACGAAACTTGGTTTATACACTTTTATAACTTGTGTTAGTAGACACGCAAAAATTTATTGAAATCGGTTTGTGACCACGCCTACTTTTTAACAAAGATATTTCTGGAACACCCTTTGGGAATTTGTAACGTGACATCTTTGTAACTAGAAGTCAAAAAGGAATGAAATTTTGCACAAAGAATAATATTCATATGCTTAGTTGGATGACTGATACAAATTTTGGAAATTGGCCCACTTTATGCAGCACTCGCTTTATATAAAGTACACCCTGTTTCCATCAAATGCAAACAAACAATGAAAGTATACAGCTGAGTATCTAATGTTCGATTCCACTCGAACTTAGGCTTCCTTACTTGTTCAATATTAAACATTTGTTCTGCGTGACGTATGAATAACGCGCCTTTCTGCCATTGCACTGTCTGTCTCTTTGTTGAATGTCAATAACAACGCAATTACTGTTATTATGAGAGTTATTACTTACATGGTTGTGTCACACCTGCGAATTACTTTAATATAAGTATCATAGAAACATATACATATATACATATGTACATAAACAAATATCCATATAAAATAAGTAAAAAGTCTACAAACAATTCTAAACAAAAGAGAACGCGTGGAAAATAAGCGTTCACATTTTCTTATTGCCTAATTTGAAACTATTTTAAGTGCAAAATATTTTAAATTTTCAACTTATGCAAGCCAAGTATATATTTAACTTTCACACCATAAATAGAACAGAAATTTGCAAAATCATTATTATTTCATTGACATCACAAAAAAAGTTAAGCATGACAAGTACTTTACTTTCAATGTTAGGCGTTTTTATATGCAAAAGTACAGCAAATTGAAGTTAACGCACGCACTATTTTTTTAGTCAAGTCACGTTGAGTTTTTGCAGTCAATGCTTTTAGAATTTTTCAATTTCTCTCGCTAATATTTGCAAAGCGCACGTCTTGGCCGCAGGGGCGTATGAGTAACTTTTAATGCGAGCCGAACGACACAAAGTGCGAGGCGAGCAAAGTTAATTTAAACTTAACTCCAAATTACTTAAAAACACTAAATTTTTTTTACTTAACTGATTTGTATTGTCTAAATTTATCACGCCTGAATTTGGACCAAATTGCTAGCTCCTCTTTTTTTGCTCTGCGCATTAGTCAATCTAGCAAGAAGTATGCCCTTTTCAATAACTTGCTATTAACTATTTTAATAACAAATTTTCATATAAGCATGTCTCAAAAATGATAATGTCAACACAAAGGAAATTTATATTTATTTATTATACATATGTATCTATACATAACAAATTTATTTCATCACTAAATCACTTTGAATTGCATTGATTGATTTTTAATTTATTTCCTTTGGCAATGCACAATTATATTTCATGTGCTGAGAGCAAACACAGCCACTTCGACCACACAGCAAATGGCGTTGATATTTGTATGCCGCCAAATCGTAAATTATGTCAAATGTAAATTGTGAGCGAATTGTGTGTTTATAGTTGAGATATACTTATATACTAATGTGCATATATATATGTATGTATATATATGTGGCTTATCGAGTGAGTAATTCTATATTTATTAATTCTATAGCATGTATTATTTATTTCACTTACACTATATATGAGAGTAAATTAGCTATTGACATACATTTGACGTGCCATAAAAGATCAACTATTATCCCTATTTTCTGTTTGCTTTTCCAAATGAATGGAACGCCTATTATATATTTAATAAATAGTCTCCATCAGTTTGTTTTGACCGGACATGGACCAGGTCAAATAAATGAAATGAAAACGAAAATACAGTATTAGTATTCTGTTTAATACCAAGCTTTATTACACCGATTATATGTATCTAATATAATATGTAAATATGTATATATATTGCTCATGTAATCAGGCACAGGCATACTTACGTTAGCTAATGGTAGTGTGGTATCGTTGGCGGTAAGAAAACGATTAATGTATAAAGAAAACGACAATAAAGTGAAAGTCACTTTCTTGTAATTAATGTCATGTTAGGGTTGCCACAGAAGAAGTATGTTCAATCGGAAAGGAACATTAGGGCGGTTAGAAATTGAGTTTAGCCTACTGGCGTAAACACAATCAAATTGCAAAAAAAAAAAAAAAATAGTGCCATATTAATTTTCTGTGTTACAAGCATTTATGTTTTACTGTTTTTTTTACCAATTATCTTGTATGTAATATCTGTGGACACAAGCAATAACCGCTTAAGTCGACTTAGGAAGATTTCGAGTTATATATACCTTATTATACTCCTTTTAAAACTCTATATTTCTGTAAAACCCCCATGTTTATAGCTCAATTCAATCAAAAGATATAAAGAAAAACATTTAGGCTTAACTTACAATAGAGGTATATTAAACTTCAGTGGCGTAGTAACGGGGGGAGGGGCTTTGGGGACAAACCCCCCCCCGAAAGATTCGTTTTGACCATAAAACCATCTTTGACTTTATTAGCATACTGTAGCATGTCAGAAATATTTGAGCACATTCAACTCGTAATTTAAAACACAAAAATATGGAATGCACTAAAAGTGCATTCAACCTATTTCATTTATTAAAATTTATAACGTAAACAAACAACAGCCAAATTTTATGCTGACGCCGTATTTCTGATTTGTCGCATTTGCCTTTAAGCTAAGTCGTATGTACGTATGTATGTGCACGGGCACTTGACTACACATTAAATGCATAAGCCGTACATATGTACATACATATCTACATAGCTAGTAAGAATTAGTGTAAATATGTATTATAGTAAATAAGTAGTACATAAGAAATTTTGTGTATAAAAGGGATTGATTTTGTTCAATAAACAATCAATTATTGACTCGCTGTCTTAATAGCGAGACCACAAAATACTTGTTTTATTCGCCGAAGAAAGGGCGACAGAATATGGCGATCCTGCCAGTTAAACAGGATCCTGCCAGTTAAACAGGATCCTTGCCAGTTAAACAGGATCCTTGCCAGTTAAACAGGATCCTTGCCAGTTAAACAAGACATCCTTGCCAGCATCCTTGCCAGACAAACAGGATCCTTGCCTGTTAAACACACCAGGATCCTTGCCATTGATCCTGCCAGATCCTGTCATTAACCAGTCGTTTACACTACATGGTGATGGACGAAGTAAACGCAATATTTGAGAAATGGGAAAAGTATTTTAGTGAGCGGCAGACAGAGCAACAAGCCCAAGAAGAAGAACAACAAAATAAACCCGAACAACAACAAGAGCAACAAGCCCAAGAAAAAGAACAACAAATTAAACCCGAACATCAACAAGAACAGCAACAGCAGCCAGAACGACAAGGTCCTAGAGCAATTACAATCGAGGAGTACAGGCGACGGCAACAACGCCCAGCTCGCAGAGAACCTGCACAACCACAGAAACCTTTATACCACAGGAGACGTGGTGGTAAAAAATACCAAGCGCGGCGACGAGTTGCCGAACTCTACCAACAACTAGTATTCGCAGATTCTATTGCAAAACGGAAGCATATAAAAAAACTAATAGCGATTGAAAGGCTTACTAATGGCCTTATTAACTGATCACTAACTAATCTTATGGCAACCTTGCGGCTGCCTATTGAAGGGCAAGAGACCAAAAATCCTTGCCGTGTCAATTCTCGATACTAAAAATTTTGCATTTTTACATATACACATTTTTCTGGCCTAAGCCATAACAATACTAATTTTAATGATTTAATTAAATAAATAAATATATATACATACAAAAATAATTATTGTGATTATAATGCCTAAATCAAGGAATTCAGTAGGCTCACTTCCTAAAGAAATAGAGAACAGGGACTTAATAAGGGAATTAGAATCCTTAAGGACTCTTTGGCGTATCATAGGCATGACTAGGGAACCAACATTAGAAGACGTCATTAACCCCACGACAAAAATAGAAGAAACACAACGCATGTTTGAAAAATTCGGTATTTTCAGATTTTAGGAATTTTTTTTTTAATATTCAATCAATATGGGTGGAACAACATCAAAAATTGATAAACCCAACGCAAATGTAGTTAACTCCATAGAAATTGATCACAGCGAAGCTTTAGATTCAATAAAGCTTATTCTTCTTGTTATTGCAATTGTATCTTGTATAAATTTATTTCTAAAGATTTATTCGGTACACAACAAAATTTTAAAAAAGCGATATATTAGTCGTGCAAATGGATTAGACAAGGTATAAAAATCAATACCGAATAGATCCTTTTCAATGGATAATTGGGATAATATATATGCATCACTACTAAATGAAAAATCAATTGCAGAAAAATCATACAAGTGCATTAACAAGAATGTTTTTATTAGAAGAGAAACAATTATTAAGCATTTAGGTTTTATAATAGATGCATTAAATAGAATAGGAAACGCCTTGAGGAATATAAATAGTAAGCTTACAGCCGATCATCAAAAGCAGGCATACCAAATATACCTATACGTCAGGGATAAACTTGTTTCATCGCTAGCACGATACGAGATTGAAGAACAAGTACCCACGTCATTCAACAAAGACATAAAAATTGACACAAATTTATTACTACCGGACTATCCAACGGAAGCCGAAAACAAAAATTCTTCAAACGATAAAGAAGAAACTAAAACTCATTCAGAAAGTACCAATAATTCAAACACATCCACAATGCCTCAGACAGCGGTAGATTTTATTAAAACAGCTTCATCTGTCCTACCAGAGTTTGATGGCAACTCAGAAAATCTAAATAGCTTCATAGATGCACTCGACATTCTTGACCAAATCAAGGATACTCATGAAGCACTTGCAGTGTCTATGATAAAAACAAAACTAAAAGGCACAGCAAGAAATTGTATTCAGAATGAGAATACAATACAAGATATAAAATTAAAATTGAAAAGATCAATCAAAGGCGAATCAGTAGAAGTATTAACAGCAAAACTGCTAAACATCCAACAACGCAGTAAAACAGCCAACCAATATACTACTGAAATCGAAAAATTAACAAAATCATTAGAAGGAGCATATATATCTGACGGGTTAACCTCAGATTTAGCAGGAAAATATGCTACACAAGCAGCTGTAAAGGCTATGTGTAAAAATTGTTCTAATGATAAAGTAAAACTAATCATGCAAGCCGGAACGTTCACCTCAATGAACGAGGCAATTTCAAAATTTACAAACAGTTGCACTGAAGTAACAGGCAACCCAAACGCAATATTGAATATAAGACAACAAAATCATTTCCGCGGCAACTTTCGTAGAAATTTTCCAAATAACAATTATAGAAATTATCGATCTAATCAAAGATATAACAATTTTAACAGATCAAACAACAATTACTCACAAAGACAAAATAGGAATTTTGGTAACCAACAGCGACAAAATAATCGCAACAATACCAACAACACTCGCAATGTACGTAATTATACCCAGCAGGAAAACCAACAAACTCCACTCCAAACATAGAAAAAAAAATTTGTGTACTAAATTTACACCTAAACAGCTACATATCCACCAAAACAACTTTAAATAATTCAACTTCAACTCTCCTAATAGATACAGGAGCTGACATATCACTAATAAAAAAGGGTCAAATTCAAAATGATGTTAAAATTAATGAATTACAAAAAACAGATTTAAAAGGCATTGGTCAGGGTATAACAAACACTCTTGGAACAGTTAAAACAGATTTAAAGGGTGACGATCTTTTGATTCGACACAAATTTCACATAGTAGAAGATGACTTCCCAATCCCATGCGACGGAATTTTGGGACTCGATTTCATTAAAAAGTATAATTGCATTTTAGATTACCGAAATAATGAAGATAGACTTATATTACGACCATATGATTATCCAGAAAATATAGCAATTCAAATGACAAATGAACCAACCATTAATTGCATATCATTACCAGCTAGATCAGAAGTAGTTCGACAAATTCACATAAAAAATAACAATACTGAATTATTCATACCACATCAACAATTAGCAGAAGGAATTTTTATTGCCAATTCAATAGTAAATCCAAATCAAGCATTTGTTAGAATTATTAATACAACAGATAAAAATGCAACTATTCAAAATTACAATATTAACACAGAAAACTTAGACGACTACATAATTATAAATAATAAACAGAAAAATGAAGCAAATAATAAAGAAAAATTAGAAAGATTAAATAAAAATTTCCCATCATTTGCTAAATCTCAACTTAATACTTTATGTTCAGAATTTATTGATATATTTGCATTAGAATCAGAACCTATAACCACTAATAATTTTTACAAACAAAAACTTTATATGAAAGACGACAACCCAGTTTATGTAAAAAACTATAGAATACCAGAAGCTCACAAACAAGAAATTAATAAACAAGTAAATAAGCTAATACAAGACGACTTAATAGAACCATCAATGTCAGAATACAATAGTCCTATTCTACTAGTACCGAAAAAATCACTCCCAGGTAATAACGATAAAAGATGGAGACTAGTTATTGACTATAGACAGGTAAATAAAAAATTAACTGCAGATAAATTTCCATTACCAAGAATCGACGATATTCTAGACCAATTAGGTAGAGCAAAATATTTTTCTTGCTTAGATTTAATGTCCGGTTTTCATCAAATAGAATTAAGCCCAGAATCCCGAGATATAACATCGTTTACAGCAGACAATGGTACCTACCGTTTCAAAAGATTACCTTATGGTCTTAAAGTAGCCCCAAATTCATTTCAAAGAATGATGACTTTAGCATTCGCCGGTCTAAAACCATCACAAGCATTTTTATATATGGACGACTTAGTGGTATTAGGATGCTCCGAAAAGCATATGATTAAAAACTTAATAGATGTATTCACAACTTGCAGAAAATACAATTTAAAATTGCATCCAGATAAATGTCTATTTTTCAACCAAGAAGTTACTTATCTTGGACATAAATGCACAAGTAAAGGAATTTTACCTGATCCCACTAAATACAAAATAGTTCAAAATTATCCAACTCCCAAGAATGCCGACGAAGCTAAAAGATTCGTTGCATTCTGCAATTACTATAGAAGATTTATACCAAATTTCGCGGAATACTCTAGAATATTAACAAGACTTTGTAGAAAGAAAGTAGTATTTAATTGGACAGAAGAATGTGAGAAATCATTCAACTATCTAAAAAATGCATTAATTAGCCCAAACATTTTACAATATCCCGATTTCAATAAAGAATTTTACATAACAACAGATGCAAGCGGATACGCCTGCGGAGCAGTACTAAGTCAAGAATACGAAGGAAAACAATTACCAGTTGCTTATGCCTCTAGATCTTTCACAAAAGGCGAAATAAATAAAGCAACGATTGAAAAAGAATTAGCAGCCATTCATTGGGCCATCACTTATTTCAGACCGTACATCTACGGCAGAAAATTCACAATTAAAACAGACCATCGACCCTTAACTTACCTTTTTTCGATGAAAAACCCATCATCAAAATTAACTAGAATTCGACTAGATTTGGAAGAATATGACTTTGGGGTGGAGTACATAGCAGGAAAAGAGAATTATGTAACAGACGCACTATCGCGTATAGATATACAAGATTTAAAAGAAATGTCAATTGAAGCATGTAAAATATTGAAAGTTACCACAAGATCGGAAACTAAGGAAAAATCCAGTAATAATATAAAAAATGAAGAAAAATGTCACAATGAGAACCCTATAATATACGAAGCGCTTAATAAATGTGAAGTAAAAAAGCTAGCTCAGCTCGTTTTCGACCCCCCGAAACTGCAGTTCAAAAAGGGAAAGAAAATTTGTAGCGAAATAAATATTGATAATTTAATTGTTGAGGCGAAGATTGATTTAGATCAATTCTTTGCCAGGCTTATGAAAGAAGCCGGCAATTTGAAAATAAACAAAATACAATTGTCCTTAGGAGACAAATTGTTTAAGAATAATTATACTCGAGTAGATAAATTTAAAGATAAAGGTACCAAAGTTCTCAAAAATTTAATCATTGCATTAACTCCGGAGGTTATGCATGTGACAGATAATGAAAAAATTAAAACTATTCTTCATAAATATCACGATGATCCTGTTAATGGTGGCCACCCAGGAATCAATCGTACAACAAATAAAATAAAACAAAAATTCCATTGGAAAAATATGAAAAATGACATAAAACAATATATTAAAAAATGCGATCATTGTAATAAAAATAAAACAAGAATACATTTAAAAGATCCAATGACTATAACCGAAACACCAACTAAGGCATTCGATGTAGTTCAAATTGACACAATTGGACCATTTCCAAAATCATTGAATGGAAATGAGTATGCAGTCACCATAATATGTGACTTAACCAAATATCTAGTAGCAATTCCAATTGAAAGTAAACACGCAAAAACAGTAGCCAAAGCTATATTCGAACATTTTATTCTCATTTATGGATGTATGAAAACAATACTGACAGACATGGGAACCGAATATAAAAATAACGTTTTTCAAGAACTAAGTAAATTGTTAAAAATTGAACACAAAACCTCAACACCTTACCATCATCAAACGTTAGGCACTGTTGAACGTAGCCATAGAACATTCAATGAATATGTACGTTCATACATATCCATTGACAAAGACGATTGGGATGAGTACCTCAAGTACTTTACTTATTGTTATAATACAACACCTTCAACAGTTCATGGTTACTGTCCTTTTGAACTAATATTCGGAAAACCAGCACCGACATACGAATTTTTACAAGAAGATACAATCAGCCCACTGTACAACTATGAGGCTTATGACAAAGAAGTTAAATATAGACTTCAAATAGCACAAGAAAGAGCTAATAGATTAGTAAGACAAGCAAAAGAAAAACAAAAAATTTACTACGATAGGAAAATTCAGCATAAGGAAATAAATATAGGAGATTTAGTCTTAGTAAAAGATGAAACAGGTCATAAATTAGACAGTAGATATAAGGGACCCTATAGAGTAATAGGTATTGATAAACATAATAATTATTCACTAAGCTACATGAATAAGAAAATCATAGTACATAAAAATAGACTTAAACCTATAGAATAAGAAATTTTCACTTTTTCCAATAAATGTAAGTATGTAAGCACAAAACAAAAACTGAAATGTTAATTTTACCGAAATAAATAAATAAACACAAGCAAGTAAAATAAGCAATCCATTAAATGTAATAGAATGCTCATACATTGACCCTACAAATGTATAAGCATTCTTTTTAGGAAAGGAGGTGTAGCATGTCAGAAATATTTGAGCACATTCAACTCGTAATTTAAAACACAAAAATATGGAATGCACTAAAAGTGCATTCAACCTATTTCATTTATTAAAATTTATAACGTAAACAAACAACAGCCAAATTTTATGCTGACGCCGTATTTCTGATTTGTCGCATTTGCCTTTAAGCTAAGTCGTATGTACGTATGTATGTGCACGGGCACTTGACTACACATTAAATGCATAAGCCGTACATATGTACATACATATCTACATAGCTAGTAAGAATTAGTGTAAATATGTATTATAGTAAATAAGTAGTACATAAGAAATTTTGTGTATAAAAGGGATTGATTTTGTTCAATAAACAATCAATTATTGACTCGCTGTCTTAATAGCGAGACCACAAAATACTTGTTTTATTCGCCGAAGAAAGGGCGACAGAATAATACATTTCTTTTTCACGAAAAAATCAATGAGAATAGTAATTTTTCGAAATTGGTAATTCGAAATTTAGCGCTTTTTCACGAAGTATTATTTATAATTCTAGCGTTTGTTGAGCCGTAGGAAAGTGCAAGAACCGCAGGAATTTTACCACAATTTACATTCTTTGTACTTATATTCGCTCTTTTGTGGTAAAATTCCTACGGTTCCTGCACTTCCCTACGGCTCAACAAACGCTACAATTATTATACGGTATTTCTTTTATTAGCATGCTAATAACAGAAAAGTAACGTCAATTATTTAAATTTCAAGTTTTCTTTCAATTACTTATCATCTTAATCAAATAATATTAGTATAAACTACAGTGGGAATAAATATGCAATGTATAAGAGTATCTGAACTTGAGATTTTACTTAATGTCTGTCAAAATGGAATATTAAAAAACTAAATTATATAAGAAAATTATTATTTATAACCGTAGCACATAGGTAGATTTTCAAGTTTTATGCGGCCAAAAATATTTTATTGTGTACATCTATTCCAAATTGCTTGTTTAATGCAAAATTTTAATACTTTGTGTTAAAAGTAGAGCTCTCGATTTTTTTTGAACATTTTCGAGTAGCCCGAACAGTTGTTGTTCAAATGCTCGAAGAGTTGTTTGTTTGTTTCATGGTGTAATAATTACAGGTGACGTTAATAGAAGAGTGCGACACTATTCTCAAATAGTAAGCTCTTTGAAACGGTAGGGTTGCATTTCCATAGGGAAAAGGGGAAAAAATGTAGGGCTAAATTGGCCGGATCCGGTCCAAAAGGGGGAGTAAATTATTTATATATTTGCCTTATTGTTAAAAGTAAAATACTATATTTATATTATATTATTTACAATTCTTAAGAAGCTTTTATTCACTCTTGAGATACAAAAAAAATTGGTGAACTGAACCAATATGAATATAAAAATTAAAATAAAATGCCTTAAATCGACGATATATTTCAAATTTAACTAAATATATTGAGTTCAATATCTGGTAAAATTTATAATCATGAGTATCAGGTTTCGTTTTTCCGAATTCGGTACAACTTGCCGAATAAATATAAAACTCAGCGAGTTTCGTATAAAAAAGGCAAACATAAAACGACGATATAATTCATACTCAACTGGATGTATTGAACTCAATATCTGGTAAAATTTATAATCGTCAGTATCTGCGTGTATTGTTTGGACATTCAATATATCTATCCAACTCAGGTATTGCAATTTTCGGAGTTGTGCCTCTGTAAAAATGTTTTTGACACCTTTTAATATTACTTCGTCTCGTGCCCTTTCGGCTTTTAGATTGTTATTTTCGCTTTCTAGAAGCTTTATTTGCAACTTCAATATTGCTATTTGAAGAAGCATTGGATCCTTGGGAACATATTCTTTGTTAGAGCGAAAACCGTTTTCAAAAAAACTTTTTAAATAATAATACATACGGAGAGTAATATGTAATGTTCGTTTTTTACAAATACCTTGGTTTTCGGAATCCCAAGATAAGGGATACCACAGGCATCGGCACTGCCTCCTTTGTCAGCAAGCGTCGTTTTGCTGGGTTATATCATTGACAGACGGCAGCGATAATCCGGAATATCTAGCTAATTCGGACTTAACTTGAGAATTAAGTGGAGGTAATCCGGAATATCTCTTAAGTTAGTCCTCAAAATTTTAGCGGATTAGAGCATTTTGTAATGACATCTCTGGTGAAAAATGTCTATTGTGAATGAAAGGGAAGAAAAAGAAGAAACTAAGGCAGATCTAGGAAGGTAGGCGCATAAGTGAATTCAGAAATTTCGAATGTAATTTGTTATTGTAATTGGTAGAGTGTAATGTCAAAATGGTATTTCGCCTTGGTTGAAATCTGAATTCATTTGGGAATCGCCCATTCCTATTGGCCATGATGTGATTTCGTTTTGATTTTGACATTACCCTACCTTTGGAAATAAAACAAGAAGTTTTTGAATTCGCCGCTGCGCCTACCTTCCTTCAGCTGTTTTGTTAATCCGCAATACTTGCCGTCTGTCAGGGTAAAATTTTAATCGAATTAAGTGTTGCGGTAATCGGGATTATCGCTGCCGTCTGTCAATGCTATTATGAGGTTGCCGAAAATCCATTCGGCAAAATGCGGCTCGCACCCTTTTGAATTTTGTGTGAGCATCGCACCGCTGCTTTCCCTGGCAGAATCATATCAGGGTCTGTGGGTCTGTGGGAGTGCCAAACATTCTGAAACTCTACGCCGTTCATGGTTTTCTGCAATGGGCGTAGCTTGTTTTTGGCATTTTTGAAATGATGGCGCGAAAATTTAAATTTTAAAGATTTTTTCTTCATAAATAATAATATTGTGAAAGGAAATAAAAATGCTACAAGACAACTATTGTTTTAAATTTTTACCAAAATACATACACCTAAAATACACATAAAAACAACACTTTTTTGGGAACAACTGGGGACAACATTGGAATTTCATTTTCAAAGAGCCGAATGACAGGAGGAAGAGGAAAACAGAATGAAATAGCTGCCTACTTACGTCACCTTGTTATTACACCATGGTTTGTTTATTACCCGTATGTTTGTACGGGCATTTGAGCAATTCGGGTATTTTGAAGTTTGTTTTTTTCTTTTGTTTATTATTTTTTTTTTTTCTTTATATCGACCCCTTTGCGCGATTTTATCGTAAGGGTCATTTTCTCGAATTTCACTTTTTGAAGCAAATTTAATCTACATCTGTCAGCGCATCACCTGGTAAAATATTATAGCTGAAATCCTTATAGTTGTGCCAAAAATTCGCTTTATTTTTTATCGTAAGGGACAATCCACACTTTTTTCTTGAGCTCGAATTTATCGTATCGCCCATATAAAAAATAATTTGAATATAGCTAGCAAGTAATTTTATGTGTTATTTATTTTGAAATTTAAAATAGAATATGAAGGGGATTGTAAGCGTAATGTAGCCATGGTACCATGATTATGTTTGGATTATCTTATAACCTTAAGCGAGTTGTTCTTGTATGTATATTTGTATGTAAATTAATTTATTTATATATTTCTATATCCACTACTATCTCGGGAACGGCTGAACGGATTTGGAGGAAATTCGTTTTACTGATAGTATGCCTATGGTCGCTGTGGTGCAGTGGGTAGAGTACTCGTCTGCTATGCCAGAGGTCTCGGGTTCAAACCCCAGTCCGAGCAAAACACCAAAAAAATTTTTCTAATTAGTAAAAATCCAATTATTGGGTTTTTTAAGAGCAGCAGTCACCTATCGGCAGTGGGCGGCATACCCTCCATGAAAAAGCTTCTCATAAAAAATACATTCGCGGTTCAGAGCCGGCATAAAACTGTATGGTATTTTACGACGTATTTCAATTAAAATATTGCTCAGTGGAAATTCTACATAACCTAATTTTATTAATTCCTTTGTAACCTAACGCGAAAACGGTTTGACTGAGTTGAGTGAAATTTTATATATCCATTTTTGTCTCATTTAGTTACTTGATTAGATATTTGTATATTCCTATATGGTGAAATATAATACTTTCTAAGGAAAAGAATCACGTCTGAGCTCGACCACCCAGGTACTAGTAATTTATGGAAATAAGAGAATGCCCCATTTAGATGGAAAATAATGAAAACTAGCGATTAAAATACTTACTTATTTAGGAAAAAATAGCAATCGTATTATCTTTCTTGTGTCGCCTTTAAACGGCATCTGCAATGTAATTTGTTTTTGGAGGGTTTACTGACATTTACTGATTGGGAGTCGCTGGTTCAAATTCACGTTCGATGTGCAGTTTTATATTTTAGACTAGAAACGCCGACAGATGTTGCTCTGTCCAACTATTGATTTATCGGAATAATGTAAAATTTTTATATTTCCATTTACCTCTCCTTCTCCCTGGTCATTTACCTCTCCCCTTTCCCTTACTCCCTACACTCGTTCCATTGCTCAGTCACAATACAAAAAATAATCTACCTATTTGCCAAATTTCCAACAAACTTACATATTATAAAAACCAATTTTTTCCAATAGATCGGTCCCTGGTCTGCCGGAAATCGAACTTGGAAACTTTAGAATGGAAGACGAGTACAATACTCACTATATTACCATTACCCCATCATTAAAAACACAAAAGTATGGAATAAAACATTTGTATTTTTCATACAAACTCTTTTTTAAATATTATCGTAAGGGACATTTATTCAAACAAACTCATAAAAACTTGAGAGCGAAAATTATCGTAAGGGACATAATTATGATTTTTTCGCAAACTGCACATTTTTTCAAGAAAAAAATTATCACGTGTTCAATTTCGTTTCAAAATTCCAATAAAAAGTAGTAAAAAAACGAAAAAAAATGCTCTCCTGTAAAATTTGCTTTTGTCCGTTACGATAAAGTCGCACAAAGGGGTCGATATGTAGTTTTTTTTTTTATTTTTCCGATACACATTTTTTTTGTTTGTAAGCTCGAATGCTCGAATGTTTGTACGGGCATTTGAACAACAAACGGGCTTCAAACAAAAACGATCAGATCGAATTGCTCGATACCCTGGTATCTAGGGCTCTAGTTATAAGTCGATTTTATTGAAAAATATATACTTGTCGTTTTCGATTCGCCATCACACAAGCGAGGTCGGATCGAACAAAAATGTTTGAATCCATAATGAGTAGTAGCCATACTCGCTAACTTGTCGATAAAAATTTCCCTCTGCTCGCTATCATTCACATATAAATTTGACAGAAGGAAATTTATAACCAGCAGAGAAATTGTGAAACGAAGGCGGCTACAGTGACTCAAAAAAAAAAATCATACGCCACAGTTTTTAAATTTATTTCAAACAGTTCTGTCGAAAATTTGACTCTCTTATTTTCGTTTAAAAATGTAAACAATTTTTCAATAAAAATCGCCTTAAGCAGGATTTCTAAGCTTATGGAAAAATCCGAAAAATCGTAGAAATTTCTAAAAGTGGATTAAAAATTTCAAAGCGCGGCCAGAATTTATAGAAGATTTTGAGGAGATTTCTAAGTGTACTGTTATGTAGCCAACCAATTTTATTGTAAAAAGTGCTACTCTCAATGCTGTAAAAATTTCCGTCGATTTTAGTAATTTTTTTCTGTAGGGTGTTTGCCTTATATGTACGTGAGACCGTTCCAATTAAAATTTCCGAAAAGCCAATGAAAATTTTCAAAAAGTTGAATGTTGCATATTATTATATTAAAATTGAATGAGCTGCAAAATTGCATACTCAAAAATCTTGTAAAAGAATGTAGCTTTAGAATTATTAGCCCCTTTTTATGATAAGTATTTCCTTGACTTTGAAAAATTGGAAATACTAAAAATACTGCCTAAAAAGTTAACAATAATCGGTCATATATATCGCGGCTACTTTCGAGCATCACCTACATTAACCAAGATATGCGTTAGAAATATAAACATTAAAATTAAATATAAAGCACAAAAAGAAAATTATTGTAGGTACATATGAAAAACCCTGTATCTAGTAGTGAAGTGCGGCTTTGTGCGACGTAATTTTTTGTCGGCAAACTACTAATTGTACTAGATATCATGTCCGAGGGTTAATTTGACTGAGTCTGACAGAGCAACATAACAAAACCAATTTTTAACATGAAAAAGAGTGATAATTTTTTTTTAAATATCCCAACTTTAAAAGCTTAAAACTATACACATAGAATTATTGGAAACCAAGGATATTATTGAAAAGTGTTAATAATTACTTGAACCTTTAGGATTCATCACGATTACTTAAATGAAATGCTTTAAATAATAAATATTCAAGTTGAAACTAGCACTTAAAAATATATAAGAAAAAAACAAAAAAATTAACTTCAGATATGCTAAGTTACGACCATCTGGGGCAAGTGCAGAGCAAGGCTGCAAAATAACGTTATTTTTAACAATAAACAAAAAAAAATTTTGTTTCTGTTGAAATATCCGATTTTATAAACGTAAAAAGCATAACAAAATCCATTTCGTTTCAACTGTTATCAAAAAAAATTAACAAAATTTTTTTTGTTTTGATAATTATCAAAACAATTATTTCAAAAAAATATAGTTTCAAATTTAAACAAAAAAATTGACTTTTCAATAATTTCGTTTTCTATGAAGAAAAGAAATTTTACATATGTTTGTATGTATGTACATACGTACATGAATAAAAACAAATACAATTTTTGTTAATTTTTTTGATATCAACGAAACAAAATTATTCTGATTAAAGGTTTATTGATAATTTTTGAAACGAAAAAATTTTGTTTCTGATAATTAGCAAAACAAAATAATTTTTGGATATTTTTTATTGATATTTTTTGAAACAAAATTATTTTGTTCATTTCGTTGAGCAGCCTTGGTGCAGAGTATGGGGTCGGGAAAAAAGCGATGAATTATTGTTCCCCATTCTATTTCCAATATGTGGATATGTTTTTTTTCTGTAATTGTAACAATTTTACAAAATTCAATTTTGGGCGCATAAAACTTGAAAATCTACCTATGCGCGTAGATTTCCAGAAGAGAATATGAAACTTACTTTTGAAGTATAGTTTAAGGCCCTTGGCAACTGACAATCTGGCATGTCAAGCAGTGTGTATGTGTGTTTTTTTGTGTGTGTTAGTGCAATCGGCAGTCGTCGTGCTACACGTTCTTGTTCGGGCTCGCGTTGATGAGAATCAAATCTTTTAGATATTTGCGTCAATCACCCGACACTCACACATATGTATACACTTCTTAACATTCCAGATTTTAAGTGGCCAGGGGCCTTAAGAGTTTGATATATGTATTATAAGCGATATTTGTGTACTAAAATGTTAAATTATAGTCTGAAAAAATTACATTTCGCTAGCTTAGAGTGCAAACTGTGTAAGTCCACTTTTATGAAAAAGTGTATTTTTATGTAGAACGCTAGAAAAATCAAATACGCACCGCGCTAAACAAGTCTGAGATACTTGTCATATTTCTACTCGTTGTTATTCAGTGATACGCAAATTGTGCAAGTCCAAAAAGCGAAAAAAATTGTGTAAGTCCAAAATATTTATATGAACAGAAATTTTTTTCATTTCGAATTTTTTTTCTTTTTTGTTTTTTGTCTCTCCTACAAAGTTTTAAAAAAGGACTTACACAATTTACATTCTAAGCTAGCGATTTTTATCATTTGTAAAAAAAATTGTAGTTTTTTTTGGTAATTTTAATTTTGGTAAATTTTTTTCATTGGCTGTGACCCCGCCCCCCCGAAAAATTCTCTAGCTACGCCACTGTTAAACTTGCTATAACAGCCAAAGTAGACGTATATACTTAATCAAATTTTTTCATGACATTTTGTATTATTTACAAAATTTGGTCGTAACATTGTGGATGGGTCACTGATTTTGCGTCCATAGTTTTTAATGGACTTTTATTATTTGTTAAGAAAAGACTTCGAATATAAAAATCAATTTATCTCGAAATCATATTTTTCGACTTAAGCGATTATTGCAAATTGCCACAGATATCTGTATTTTAAGACTAGTTTTGAGCTAAGTAACCGAAATTGCTATTTTTCTCTTTTTCTACTCCTTGTCGCTGCTTATGCAAATGGCTAAAAAGAATATAAACCAAAAAGTTTTTCGAAAAACAAAAAAATAATGCTGATGTCCGGCAGTTATAAAAAAACTCCATTATTGTTCTTTTTCGGTTTAAATATTTGGGTCGGCTTTCCATTATTCCAGCACGCCCTGAGAAAAATGACTTATGCAGGGCGGTAGAGGGGCTCTCACAGATCTCAAAACTGAAAACCAAACTTGCCGGAGGCTTATAGTTCCCGAGATATTCCTTCTTAAAGTTGTGAAAATACTATGCAGAAGGACATCACCGTGGCGGTAGCCACGGTTGGGGCACACGTCCGGACGGATGGCGTAGCCCAGGGTTATTTTTTATAAGCGCGGCCGAAGGCCGCCAACGCAGAAAAGTTTTTTTTTGCAAAATTTTCGCTAAACTCCATGTGTGGTGAAATTTGTATGGGAACTTTAACAGCAAATATCTCTGGAACTATAGGCCTCCGGTAGGTGGGGTCTTCAGTTTTGTGATCTGGGGGCCCCCCTCCACCCTCCTAAAAAACCATTTTTTTCTAGCCGTAGGGGACTCGTCTAAAATTTTACCTATCTCGGAAACCATAAGCCTCCGGCAAGTTTGGTTTTCAGATTTGGGATCTGTGAGAGCTCCTCTACACCCCTGTATAAGTCATTTTTCTCGGGGCGTGCTGGAATAATGGAAACATTTCCCAAATATTTTTTTATATTTTTTAATATTTTTTAATAGGCTATTCACATGTCTCCAAATGACTTTTTAAACTTTTTTATTAAAATTTTTTTCAATTTATTTTCCGCATTTTGTTTTAAAATTTTTTTCTAAATTTTTTTTCTAAAATTTTTTTCTAAAATTTCTATCTAAATTTTTTTTCCAATTTTTTATTTTTTTTAACATTTTTCAAGTTTTTTTTTAAAAACCTATTCTATTTTTCGGAATTTCGTTTTCAATTTTTTTTTTAATTTTTCTAAATTTTTTCGAATTTCGTTTTCAAATTTTTTTCTTTCTTTTCAACACTTTTTCCCAACTTTTTTTAATTTTTTTTCCGAATTTTCTTTAAAACTCCATATCATTTTAAATTTTTTGTTCGAATTTTATTTTCAACCCAATTTAAATATTTTTGTTACCAACATATTTTCATGCTCTATTCACATGTCTCGAATTTTTTTTCCAAAACTTTTTTACTTAAAAAATCTTTTTTTTTCGTATTTCTTTGTAAAATTTTTTCCAATTTTGTTTGATTGATTAAATCAAAAAAAATCTTCTTCCTTAATTATGTAGTATTCTGATTACAAAAGCTGCTTTTTTGACTCTTTGCCATTTCAGTGTTCTAAGCACACAAACCATAAAGGAATTTTAAACTCCAGCTAATTTCGCTTTAATAAAACCAAAATAATTTGACGACTCAAAACTGCTTCGTTTTAAAATTGCCATGTGCAACGTATGGCTGAAGTGGCACGTTGCTTTTTTATTTATGGCATTTAAAGATTCATATTCAGATTTCAGACTACAAGCTGTTGGGAAATATATTTACGCACACACACACACACACACGGACGAATGAGTATGCTCGTGCTCTGCCCTTTACTTACCTACTCTGCCATAAAAAATGACTTGAATCTTGACTACATTTTTAATCCATGTAATTTGTCTCCGTTAAAAGTGTGCTACAAAAGTATGTATACGTACATAAATAGGTGGGTATGGTTGTGTATGTTGTTATAACGAATCCGCAGAAGGGCGACGAAGCAAAAGCAAACGGGCTTCCATAGGAATTGCAGCTTAAGTTTGTAAATAAGCACACATCGATGGATGGCCATTGAGAAAGTTAAAACCGCTAAATGATAAAGTTAAACTCAGAGTGATGAACCAAAGTTACTTCAATAAAAATAATTTAAATATATGTATGCTTTTTATTCTTTCAAGCCGCTTAAACGTTTAGTTATGTAGCGCAGTGTTTGCTTAGTTTTAACAAATCTCGCATCAATCAGCTTTTCCTATTGGGTGCCTTATGAGCGTGTGTGACAATGTTTACACACGCATGCATTTACTTGCACAGACAATTCCACGTGCGAATGCCAATGAAAATAGTAAGACTAGTACAAAAAGCAATAACAACGACAACAACGGCAACAAAAAAACAAGTAAGGAAGCCTAAGTTCGAGTGGAATCGAACATTAGATACTCAGCTGTATGCTTTCATTGTTTGTTTGCGTTTGATGGAAACACGGTGTAGGTACTTTCTATAAAGCAAGTGCTGCATAAAGTGGGCGTAGCCACGTCCATTTTCAACATTTTTATCAGTCATCCAACTAAGCATATGAATATTATTCTTTGTGCAAAATTTCACTCCTTTATGACTCTAGTTACAAAGATGTCACGTTACAAATTCCCAAAGGGTGTTCCAGAAATATCTTTGTTAAAAAGTAGGCGTGGTCATAAACCGATTTCAATAAATTTTTTCGTGTCTATTAACACAAGATATAAAAGTGTATAAACCAAGTTTCGTCATAATATCTCAATTATTTGTCGAGTTATAGGCTAAGAAATCTCGTATATTCCTGTTTCTAAAAAGAGGCGGTGCCACGCCCATTTTCCAAAATTTTTGTGGTTTTCGTTTTATGTCCGCAGTTGGACTCCTGCTATAAAATTTCAATGATATATCTTTATATTTGACAGAGATATCGCTTAAAATGTTTTTATTAGGTCACTTTATAAGACCCATATATAAAAGTGGGCGTGGTCGTCAACCGATTTTGGAAATTTTTCGTCCAAACATTTGCCTAAGTACATATATCACGCGTACTAAATTTCATTGATATATCGTCAATGGTTTCTGAGTTATGACTCATAAAACTTTCAATATTTGCCCCTTAATAAGTGGGCGTGGCACCGCCCATTTTCCTAAATTTTTGTGCTTTTTATGTACATAGCTGGACTCATGCCACAAAATTTCAGTGATAGATCTTTATATTTGACAGAGATATCGCTTAAAATGTTTTTATTAGGCCCCTTTATAGTTCCCATATATAAAAGTGGGCGTGGCCGTCAACCGATTTTGGCAATTTTCCGTCAAAACATTTGTTTAAGTAAGTATATCACGCGTACCAAATTTCATCGATATATCTTCAACAGTTTTTGAGTTATGACTCATAAAGCTTTCAATGTTTGCTCCTTAATAAGTGGGCGTGGCACCGCCCATTTTCCAAAATTCCATCAAATTTCTTCTTAGGGGCCTGAGCTCAACACGTGGGTAAAATTTCATCACTCTAGCTATATTAGTGGCTGAGATACCAGATTTCCGATTTTTTCTATATAGGAAAAGTGGGCGTGGTCATGGTCCGATTTCGCCCATTTTCAATACCAACCGTCCCAGTGTCGATACCAACTTGCATTTCAAATTTCATCAAAATATCTCAATTTTTGCGCGAGTTAGAGTGTTTACAGACGGACGGACGGACAGACGGACAGACGGACGGACGGACGGACGGACGGACGGACGGACGGACGGACGGACGGACGGACGGACATGGCTCAATCGATTTCTCTTTTCACCCTGATCATTTTGATATATATAAGTCTATATCTATCTCGATTATTTCATTCTGTTACAATCCACCGTTATGTGATTAAAACTATAATACTCTGTGTACTAGTACAGCTGAGTATAACAAACATCAAAACAAAAACAATAAGGTCAATGTAAACATGTTGGGGTAACAAGTAGTGAAAAAAGCGAAAAGATGGCAAAGAGGTGAAGGTTAATACAAACGCACCAAAATGCCTTATAAGCATCGATGCATATGAACATACACAGAGACAGACACTTGAAAACAAATATACAAACATACATAGGCACATACACATTTGTTTACACATAAATATATAGATATATTAGCTTCAAGCGCACATACATACATATAAGCAAATGTGAGAAATTGGGCGTTGAGCGCGCAGAAATGCTGAATGAAGAAGAACGCCAAACGGATGTCGGAATGACGAAAAGTGAATGATGAAAATATCCCCTTGGCTGTGCTGTCAATGCGAATTGCTCAAAATGAATTTTTTTAAATTCCTTTCAAACGGGTTTCAACTCATATATGTATGTATGTATGTATAAAAACTAGGGTGGTCCTTAAAGTCAAATTAGTGAATTTCTACATCGGTAACAGCACAGTCAAAGATATTACATATACATTTTGGTCCCGATCGCAGTCAGTTAAGGGGTGTCGCACAGTGGCAATGGTAATATTAGCCTTGATTGAAAAACGCCCGCCGTGTCCGGGAGCATTAATGACATGGATGTGTCCGATTAAGTTGTGAAGATACCCGATCCCACTCCGCATGCCATTTTTGACCCGTCCGTGAAAACTGAAACATCGAACCTCTGAGCTATTTTACCATCTCTCCAGACCTTCATATTGATGTCCTAACTCCCGCCGTCTCAGGGCATCCTGATTGGTCGAATAATTGCTTTGTAAATCCATGCCGCGAGTTCTGGCCTTAGACCCCAATTTTTACCAAGCATTCCCTTGCAGGCATGCAAGGCACCGTAAGCCTTTCTGGTTCTATGTTCCGTGTTTAGCCTCCAGTTTAACTTAGGCATTAGGAAAACTTCCAGATATTTTGCACTGTGGGAAAGACTTACTTCTCGACCATTGGGAACAGATAGATTAAAATCAGGAGTTTTTTTCCTAGTGGTAAATAGCATTAGCTCTGTCTTTAAGGGGTTTGCGCTGACCCCGGAGGCCTCCGCCCATTCGCCTAGCCTCCTCAGTGCTCCTTGCATTATCCCGCTGATCACGTTGGGGCACAGACGCGATACCAGTACCACCACATCATCTGCATAACCCACTACTTTAACTCCGTTTCCGTTGAACTGGCGAAGTATTCCATCTAGAACACAAAAACATAGCAAGAGCGATAGAACTCCACCTTCAGGAGTTCCCCTCCCACACTCAAATAAATGTTGGTATAAATTTTAAACTTTTTTGGTCGATATATAGGACACGACTGAAAAATTATTAAAATTTAAACTTTGAAAAGTTTAAAAGATTTTTAAACTTTTAGGGTTTAGATTTTTTTCCAAATTAAAATTTATTTTAAGACTTTCAAAAGTTTAAAATTTAAACCTTTTTTTGGTTTAAATTAAAAAAAAAATGTCTGCTCCCAAATCCTCTTCAGGCTTTTCACTATTGTATCTTCTTTCCTATCCTTTTTTCTCCTTTTCTCCATCCAAAAAGGAATAAGAAACTTTTATGCCGGAATCGCAATTTGGCGTTCGGTCGGTCGCGCTTCTGACAAGTGAGTAGAAATGTATGAAAATATATGGAGCAAATCGCATTGTGACCTCAAGCGTTTGATCGTAAAATTTTTGTAATATCGTATCTTCATTGCAACCCTGTATAACGCCTGAGTTGAACATTTCTCTACTAAGTCGGGCGTTTGACATTAAAAAAAATTCAAATTGTTTCTTTCGATGAAAAATTGTGAAATTTATGAAAAAATTCAAGAAAATATATTAGTGGCAGTGAAAATGTTTCCAATCCAGCATCTAATATCGAATGTCAGTGTGAAGCGGCTTTGAGGTACGATCAACGCGCGACCGACCTAACGCCAAATTGCGATTCAGGCATTAAACTTTCGAAAGTTCAAAATTTAACCCAAATAAGCACATCTCACACTGAAAAACCCCCATTCAGTGTATGAATACACACGCTTTTGCGTTTACTTATGCTACATAATGCGTACAAGCAAACATCAGTGAACTACACTGCGTATACGTAACTTGTTTACATATGTACATACATACATACATACATACATACATACATACATACATACATACATACAGGTGAAACTAATAAAAGCGTGTTAAAAATTTTAAATTTCTTTCAAACCAAATCAAAGTTTAAAAAATATTCCAATATTTAAAACAGTGCATAAATAAGTGCAGGGACCACCCTAATTAATACACTGCGATACATGTATTCACACGCAATTGGCGTTGCAAGTAAAAAGAAAGAAAAGAAAAAGAGTGTGAATGCGTAAAGGTACGAAAAAGAATTGTGACAGTTACATATGTCAGCTGACAGATGTTGAGTGGAATCCTTGTAATCCTTTTGGCACGGACAATCTACACAAATGGCACACAAATAGTAGACAAACAGACAAACAGTCCTACGCAACGTGCGAATTTTCCGTGTTGTATTGCAGTAAGTAATTACATAACGCTCCATTGTAATCAGAGATGTTAAATAATGCAGTACTTTGTGACTGCGCAGTCAGTGATTGGGGTCAAAATAACTGCTATTCATTTTTTGTCAGTCATGACTGGGAATTAAAAAAAGAAGCCTTCATTCTGACTGGTAAATTTTAACTGTGCAGTCACCTGGCTGCAATCCACCCCGTTACTTCAATCATTTGATTGCACTCATAAAATGATTGCAGCTACAGTATTTTGCCATTCTTCTCATAGGGGTTACTAGGTTTTTAAAGTTTCGATCCCTAAGTTTGATACACCAGTCTCTTTGGCATGAGAGGGGGGTTCCTACTTTATAATTGTATTAACCCTGCGTGCGCCATTGGGGTCACTTCCACCCAGTGCTGAGTTTATACCACCTTAATTTACCTTTTTTGTCGGCATGTTAAACGTCGTCGAAAAACATTTAGGTGATTCACAAAGTGTCATAAAGTCATATGTCATATTAAGATATTGTACGGAAATAGCTATAAAAGATTTTTCCGGAACCCTGTGAAGAAGTAAACAAAAACAGATGATCAAGTACGACGACCCAAAAACATATCGTGCAGAGTTGTATTTATTTAGTGCACATATAGCGTAGAATGCAACCACAAAATATTATGACTTATGACGATATGATCGTTTTACAAAGATTTTTTCTGAGGTGACCCCTACTTAAATTTTATGGGGAATAATTTTCTAGAACATTTTAGCCCTCTAGCGACCTTAAAAATACTATACTATATTTCCTGACTGTATAAAAAGGGGTCAAAATAACAATTTCTTAGGGGTGGTAGATGGTTAAAATGTTCTAGAAAATTATTCGGCATCCAATTTCAGTAGGAGTCTCTTCAGAAAAATACTTTATAAAATTAAGCTAAAAACCACAGGAAGCGAAATGCTTATTGACGACGTTTAACATACAGGTAAAAAAAGTTACATTAAGGTGGTATAAACTGAGCACTGGGTGGAAGTGACCCCAATGGCGCACATAGGGTTAATACAATTATAAAGTAGGAACCCTCCATAAAACCGAATATATGAAAAATTGAATTTTAGCAACATCTAGCGGCGTCGAAAAAAATTTGTGGGAGAGATAGAAACAAAAAATAAAAAAATTTCGGGATGAAAAAAATTTTCTGCTCATGAAAATATTTTGGACTTATCGCTTTTTGGGCTTACACAATTTGCGTATCACTGAATAACAACGAGTAGAAATATGACAGAAGTCACAGACTTGCTTAGCGCTGTGCGTATTTGATTTTTCTAGCGTTGTACATAAAAATACACTTTTTCATAAAAATGGACACACAGTTTGCACTCCAAGTTAGCTATATGTATTTCAAAGATTTTATAAACTGGCCATTTTAGGTATATGAAAAATAAATACTATTACAGCTAAAATACACAGAGAGCACATTTTTGGTACTAGTTTACTAAATGACTGCTTAAAAAATATCGCCAGTCATCAATGAATGAAAAAACTGAATGGTCAGTCATACTTGCCAAAAATACTGGGGACTTCAAATTTTAAATCATCAGTCAAAAAAAGACTGAAAGGCTGCATTCAAGACTTCAAGAAAAAGAATGGAACTTCAAGGGCTGAAAGTCACGATGATTGCAATACTTAACATCTCTGATTCTTATATCGTCGTACCATACGAAAACTACATAGCATACGATTTTTTGTGGCTGACGAAAAGTAACAAGTTCGACTTTTGGCTGACGAAAACTATCAATTTCGTATAAACAACAACAATTTTAATGTAAAAACAGTATATAATTACTGCCACTTTTCGTTAGCCAAAGGTCAAATGTGCTACTTTTCGTACAGAATTTTTTAATGTGCTAGTTTTCGTATGGTACGACGATATGTAGCTACTCGTTGTACACTTTTCAGTGCCAACTGCATCGAAAAAGAATAGAGAGCTAATTATGAAACTACTTGCCCTAGAGTTACTCCGTAGAGTAATTTGTGTTGAGTTACTCGTAGAACTAGAGTGTATGATACTGGCTTACGCAAACATTCGATGCAACATGTGCAGCTAATAAAAAACGGTAAATGATTTAAACGCATTTGTCAGGGCACAGGGCTTTTCAGAAAAAAATGTAACACCAGATGGCGCTCTCGTTTATTCACTACATGATTTTTACTTCTCTAGAAAATTCACCTTCAATTGAAAAACAAATAAATCCTTTTCAAATTTTTTTACGCAGCCAATTAAAGTCATTCGCACGCAGTATCACGTCACACCACATAGCTATACATGGATCTCTAAGCTGCACACGCTCGATGACTTACTGGACAGCATTTAACACCTCGTGCGCCAAATTGCTTAACGAACATGGACAATCTGGGGGAGTGAGGCGAAAGCGCAGCCGAAAGGGTGCATGCAGCAAGCCAAGCCATCATTGACCATTTATTACGAGCAGCCAATAGTATTTATTGTTGTTGTGGTTGTTGTCTTGATTGTTCGCCGATGGCACACGTACATGCCATAACTGGAAATATTCTCCTCCGTTCCTGCGGTTCCCCTGACTTGCACGCGTTTGGTTTTTTCTTTTTGTGTGTGTGTGTGTGTGTGCCAAGCTCGATTACATATATTGCAATCGACATGCTACAATGAACAACAACAACAACATAACATCGTGCCATTTAACGGCCTTTGTTATTCTCATTTCAAACGTTCAGCACCTACTAAATGCAATTTAAACTGTCAGCGGCGAAAGTGACAAGCGAATATGTATGTATGAGTGAGTGCGCGGGCTGGTGAGTGGCTGGTTGCAGGTTGCAGGCGAGGAATAAAGCGCACGCAAACACACACACACAAAGGGAGGACGTAAAATTGGCTGTGCCAGCGTGACATGTTGTCAAGGTGCATACACACGTACGCACATGTATGACAGTATTGTTGCAATTGTTGGTGCTCATGGTATCTATCGTTGAAGGCATCTAAAACATCAGCGATCGGCAAAAGCGAAAATATTTGCGGTGGATTGGAGGCAATCGAAATTAAATAGAAAAACCAAAATAAAGAAACCAACCAATGAAGTGCCAAATCATGTCATTTCTCTTCAAATAACGACTTTGTTTGTGGAGCACAATGCTCACGAGAGCATGCTTTGCCAACCACTGCCACATACATATGTATGTATATGTATTTCGTATGTTGCCTGTCAATATGTTGGCTTTGCTTTTGGCATCAAGTTGTTGTAGCACGTGTGTGTCTTTGTGTGGGTATAAGTGAATGTGTGTGCAGGTGCTTACATATTTTTATAAACTTAGTATATGATGCACAACAACAAACTCGGTTAAGTGCAACTTTAGCCATTTTTGGATTTCTTTATGTCAACTCAAGCCGGAAAACACTTGTCAAAAAGTCGGCAAAAGTCAACAAGAGGACACAACAACAAACAAAGAATCAGCAGCCAGCAGTCAACAGTCAACAAAAACAACAATAAAAAACAAAATGGTAAATGGTGTACTTATGCTTTCATATGCAAAATGTGTGTGTAGCAGCACATGCACATAAATATTTTATGCCTCAAAAATACAGTGACTCGGAAAAGCGATCGCAGAGAGAATAAAAGGAATTATAACGTATACCTAAAACAGGGCTGCTCACCTCATAGGCACTCAAAGCACAATTGTTTTTGTGTTTGTATTTATATGGCCGTTTTAATTCTAATAATTATGAAGAAGTCTGATGAGGGAATGTGGTGGTCTCCGAAATGGATCCATAATTTCTACCAAAAAAATTTTTTCAATTTTTCTTCATTAAAAAATGGCCAATAGCTCATTTAAATTCACATAAAACAATTGTTTTTGTTTCGTTCCGAATCATAGGCACAGATACATATTTTCACTTCAAATATGAAAATAAAATTTTCTTTGCACTCCCATAAGCACTCAGATATAAAAAAAAATTGTATATGTATGTGCCCAGGGCCGTGCGCACGGGGGGGGGGGGGTTTTGGGGGTTAAAACCACCCCCAAGACCAAATCTAAGTTGCAATGATTTTGCAAAAATTTTCAAAATACAGTTTATAAATTTTATAATTATAATTTTACGGAAGAAGAATTGGTAAAAGTTGCAAAAAATAAGGTTGGCCAATACATAGGTTCGGCACTTTGAATTGCACTTGGAGCTTTCCGAAATTACAAAATTGTGTAGCATATGTTCGTTTGGCATTTTTAAAAAAATTGTACTGATAACAAAAAATGTTCATTTTGTGAAAACAGTGAGCAGTTTCAATTAACAAGTACTGTAAACAGTACACGGAAAGAAATTTGTATACTTGAATCAAGAAAAATGCTTTCTTGAACTCAATTTAGAAAATTTTTAGGGAAATAAGAAAAATTGACTTAATTATTACTGGAAATAAGAAATTGAGTTTTCCAAAAATGAGACAATTATTTTCTTATTCAAGAACACTAATAAAATCTATAGAAAAAAAATGTTGAAAAAAAATGTTTAAATAAATAAGGGCCGATTTCATAATCAAATTAAAAGTTCCTTTAAATTCTAAAGGAGCCTTTAATTTTCTGATCGATTTCATAGTCTTTTTGAAGATAAAAGTTCATTTAAAATTAAATACCCAAAAACGGGCATTTAAGTTATTTAAAGGTTCCTTTTGCCAGAAAAAAATTTCATTTCTGTAATGTGTCAAAATCAAATATCAAATATCAAAAATTTATTAAAATTATTAAAATTTTTGAACGGATTTTGTATGTTGTTTTGTTTGTTGAGTCGTATAATGCAATATTCATCTTCTTCTCTTTTGTGATGTTGGATGACCGCTTCCTATATTTTCTGCACTGGGTTTCCAAATTATGCTTCTTTGTTCTTTTTCTTTTTTTCAAAAAAAAAAAAAAATAAAAAAGCCATAATCAAAAAATTTATTTATTTTCAGAAAAAAATAAAAGTCAAATTTCAATATTTTTAAATTTATGAAAATTATTTGACGTTAAAGGAGCCTTTTAATATTATATTATTATGAAATCACTCCCACTTTAAAGAACTTTTAAATGGCTCTTTAACTAAAAGGCTCCTTTAAGGAAAGGAGCTTTAAGAATTTCATTATGAAATCGGCCCTAAGAACATCTTTTCTTAAATTTGCTTAAATGAAGAAAATCTTTTTGCTAATATGAAGAAGAATTTAAGAAAATTGTGTTTCGACGAATTGGAACAACAAAATACAGCGAAAAAAAAATGTAAAATGAATAAGAAAACGTTTTCTTGAGCGAAGTAAAATTTTTCTTGCTGAATTTGCATTTCCAAAGTTACATGTATTTTTTTTCATTTGCCATCCGCTTTGCATATTTCTGAATATTTTTGCAATTCTCAGATTGTTAGTGAAGCATTTGGTATAAGGAGTTCACTATTTGAATCTTCATTTATATTAAACAAAATGTTGTCATTTCAATAAACAAGTCCTAGGAAAATACTAGTTGACTAATTATGGTTTTCTAATCCCTCATGATTAGTTTTCATTTTACTTATTTTTTACGTTTTTAATATTTTTAGAAAATATTTGCTTAATTTAATATTTAATATTTTCTTATGCCTCAGACACACATGTGGTATGAATATTAGAATATCAATATTATGATTTGGCTATGCTATGAAAATTTTCAATTAAACAACAATAGAGGGTGACACATATGTGGTATAGATCGAAATATTATTACTATACTACGATGTGTGTCTCTCGCATTACTTACTTAAGCTCGTATAAGAAAAGTTTTACTTGCAACAAAAAAATGATTTCTTAATTTATTTCAAAAAACAAAAAAAAAACACTTACCCTAAGTAAATTATTTCTTATTTAATATTTGTTGTTTGCCGGCTCCAGGTCGTAAGAAAAACAATCAAAAATTTTTTTATATATTTTTCATGCCAATATATTTCGATTACTTTCAGTAATCGTCCTCAGGGCCACTATTAACAATTAAATAAAACAATACGTTATAAACAAATCACAACAAATCACAAAATTATAATTATAAATAAATACAAAATTACATACATTTATATGCACGTCCGTCCTGTATGACGTGGAGTTGTCAACTATCTGTTTTTAATAAATGTTTTTATATATGAGCACAATTATCTGTGTCCGTTTTGTAGTTTAATCTAATGTTTGTCGGTGTGTTAATTATATGTAACATTTCGAGGGTAAAACGCTTGCTGTAATGTTGTTCTTGTTGCAGTATTTTTGTCTTCTCAAAATTTGGCAAGTGTCCGCTACTTGCACAGTGGGCCATAAGCGCCGTTTTTTGGTTTATTATTCTATTGCAATTTTTTGCATCTGATTTATGTTGCGCTAGTCTAGTTTTTAGTTTAGATTTCGTTGTGCCTACATATACACTATTACATGGTTCGATGTTATTACCGTTACAGGGGATTTGATACACTACGTTACTTCTTTCAAATGGGGGAATATTTGACTTAACTCTATTGAAAAATTGTTTTAATGTGTTTTCTGGTTTATGTGCGATTCTTACTTTGTCATTATTGTAGCAGTCTGATTGTTTTAGTCGTTCTGATAATTTTGGCACATAAGTTACTGACTTGAAAATCACTGGGTTGTTGGCTTTTTGACTATTTTGCGACTTATATTTTCTTAATAAATTCTTTATTGTTTTTTCGGGGAAATCATTGTTTTTTAATAATAAAAATATTTCTTTTTGAATGTCATTGTGGTAAATTTCATCCGAAGTCTGTATCATTCTTCGTATACAGCCCACTGCTGTAATTATTATCATCGTCTTAGGGTGTTTTGAATTAAAGTTGACGATTCGTCCTGATGCTGTCGGTTTTTTATACCACTTTAATTTCAACTGGTTTCCATGCTTATTGATAACTGAGTCAAGATATACTAATTTATGGTCTTTCTCTATTTCAAATGTGAATTTAATATTTTTGTCAAAAGAGTTAAGTGCATTTAGAGTTGTGTGTATGTCATTTTCATTAATTATTGCGAATAAATCGTCAACGTATTCTGTGAGCATTCTTGGCTTTCGTTGTAACTTTTCTATTGTGCTTTCTAGCAAATTCTCCATCACAATATCTGCTATTACTGGAGACGTCGGAGATCCCATTGGTAGTCCTTTTAATTGCGTGTATATATTGTCCTTATATTTAAAATATCTATTTTCCTGGATGCAAAATTGAACTACTTCCATAAATGTTCGCTTTGGAATATCCGTAAATTTTCTTATTATTGACCATTTTTCTGATATAGCATCTAGTGCTAGATGTATTGGAATGCTCGGAAAAAGTGAAACCACGTCAAAGGAAATAAGTTTTTCGTCATCAGAAGAAAATGTTTTCTTATTTATTTAAAATCCAATTTTCTTGGATTTTCTTGATATTAAGAAATTATTTTCTAAGTTCAAAATCAAGTCTAATTTTTCTTGTCTCGGCATTGATTCTAGTAAAAAATTCTTTCCGTGTACTATTCAGGACCTGGTTAACTAGGTTTTGATGAATCAGAATGAGTTTCAGAAAAGTTAAAGAACATTTAAATTTATGGTGTATGGGTCTGGATATCTGTTTCAGCAAATATGTTTATCTTAGCGAAAAATGTATGCGAATGCAAACCAAAATTAAAAACCCCTCCCAAGGCTAATTCCTGCGCACGGCCCTGTATGTGCCTATGATTCATATTGAATGTGCAGAGCAAAGGCACTTTGTATAGGAGCTCGAGCACTGCCGTAAGAAATCGAAATTTACAATTGTAGCAGAGCCCACCTTCATAAACTTAAAAACATCAACCACTGAACCCACCTGTTTCATTCTGTCGCTGCACTTGTTGCCCATTGTGAATGGACAACAGGTGTAGAGACAGAATGAAAACGGGTAATGGTTTTTTTGACAGCTTATGTTAGAAGCCGCCTGACAAATTTCACTGCTGTCACTTTTGATTTTACCAGCGAACTGGTTGGACGGCCCGGGTGGAAAAATAAGTAAAAAAAAAATTATAAAGTAAGATAGTGTACAAAAACTACATCAACATAAGAAGTAAAACTAAATAAAGTGACTAAAACAAAGAAACAATTTAATTTAAATAATTAATTGGAAAAAAACAATAAAAAGGTAAAACAAGAGTTTGAACAAAATAAAAGTAGTGTGTGTGTTAGGCGTGCGTGGGTATTGCGGCGTTTTACACGCCTAAACCGAACTTTCTTGACATGGCGACCGTGGCTGGTGGCCAAAAGCCAGTCAGAATGGCCTGCTCCAGGAAAAAACCCCCTGGGAGTGCCCGTGCCCGCAAAAATTAAAATTTAATAAAACAAAAAATTTGCACAAAAATCGTAATCTATGAAAAGAAAAAATCAAAACCAAAAATCCAAAAAAATATAAAAACCGAAAAAAATTACAAAAAAAAAAAAATATAAAAACATGAGAAAACCACAAAAAAAAAATTATAAAAATTAAAAAATCTACAACAAAAAAAATACATCATCCGTTTGCAGTTATAATTTCATAACGGCACGCCATTTCATTTATGTACACCTTGGCGAATTAGGCAATCTTATATGTACATATACATAACCACAGCAGCAGCAAAATTGGAGTTGACGACAGCAGCAACGTTGGCGGTGACGACAGCAGCAAATTGGCGTTGAGGGCAGCAGCAGCGAAGACAGCGTATGTATGTACTATGTGTGTATGTATGATGGATTAGAATATGTAGATAATTATGTATGTATGTACAAACTTTTTTTTTTTCATAATATTCCATTTCAATGTAAATCAGTCTTACATACATATGTATATGAATTTGTGCAGTTTATGGAATATTAAATACTATTTAAATAACATAATTAAAATAAATTTTTCAACAATTAGTATATATGTATGTACGTATGACATTTAAATCTGGCAAAAAAAAAATACCATCTTTAGATTTGAATCATAATTGTATACGTATATACTATACTATATTTAATACATTTTCCATTTTCTTCTAATACAATATAAACTAAAAATTTTTTTGCAAAAGTGTGTGTATGTATATGCATATAAATACATACGGTTCCACCTTAATAGTGATCACATAACGTTTGCCGTATGTGTACATACATACATATATGTATATAAATACATACAGTGGCACATTAGGGTGGATCAAATAAATTTGCGTCGTATGTGTACATGCATATATGCATATAGATACATGAAACTTGGAGAAAATTTAATACATTTTTCATAATTATAAAACATTTTGCTTGTGAAACGGTGCGGCCGACACGTTAAAATACCATTTTTGCTTGTAAAACGGTGCGTCCGTAAATATTTAAACTATAACTTTTTTTGCTTGTGCCACGGTGCGGCCGTCACGTAAAACAATTACATTTTTTTGATGAAAGCGGTGCGTCCGTGATATATATATAAAACAGCTTTGTCACAATACAGGATTTTTCAATTTCGAATAAAATAACACACATGGCCAGTATAACATATTTAACTCTTTGAAATTAAATTGGAACAAACATATTTTACAGGATTTTCTAAATTTTACAGGATTTTTCACAGTTTTAAAGGCTTGGTTATACATATATTAATATTTCATTACAATTCAACATTTTCGGCGAATCATTCAAAATTTCAACAAGTTTCAACAACAATAGCAGCATAATATCAATTCAAATTCAACATTTTGGCAAATCATACAAATAGTCAACATTTTCAAGAATTCTCAATAGATGTGGTGAACTAGAAACGGCTTACAAATTTTTTTTACAATTATCGTGTTACGTGCTTTTGAAGATTTGACTGGTGCTTTTGTCAATTGCGACTTGTGCTTTTCTTAACATTATCGTGTTATGACAGACTTTGTCGAAGTTTTTAAGCAAAACCAAGAGAATTTTCAGAAAGTTATTAAACGCATATTGCAAAATCGTAAATTAACAACAAACGAGTCAAAGCTTAAGGAATATAAAGAAGATTTAATAAAAACGTTTAATGCTATTTTGGTACACGTTAAGAAAAGTCAAGTTGAAAATCTTTCAGAAGTACTATCGAGAATCGCACGTAACAAGGAGAAATTAAAAGAGTGTTTCGAAAAATTAGACATCAAATTAGAAATTCCGTCAGATCCTCTGGCGCTCATAGAAGATTTCAATATAGAGAATTCTGAATCTGAAGACGATTTTAAAGATTCAATAGCTTTTTCAGACGATTTACTAAAAGCCACTAGCTCACCCAACAATTTAGAGAACATTTCATCGAACTTTTCAGAACCATTTAATAACTTTTCCGATATGGCTACAGTCGAACAAAAGAAGTCTTTTATCAGTTATTGCGCCACGATTATAAGAGAAAATTACGCTGGCGATCCATTAGCGTTAGATTCCTTCCTAGACAAAATCGAATTAATAGAAAGTCTAGCAGAAGCAAACCTTGAGACAACTCTTATATCTTTTGTCAAATCAAAACTTGAAGGAAAAGCACGGGAAGCAATTCCGACTAATGTGACATCAATACAAGACATTAAAGACGCTCTTAGAATTCGTATTAAGCCGGACAATTCCAAGGTAGTTGCAGGAAAAATAGCTTCACTCAGAGTTTCCAATAATAACTTAACAGATTTTGCCAAACGTGTAGAAGAACTAGCTGACGCTCTAGAACGATCTCTAATAATTGAAGGCATGTCGAAGGCTAAGGCGCACGAAATGGCAGTCGAGCAATCAGTAAATGTTTGCAGATTAAATACGCGCTCTGACTTAGTGAAAGCAATTCTGGCATCGACTTCCTTCACTGATGCAAAAGACGTAGTAGCAAAGATGATCGTAGAACAGAATACTCAGGCGACAGAAAGACAGGTTTTAGCTTTTCGTTCAAGGTTTTCCAATCAAAACAATTTTCGTCAAAATAATGGAAATAGTTACTACAATAATGCCAACAGATACAACAATAACTTCAATAGGTACAATAACAACAATAACTTTAATAGGTTCAACAATAACAACAATTTCAATAGGAACAACAACAATAACAACAGGTACAACAACAACAACCAAAATAGACAGAGTAATAATTTTCGGCAAAATAGCGACAATCGAGGTAATGCAAATTCGCGTAACAATAACAATAGCCGTAATAGTAACAACAGCAGTAATAGTAACAATAGCAACAACAATAGAGGTAGCAACGCAAATGTGCGCGCTTTAAACTACGATGCCCCTCAGGAGCGAACACTGAGGGAGAGCGATCTAAGCAATTAAACGGTTTTTCTAAAATAAAAGGCATCTATTGTTTAAATTTAAATTATTCAGATTTCATAGAATTACAAATAAACCAGTCTAATAAATTTTTCTCCTTTTTAGTAGATACACAAGCCGACATTTCCTTAGTAAAAATATCTAGCATTGATTACAATTTCCCATTAAATACAAATGACATTATTAATATTACCGGTGTTACCGCTAATACTGTTTCTACTCTGGGTAAAATTGATGCAAATTTAAATTTTTCTAATTTTTCCGTAACACATACCTTACATGTAGTAGATGAAGACTTTAACATTCCATCAGATGGCATATTGGGCAAGGATTTTCTAAAACTTAACAAGTGCGTTATTAATTATGAAACGAACGTCATTTCCTTTTGGGTAGGCAATGAAAAAGTTGTGATACCAATTATTCATGGGCCGGAAGGCGACAGTTGTATCATACCCCCAAGATGTGAAATTTTTAGAATTTTTGATTTAGGAAAATCGTCCCAGCCACTTTTCGTGGATTCGCAAGAAATTGCAAAAGGTGTGTTTACGACGAAATGTATTGTTAATTCGGATAACCCAGTAGTAAAAGTGATAAACACGACAGATAAGGTAATTCATTTAAAGAAAAATAGCTTGCATACAGAAAAAATTTCAAATTACAATGTTTATTCAATAAATAAAACCAATAAAGACGAAAATAGAATACAAAAATTAACATCAATTTTAAAGAACCAAATTCCCAAATATTCACAAAATAACTTGCTAGATCTTTGCATAAAATATGGCGACATTTTTGCGCTTGATACCGATAAAATGACTTTAAACAATTTTTATGAACAGAAATTAAGAGTAACCGACAATAACCCAGTATACATAAAAAACTATAGACTACCGTATTCTCAGCGTGAAGAAATAAACCGTCAAGTAAACAAATTGTTAGATAACGATCTGATTGAACCTAGCTATTCGAACTATAATAGTCCACTGATTTTAGTCCCAAAGAAAGCTACAAATGGTCAAAAAGCGTATCGCATGTGTGTAGATTTTCGAGGAGTCAATAAAAAACTTATAGCTGATAAATTCCCGCTCGCAAGAGTCGACGACATTTTGGATAATTTAGGAAGAGCGAAATATTTTTCAACACTCGATCTTTTTTCCGGTTTTCACCAGATTCCGTTACACACCGATTCTAGGGACATAACATCTTTCAGTACCGATCGCGGAGCATTTCGATGGAAGGTTTTACCTTTTGGCTTAAACATAGCACCAAACTCTTTTTCCCGTATGATGTCAATAGCTTTTTCAGGCATTTCGCCAAATCAGGCATTCATGTATGTTGACGACGTTATCGTCATCGGTTGTAGTGAGACACATCATCTTAAAAATTTAGAAAAAGTTTTTGAAACTTGTCGCAAATTTAATTTAAAACTTAATCCCAATAAATGCAACTTTCTCCGTTCTGAGGTAACATTTCTAGGCCATAAATGCACGTCGAAGGGTTTGCTGCCAGACGACTCCAAAATAGACGCAATAAAGAAGTATAGGAAACCGACTGACAAAGACGCGGTTAGGCGTTTTGTAGCATTTGCAAATTATTACAGGCGTTTTATAAAGAACTTTGCGTCGCTTGCAGCACCTCTAAATAGACTAAGCCGTAAAAATGTTAATTTTGTTTGGGATGATAGTTGTGAATTAGCTTTTGAAAAACTTAGGTCCGCCCTAATGTCTCCTCAACTTTTGCAATATCCTGACTTTACAAAGGAATTTATAATTACTGTAGATGCTTCTAAAAGCGGATGCGGTGCTATATTAAGTCAAAACCATGATAATAATGATTTACCAATTTGTTATGCGTCTAAATCTTTTAATAATGCAGAACAGAAAAAACCAGTAATCGAGTTAGAGTTGTTAGCTATACATTTCGCAATAAAACAGTTTAGACCTTATGTGTACGGTACACACTTCACGGTAAAATCAGATCATAGACCGTTAGTATACCTCTTCAACATGAAAGGCCACTTTGCCAAATGAAGTAAATAAAACAGAAATAGATCCACTTTATAATGCGGATAATTACGCAAAAGAAGCAAAATTTCGCATGCAAAAATCGCATGTATTAGTTAAAGAACTTGTTGAAAAACATAAGCTTGCTAATAAAGAGCAATATGACAAAAATTCCCGGCCATTACAAATTAAAGAGAGTGACCATGTATTAATTCAAAAAGAGCCAAGACTCAAACATGAAAACATATATGAAGGTCCTCACGAAGTAAAAGCAGTAGACGGCGTGAACGTCACTGTATTTGATAAAGCAAAAAATAAATTAAAAACGGTTCATAAAAACCGTGTACGCAAAGTAAACTGAAATTTAAACATACATATATTTTGAGCTAGTTATATTTACAAAAAAAAAATATAAAATAAGTTTCACAAGAAAAAAGTACTAGATAACCGATTGTCATAACTAGTTACATTAAGTATTTAAAAATGGTATTTTTAAGAAAAGAAAAACACAAATTATAAGCTAAAGAAAAATGTACAAAAGAATTTATACAAGTAATATGAATTGCAAACATACATAAATTATAATTCTAATATTTATATATATGTATGTATTTATTTGAATATAATATAAAAATTGAGTATAGCAACATATATTAAATATAAGCATAAGCTATAAATAAGTAAAATAAAAATAAGTGTTGTTAATTAAATAAGTAAATAGGTTAAATTAAGTATAGCCGGAGCGTCCAAACATTTCGAGTCACTAAATTAATTCCAACTTATATTTTGTTTAATCATATATATATTTTTTTCCAAAAATATCATTATTTAAAATGGCTATACAAAATAAAAGTAGTGTGTGTGTTAGGCGTGCGTGGGTATTGCGGCGTTTTACACGCCTAAACCGAACTTTCTTGACACAATAACAAATGTGTAATGAAAAAAAAATTCAAAAAATTAAAGCACTGTAAAAAATTTGTATTCAAAAAATTTTCACATAAAAAATAAAAAAAATGTGTATGTATGTGATACTACCATTTGAAAATAAATTCTAAAATAATATTTTATTGGAATTCATAAAAAAATTTAAATGAGCGAAAATATTTTTCAGTGCATATACAAAATTTGTAGATGTATTGAGTTTTGTACTTTCAATACGAGAGCGTTGAGCAGCCCTGACCTAAAATAAGATAAGAAATAAGAAAATAAGTTTTTCTACCATCCAAATTAAAATACTTTTCAGTGCTCCCTATTCGTACTCTTTTAACTCACACAACATTCAAGGTCTTCTTAGGAGATTTTGGCCAAGTAGTTATTCTCCACTGATACAGATTTATTACAAAAAAAAAGAAAAAAAAAATTAAAAATTTGGCGTACACTTTTTGCACTCACTGTATACAAAATGGTGTATATTTAAAAACCGTTTTCACAACTAAACGCTTTCTTAAATGGCACTAAACTTGTGAACGTAAGCGGCGGTGGCGGCGACTATTGCCATGTAGGACGCACAGAGTCATGATGCTTTGCGAGGTTAAATATCTAAACATACATACAAACAAACAAACAAACATGCATATATGTATGTACACATGTCAATAAGTTTGCTTTGCTTTTGAAAATTTAAGCATTTCTTTAGTTGCTTTCTTTCTGCTGACCAAATGGAAAGTTGGACAACTTTTGGAAAGTGACCACTGCCGTGGCAAGAAAGACTAAAAATGGATACATACATATATAGACACTTATGTACATACATATGTACATTCCCATGTCTCATGCACTTAAAAACTACAAAAAGCAAATATATTATAGCCTATGTTTATTGCTTTGTACGGATTTGCATAGCAAAGAAGCCCGATGACTAGTACAATTTTTTAGTTTGATAGCTTCCAAAATATGTAACTATCTACATAAGCACTTACACACATATCCATATCTGCACAAAAGTAAAAATCTGCCAGAATGTTGTTATCTCTTTGACTTTTAGACTCACTGAACTGCCGAACTGCGTGCGGAGGAGCTCCGGCGTTTTTGTGTATATTTGCCTTGTTTCGTGTGTTTTGTGTGCGCGTGTGGCTTTTTGATGGGAAAAGTTGCACTCGAAATTTGAAAAGTTTTCGAAGCTTTATCTTTTTTTTAACAAAAAATTGTAATCTTTAACAGCCACTAAACTCTTGTTGTTGGCGGCTAATTTTGTGGTTTCGAAAGTGTGTAATTTGAACTTGGTTTGAAACAAAGTGAAGAAGTGCAATTTTATGTACTCAAAAGTAGGCAAACTTTTGAATTTGAACAATTATTTAGTGTTTATATCTTATAGATAAACACGCAAATGTTGACAGAACTTTATATGGACGCTCAAGAAAGAAAAAATTTTTAGTTTTAGGCCCCTTTTCCAAAATGAGGAAATAAAACTCGAATAAGACGTTTTAAGCGTGATATTCCTTCTAAGATCTAAGATCATTACGTCGCTTGAATAATAAAACAACCTATAAGCCATACATTATACGTTGTTTCATTATTCAAACGATGATATAGAGTAAGTCAATGGAGTTTGAGTTGGGTGGATCGTTTCAATAGTCTCACAAGTGCTTGAGTTAAAAAAAAACTTTGCAATGGAACTTGGATTTATAAGGCTACAATCAGTGAATAGCTTAGGGTCACCTCCTATTGTTAAGGGTTTGAACTCAGGATCACTTGCACGTCAAGGTAGCACTTGGTCACTATGCAACAGCAGCCTCAGCCATGAATGGGATGCATCATAAAGCTTTTGATTACAAACAATCATCTGTTTATCAAAAATCAATTTGGATATACGGGCATACAAAATACAAATACATACATTGTATAGAAAAATGTTTTACATACTTACATACATATCAGTGGCGTACGCTTCATACAAGCAAAAAGCCCGGTTTGCCTAAATATTTTCGTTTATTTCATTTTACGAATTCGCTTAAAATCTGGTTATTTTAGGCTTGAGATGTGGTTATTACTTAAGTTCGGATGGCGCTGGCCCAGCACAACCTGGTTTAGTGAGCACAGTTCCACACATGGGCTTTTATGGGGCTTTCAAATCAAAATAACATACATAGCTTGTTTACTCGCCATCTCTAAGGAGAAGTTAATTGCTTATTTTCATAGTTAAATTGAAAAAAAGTAGTAAACCACATTTTTTTTATTTTCCACATTAAATTTTACATGTAAGTATTTAACATTGAATTTGCAAAAATCTGTCATATTGCTGTTTTATTTTTTTATATCCTTAAATTCCTTATGGACTAAGCTTTCAGGTAATAACAGAAAATATTCAAATAAAATAGGTGTTGAGGCCGTAGTGGTTTTTTTTTCTAAATTGTGATTTAACATGAAAAATCCACATAGGCACTTTTAAGAGTGGACTAATCATATATTTGTATTATCTATTGTCTTTTAAACGCTCTCTAATGTGCATATCTTCATATTATCTATTGTATGACGGAACCGCAATCAGACTTTCAGATAATACAGCAAGGAAAATTACATAAATCGTTAATTGATATGCTTGCGCAGCCAATTTTTGCTAGGGCCGCCACTGATACGTACACGTATACACCCTGGCATAACTAAACAAAGAAAATGAATATAAATATTATTTCTTCAATGCACCACAAATTAAGACATTGCAATGCCAGCGAAGCGTTACAACCGCAAAACAATAATAAATAAATTTCCTGCCAAAGGAAGAATAAAATAAAGAAATTTAAAAAGAGAAGAAGAAAAGTCTATAGAAATTCGTAATGTTTTATTTGAATCAATGAAATGCACGAATTTGGAAAATGTTTTTAAGAAAATCTAGGGACACAAAAGAGACTTATGTACATACATATATATGTATGTAATTATATGTATGTACGTGCATATGTACATAAATAAATATATCCATATCTGAACATGTTTAGAAGTAAAAGCACTGTCCATGCCGTTGGAGAACCGTAAGCTTCAGTTAATAAAAAAAAACTTTACATACAAAGAAAAGGAACAAATTCCAATAAGTAAAATTGTTTTCGAAAACTTGCACCTACAACTCAACTTAAAAATAAAATGTGTAAATCAAAAAACAAGTAATGTTATGAAAGGTGTTTTCTTTCGTTTTGATCGAAAATCACTAAACAATCATTAAACAATCGGCGCTGCTGATGGAAATGTCGCAATTATTGTTTTTTTATACTCAGCTGTACTAGTACACAGAGTATTATAGTTTTAATCACATAACGGTGGATTGTAACAGAATGAAATAATCGAGATAGATATAGACTTATATATATCAAAATGATCAGGGTGAAAAGAGAAATCGATTGAGCCATGTCCGTCCGTCCGTCCGTCCGTCCGTACGCAGGATAACTCGCTCAAAAATTGAGATATTTTGATGAAATTTGAAATGCAAGTTGGTATCGAGACTGGGACGGTTGGTATTGAAAACGGGCGAAATCGGAGCATGACCACGCCCACTTTTCCTATATAGAAAAAATCGGAAATTTGGTATCTCAGTCACTAATAGAGCTGGAGCGATGAAATTTTACCCACGTGTTGAGCTTAGGCCCCTAGGAAGAAATTTGATAAAATTTTGGAAATTGGGCGGTGCCACGCCCACTTATTAAGGGTCAAACATTGAAAGTTTTATTAGTCATAACTCAGAAACCGTTGAAGATATATCGATGAAATTCCGTACACGTGATATACTTACTTAGGCAAATGTTTGGACGAAAAATTTCCAAAATCGGTTGCCGACCACGCCCACTTTTATATATGGGTCTTATAAATTGACCTAATAAAAACATTTTAAGCGATATCTCTGTCAAATATAAAGATATATCATTAAAATTTTATGGCAGGAGTCTAACTACGAACATAAGACAAAAACCGTAAAAATTTTGGAAAATGGGCGTGGCACCGCCTCTTTTTAGAAGCAGGAATATACGAGATTTCTTAGCCTATAACTCGACAAATAATTGAGATATTATGACGAAACTTGGTTTATACACTTTAATAACTTGTGTTAATAGACACGCAAAAATTTATTGAAATCGGTTTATGACCACGCCTACTTTTTAGCAAAGATATTTCTGGAACACCCTTTGGGAATTTGTAACGTGACATCTCTGTAAGGAGAAGTCAAAAAGGAATGAAATTTTGCACAAAGAATAATATTCAAATGCGTAGTTGGATGACTGATATAAATGTTGAAAATGGGCGTGGCTACGCCCACTTTATGCGGCACTCGCTTTATATAAAATACGCCGTGTTTCCATCAAACGCAAACAAACAATGAAAGCATACAGCTGAGTATTTAATGTTCGATTCCACTCGAACTTAGGCTTCCTTACTTGTTTTTTATCCTTTTTTAATGTTTTATTTTTTTGTTTTTTGTTTTTTTTAATATTGTTCTTGCTAGTTTTTCGCAGTCAAGTAATTGATTCGTTCATTGCCCAGTGTGTCTCATGATTGAATGGAATTTCTCGACTGTGTGAATAGTTTCTTCTGTTTACTTAAAAATGGCGCCTGTTACGCTGTATCTGCACAAAAAAAGTACATACAAGTGAAAATACAGACGTATGTATGTATGTGCATATGTGTGACGTTTTTATTTCATTTTTGTTTACTAAATTTCACAGCGAAAGAACAGCGAAGGTGATTCTTTTTATTCTAATTCATAAACACCGCGTTTTTTGTTTTTGTTTTTGTTTTTGTTTACTTTTACATTTCCGATGACTTTTGCTTTCCATGTTTGTCTTATTTCCCATACATAGTCTCTTTGTATATTTACATACATATGTACATATTTATTAATTTCTTTTTCTTTTACATTTTTTTTATTTACTTATATTTTCACATTTACGCAAAACTACCTAAATATAAAATTAAAATTTGCTTTTGTTTTTATTTCGACAAAAAATTCTTCAAGCTCTTCTAATCTTCAAAGCATTTGCATCGTCCGTCTGCCGCGAAACAATTATGTATCAATTGCCCGATATTAAGTGGCAGGAAAAGTAAAAATTAGATTCAAAACAACCACTTCCGCTTCGTTTCGTTCGTTATTTTCATACAAATTTTCGTTTGGCATTGGCTTCATGCAATGGTTTGTATTTATGGAAAGCTTTGCAGCAAATACTTCATTTCTGTATACCAAATCTCAGAACGATTCAAGTGTCCAAAACAACATAAATTTGAAACTGAAGCGGTTGGAAGAGGAAGCATTAAGCTCGAAATGGCACGAGTGACCCTTAAATGCTACTGTTTCACTCAAACCACAACCGCAGCCCATAATCACAGCTGCTGCTATGCTCAACGACTTAACATTCGTAATTCGCTTGACTTAAAAGCTTTGTAATTGTCATTCTGAACCATCCTGCCAATTCTGCCCATCCTTCTCATTCTGCTAATTCTCTTAATCCAGCTCCTCTATTAATAGTACTTCAGTGAGCTTAGACACTTTCATTGCCTTTTACACTCTCGTTCATGCGAGTATCAACTAACATTTGAATTGGCAATTTTTGCTTCTTCGAAACTCTTCACACACATTTTTCATTTGTAGCCATTAATTATATCTCGTTTACTTACATACGCACTTACACATTTTAGCACCGCTTAATTACACTGCCCTTCCGGCCTTTGCACTTTCACTTCACGAACACACATAAAATTGTTTAATGCCAACTGTAAACTCGAAGTTTTGCCATACATTTTAAGGCACAATTACCAACGCACCCCCCATCCCCCACCCCCTGCATACTCTAAGAATATCTACTCTGAAAAAAATACCCGTAGTTAAACCAACAACTTTCGGCTGTTGAATCTCCGTCTTTGATTCAACAGCAAAAGTATTTGTTTTTACAGCAAAGTTTTTGATCCAACAATTTATTCAAAAATGGGCGTTGTTGATTCAAAAACTTGCTTGCCTTTAAAAAATTTTTTTGTGAGAAAATATTTTTTTGTGAGAAAACCAACAAAAAAATAATGATGGAGAGAAGATGAAAGAAAAATCCAAAAAAAAAGTTTATTTTTAGCAACAATTTTCTCCCCGTTGTTGATTTAAAGGCAAAAATATTTTGTATTGTGGAACGATTTTCCGTCATCCCTTGTCAAGTTTGGTTTGGAGACAAACCGGTTTCGGCTAATATGCGCCATCTTCAGTGTCTTCTTTCGTTCTGAGTTATTTTGTGTAAGTTCGATAGTATTTATAGTAACTAACTTCCGTCGTTTTGTTCAGGTACTTCGTGTTCATGTGATGTGTTCGTGCATTCGTGCGTGTGTGTGTGTGTGAGTCTGTGTTGTGTGTTTAGGTATGCAAATCTATTTTTTGTCATATTTTCATTATAGTACCCTCATTAACCAAGTAGGTAAAAGTCCGCTATTGTCCGTTTGTGTGTTGTTTTGTTTATGTCGGTTTTATGTCTTTTGTCCTCTTTCGGGTATAGTAGCTTAAGCGGTTCAAATAATGTATCCGATGCGGTGTTTATTTGTTCATTTATTATTTTACCTACGAATGTTTTTTGTTTGTATATCTCCATATTTTCTAATATGTTAAGTCGTCTTCCTTTATGCTGTATGTGGAGAATTTTAGCTGTTTTTCCTATTTTCATGGGTGTACACTTGTTTTCTGCCATGTGGTTGGCGAAATTTGATTCCACTGTCGTTGATGATTTTCTTATTTTCTTATTGTAATCCCTTATGTGTTCTCGATATCTCGTCTTGATTTGGCGTCCTGTTTGTCCTATATAACTGTTTTGGCATTCGCAAGTCAATTTGTATACGCCTTGTTTGTCAAAGAGGTCTTCCTTGTTAATGTTGTTTCGTAGAAGTTTTCCCATATTGTTCCTCGTTTTAAATGCTGCATTAATGTTATATTTTTGGAAAACTTTAGCCAACTTGTAAGATGTTGCTCCGGTATATGATAGGACTGCCCATTTCTTCTCTTCTTTTTCTTTGGTTTCTGACTTTCTTGAATTTATGTTTTTTTGTATTTTCTTCACTAAACTTTTTTGATATCCGTTGTTCTCTGCGATTGTGTATATTGTGCTCAGTTCCTTGTTGTAAGCTTCTTTTCCTAACGGGGTTCGTTCAAGTCGTGTTAATAAATGTCTGAAAGCGGCGTTCTTGTGCTGTTGAGGATGGTTAGATTTATTGTGTATTATTGTATCTGTTGCTGTGGGTTTTCTGTATATTTCGTAAGTAAATTTGTTAGTCTCTTTGTTTATTTTAATTGTTAGGTCCAGGTAGTTGATTTTTCCATTTTTCTCTGTATCCATAGTGAATTTTATATTTTTGTGTTGGCTGTTGAGGTGCTCCAAAATTTGTTCTTCTTTATTTCCCGATATTAGGCAGATGATGTCATCTACATACCTGGCATAAAAATTGACTCCCAAATTTGCCGTCAGTTCTTCCATATAAATTTCTTCCAAATGTTGCATAAATACTTCCATAAGGATAGCTGACGTGGGGCTACCCATGCCTAGTCCGTGAGTTTGTCTGTATATTTTATTGTCAAATTTAAAATAATTCTGGTCCAGGGTTACTCTCAGCGTATTTACTATCTCTGTAGCAATGTCTTTGTTCGTTTTCTCTGTCAGTATTTTAGTTAAAGTTTTTAGTGTTTCTGTCGTTGGTATCGAAGGGTATAGATCCTTCACGTCAAATGATACCAGTTTTGAGTCCTTGGGTACGTTCAGGTTGTTCAGTTTGTTGACTAGTTCCGTCGTGTTTTTGATTGTGTATTTATTGGATAGGTCTAGTTTCTCGGTTAGTAGCTTGTTTAGATGTTTTGATAGTCTATATCCTGGTGCCGACTTATGGTTTACTATTGGTCGCATAGGTGTTCCTGCTTTGTGGATTTTAGGTAGTGCGATCAGTGACGGGGCCGATGGATTCATTGCCGTGAGAGTGTAGGTCATCTTGTTGTCTATTATATTCTTTGCTTGTTTTATTGCACGCTTTATTGCCATTTGGTATTCTTCCGTTGGGTCTTTCCTTATCACTCGACAGCCCATTTCTTTGATGAGTTGACCCGTTTTCGCGGTGTATTCCTCTTCGTCCATTAGCACCGTTGTATTTCCTTTGTCTGCTTTTGTTGCTATCACCTTATTATCGATTAGTTTCTTCCTTAATACTTTTGCCGTTTTATTGTCGTCCGTTGCCATTTCATTTCCAGCAGCTTTTATACTCTTTTCGATTATGCGTCTGCATAGATGCCTTGCGTGCTCCTGTTCTTCGATTGGTACTAGTGATATGGCCATCTCCGTGTCTGCAATAGTGTTCTCTACGTCTTTTTTTCTATCGTAGCTTTCGATATTGTACTTCAAACCTTTTTGTAGTAGCTCTGTTTCTTTGGCGTTGATTGAAAGATTTGTCAAGTTAACAAATCTTGGATGGAATGATGTTTTGTTCTGTTGTGAGCCTTTTTTGTTGTTGTTTTGTTTTGTGTCAAGGTCCTCCAGTTTTTTGTTGAGTTTTTTGTATTTGTGTTCCATGGCCTTTTTGATCTCCTCCTTTATAGTGTCTAACGTTTCCATAAGGCAACTAACTAGGTTGTTTTCCATCAGCTCCAGGTGGATGCGTAGTAGTTCCTCATTTATGCGCTCCTTCTTTGCGGAACTAGTCAACAAACTGAACAACCTGAACGTACCCAAGGACTCAAAACTGGTATCATTTGACGTGAAGGATCTATACCCTTCGATACCAACGACAGAAACACTAAAAACTTTAACTAAAATACTGACAGAGAAAACGAACAAAGACATTGCTACAGAGATAGTAAATACGCTGAGAGTAACCCTGGACCAGAATTATTTTAAATTTGACAATAAAATATACAGACAAACTCACGGACTAGGCATGGGTAGCCCCACGTCAGCTATCCTTATGGAAGTATTTATGCAACATTTGGAAGAAATTTATATGGAAGAACTGACGGCAAATTTGGGAGTCAATTTTTATGCCAGGTATGTAGATGACATCATCTGCCTAATATCGGGAAATAAAGAAGAACAAATTTTGGAGCACCTCAACAGCCAACACAAAAATATAAAATTCACTATGGATACAGAGAAAAATGGAAAAATCAACTACCTGGACCTAACAATTAAAATAAACAAAGAGACTAACAAATTTACTTACGAAATATACAGAAAACCCACAGCAACAGATACAATAATACACAATAAATCTAACCATCCTCAACAGCACAAGAACGCCGCTTTCAGACATTTATTAACACGACTTGAACGAACCCCGTTAGGAAAAGAAGCTTACAACAAGGAACTGAGCACAATATACACAATCGCAGAGAACAACGGATATCAAAAAAGTTTAGTGAAGAAAATACAAAAAAACATAAATTCAAGAAAGTCAGAAACCAAAGAAAAAGAAGAGAAGAAATGGGCAGTCCTATCATATACCGGAGCAACATCTTACAAGTTGGCTAAAGTTTTCCAAAAATATAACATTAATGCAGCATTTAAAACGAGGAACAATATGGGAAAACTTCTACGAAACAACATTAACAAGGAAGACCTCTTTGACAAACAAGGCGTATACAAATTGACTTGCGAATGCCAAAACAGTTATATAGGGCAAACAGGACGCCAAATCAAGACGAGATATCGAGAACACATAAGGGATTACAATAAGAAAATAAGAAAATCATCAACGACAGTGGAATCAAATTTCGCCAACCACATGGCAGAAAACAAGTGTACACCCATGAAAATAGGAAAAACAGCTAAAATTCTCCACATACAGCATAAAGGAAGACGACTTCACATATTAGAAAATATGGAGATATACAAACAAAAAACATTCGTAGGTAAAATAATAAATGAACAAATAAACACCGCATCGGATACATTATTTGAACCGCTTAAGCTACTATACCCGAAAGAGGACAAAAGACATAAAACCGACATAAACAAAACAACACACAAACGGACAATAGCGGACTTTTACCTACTTGGTTAATGAGGGTACTATAATGAAAATATGACAAAAAATAGATTTGCATACCTAAACACACAACACAGACTCACACACACACACACACACGCACGAATGCACGAACACATCACATGAACACGAAGTACCTGAACAAAACGACGGAAGTTAGTTACTATAAATACTATCGAACTTACACAAAATAACTCAGAACGAAAGAAGACACTGAAGATGGCGCATATTAGCCGAAACCGGTTTGTCTCCAAACCAAACTTGACAAGGGATGACGGAAAATCGTTCCACAATACATCATATTCCTACCCTGTCGGAAAAACAAGCAACCAAAAAGTTAGCAAAAATATTTGATCCAAAAGTTTCCGTTGTAAACAAGACTAATGAGACAATTTTTTTTAAATTTTGTTTTTACAATGATTCAAATAATTCATGGATTCCTTTTTAGGAAATGGAAGTATAAATAGGTTACTACAATTCAATATAATGTTTAATGTTCCACTATATGATGATTGGATAGAATTTCAGATTGATGTCATGGTTCGAATCCGGAGGAGAATATAAAATAAAGAAGAAAAATCAGAATAAGAAATAAAGATAGCAACCAGTGAATGATAAGAAGGAGAGAAGAATAGGAGAACAAGCGGAGGCTACATATTTGCAGTTGGGAACCGGGCGGAGAGAATATGAAGAGTAAAATGCAAACAAAAATTTATTTTTAGGTGAAAATTTTTTCCAACAATCTCCATTATTGACTTAAATCAACAACGCTCGCACCTTTGAAACAACAACGGAGCGTTGTTGAGCACATTTCAACTGCGGAAAGTAGTCGATTTAACAGCGAAATTCTTTAGATTTACAACGTTTTTTTTCATAGTACATGCTCGTACATACTTACGTACAAGTTGGGCCAATAAAAATTGTTCCAGTGACACAAAATGCCAAAATGCTTCTGATTCGTTTGTTGCTGTCATTAATTTTATATTTATATGTGTATCCACTTTTGCTTCCTGAAACACTCTTACGAGGCGAAGAAGCATAATTTGTTCATAAATATAAAATGGTTCTGTGTTCACACTTTTCACACAAATTAATACATACATACATACATACATAAACTGAATAAATGCAACTTCATTAATCAATCATCAATTTATGAGCGCGAAAATGGCATAATTCTGGTTCAATGCATTCCAAAGCGTTCACATACACTCAAGCAAATTTATTTCAAAACTTAGCAAACTTATTTCAAATTTTGTTTGAAAACAAACCGTTTACGGCGATACCATTTCAGGTATTTAATTATAAACTTTATGATCATAAAAATCGAATCTAAGATTTTCCGGATTATTTTCTGCACGCCAATAACTAAACAAATACCGTTACATTTATTCTATTAAATATCGCCATCATTAAAAGAAACTCCTATAAACAATATTTATGATACAAAAGCATAAATTTCATATAAATAAATACGTATTAATACATACATACATACATATATACAATGTATGTTTGTGCATTTGCGCAATCGAAACGTGAATATCTGCAAATTAGTACTTAGATACTCGTAAATCCTGCTCTGGCTCATGCCACTTGGCTCTAGTTAAGCAAAATTTACGACTCTTGTAAACTACCAAAAAAAAAAAACTATATACTCGTAAAAGATGAAGTATTTTCATTTTTTGCTCGTTTTATTTTGTTTTGTTTTTTATTACCAAAAAAGTAAATGAACCTTGCAAAATAATAGGATATTGAATTTGTTCTTACAGTTGTTGTTATATGTATCTGCTTTTTAAGTCAAAGGACTTTAGCCGAATAAATTGCAAAGAAATCACAATGGAAGTGGAAACAAGTTTAACGATTTCGCATGCGATAAGCCAGTTTGCTTTTACTCGTACTTAGAAGCAAACTAACGAGGAGCGCGCGCGGCAAGGCGAATAACCAAAGGAGCACAGCTATAAATTGCCTTAACAAAAGGCGCAACGACAAAAAGGCAAAGATGATATCGCTTGCTTGGCTCTCATGTTGGCTTGTTGTCATTTATGCAAATGGCTGGGCCGTGTTTTCTTCTATTAACCTTAAGCTCACTCAAGTAGAATGCAAACAATATAGGCAATAATGAAAATAAACACACAAACACAGAGACATGGATACAGAGAAAGAGGCAGGGATAGCAGTTTGTAACTAAATTGTTGATTTTAGCTTGTTTGTATGTAAATGCTCAACAAAACTTTTCCAACGAATGCGTGGGTTTTAGTTATAATCATATTTATACATAAATTTGTGTAGTTAAATATATACGTATGCCGTTATTTATAAATATTTACATAAATCGATTTACCTTATTAAAGGCATACATACATTCACAAACACGAACTAAAAGTTGGATTACAAAAATAGTCAACATTTCTAATAATAAATGTCTGGTATTGTACACGCGAGTATTGAATATAATATTAAAATAAGAACGCTGAAAACAAATTATTGGAAGAAAGGTAAAAAGTATAATACACAAGCTTAATTAAATCACGTCTTCAAACATGAAATCTCGGTACGCAACATTAAATAGTGACTCTGAGGGAATTCAAAAGTCTCCAAATCATTTTCAACATACAAGCACATAGCTTTTTTCTCATTTTTCTTTTGCTCGTGATCAAAAAATGCAACCAAGGCAAATTCATTATATGGTAATGGCAGGGCGAATTCGGCAATATTCGCCTCGATTCGCTTTAAGTTTTTGTCCATCACAATATCAAACTTAAAGTCAAATATTTCTTTGTATGACATTCTTCTGTACTCGGCGAGTTAAAAACGAGAAGAAGAAGAAATCAGCTGTTCACTTACCATTACCATATGAATGAATTTGCCTTGAATACAACCTTTTATTAGCTTAATAAAGTTTATTTTTTCGGCATCCAATGTATACTTAATTATTATTTATTATTTATTTTTATTTTGTTCGAATTCCATGGCGTATAATTTTGCGAGCATTTATTTGCATTCCGGCCGTTTTTGTTGGTCATTGCGGTTGGCTGTGAATTAGCTTCAGTCAATTAGCGAATTAGCTTCAGATTGATGGGCTATTTGTATTGGAAAGAACAAAGATTAGAGTCCATCAGCTAAATTGCAACTAAATTAACGCGAAAAAAATATGCTTTTATATTTCGTGGCTTTGAAGCATTTTTGAAAAATTCGAGTGCGTAGCTATAACCGATCTAACATTTCTACCCAATGATATCTTAGATGTTCTCAAATAAAGCACAAGAATCATTCACTGTTTCACATAAGCTAAAGTTATAAAATACATATATTTGTTCCCACATTCGAATAAAAAATTTTAATTTTGCAAACGTTCAACATATTCTAAAAATTCATAAAATAAATCTGTGTTCAAATTAGATCGCACCTGGAAATTAAAAGCAAATAGAAAATAACCAAACAAAAGTGGAAAACAACAAATCCAACAAATATCGGCAAACCTCAACATTTTCTTCACATTACAGATCAACAACTAAAAATGCCCGCCTACACTTGCACCATCATAACACCTCAGAGAGCTCTGCTGTCAAGGCAATCAAATATATATACACATTCATATGTATTTGTGTCTACGTGCTTTCACTGCATTTAATGTGCCTGTCTACACAAAAAATATTCTTAAATTAAAGTTGACTTTGTCATGGTGAGTGCGCCAAGGTGTAGATAATGTGTGCTTGACCGATTTCTCACTGGAAAAGAAATTATGGCGTATCACTTTTATTTTGCTCTACATTTGCAGCTTATTTCTAAATAGAAATGCAAGTGTTTGTGTGAATGTAAATAGGCTTATACAAGTATACCAAGTATGGCTGCAACTTAAGTGGGTACATGTAACAAACTTATATTTATTTCTTCTTGAACCGTTTGCTTTGCTTATCGCTTGCAGCCACTTCAACTGACTTCAGGGACTGTAACGGTTATGAGTTATATCCAAAAAGTTGATTTTTAATCATTATTTGCTGAGTTTTATTTTCTGCTCACAAAATAAAAGTTATCTCTTGATTTTTATTTATCCCTCAGAAAATAAAAGTTATTTCTTGAGTTTTATTTTTCCATCAGAAAATAAAAGTTATTTTTTGAGTTTTATTTTTCCCTCAGAAAATAAGTTATTTTTTGAGTTTTATTTTTCCCTCCGAAAATAAAAGTTATTTCCCTCAGAAAATAAAAGTTATTTCTTGAGTTTTATTTTTCCATCAGAAAATAAAAGTTATTTTTTGAGTTTTATTTTTCGATCAGAAAATAAAAGTTATTTTTTGAGTTTTATTTTTCCCTCAGAAAATAAAAGTTATTTTTTGAGTTTTATTTTTCCCTCCGAAAATAAAAGTTATTTTTTGAGTTTTATTTTTCGATCAGAAAATAAAAGTTATTTTCTGAGTTTTATTTTTTTGCTCAGAGAATAAAAGTTCTTCAGTTTAATTTTGGCTGCAATTGTAGATTTTGCCATATAAATAAGTAAAGTAGATAAATAAATTTTTAATTTTTTTTACTTATAAACTTTACCTACGTGTTAATATGGCAAAATCGACAACTGCAGCTAAAATTAAACTGAAGAAACTTTTATTCTCTGAGCAAAAAGATAAAACTCAGAAAATAACTTTTATTTTCTGATGGAAAAATAAAACTCAAGAAGTAACTTTTATTTTCTGATAGAAAAATAAAACTCAAAAAATAACTTTTATTTTCTGATCGAAAAATAAAACTCAAAAAATAACTTTTATTTTCTGATGGAAAAATAAAACTCAAGAAATAACTTTTATTTTCTGAGGGAAAAATAAAACTCAAGAAATAACTTTTATTTTCTGATGGAAAAATAAAACTCAAGAAATAACTTTTATTTTCTGAGCAGAAAATAAAACTCAGAAAATAATGATTAAAAATCAATTTTTTTATAAAAATCGAAAAAATAAAAGTTAGTGCACCTAGAGATAGTCTGCGTTACGGTGATTACATCTGTGTACTTATTTTGCGTTTAGCATTTCTCCTTCAGTATGATTTTTTTAGTCAAAATTTAAAAAATAACGATATTTGCAGTCCCTGACTGACTTTTCAGCAAGGAGAAATCAGCAAAAAATAATGACAAGATTTTCTTTTGAATGTGCGTACTTATACATATACATATGCACATATGGATGTATATATATATGTAGGTATATATACATATGCATGAATATGGTTAGCAGTAAGTATGCATAAATTTAGTTATGAAAGCGCAAAAGTTTTCTGTTACACCTTCTTCTGTTGGCGAAGGCGCCGACATTCACATTGCACGTTGCACGTTAAGTTTATTTGCTGCAGGTAAGTAATATTTATTTAATATTTTTTCTTTATTTTTCTTTCATTTACCTTCTTTCTGTACGCAATATTTCTCAAATGATACTTGTGTGTTTTCAGCTTACATGTCTCTGGCAGACCAATGTTAGGTTGTGTTTGCGTTATAAGTGGCTAAAGCTTTTGAGTATTTCAGCACAACGCATGGCTTGCGAGAACACTTTTTCTGAGTACGGTATAGAAAATACCTTAAAGAACTTATTTTGTCAAATGTAGATACAATATAGGTACACCCTTTTCTACATAACCCAATTGTATAAAGCCATTGAAACGTGATCGGTTGCAGGAATACTTATATTCTCTTCTAGACGGTATCGAAATAAAAAGTTATACTTATTAGTTATAGTGTGCTATTATATAATTACACTCAAAAAAAAAATTTCTCTCGATCAAAGACATAATTTTCCTTATTTTGAACACGCGTCCCAATACAAAATTTTCTTTGTTTTGTGTAAATTTTCTCAAAAATGTGGAAAAAACATAAAAAAACATTCAAACAAATTCGTTGCCATGGGGATTTGTATGGGAATTTAATTTCTCAAAATTAAAGAAATCAAGTCTTCAAAACAAGGAAAGTTGGGAATGGAATGGCGCTTAAAGAATTTTTCATTATTTTAATGTATGAATTTTTTCAAAACAAATATATGAAACCATGGTAACGCATGTAACAACAATATTTTATAAACCTTTTAACATGTTTTAAGGAAAATTTACTCAAAACAAAGAAAGTGGTGTTCAAAATAGGTAAACAATTTCTTTGACCCCTCCATATATTTTTTTTCTCTCAGTGTACGTTCTTCTGCAACGGATTAGTATCAGAAAGATAAGTATGTAAACCAAGTAATACCTCTGACTTTCCGACACAGTTTTTCCTTTTATTTTTCAGGATTAACTTAAGTTTTTTATAGAAATAGTAACGAGCCAAATGCTTTACCTCTAGTCCAAAAGAACTTTTCTTGGGCCTCTTGTTAAATGACTTCGATCACGGTTAGTTTCATTGTTACCTAAGTTAAGTAATAACAACAATAACATCCTCCTACATTTTTGAAGCCGAAGACATACCGGCTATGCACAGAACTCATAACATTCACACGCGCTCCTAAGTTCCAACGTCTGCTCTTTCATTCCAACGTGTCGTGCCAAAAAGTAATTTTAAATGAAACAAGTGCAGAAAGCATCTGCTACATGGCAGGACATCTGTTTGCATACACACACACTCACACACACCCTCGTAGATATGTATGTAACTAAAAGAACTGTGCTTGAGTGCATATTTATAAATTAAGGCTCGAGTGTGCAATATTTGTTCGGTCCCATTGGGGAGCGGTGGAGGTGATTAAGCTTATGTGTTTGAGTGTCTATATGAATATGGCTTTGTGGTTATGCAAGTGCGTGCACGAGCTGTGGCAGACACCAAGCAAACTTGTAGTTACGTATAATCATATAAGGTCGTTTAAGCTTCATAATCGCCTAACCGACACTTGTACCAAAAGAATTAGAATTGAACTCCTGACGCACCACTCTACGACTTGAGAGCTGAAAAGAATATTCGAAGCAAATATACACGGAAATAATTTTTTACTAGAATCAATGCCGAGACAAGAAAAATTAGACTTGATTTTGAACTTAGAAAATAATTTCTTAATTTCCAAGAAAATTGGATTTTAAATAAATAAGAAAAACTTTTCTCACTTCAAGCAAAAATGGATTTTAAATAAATAAGAAAGCATTTTCTTGCTTCAAGTAAAATTGGATTTTAAATAAATAAGATATAATTTACTTACGGTAAGTTTTTTTTCTTGTTTTTAGAAATAAATAATTAAGAAATAATTTTTTTGTTGCAAGTAAAACTTTTCTTATACGAGCTTAAGTAAGTAAATAAGAAAATATTAAATATTAAATCAAGTAAAAATTTTCTAAAAATATTAAAAAAGTAAAAAATAAGGAAAATGAAAACTAATCATTTTCTTAAATATTTTCTTCATTTAAGTAAATTTAAGAAAATGTGTTCTTATTTATTTAAACATTTTTTTCAACACTTTTTTCTATAGATTTTGTTAGTGTTCTTGAATAAGAAAATAATTGTCTCATTTTTGGAAAACTCAATTTCTTAACTCCAGTAATAATTAAACCAATTTTTCTTATTTCCCTAAAAATTTTCTAAATTGAGTTCAAGAAAGCATTTTCTTGATTCAAGTATGCAAATTTCTTTCCGTGTAGAACTTCCCGAACTTCTCAAAGACCAAATTTTATTCAAATTTATGGTATGAATCGATAGAGCTGGACGTCACGAGTTCAAGTTTGGTAAATCTCATTTTTGGCACAGGCATTTATGAAACTTTCACTTGGACGGTTATGAAGTTTAAACGACGATATGCATGCGCACATGTACAATGTGTGTGCAAGCATAAATATAGAGAACTTTAGTAACCGCACGAGGGATACCAGCAGTGTTGCCAGATTTTTTTTGTCCCAAATCGTCAATTTAAAAATAAAAATCGTCATCCATTTTTTGCCCCATCTGTGACAAATGCAATCATGTTGTTTTCATAAGGCACATTGTTTTCGATGAAATACTGTTTTTCGGATTATGTAAACTGATAGTTTCGCAGGTTTCAACACGGACCAAACCAAAAAAAGAGTCTTTCACTGAAAAATTTATACATACTCTCACTACAAGACTGAGTAATTTCCTGTTACTTATGTATATCAGTGGATTCATCAACGCACAATGAAAATTTAGTTGTTCGGAGTATGGCACATAGCGATTCTAGCTGGTACTGCCCAAGAGCGTTCTGAATAATACTTGTTGCTTTTGTTCTTCCACACGATAAAGCTGCCGCCGTTTTAGAATCGTCGAAACTGCTTTTTATACACTTTACTAGATCATCTATCGCGGAGAATAGTAGATTAAGTTGAGCAATGAATGCACTTATTCTATTTGTGTGGCAGTGCGCTCAGAACCAAGGCAATGTTGCATTTTAATGTAGTAAAAGAATTTATGAAAACCATAATACCAGTGTTGGAAAAGGATTGAAGAAACCCAATCAGATTGCCTTAATTTTTTTTTTCTAATTATGGAAATTTGTATAAAGTAATTAATTTTTATTACGAATAAATCTATATTTCTCTGCACTTCCTAAAATCGTCATTTTGTGACATGAAATCGTCCCATCGTCATGGAGTCCAAAAATCGTCAAAATGACGATGTCATCGTCATTCTGGCAACGCTGGGTACAAGAACGAACGTGTTTCAGCTGAGAATTTCATAATGGTGTTTGCTTTAACTGTTATTATTGCAATATTATATGCATTACATATGTACATTAGGGTGTCCCGAAATATTATTTTTTGGATTTCCTTAACGCAAGACCCCTCAAAATTTGCGGGTTTGATCGCAAATTACGAAACAAGTTTTAAAAACTAAATACAAATAGATCTTCAGGGCTCTACCGATCTTTAAAGTTTTGCGGTTTTGTCATTCATGCAGAACGCCCACTCACCACAACATATATTACATCCGCATATTGTTTACATGCTTACTATGTAATTCTTTTCGCTCTTATAATTTCTATTCGCTTAATTTTTTATGCAACTTACTTTTAAGTGTAAAAATCTGAATTCCATATAGTTACAATGAAAATACTCGTACATAGACATATTTTCTACAATGGGTTTGATTCGGCTTCTGCATTTTATTTGCCTTTCACTCGTGGAGAATCAGTTCGATAAAAAAACAATAGGGTTCTTTAACTAAAGCATAAAGTTCTTATTTGCCTAAAGTTTAATTTTATAACATTACGAATGTTCTGGAATCAGAAAATATTTAGAAGAGACTACAATCCCTGGGCGAAGGTACTAGTATGCAGTGTTGTCACCTCAAAATGGGTTTTCATACGTTCAGTGTTCCCGCGAGGTCAAGAAAATTTGTATCGTAAAAACAGAACAATATATGTATATTATTTTTAAGTATCATCTCAGAGAAAAACTATTAAAACGTCATATAAAATAAAATGCTTTAACTTCATAACGATATGTTATTTTTTATTATTTCTGACATGCAAAAAAAAAAAATCCATCAAATGCAAATATACACATATTGACACTAAAATGGGTGCAAAAATTTTTCTTTCGCAGCCTTACAGAATTCGCAATTAAAATTATATGAATAATGTACTTTACTAAAACGAATTGTGTTAAAATTATTTAATTTAATTTATTTAAACGAAAGTCATATCAGATAAACAAAAATCCCCTGAACACAGAAATAGGTTTGCAGCACTTTTTTTTTTTAATTTTAAAAATAATTCATTTAAAAATTCTTTATTCAATTAATTTTTTTAGGTAGTACAGTCATATGATAAATAATAGGGACACTTGCCTTGAAATATTTCATAGATCGATCCTGCTTCAATTTCTAAACAATGGTCAAAACTTATACATTTATTTCTTGCTCAGATGTCTCCGAAGTAAGGAACAGTTATTTAATCGGCCATTTGTTGCGTCGTTTCATAATGGCTGGTGATTTTGTGGAGTGAGTTCGTTTCAGCTTGTGAAAAATAATAGGGACACCAAACTTCAATTAAAATTTTTTTCGAAAGGGTGGAGATTTTTGTAGATAATAAAAAACTAATTCACTGAATATCAAATGAAGTTTTATAATATACTAGGTTTTGACCCTATAATACCATCAGGGACTCAGAATGGGTCGAGGAGACCCCTGCACTATTCAACTGATAGCAAAAAGAAAAAATCTCCAAAAGAAGTCTTTTGTGTCGGGAAATTGACGAAATGTGAAATTGCTTTGAAATAATATTCGAAAATTCTGTAAAATATAATCCAAAAGTATAAACACGCGGACGGAAGCCGAAAATATCCCCACTGGTTCAAAGGAATATTATAGTCGCAATCTCAAGCAGAAATACCAAAATTTGGACAGAAAAATATATTTGAATTCTAAGTTTTTTAAATTAATTAAATGTAATAAATTTGTTTCTCTGTACTTATATGGTTAATCTCAATAATAAAATAACTTTTGAGTATGACATTTTTATTATTTTAGCTCTAAAGTTTAGGTTTCTAAATATATGAAATTAACAAAATTTCAGATCTCGGTAGAGCCCTCAAGATCGAATTCAATTTTGGGTTTTTTTCTTTTATTGTGATCTGTATTCAATTACGCAACTTTTGATACCTCTTACGATAGCGTAGCTCGAAAAAAAACTTTTTTTCATACATGAACGGGACACCCTAATGTACATAGGTATTTATTTTACGGTATATTGTTTATTTTTTATTTAGTTAGAAAGCAAAGAAAGTTGATTGTTGTTGCATTAGCACAAATGTATGTAGGTAGTTACAGTTTTACACACTTTTAAGTGAGACCACAAAAGTATTACATTTCGAAAATTAAGCTCAACGGAAATGCTCTCACTTGGTAGGTATTCTAGCTAATAGCATTGACAGACGGCAGCGATAATCCGGACTATCTAGCTGATTCGGAGTTAACTTGAAAATTAACTGTAAAAATCACGAGTTGTATTATATGTACACTTTTGCTTATATCTTTTGATTGGATTGTCCGATTGATACCAAAATTTGACAGCATCCAAATTAAGACACGTTATACTCGAAAACCCCAAAAACACGAAACGTACTAAGTCGAGTTGGTACAGTATTGTTTGGAAGTGCCGATATCTATTTGATGTCATTCAAGCTTGTTGAGTTTTGAATGCATAGAGGCTTCAAGGAAAAGTTTAAGCACGAAATATCTTTATAAAATCGTTTTAAACTAATTTATCGCCTCAATTTTTAAATACCTATACATACATACATACTAAGGTGGAGTGAAATCATATGGAGATTTTTTTGTTGTTCTTTTTTTGAACGTACCAGCAATGAAAAGTTGCCTTTATACGAGTTAATGAACCCCACAAAATTTTATGACGATAGGATGACGTTTTGAACTGCCCCCAGTCCCGTAAAGTTGAAAGCAATAAGCACGATCTGGTACAAATATGAAATTTTGAAAATTATAAAATCAAAAAACGAAGTATGAGGATTGATAAAGTTGGCTAAGTTGAGTATTAAAGTAATTTTTTTTTTTTGCAAACAACAACAACAAAAGTTATTAAAGGTCAAAGTTTATATTATGCATTTTTTTTATTGCAATTACTTAAAAACTACTGAACCGATTTCGAATATTTATTATACCATTCGATAGGTATTTTGATTCCCTTTAATTTGATATACATTTTATATATGAAAGGTAGGGGGGTAAAAGGAGGGTTGACCCCCGCAGAGGGGGTGTTATGGAACCCACATAAAATGTATATCATACTAAAGGGAATAAAAGTACCTATCGAATGGTATAAAAATATTCGAAATCGGTTCAGTAGTTTTTAAGTAATTGCAATTTAATAATGCACAATATAAACTTTGACCTTTAATAACTTTTGTTGTTGTTGTTTCCAAAAAAAAAAAATCACTTTAATACTCAGCTTAGCCATCTTTATCAATCCTCATACTTCGTTTTTTGATTTTATAATTTTCAAAATTTCATATTTGTACCAGATCGTGCTATTTTTTCAACTTTGTGGGGCTGGGGGCACCTCTAAACATGCGAGTAGGTCAATAAAATTTTACAGGCTTATTACTGGGCTAGAAAGGTTCCGTTCTGGCTTTGGAACAAATTGAATTTCAAAAAAAAAATTTCACTCCACCTTAATACATATGTACATACTAACATGCGCTTCTCTGTTACTCACTACATATCAATTTTATAATATACTTTTAATAACTAGTTTCTACTAATAATATTGCAATCTCAAGTATGCATGCAAAAATGCATACAACCTCCATACAAAAGCGCACGGAAACACGCGAAAGCACTTTACTTGCGTTACGCCTATGCAAAACAGACGAATAAACTCACACACATACAAGCACATGCAAATGTTTTAGCAAATATTTAACTTCTTGCTGCCAGAATATTTGCGCACAATTTACATTGAAAAGCAAATAGTAATTTTTTGCAAGCATTTCAAAGCAAGCAGCTGCGCACAAACACATAAACTCACACACACACACATACACATAGAAATCAACGCCAACACGCTAAATGGGGAAAGTGTGTCAACGTGATTTTCGCATAATTCTTGCACCAGCAAAAACTTTTTTTTCACCATTACACCATTTTTTACAATTATTTGTGTGCTTTGCTTTCCTTTTTTTGGTGGTGCGCTAAGACCTTCCTAGGCGTGAAAGATTCGTTTTTTTTGCCTTTTTTATTATACTCAGCTGTACTAGTACACAGAGTATTATAGTTTTAATCACATAACGGTGGATTGTAACAGAGTGAAATAATCGAGATAGATATAGACTTATATATATCAAAATGATCAGGGTGAAAAGAGAAATCGATCGAGCCATGTCCGTCCGTCCGTCCGTCCGTCCGTCTGTCCGTCCGTCCGTCTGTCCGTCTGTCCGTCCGTCTGGAAACACTCTAACTCGCGCAAAAATTGAGATATTTTGATGAAATTTGAAATGCAGGTTGGTATCGAGACTGGGACGGTTGGTATTGAAAATGGGCGAAATCGGACCATGACCACGGCCACTTTTCCTATATAGAAAAAATCGGAAATTTGGTATCTCAGTCACTAATACAGCTGGAGCGATGAAATTTTATCCACGTGTTGAGCTCAGGCCCCTAGGAAGAAATTTGATGACATTTTGGAAAATGGGCGGTGCCACGCCCACTTATTAAGGGTCAAACCTTGCAAGTTTTATATGTCATAACTCAGAAACCGTTGAAGATATATCGATGAAATTTGGTACGCGTGATATACTTACTTATTCAAATATTTGGACCAAAAATTTCCGAAATCGGTTGAGGGCCACGCCCACTTTTATATATGGCTCTTATAAAGTGACCTAATAAAAACATTTTAAGCGATATCTCTGTCAAATATAAAGATATATCATTGAAATTTTATAGCAGGAGTCCAACTGCGGACATAAAACGAAAAACACAAAAATTTTGGCAAATGGGCGTGGCACCGCCTCTTTTTATAAACAGGAATATACGAGATTTCTGAGCCCATAACTCGACAAATAATTTATATATAATGACTAAACTTGGTGTGTACACTTTTATTACTTGTGGTAATACATGTTGAAAATTTTAGCGAAATCGGTTGACGACCACGCCCACTTTTATATATGGGTATTATAAAGTGACCTAATAAAAACATTTTAAGCGATATCTTTGCCAAATGTAAAGATAATTCATTGAAATTTTGTGGTTTGATTTCTACAATAGACCAGAAACAACAAATAGAAAAATTTTGGAAAATGGGCGTGGCACCGCCTCTTTTTACACAAAGGGATATACGTGATTTCTTAGCCTATAACTCGACAAATAATTGAGATATTATGACGAAACTTGGTTTATACACTTTAATAACATGTGTTAATAGCCACGCAAAAATTTATTGAAATCGGTTTATGACCACGCCTACTTTTTAAGAAAGATATATCTGGAACACTCTTTGGGAATTTGTAACGTGACATCTTTATAACTAGAAGTCAAAAAGGAATGAAATTTTGCACAAAGAATAATATTCATATGCTTAGTTGGATGACTGATAAAAATGTTGAAAATGGGCGTGGCTACGCCCACTTTATGCAGCACTCGCCTTATATAAAGTACACCGTGTTTCCATCAAACGCAAACAAACTATGAAAACATACAGCTGAGTATCTAATGTTCGATTCCACTCGAACTTAGGCTTCCTTACTTGTTTTCCTTGCTTTTAGTGCAAACATTTGTACATGGTAAATCGGTCAATGAAATGCATTCCAAATCATTTCAATCTTCGGCGCTGCAAACCGATTTTATTTAATTGGTTGGAAATCAGTGAATTTTGCAAAAAAAAAATCAGAGTTTGCGATTTGCTGAAAGCGCGTTTTTTAAAAGCTCGTGTAATCCTTGCAGACTTTTGAAGCTGTTCGTACACTTTTTTTAACAATCATCGCCACCGTGTCAGACCATCACCAACCAAGGCATCACATTGCAACCGCAATTATTTAGCTTAGCGGGCATTTTTGACGCTGTTGTCTCTACTGCGTTGTCTAGCGCAGATTGGCGACCAACTTTTTCACTTTTTTAATATTTGGCACTTGGCCAAGCACAAAATTTATTGCTTCTTTGTTCGTTTTTTCTGTCTAACTCACCACCGCATTTTACTTTGCGTCTTTATTCGTTTTTTCTCTCTGGCTCACCACAGCATACGTTTTTGCTTCCATGGCGCTTACAAATATCTCACTCACACTTTGTTTTGGAATGTAATTTTTTGCCACTTTAGATTTGGAGAAGTGGTGTCACTTTAGCGCTTTGCAACTTAGCAAAATTTTGACCAATTTTAAATTGCACATGAACCAAATTAGTCTTGCTAATTCAATGGTAATCTCAAATGTTTGTTTTTAAGCTTTCAAAAAGTTTCTGCTTGGAACCTCCAACGTTCAGAGTTAAATAGGAAAAAAATTTAATCGCACACCTTTAACTATTTATTGAGCTCAAGCAGAGCATTTTCATAAAATTAAGTTTCACTTACATAGATTTAGCTTTAAAAGTAGCAAGAGGATTTTCATTTTAATTCTTGGAATATCGATATTCACGTTTTTCCCTCTTGTATGACCAAACTCTAAGCATTACAATGATCAAATTAATATACCCAATTCGATGCACAGTACCCAATGCAATCAACCAAGTGTTATCGCCGAGCTGAAGCGCGTCTGCAGCAAAATATAAATAACTTCTCCCCTTTCAAAAAAAAAAACGCACGCTCCTCTGCCACACACATTTAATCATTTGATTGCGTTGCAAGCGCTTCCTCTTCACTCAATAGTTCGTTAATTCTTCTTCGACTGACTTCCCAACAAAGCACACATTCATTTCAAACAAAAATTAATTTTCTTAGCAAAACTATCGAATCACGTACGCACGGCTAACACGCTTAGAATAATTTAATACTTCAATTTGTTCTGCAGTGAATTATACACTTCGCGCTGATTGAGTTGTTGTTGTTGGTAGAAGTTTATGTGAAAGAAAAAATGAAGCTGTTAAACTGGTGTCATGTACTAAATAAACTATTAAAGTCGAAGAGATCAAGTAATTAGCCAAAGCAATAAAGTAAACTTTTCAAAACAATACATGTATGTATACGCAGTGGGGGAGCGATAACAACAACAACAAACACATAATCTAAGATAAATATTAAGCCAACAGTAATCGTCACTAAAAATGGAGTGTCAGGCTGTCTTGGAAGCCATGCTCGTAGATATTATTCATAAAATTGGTAGATTAATTTCCATAGACACATAAAAACGCAATAAAATATTTTGATAAACTCAAAGAACATGAAATAGTGCCACACGAGTAGATACTTAAGTTTAAAAAACAAGAAGAAGAAGAAGCATATAATTAATGCAGCAACATGAGCGTGGCCAATTACCGTTGCAATGATTTAGTGCCTAATGCAAATTGCCACAAAAATAATTAATGTACATACTTGTGCTAAACATATGTATATGCAAGCATATATATACATATATCGCTAGCTTAGAGTGCAAATTGGCCAAGTGCCTTTTTTCAAACTTTACAGCAGAGAGAAAAAACAAAAAAATGTCTAAGTGCTTATATGAAAAAAAGTTTGCTGAGGAAAAAAATCAATTTAAGCAAAAGAAATGAAAGATTTCAAGCGAGATTTAAATATAGAAAAATTGCTAACTAAAAGTGTTGTTGGAATTTGTTCTATACATACATACATACCAGTGGCGGCCAAGCATAAATTGGCTGGGCAAGCCTATGTACCTATGAAGCATAGCCATTAGCCGTTTATGTAATTTTCTTTGCTGTATTATCGGAAAGACTGATTGCGGTTGGCACATTGACTTTGATTAAATTCGTTTCCCATATTTGGTTTGTTCTTTATATTCATACCATATGATGATGAAGAACAAATAAGTTTTGGTTTACATACAATGGATAATTTGAAGATATGTATATGACTTTTGTGTCCTATATTTGATGGCTTGAAGTTGACGATTTGCCAACATTGGTGCAGTTCTATTTGAGAACAAATTTTGCAAAAAAAAAAAGTTTTTAGAGTATATTATAATCGGAAAATTTTAAATCCAATAATAAAAAATATTTTTGATCGAAAAAATAAAAATCATAAAATATCGATCAAGTTTCATAGGAAAAATTTAAATCCAGTAATAACAATTATTTTTGATCGAAAAAATAAAAATCATAAAATATCGATCAAATTTCATCGAAAAAATAAAAATCAAATTACTTATAACGATTAAAAATGATTTTTTTTATAAATATGATAATCGTTACGGTCCCTGATTTTATTTGATTCTTATTCTTGTCGCATTTTAAAGAAATTCCTAAAATGAAATGAACGAAAATTTTTAGACAAGTCGGGCTTTTTGGCTTGAATGAAGCGTCCGCCACTGATACATACAAGTGTAAATAAATATGTGTATCTCCATTCATGAGCACCTGCAGCCTAAGAAAGTAGGCACAACAAATACTCGTACATATTTCAACGAAATGGGAAAACATAAACTTAACAAATATTACTCACCAACAATAAGAACTGAAATAATAACAGTGGATGGAGAGTTGATGTCCTTGTGTAAAAGTTGGCAACATTGGAGAGGACTGTTTTTGTCGATGTTTGCGCTTTCTTAAGCTGATTCCACATAGAACTTTGAGTTGCGCTACGTGACACTTTCTGCGTGACAGCTGAGATTAAAATACATGTATCTTTATTAGGGCTTACGATTCGATCTCGAGCAGTGTCGAGAAATTCGAGGATCGAGAAAACCGAGACTCGGGTTCTCGATTAAATCTCGTTTCTCGGATTTGTCGATAACATATTGTGTCAAAAAATATGAATATCAAAAATTTCTCGTATATCATTGGAAAGAAAAAATTTTACGTTATGAAATTTTAATAGTATTTCAATCGGAATTTTCCGAAATGCACCTGGGAATAGCGTAAATAGCACATATTCATACACATGTAAGTACATACAAGCAGAACAATCTACGAAACAGCATAGTATGCTTATACCGCTATTTCTGCGATGTAGTTGAATGTCGAGAAGGTCGCGAGCCTTTCGAGACATTCGAGATTCGAGAATCCCGCGAGAACTCGAGTCTCGCGAGAAATCTCGTCTCGCTCGAACTCGAGAAATCGTAAGCTCTAATCTATATGAGGTTTCTCACATAACAAAAAGTAACGCAACGCCGAAGTTACGTAAAGCACAAAGTTGCCCAAATCTCAACTTTCAGGCGCGTTACAATTTTTTTTCAGTTTCACTTTAATTCAAATGTAAATAAACAAATTTAAATTTCACACAATTGAAAAATAATTTAATAGATTTTAATTTTCTTATTTACTTTTTTGTAAATAAAACGAATGATGATGAAGAAAGTGGGTTTTCTTCGAAATAGCTATCACATCTACCATCGCTGTATGAGCTAATTGGATTTTTCAGAAAATAAATATTTTTTGAGTGATGTTGCAGCGTTCATTGTGGCATAGTTTTTCAGTTTTGCGTTGTTTGACATAGAAAGCGGCGTAACGCAAAGCGGAAAAAGTTTTATGTGGAATCAGCTTTATACAAATAGATATACGGCTGTATGTATGTGTGCACACATTTATCTGCATAAGCTCGTGCCATCCTCGTAATTTTTGTGCAACTGCCTAAAATCTACACAAACTCAAACATTAATAAATACTGCAGTTTGAGTCCTTGAATCGTAAAACCTCTGTTTCAAACATTTTCAGAGATAATTAGAAATATGTAGTAGTACGAAAGTCTATGTCGACCCTTACGCCACAGATTATTGCACTCGCTTGACCGTAAACTAATTTTTTGCAACCAACATTTAAACGCAATTCAATTTTTAAAATAAAACATTTTAAATTTCATTTTTTTTAGAAGACAAATGCTATATTTCATTGGCCATATCGTTGTACCATACGAAAACTAGCATACGATTTTTTGTGGCTGACGAAAACTATCAATTTCGTTTAAACAACAACAATTTTAATGTAAAAATAGTATATAATTACTGTTATTTTCGTCGACCAAAAGTCAAATGTGCTACTTTTCGTACAGAATTTTTTAATTGCCAGCTTTCGTCAGAAATTTTAAATATGCTAGTTTTCGTATGGTACGACGATATGTACATCCTACATTATTTGATTGAACAATCTTTCTGTTTAAAAAAAAAAAGAAATTCCAAATGCAATACAGCAAATTTGCGAAAGAAACAAAGTGTTGCAATCACGCATATTTGCCTGCAATATATTTAAACACACACACACACGCATGCACTTTTATATAAAAACCAAATTCTTGTTAGCCAAAGCTCGCTCAAAAGAAATTTAAATGAACGCTTGGAATGCTTTGAAAGCAAAGCAAAGAAAATCAAGCAAAGCAAAGAAAATCAAGCAAATCAAAGGAAAAAAAATTAAAATTAAAATGCTAAAAACAACCAATGAAATTCTCTTAGTTGAAACATTAAAAAAAGAACAAACATGAAATAGTTTAAAGTGAAAACTGAAAATGTGATGAAACAAGAAGGAATAAGCCGGAGAAATTAAAGTCTAGGCTGAGTATACAAAATACAAAAAATTAAAAGCTAATTGTGCGCCAAGCAAACTACGGAATAAAAGTGAAATTATAAATAAACCAACAAAATAAAAGTTAAATCCGTGTAAATAGCCCAAGAGCGGGTAGAGCAAGAAAAGAAGCGAAAACGCAGCATAAAGAAACTTGCGCTGATGTTTTTTAGCTAGAAAAAGCGCGGAAAGTTATGCATTGTTTAAAGTTTGCTAATCCGTAAATCGATTGCAATTTGCGCTGCATTGAATGCTGTGCGCGGTGAAGGTTGAATAAGAAGAATGTGCGTTTTACCCATAAGAGTTAGCAAGCTGTTATTATTTAGTCGAATAGGAGAAGAAAAATATAGTTACGCCTTCTTGAAATAACGTCATGTCCTCCAATTTAAAGCTGATGCCACATAGAATTTTGTGTTGCGCTACGTGACACTTTCTGCGTGACAGCTGACATTAAAATACATGTATCTATATGAGGTTTCTCACATAACAAAAAGTAACGCAACGCCGAAGTTACGTAAAGCACAAAGTTACCCAAATCTCAACTTTTGGGGGCGTTGAAATTTTTTTTCAGTTTCACTTTAATTCAAATGTAAATAAACAAATTTAAATTTCACACAATTGAAAAATAATTTAATAGATTTTTATTTTCTTATTTACTTTTTTGTAAATAAAACGGAGAATGAGAGATTTTTCAGAAAATAAATATTTTTTGAGTGATGTTGCAGCGTTCATTGTGGCATAGTTTTTTAGTTTTGCGTTGTTTGACACAGAAAGCGGCGTAACGCAAAGCGGAAAAAGTTTTATGTGGAATCAGCTTAATATAAAATTATTTACATTGTTTTAGAAGAAAAAATTGGTACTTTTTGACAGCTGTCAAATGCTTTATGTCAATTTCTACAATGACACACACTCTGAAAAAAAAACGTTGTAAATCTAAAAAATTTTGCTGTTAAATCAACTATTTTCCGCAGTTGAAATGTGCCCAACAACGCTCCGTTGTTGTTTCAAAGGTGCGAGCGTTGTTGATTTAAGTCAATAACGGAGATTGTTGGAAAAAATTTTCACCTAAAAATAAATTTTTGTTTGCATTTTACTCTTCATCTTCCGTCCGCCCGATTCCCAACTGCAAATATGTAGCCTCCGCTTGTTCTCCTATTCTTCTCTCCTTCTTATCATTCACTGGTTGCTATCTTTATTTCTTATTCTGATTTTTCTTCTTTATTTTATATTCTCCTCCGGATTCGAACCATGACATCAACCTGAAATTCTATCCAATCATCACATAGTGGAACATTCAACATTATATTGAATTTTAGTAACCTATTTATACTTCCATTTCCTAAAAAGGAATCCATGAATTATTGAATCATTGTAAAAACAAAATTTAAAAAAAATTGTTCTCATTAGTTTTGTTTACAACGGAAACTGTTGGGTCAAATACTTTTGCCTTTAAATCAACAACGGGGAGAAAATTGTTGCTAAAAATAAACTTTTTTTTGGATTTTTCTCTTCATCTTCTCTCCATCATTATTTTTTTTTTTGTTGGTTTTCTCACAAAAAAATATTTTCTCACAAAAAATTTTTTAAAGGCAAGCAAGTTTTTGAATCAACAACGCCCGTTTTTGAATAAATTGCTGTAAAAACAAATACTTTTGCTGTTGAATCAAAGACGGAGATTCAACAGCCGAAAGTTGTTGGTTTAACTACGGGTATTTTTTTCAGAGCACGCATATAAATATTAGATACTATGAAATAGAGCAGTGCTGCATGATTTTCCTCTCTTTTAATTTCTCTGTCACATTTGACACATTTTTTATGCACGAGTAAAAATTTCACTCGCTACTGTAGCTAAACTTGCATTCACACAGTGCCTTTGTTGCGTCAATTATACCTGTTGAGTCGCTAAAGCGCATTCGCACACACACACAACACACACACATGAGTGTATGCCTTTGTAGCGTAAAATATGCACTACATACATACAAATAAAATGCATAAATAGGGTAATATGGCACTTCATTCCTCTCATCCTGTCATCCATCCTTCCACAATCGTCCCCATTTCTTTGCCTTTGTGTGTACTCACTCACTTCCGCTCATTTTCAACATTCCCCACAGTATTGTATTGTTGTTATTGGAAGAAATGTGATATTTTTTGCGCATATTGTGTTTCGCTCTGCTTTTAGTTACACATAACTTCGCTGCACCGCCACCACCACCCCTCCTTTTCATGCGCTTTTTTTTTTGCCTTCCTCATTTGCTCATTTTATTGCCTTGAGGTGGCAATCTGTATTCGTTGCCTTTTGTTTCTGACATTTGTTGTGCTTGTGTGTGTGGTTGTGTGTGTGCATCTCTTTTTTATTTTCTCCGGTTTTAATATAACTTTTGTTTTACTCGTACATTCCATTTTTTTGTTTGCCAACGAAATACAATGCAAACTGAGATGTTCTTAGTTTAATAGCCCGCTTCGTGTGCATCGCTTCACAAAACTTTTGGCTTTTTTCAATTCATTTTTCTTTCACTTCCGACTTCGTTTAGATTTTTTTGTTTCGTTATCTTATGTTTATTCTTGATTTTTGTTAGTTATGAGTTCTTCAACGAAGTGAGTTGTGTTGTGCTGTGCATTAGGCCGTCTCGCCTTATAGTAACCAAAAAAATTCCACCCTACGCCCCCCATATAATGCCTTTTTGGAAAACATTTTCGGAAAACTAATTTTTTTTTGGACGCCACTAGATGTCGCCCAAACACATTTTTTTCATATCTTCCGTATCTCTAAGTTTAATACACCAATGTCTTTGGCTTAAATGAACTGTTTCTACTATATATGTAATTTCATTAACCCTATGTGCGTCATCAGGGTCACTACAATCCAATAATTGGTTTATACCACCTTAATGTTTCCTTTTTTGCATGTTAAATGCCGTCAAAAATAATTTATCTTTTGCAGAAGAAGCATTTCGATCGCTTCAGTAGATTCCGAAATAAAAGACATTCAACAATGCGAGGCATATATGTTTTTCGCTTCCTGTTGTCTTTTGGGTTCATCTTACAAAGATTTGTTCTAAAGGGACCCCCACTGAGATTTTATGGCGAATAATTTTGTAGAATATTTCAACCCTCTAGCACCGCCAATAATGGGTTATTTTGACCCCTTTTTTTAGAAACTCATACTCTCCCTTCCACTCAAGCTTTATCTTCTCATTGTGCTGTATTACTACACGCCACTGTACTTGGGATAAGTGTTGTCACTGGCTGTTATACGAAAAGCAGCAGATTAAAAAACTAAAGCTTTAGTTTACTTCTGTTTTATTTCTTTATTTTGTATGCCAAAAATTACTTATTCACTCTCTTGGCTCAGCACTCTTGCTTTTGTAAGCTGATGATAACTACATAACTAATGCATGTAGTAGGTATGTGTGTTATGCAAAATACTATAAACCAAACTATCTGCTATGTCAGCACTCAGACTTTACTTTCACTTTGAATGACACAACTTTGCCAGCAGCATAAAAAGTGCATGAGTGCATGTGCATTAACAAACGACTGCAACTATCTGCAAATATGTATATACATGTATGTATGTGCATAAAATTTGCTTCTGGTTAACATTACGCTTTGTTTTTGCAGCGAGTTTCAAATTGAAACTGTACAAAGTTTGCATGGATGAGGGTGGGCGAGATTGCAAGAACTTTGAAAATTGTAATGGCTCTTAAATTGTTAAACGACAAAACTGCCAAGCAGATTCTTTCAGTCGCTCACACATACACACATACATACATACACAAATACATACATATGTGTATTTATGCATAAATATTTTTATCACAATATTATTTGCATGACAACATCATTTACTTGTTTGCCATTTATGCGCATGAAAGCAACGGATTTTGCGAGCGGGGGCAACCAGTGCGTATGAGTAACATTTGCACTTAAGCTGGGGCAGATGCCAAAAGCCAAAAAAGACAACAAAAATCGTAATTTACTATTTACGTAAATCTATATATATAAAAATGGTGTAAAAAATGTTACTAACCTCATCAGATGAGAACGGCTGGGCCGATTTCTGTAAAACTTTTTGTCAATTGTTCGTATTCTCGAGGAGATGGTTCGTACGGAAGAAAATTTTGGAAAAGTCCGAAAAGTCCGAAAATTGGAAAAATCGGTGTGTATGTGCGTATGTGTGCATCTGTGGATGTGTGTCCTCTATAAATTCCCAAAGTAACCAACCGTTCTTTATGAAATTTTCACAGTATATTCATGTGGTGTTAGTGCACATAGTAGGGTATATAGAATTTCGAAAAATTGGGAGCTTCCTGGAATACAGGCCTAAATGAGGACCCAGATCGATCCACCAAGCCTTCGAGCAATATTGGTATCAAATGAAAGGTGTTTAACAGGCCTTCAACATAAAGTTATTTTTATTGCGATACCTAGGCCGGGTTCCCAGATATGGGTTAAAACGTGGGACCGAGTGACCCTGGAAAGTTTCTGAGCGATATTGGTATCAAATGAAAGCTGTTGAGGAGGACTTCAGCAAAGAGCTTTTTAAATAGTGATGCCTAGGCCGGGTTCCAAGATTTGGGTCAAAGCGTGGACCCGGATAACCCCTGAATGTTTTCGAGCGATATTGGTAGAAAATGAAAAGCGTTGAGCAGGCTTCCACATACAGCTATTTTCATTGTGATTTCTAAGGCTGTTTCCCAGAGATGGCTAAAGTAGTGGGCCCGGATGGTGATGGACGGTCCCGGTAAGGTAAAGGTAGGTAGCTATAGGGATAGGGGTAGGGATAGGGATTGGGATAGGGATAGGGATGGGGATGGGGATGGGGATAGGGATAGGGATAGGGATAGGGATAGGGATAGGGATAGGGATAGGGATAGGGATAGGGATAGGGATAGGGATAGGGATAGGGATAGGGATAGGGATAGGGATAGGGATAGGGATAGGGATAGGGATAGGGATAGGGATAGGGATAGGGATAGGGATAGGGATAGGGATAGGGATAGGGATAGGGATAGGGATAGGGATAGGGATAGGGATAGGGATAGGGATAGGGATAGGGATAGGGATAGGGATAGGGATAGGGATAGGGATAGGGATAGGGATAGGGATAGGGATAGGGATAGGGATAGGGATAGGGATAGGGATAGGGATAGGGATAGGGATAGGGATAGGGATAGGGATAGGGATAGGGATAGGGATAGGGATAGGGATAGGGATAGGGATAGGGATAGGGATAGGGATAGGGATAGGGATAGGGATAGGGATAGGGATAGGGATAGGGATAGGGATAGGGATTGAGATAGTGATAGGGATCGGGGGAAGTAGGTTTGTCGCGGCGAATATAACTATAACTTTTATTCAGAGAATAGACAATTTTTTGTTATTCGCAGTCATTAAGATGGACTCTAAGATAATGGTTAGCAATACGGTAATCAAAGACTTTTCTTTGGGCTTCATAGGAATAAGTTTTAGCAGAACAACGTCTGCCGGGTCAGCTAGTATGTACATATTTTCCTAACTTTTATTTCTACATTCAGACTTGACTAAATTTATTTTTATAGCGTCAGTGGCGACAGCAAAATTGCCTCTTTAGTTTTATTCGCTGACATCACAAACCATTAACCGACGACCGACGACATTGAATTGCTTAGGCTTATCAGTTGAATTACAAGGCACAAAAAGCTACGCACATGCATACAGAGCTAAGTTTAATATTTTAGTGGATTACTTAAATATTTATGAGTAAAGTGAATGTAAGCAAAAGATAGCAATTCATTTTGACTGTGTGTGATAGAGCGAAGAATTAAAAGCACAGGCAATAAAAATAAAAAAAATAGTATGTTCATATATCTATTAAATATATTCAATAAAAATGGAATGATTCACATGACAAGATTTTTTTTTAACAGACTAGGCGTTTCTATGTTTACTATTTTAAAACCCTAAAAGTCAACTAATATTCTATGACTACTGACTCACATACAAGTTATGGGGTCTATACACAGTGCGTCTGACTCGCGAGTCATCTCTGTACGTGTTGACTCGCCGTCATTAAAATTTGACAGGCGAGTCACAGCAAAATATCAAACTAATTTTGATTTTCTTGAGTCACGCCAGAGTCATGCACATTTCAGACGCATCGTGTATAGACCCTATAATATAATATAATATAATACAATGGCGCTATTATAACTCTGACGAGTTTTATGGCCGAGCTTCTCTCCCAATTCGAGGTGTGCTCCTTTTTGTTTTTCCTAGTAATTGGGTGGACCTACAGTTTTATGCCGGCTCCGAACGGCGAATGCATTTTTTGTGAGAAGCTTTTTCATGGCAGAAATACTCTCGGAGTGTATGCCGCCCACTGCCGAGAGGTGACCGCTGCTCTTAAAAAACCCAATAATTGGATTTTTACTAATTAGAAAAATTTGTTTGGCTCGGACCGTGGTTTGAACCCGAGACCTCTGGCATAGCAGGCGAGCAGAGGGACCCTATAACTTGCGTTTAAGCAAAATTTAAAAGAAAGTGTGCGTATGTACATTAGGCCGTCTCACCTAATATGTACTAAGAAAAAAAAAAACATCGTACGCCTCCCGATATGATGTCTTTTTTGAAAACATTTCCAGAAATTTTTTTTTATTTATTTTTTTTGGACGCCGCTAGATGTCGCTAAAATTCTTTTTTGTCAAATCTTCTGTATTCGATCCCTAAGTTTGGTACATAAATATCTTTGGCTTGAGAGGGGGGTTTCTACTTTATAATCGTATTAACCCTATGTGCGCCATTGGGTTAACTTCTAACCAGCAGGTACTTACTAATGTAACTTTTTTGTCTGCATGTTAAACTTCGCCAAAAAACATTAATCTTTTGTAAAATAAGTATTTCGAGCGCTTCAGTAGAAACGGAAATGAAATACATTTAATATTCCGTGGAATATAGGTTTTTCATTTCCTGTGGTCTTCTGGGTTCGTTTTAATAATATAATAATAATAATTTTCTAGAACATTTTAAGCACCTATGTAGCACCTCTAAGAAGGGTTATTTTGACCCCTTTTTTAGATAGTCAGGAAAAAATGGTGTACACCTAGCGGCGTCTAAAGAAATAAAAAAAATTTTTTCGGAAATGTTTTCCAAAAAGACATTAATTTTTTTTTTGTCCCTATAAGGTGAGACGGCCTAGTGTACATATGTAATGCGAAATTAATTTGTTAGCAAAACCACAAGCGGAATCAAAAATGGGATGCTTCATATTTGCTGCAAGTGTTTTCAGTTGGGGGAAGACATGACTGAGTTAATTTTAAAGGGTAACACGCATTTTTCTGCATAAAAATACATAAAGAAGATTTTATACAAGTGCATGGGTGGGCATGTTTCATTGTAAGATACTTGCCACTTACCTTAAATAGTTTTCAAAGTCAACATGTCATAAAGTTCACGACGCACTTTTCCAGATGGATTTTTCACCTACATTATTGTTGTTGTTGTTGTTTTTGCTTTTAATGTAAACCTTATTTTCATTGGCGTTGCACAACGTAGCAGCAATGCTTTTACCATTTTATGGCATACACACACAAACCAAATGCATTAACCGCGCACACCGAGCAAATCGAGCACAGCAAGTAATTTGAGTGAAGGCACAAAATTCTGCAAAGGATTCAGAGACAGCGAATTTCATACAAGTCAGAAGTCGGTGTGCTGCTCAAGTTGCTTTGGTTGTACATAATTTACAAATGAATGGCAGTCACTTTTTATTACAACGTAAACACTGATGCACTTCAACACTGGACGCACAGCAAATGTGGACGCCATGGCGTATGAGCGACCAAAAATTAGTTAATTATGTGCATAAATATGTATGTATATGTATGTGTTTATATGTATTTATATTGCACTACAATACAACGTGTAATATTTCACCAGCTAAGCATAACCAACGTCACACAAATAAATCTCAATCAGCCAAGCGGCAGCACTTTTTCTTTAAACACAAAACAACACCAAAAAAGGTAAGTGCATTAAATGCTTCCTTCACATTTATGATCTGCTCAATTTTGGCAAGTGCATCCTTTCAGCGTTAACACGGAAGCCCATTTACCACACAAATTTCCGTCAAATCTATAATCGATTTATTTCTCGCTCACTTGACACTCACTCAATAAAATGCAAACGAGTTACATATGTAAATGGCGGCGCAGCGTTGGTTGTTGAACTTTCGATCGGTTTGCTTGTAATATTTTATAGAATTTCACTGAATTTGAACAAATTTGACCAACAAGATGAGTCACATAAACACTTTGCACTTTGCACTTAACACCTCTGCTTTGCAGTGTACGATGCTTGTTGTTGTTGTTGTTTTTCGCGGCTTTGATTATCGGCTAAATGTAATTGACATTTTGGCATTTAACATTTAACATTTGACATTTTTTGGATTCGTGAATTTGTGGATTTGCGGATTTGCGGATTTGGCTTTGGCTTTTTAGGTTAGACGGTTGGTTGGTTGTTTGATGGTGTTGCTGGCTCTTGATATTTAATACGCAGATGCACAATTTGCGCAATTGACTCATTTGCATATTTAATTTGTTTTATACTCTTAAAAAATTACGCTAAACAAATATTTTGTTTTCAAATTGCTATAGTTTAATATTCAGCTATTAATTTACTTAATTTTTGAGCTTTAACAGACCAATTTTTTTAAGCTATTAGTTATGCAGCAAGCGGCTCATAGGCGAATTTTAGTGTAAATATTTAGCTTAATTTTTTTTTTTTTAATTTAGCGAATTTCGTTTAAGAAATTTTTTTTTTTTTTTTTTTTTTTTAATTTAGCAATTTCTTAAGCTTAGCGAGTTAGTTATGTAGAAATTTTTTTTTTTTTCTTTACATACTTTCGATTTTGTAGTTATATTTTTTTCTTAACTTCTTAATGTTTTTTTTTTGTATTTTTTTTTTGTTTTTTGCACAAATCTCACTTTTTTCTGGCTTCGGCTTTTTAAACTCTTCCACTAAACTCTGCACTTTCGCCAATTGTATTTAAGTAGTGTGCACTAAATTTTGAATTCTAATTTTTAAATAGCTTCATACTCGTACGTATAATATTTTCTAACTATTTTATGCTACATATGCGCTTAATATTCAATATCTACTAAGTATTTCTTACACGTTTTCACTTTCTTCGTTGCAAATCACTTTTTTTAGAATTAGCACTACTTTTTTTTAATTTATAGATTATGACAGCTTAACAGATACAAAGTTAAATGAAATGCAGCGAGCTGTGCGGATTTTTGTTTTGAATATTTTTTAAATTGTTTTTTTTTAATATTTTTTTTATTATTTTTTAATACTTTTTTCAATATTCTTATTTAAATTTTTTGTATTTTTTTAATAGAATTTCTTTAATATATTTTTTTTTTTTTCCGTAATTTTTTTTTTAATATTTAAAAAAATTTGTTTTTTTTTGATATTTTTATTTAATATTTCGTTTTTAATATTTTGTTTTTAATATTTTTTAATAGGAATTTTTTTCAATATTTTTTTTTACAATTTCTTCACTATAAAAAATTTTGCTATAATAATATTTTAAGCTCTAGCATGAAGCACTTTCTAATGATACACACAGAAAACGGCGCTTTGTTTAATTTTTATTATATAAATGTGAATTTTTAAATTTCTTCGTAGAATATTGCGATATATATTTATAGTTATAATTTTTTTTTTCTTCTTATCATTCAATTATGCATCTCATGAAATTTGTAAAAGAGTTATCTGCAGTGCTTAATCATTTTTCAGCAACACCTAAAATTGTATTAGTTATGAATAAAAGCAGAAATACATATGCCAATGCCGACACCTGCGTGAAAGTAAATTATAAAATTTTGCTAGGATTTTTAGACAATAATTAACAAAACTGTACCAAATTCCAAATTTATGCAATGCACATAAATAAGCAAATAAAGAAACAAAATAATCTAACTGCATTTTTTGCAAACAAATCGGAATTCCATAAATTTGTTCTTTGCTAGGCTCTTGTACACAAACCCATACATACATATGTACATACACATGTTCATAAATTCATCGATGAATGAAAATGAAAACTGCTTCTTTTCAAGATAATTTTCACTTCTGTGCTTTTTTTGTTTTTTTTTTTTTTTTTTCAAAAAACAAACAAAAACGCGAATATTCACCCCAAAAACCAGATGGTAAACAAATTTCCAATTAAAAACTCGTAAAAAGTTCAACAGCAAACACACCAAACAAAACGGTCAGGTGAGTGCTGGAGGAGATGAACTGAAAATGCAATTCCGAAGCGAACAGATGCTCTGCGGAATGTTTACACGTGCGCGTACATACATACATACGTACATGTAAATTTATGTGTATTGAGTGAATGTTTGCATGTACATATGTATGTACATATATATTGAGAATAAGATCTTTTAAGAAATGCTTTGCTGCTACAATTCCCAGGTAAATTTTTGTAAACTTATTTGCGAGCAGCTAAGTATTGGCTGTGCGGAAGTGTTGATATGTTAAATTATTGGCGATTTTTTGTTGTTGCTGTTTTTTTTTTTTTTTTTGATGTGTTGGTTATTTATTCATTTACAGCAAACAAATAAATTTCCTTAGTAAATTTTTAGTTTGGCCAAAAATCTTGCGAATTAAAACAATAAATATTTGGAACAGGGAAATTACGACTTTGATGAAGTCGAGGCAATAAAATATATAACCAGTCTTTATAAAAAAAAAAAAAAAAAATCATTTCTTTTTACTTCATTTTTCACTCTACATATACCTATTTGCATGATACAATAGTTTAAGGCTGGCCAACCGATGGCTCACTATGGCCCACAAAAGCAACACTTTGGCTACCAAAAACAAAGTAGTTGGATTTCAGTGAAATAACAGTAACCCGACTACGTTTTTCTGTGAATAAATTTAGCTTTTGCTATTTATGGAAATTGCCGGATATCAAATTAGCAACATTTGTTGTGTTCGCACATACATAAATTATTAAGCCAAAAACATGCAAGCACATGTGTTTTGTAATTTTACAACAACAACAAAAAGCGAACAAAAACAGAAACAAAAACTTCAAATATCCGACTGTCAACACTTCCAAATGTGCACATGAAATATTTTCTTTCGTTTTACGTACTTTAGATGACAGCAGCCTTGCAACAACAACAACAAATAAATATATGAAAAACACATACATATGTATTACTTTAGTACGCGTTTGTGTGTTTGTGCGCCTGTGGAAAATATGTTTCATTTCTTTAATTTTCGCAAGGCAAAAAAACTCGTGTGTGTGTGTGTGTGTTTGATTACATTTGCGCATTAGTATTAGTGTGGACATGCCACTTTGCAAACCGACAAGGACAATTTCATTTGAACAAAACACTTTCGCTGCTGCTTTGTTTGAACAAAATTTTTGTTCGTTTGTTTGTTTTTTTTGGAAGCGTAGAAGGAAAGCCCGCAAAAAAAGAGCAACAACAACACACACCGCAACAACATTCCCGCATTTCATTAGATGAGAACGTGTTTGCGTGTTTGAAAAGTTTTTTTTTTTATTTTTTTTGCGTTTTAAACTTTTTTGTTTTTTTTTGTTTTTTTGTTGAGACATGGACAATGCTTTTTTTATTTTTTTTTTTGTGACCATATTTATTCCATTTGCGTGGCAAGCGCCCATGGGAATTTCTCTGCTGCTGATGAGTGACGTTGAGTGCCCATGGGCATTTAATTTTGTGCTCTTTGTGCGCATATTAGTTGTGCTGAGTGTGTGATTTTTTTAGATTTTTTGTTTTTTTTTTATTTTAGTTTTTTTTTGTTTATAAAACTTTCATGTACATTTTAAACAAAAAATAGTAAATAATGTTAAAAACTAAAATTATTTCAAAGCTTTTTATTGTCGCAAATAAATGTAATACATATCTAAATTTGCTTAATTCCTTTTGGTTTTATCTTATTATGAAATTTGAATTAAAACGATTTGTGTTGGATCTATTTGTTTATCAGCTGAAGAATGATTTTTTTATATATTCTTTAACATAAAGGTTGCACATTTCTAAGGGGCAGTAAATGAATTTTGATTTGTGGCAAAAGAAAGTAGCTGTCTTAGGTTATTCACGCTTAGTGTAGAATATAGATAGATAGATAGATAGATAGATAGATAGATAGATAGATAGATAGATAGATAGAAAATAGATAAATGGCTTGTAAGGAGGATGTTTCGCATTGCGACCTATGGGCCTATTGTGCCCTCAGTGCCGTAGCGAGCTTTTTTGGCGCCCGAGGCAAGCTTGTTATTCCCCCGTCCCCTGTTCAAAATGCAGGACAACAAAACGTGTACTATATAAGAATAAATGGCAAATTTTTTTGAACAAATTACTCATGCATATATATAATATAATAATATATATAATATAATACAATGGCGCTATTATAACTCTGACGAGTTTTATGGCCGAGCTTCTCTCCCAATTCGAGGTGTGCTGCTTTTTGTTTTTCCTACTAATTGGGTGGACCTACAGTTTTATGCCGGCTCCGAACGGCGAATGCATTTTTTGTGAGAAGCTTTTTCATGGCAGAAATACTCTCGGAGGGTATGCCGCCCACTGCCGAGAGGTGACCGCTGCTCTTAAAAAACCCAATAATTGGATTTTTACTAATTAGAAAAATTGTTTTGGTGTTTTGCTCGGACCGTGGTTTGAACCCGAGACCTCTGGCATAGCAGGCGAGCACTCTACCCACTGCACCACAGCGGCCATATATATATTTCTTAATAATGTAGTATTCACCATACAATACTGTGTTAAAAAAATATTCTTCTTACATTTACAAGTGAATTTTTCTTGAATTAATAGTTTCTTCACTTGATTTCGTTGCGATTGCTGAGATGTTTAGAAGCAACAGCATAATCAAAAGCAAGAATGAAAATGCGTAGATATAGGGTTCCAACGATACCATTAAGGTATCCATACCTCTACTTGCTTCTAGTATCGCCAAAAAGTATTGGTACTCGAGTATGTATCGGATGAAAAGCATCGATACCTACTTGGTATCGACGAAAATCGTTAAACAGCCTTATTCTGGAGCAGTTACTGAATTTTCCGCTAAAAGTCAGGAACTTTGAACAAAATTTTCGTATTATTCCAACGGGAAATTTAAGGTACCACCTCAATAGGCTTGTAAATGGTAGCTTAACTTTCCTGTTGCAATAATACGAAACGATTATTATATTTTTCGCAGCTCTTTTCCTTTCCTGTCCCATTGCCAAATGCGTATGGTGGTCCCAAAAATCGTATTGCTGGGCAGAGCTTGGATTGGATTTTTCTTCATATGTACATTAGGGCGGAGTAAATTGGGGCCTTTTTTGAAATCATTATTGCTCTACCTGCAGAAAGTGGCCTTTCTATTACAGAAGTAAGACTGCAAAGTATTATTGGCCTAGTCCTTTATCTGGAAGTGCCCCAATTCCAAAGTATCGATACTTATTGGTATCGGCGAAATATCGGAGTGAAAAAGCATCGAGTAAAAAAGTACTCCGTTTCGCAACAAAAGTATCGAGTATTTACTTGTACTCGGTGGTATCGTTGGAACCCTACAATCCTAGCGCCGCGAAAGAGTTGCGCAATCGACCAATCAGCGATGTAATTATTCGGACGTAAGTAGCTGGTTGTTGACAAACAGGTGTCGCCGCTATATGCATATATAGTCGACTCCCTAATATTATCCTACATTAATGTTATAAGAAATGTTCTATTTATCGAGATTTCTTGCTCTTATTACATTACTTTGCCAGTTTTTGCAAATGTACGTTCCTGTTTTTTATACATGCACGCATGAGCGCACTTTATCGGTAACCACAAGTTTCAAATAAATGTATGAATTAATCGACTATCATAAGCATTCTAATTTAGATATTGATTCAATTTCACTACATTAAAAATAAAGGGCGCCCATATACATATTACTTTTGAAAAAATTTTACAAATCAGATGATCAAGTGAGAACCTTGCGGGTTCTTGCAAACGAGCGCCTATTTTTTCATTATATTTTTTCAAAATACTTCTGCCAAATTTTGTTTAATATTACCGAAATTCAGTGCCCCTACTCTATTGGCGCCAGAGGCAAATGCCTCGGTTGCCTCACCCTCGCTACGGCTCTGTGTGCCCTGCAACACATCGCAACACCTCCACAAATCCAAACTCATTCGCGAACTCGAGAATTGCACTGGCCTTTGATTTGTACTCACTTGCTGATAAAAACCGACTCTCCGATGTGTCCTTCTAAAATCTAGATATGGCTATACATTCAAGGAGTATATCCTCAGCAGTCTCATCCTCCATAACACAAAATCAGAATAAACTTTTTGAGTAGATGTCAAGTTTGTACATATCGTTTTTGAGTGTACAGGGACCTGTGAAAATTCCGGTCAGGATTTTCAGTTTGTCAATGTTCGGGAGGTTCGTTACCGCTTTTAAACGTTTTTCTTATTATATCTCCCAAGCTAAACTTTCACCTGACTCATACCAGCGGATTTTTGAGTGATGCTTCGCTAAGTCTACTCATTTTCCTTAAAGTGAGATTCATAGAAAGAACCATAGAAAATTCGGCATGTAATTAACTAAAAACCAGGCCAAAAACTAAAAAAAAACTAGGCATAAAAGTAAATGTGTAAATGAAATAAATACAAATTGAAGCAATTAATTAAGTATACTCAAAATGATTAGACGCGAGGCAGTCATAAAAATACGCAAATTCAACCAATGTTCATTAAAATATGTATTTACATACTTATGTACAAAAAAAAGCATATATGTATATATAAGGGAGTGCGTGCCCGGTTATACATACAAACAGGCAGCAGCAGCCTACAGAATCGGCTCTCATTGAAATGTAACACATTAAGCCCACACACAACACACCGTGAAGCATCATCTACATACATATATGTTTTTAGGCACAACTGCTTGTGTATGTTTGAATTTTCAATGTAATGCAAATGTATGTGTTAAGTCCTTTCCCGTAGGTGAGTGCACACAATTGTCCCTCCGTTGCCCGAATTCTTTGGTTTCTTTTTGTTTGCTCCAAAAATCGAAATGAGAATCGGGTTTAACTGGGAGAGCTGCAATGACATGCTTTCGCAGTGGGGGAGCAGCTGTAAGACTACAGGTGAAACAGAATCAAATTAATGGAACGGCAATTGCTTTGGTGTATATAAAAAAAATTAGAAACATGTGAAAAATTTTAAAATGTGAAAACACACGAACACTAAATTAGAAAAAATAGCATTTTCAGAAAAAGAAATTATTTTTAAAATAAACACTCGCAATTCGCTTAAGCATCACGCAGGTGGGCATTTAAAAAAATGGAAATTCAAACGCGTAGGAAACGAGCTGAGAGCACAGCTTCTGCACATTATAAATAAATAAATTTCAAGAAGATTCGCGATTCAATTGCTTGAGTTACTACTTCTTCTTTCTTTGTTGCATTTTAGAAACATTAAATTTCTTCTTTTTTTTTTGATTTTGCTTGCAGCAGAAATTTATGTTTAACACGAACACATGCTTATTTAATATGCATACATACATGCACACATTTGTATATGTATACTTGTGTGGACACCTTCAAACACAAGTGGCTCTAATACACACACATAAATTTACAGCTTCCTTTTTTTGCTTAAAGCCGCCCCGCGCTGCTGCGGCTTCTTTACTGCTTCTTTTAATAAACAGAGCGCCACAATACGCGCTATAATAAACCGTTTTCACGTTTACCAACCAAACTGCTCGAGCGCTCGCTGCCCACTGGCGCTCGTTGATACCGTTAGCTGGCGTTCGTTTGGGCGCCAGTGCTGTTATTGTATAAAATACGACATCGAAATGTCCGGCAGTTCAATGTTAAATTTACTTCTACCAGCTGCTTGGCGCTCTCTGTGACTCTCTCTATCTCTCTCTCTCTATGTTGTACCACACATTACTCTGTTAGTGTGCTGTTCGCTTTTGTACCGTTAACTGGAAAGGCCGCATTGTTTCGCTCTCTACAGCTTCGCTATTTGTAATACTGCCTGTTGCTGTTTTGATTTCAATTTGGACTACATACCTATCACATATTACCTCGCACTCGGTTGCTTCGTTAGCTTGCCACTCAGTCCGTTTTTTTGATGAAACTCGGCCAATAGGTCAGAAGCGTGTACTAACAGCAAACTCGTCGCACAGGAGAGCTAACGACATTGATATTTTTAATATTAATGTTTGGCAGTACAAGTGCCTTATTCTTGTAGGCTAGAAAAAAAAAATGAGCGAATAATTTCAAAATCGGATTTCTTATTTTCTTTATGAGTGATATTGGGTCTTGTTTCTATTTTTCTGTAGACTTGCTATATGCTATTGACCTCAAGATAAAATCCGTTGACGAAACTAAGGACTTACAGTAAATTTTTTGAATCAAATTCTATGCCAGCTTTGATACGTAGCCGTTTTTCTGCGTTCACCAAACCAGATACTTTGAAAACACTTTACAATACGGAAGCCCTCTATTCGACTCGATAGAGTTCGGAAGGTCCCTTTACCAATTTGCTCCGATCATTACATTTTTCAGAGCCTTCACCAACTTATCAATCTCGTTGCATGTAATAATAATATAATACACTGGCGCTATTATAACTCTGACGAGTTTTATGGCCGAGCTTCTCTGCCAATTCGAGGTGTGCTCCTTAACTTTGGTTTTTCCTACTAATTGGGTGGACCTTTGTGAGAAGCTTTTCCATGGCGGAAATACACTCGGAGGGTATGCCGCCCACTGCCGAGAGGTGACCGCTATTTCTAAAAATCCAATAATTGAATTTTAATTAATTAGAAAAAATTTTTGGTGTGTGTCCGGCGAAAAATCCCTGCAGTAAATTTGTTTCACTGCTGAATGATCATTGATGATTCCTTGTTGAATATTCATTACTGTCGTCATAACTGAGTACAATTTTTATTTTTTCGTTTTTTTTTTTTGAGGAAAGCAAACCATTTATATGAAAAATTTATCAGTCTTTATATGAAAGTATTCACTGATGTCTCCTCATCATTGGTGAATTTTATCAGTGATTCATTAAGGATTCATTGTGGATTTTTACTGCAGGGATTATGCGTATATTGCAAGTAAAAATATACCTACCTGATGAGTTTTTAATTTGCACTAATCGCTTAAGACAGACATAATGTACTTCCACAATCTCGTAGAAGCCGATTTCACGTTGATTTCTTTTTTTTTTGGGCTTTATGACAACCCATATAAATTTATTCAAACACATGATGGGTTCAGTATAAAGATAAGTTATAAATTTGAATAATCAACAACAATCTCGTAAAAGTTTGCTTAGCATGTGAACTTTTTTTTTATTTTATAACAATCCAAATAAATCTGTTCAAACATTGTAAAGATAAGTTCTTTGGATAATTTGGTCCTTTAACCAACAACGCACAAAAATGTGTGTGCTACCAACCAAATAATATAAATTAGGATAAAACAGAATTTTTCGAAATCAGTCTGAAACAACTCTTTTAAAGATTGGTTGATCGTATCTATTATTCCGGCAAGACAAAGTTAAATGTTGCGTTTTCTTCGTCAAACAATCGCTCTTTTGTTCTTAGTGAACTGCATTTGTGCGCGTATTCATTTAAGTAAGCAACAACTGAACACAAATGAAACAATCTGAAAACAGAAAATGAAACAATTTAAAAACAGGAAATAATACAATTTAATAACAAAACCCCTTTTAGATAATGTATTACACAATCCTATGCCGAAACTGAGAAGTGCCGAGGCAGTCAGTCCTGTCAGCAGCATTTTTGACGCGCTTGGCTTCTCGTTGAGCACTAAAAATGTGCCAAAAGCCGAGCTCGATCCAAACTTTTGGCGAAAATCGGCGCATGCTGAATTGAAGGAGCGCGTGCAACGCCAGCTAAACACAAATAAAGCCAAAAATGTGATATTCTTCTTGGGCGATGGCATGCCTTTGACGGCGACCACAGCCGCGCGCATACTCAAGGGACAACGTGAAGGCCGCACGGGCGAGGAATCACAGCTGAGCTTCGAACAGTTCCCCTATATGGCATTGAGTAAGGTGAGTATCATGCGAAAATTAAAATTAATACACACTTAATTACTTAAATATGTATTTCCGCATCTACACAGACTTACTGCACCAACGCACAAGTACCTGACTCGGCTTGCACCGCAACCGCCTACTTAACCGGCGTCAAGACGAACATTCTTTCGTTGGGTGTGCAACCGAATGTGTCCTTCAATGATTGCGCCGCCTCCATGGATCCGGCAAATGATCTCACATCGATTTATGATTGGGCTCAAGCGGCTGGCAAGTCCAGCGGCTTCATCACCACCACCACACTCACACACGCCAGTCCCAGCGGCGGCTATGCTCATGTGGCGAACCGCTTTTGGGAATGCGATACAGATGTGCGCACCTTTTTGCAAGCCGGCAATGCCGATGAGTGCGTAGACATTGCCACACAACTCATTACCCAAGTGCCCGGACGCAATTTCGATTTGACAATGGGCGGTGGCATGGGCAAATTTCTGCCCAAAACAATGCGCGACGCTTTCGGCGTGCCCGGCGAACATTCGGATGGTAAAAATTTGCTGTCGCTGTGGCAAAGCAAAAATCCGGGCGGTGTTGTGGTGACCAATCGTGAGCAACTGCAAGCGCTCAATGTCAGAAGGGCTTCGAAAGTGATGGGCGTGTTTCAATCGGGTTTGATGAATTTCCATTTGAATGCCACTAAAGGCGAACCAACACTATCGGAAATGACCGAGACGGCAATCAAGTTTTTGAGCAAAAATAAAAACGGTTATTTTTTATTCGTTGAGGGCGGTCTGATCGATTTCGGCAATCACTACAACATGCCGGGTTATAGTTTGGACGAGATACTCGAGATGGAGAAGACCGTCAAGTTGGCGCGTGAGATGACCAACATTGAGGATACGCTGATCGTCGTGACAGCCGATCATGGGCATCCGCTTAGTATTTCCGGTTATCCGCTGCGCGGCAATGATATATTGGGTTTGAATGAAATTGGTTTGGATGTGAATGGCGTGCATTATGCGACGCTTAATTATGCTGCTGGTCCCAAACAATATTTGGATGAGCACGGCAAGCGCATTGAGCTGGAGGGCCAATTTGGCGGTAGGCCAGGTGAGTGTGGGTTAGGTTTTCTTTCAACTGGAATTCAATTCAATTCAATTTTCAATTCTTAATCTATTATACATATTTGTACATATGTATGTATGTAATTTATATTATTTCATAGATTTTGTCTTCCCGAGTTACACTGATGCCAATTTCGGTGTAGGCTTTCATGGTGGTGATGATGTCGGTGTTTACGCTTCAGGACCATATGCTCATCTCTTCACCGGCGTACTGCAGCAAAATACTCTGCCTCATCTCATGGCATATGCCGCCTGTATTGGCGATGGCGCTAAATGTTGCGATTAACTTAATGTTGGGCACAAGTATATATATATATGTGTGTTTTTGTGCTTAAAGCATTTTGAAAATGAGGGATTGTTTAAAATCACGATTAGCATTTTATGTTTATGAGCACAAGTTGTGTATGTGTGTAGGCATGTCGCGGCAACAGGGACGTAACGTTTATAAGAGAAATAGGGTAAAAGTCATATTTAACCATTACCATGAGAAAAAAAATCGTTTTGGGCCTGAATAACCGTTATGGCAACCAAAAAACTGTTTTGGGCCTGAATAACCGTTATTCAGATTTTTATTTTTTTTTTGGTCAGCTATAAAAATCAAGCCTATTTATTTGTCGATATTTCTGGACGATATTGGTATCAAATGAAAGGTGTTGAGCAGAGATTGATACAAATATTGCTTAAAACATTCCAGGGCATCGGGTCCACTTTTCACCCATAACTGGGAACCCGACCTACGAATCCTAACAAATACACCTCTATGTAAAAGCCCTGCTCAACACCTTTCATTTGATGAAGAAACACTTCAGAATGTACTCTCTGAGATGCATTATTTCAGCTTTTTGGGAACTGACTCATTTTTAAGTACACTTAAGCTACTGTTCCATACCACCCTAATGCACCTTTTTGATGTCATCATATTAAACCCCGTCAAAAATTATAAAACACCGTTCTCAATTAATTAATTGGTGAAAAGCGAACAAGCTCAAGCTACATGTTACCAGCGATGATAGAGGTGATAGCAATTTCAAAGAATACCAATTCTCCATCATCAGACTTCTTTTCTTTCCGTCCTAGTTTTTTGCACTTTTTTTCGACACAGTCTAATCTACATATAAAGACATGCCAATCTACTGAGCGCCATGCCAACAAAACCACCTTACAATGCAAGCCGTCAATTGGCTACGGCCGTCAAAACTGCGCTTAATTTTTTCTTGCCAAAATGCACGCGCATGCGGTTATTTTGTTGGAAAATTTCTTAGCACATAAACTAATTTTTTCTTTAAATGGTTCATAATTTAATTGCTATCATGTGTCAGCTCTATCGAGATATGTATGCTTCTCTTAATATGTGGTTCATAAAGTGGTTATTGGTGGATGTTGGCATTTAGCCACATGATTTTTTGTTCATATCTATTTTTCTCTTCTAATTTGGGACTGTATCAACACTCATCAGCTACGAAACGGAATATTTTTTTATTTATTGGGGAGTAGGTGTTCTCAGCAGCAAAACCCTCTTCAGCTCGGAGCCAATCAACCCTTGTTCTGAGCTGCATTCGATGTTCGATCTTTATCAGTTGCACGGTTTCCATCAAAACTTGCGCTATGTATCGAATCTTCTAGCGAAAATCTTAATCTATTATGAAAATGTCTTAACAAATCCCCAACATTGTTGGTGGTGGCTGACCTCGCAGCACGACTTAATGTCATTCATCAAATAACTATGCTCGTTGACTATCAAAATAAGACAAGTTTGTTGCCACTTTTCACCAGCGCGTCCCGCCATTTTACCTTGTTGACTTAACATACCATACCATAAAAGTTTAATTTTTCATCGGCTGCTCAACAACAACAACCACAACAAATCCACTGCAAATCCCTCCTCCTCTTCCTCAAGGTATTGCTATTGCCCTTGTTGCACTTTTCAAACTATCTACATAGTCATTTCCGCATATCCGCTTCAAAGCAATACAACTTCCGGCTTAAATCGCTTGGCATGGTTAGACAGCAGCAGCTAAAACAGCACCAACAACAACAAAAATTTTATTCCCAATTTGGCTGAAATCGCTTGCATTGCATGTACCATGATGGTTGGTTGCTGGTTTCTAGATGAAATCAAAAATTATTAACTTGTACTTGTCCGAACACCGGAAAGTTTTAGTTGACCGCCAGCGATGGCCGGGAGTTCAAGGGCTGGTCAGTCAGTGAGCTATGAATGGGTGTGTATGTGTATGAAATTATAGAAGTGCATTGTTGGAGGATAATAATAAAAGAAGCAGAAGCAGCCGCATAAAAACAAAAAGACGCGGTATAAATAGGAGAGTTGAAGAAAGTTGTCAAGAGAAATACATATAAAAGGAAGAGGTAGGAGCAGGAGACAATAATGGTAGTACATAAACATGCAACAAAATTATAAAAAAAAACTATAGTCGCTTTTGAGTACCAAGAAAAAACCTAAAAATAATATCGACGCGGCACCCTAGTTAGTTTAGAATTGATGACCAAAAGCTCCCAGTGAGTACATATGTACATTAGGGTGGTCCTTAAAATCAAAGGAACATTTTTTTTTCAGTCTCACCCCCTAAATCGGTTAAAGCACGATCACAGATACCACATATAAATTTTGGTCCCGATCGGAGACGTCAAAGTTCAGATTAGATACCATATGAAAGTTCAAAAAATTTTTTTTAAATCGAATACCCAAATCGATACTGCTGTACTCAAAGATACCGCATATAAATTTTGGTTCGATCGCAGGCGGTTAAGGAGTCTCGCACAGAACCAGATGGTCCCCTTAACCGTCTCCGCACATATTTGGTATACTTGAGTATAAGACTATTGATTTTGCTCATTAGAAATTAAACAAATTTATTTTAATGTATGTATGTATGTATGTATGTATGTATGTATGTATATGGTAATCTGAACTCTGTGCCTCTGCGGCACCCCTTAACCGTCTCCGATCGGGAGCAAAATTTGCATTTGGTATTTTTTAAATACAGGACAATCGATTTTCGCCACTAGATATACAAAAAATTTAAACTTCATTTTTTGAGTCTCCATAGAGTATTCTGGACTTTGTTCCCTGCACTCAAATAAATTTTGGTATAAATTTTAACCTTTTTTGGTCGATATATAGGACACGACCGAAAAATAGTTAAAATTTAAACTTTGAAAAGTTTATTTTTAAACTTTTAAGGTTAAGATTTTATTCCAAATTAAAATTTATTTTAAGACTTTCAAAAGTTTAAAATTTAAACCTTTTTTTGGTTCAAATTAAAAAAAAATGTCTGCTCACAAATCCTCTTCATGCTTTTCCCTATTGTATCTTCTTTCCTATCCTATTTTTCTCCTTTTCTTCCATATTTTTCTACCCCCAACATCCCCTTAATCCTTTTCCATATTGTGCCTTTTTCCTATCCTCTTCTTCTCCTTTTCTTCCTTCCTCATTTTATCTGTTTCCATAACACTGTGGAACAAATTCAGGTCAACAAAAGTTAACTCGGTTCTGAAAGTTAGGGGTGAAAATAGAGGCTAAATTAGAGGACCCGTATCGCGGCGTTTGTTTAGGTTAGGTCGAATTTGTTTTTAATCGACCTTTGAACTTTGCAGGCAAATGCCGATTTTCAGCATATTGTTTGTATGGTTTTTTGGCTATAACTCGTCGACTAATTGAGATTTTTTTGTTGGAGTGACAGCAAACGAAATAAAATTAAATTTCCTATACATGGGTTCTATAACATTTTTCTCTACCTCTTATAGTTTCTGAAATATTGATGATTCAATTTGAATTTTTTCGATTTTTTAAAGAAAAAATTGATTTTGTCAGGCAATATCTTTAAAACCAATATTTTCACCTTCGGTTTTACTTCTTTACGTGAAGCTACATTCTATTAGCAAAAAAATAAGCTATCAACGAAGAAAATCCATGGTAAAATGGAAAAGTTATAGGCGATCAAGTAAATACAGCCAAGTCGCGCAATCGGCATTTGCCTGCAAAGTTCAAAGGTCGATTAAAAACAAATTCGAACTAACCTAAGCAAACGCCGCGATACGGGTCTTCTAATTTAGCCTCTATTTTCAGCCCTAACTTTCAGAACCGAGTTAACTTTTGTTGACCTGAATTTGTTCCACAGTGTAATTATTTTGTGTCTGTTTGTTTCTCCATTCAAACAAGCCACACAGTCATTCATTCAAATTGTCTAATAACTATAAATGAGTTTTTTATATTGTTCATTTCTCGAAAAAGCAAGTTGGAATTTCAAATCAAAAATTAAAAATTTTTTGTTGAAACCAAATTTTACGACCAATGAAAGTTTAAAATTTAAACCTTAAAAGTTTAAATGAGAAAAAGTGTAAGTTTTAAACCAAAAAAGCATGAAATTTATTCCAAAAAACACTTTGAAATATTTGAACTTTTGTAAGTTTGAATTTTAAATCAAAAAAGAATAAGAAACTTTTAAACTTCCGAAGGTTCAAAATTTAACCCAAAAAAAGTTTTAAATTTCTTTCAAACCAAATCAAAGTTTAAAAAATATTCCAATATTTATAACAGTGTGTGCGACACCACTTAACCGTTTCCGATCGGAACCAAAATTTATATATAGTAACCTCGACTATATTAGCATCGACCTAGCGGGTGAGGTTGAGGAAATATGTTATGAAATGTGTCTCCATACATATATTTGAGAACCGCCCTAAAGTACATACATATTTGCATAAAAAAAGCTCAAAACGGATGTATTCCAAATTTAACCTATTCATATGAAGCCACCCTAATAATCAAGTTGCAACAAAATTTACACAATTTTTGATCAACTCTTGAAAGCTTAGATAGTTGAAAAAGCACATGGACGAACCAAAAAATGTATGAATCAAGTGCACAAAGTGCATGTACATATGTAAACAGCGACAAAAAGCTCTCTCTGGTTATGTTTTAAAATTGCATTAGTGTTGGTGACAAGCGCGCGCGCTCACAATAAGTTTAACAGATTTTTCAGTGAAATTCAGAAGACTACAAGTTTTTAACAGACAACAATAACAACAACATAAAATACCGGCTATGACGATTTAATAAGTAACAGTAAACAATAGCGGCTGCTAACAGTAGCTAACTAATCACGGCAATGGGGCCACAGCACAGGCGGAAGTACAAAAACAATAACAATGACAATGTCAAACACGCCAGCAAGCAACTCACAAGTCACAAGCGACCAGGCGGCGGCAGCCAGCGGTGAATTTTGTTGAATTCAAGTGACGGCAAAATCAGTCAGCGGCGATGCTTTCATTGGGGCAACAGCATAAATTGTTTGTTTGTGGGGGCTGTGTGGCATGAAGAGATTGATTGAACAAAATGTGAAGTGAAGTGACCTGAAATGCATTTAAATTAAGAAGAAGAAGTGCAATGTAAACAAAATTGAAATTAAGAAAAAAAAATCAATTATTGTAAAATTGCCATTAATAAAGGAAATTAAAATGAAACATAAATACATATGTGCGTGTTTAACGAAAATATATACCTATATACATATCTACATATATGTATATGACCGAATGGTGTTGTGACTTAAAATATTCCACTGAGGAGTGTAAATATTTATTAAATAAATAAATCTTTGTTTGCGATATAAAAAAAAAAAATTAAAAATACATGTGTGTATGTAAGTATATGTACAATGTAAATATAATTAACTAGACATTGCCGAGATAAAAGCGCTACAAAAAATTTAATAATAGAGAAATTTGATAAATAGTTGAGACAAACGTGGAGCTAGACTAGATTTTGCAAACTGTCACTGGCAAATAACTCAAATTAATTAAGCGCGAACTCAACACGAAATTAGAGATTGTAAGTTAAATTGAAGCGCACTTGCGTGCTAATTAAAAAATTTTACATTTCATAAACTAGATGCAAAATCACTTTCAAAACAAACCGCATACATAAATACATATAAATGTATAATAGGCCTGACATACAGCAGCGATCAACCAGATTACCGCAACACCTAATTCGATTAAAATTTTACCCTGACAGACGGCAGCGATAAACCAGATTACCTACGCTCTGCCCATTTTTCTATCAACATTCGCTCATCCTGTTCCATCCACACTGGCCTCTTCTCACAAATTGACTTCTAAAATATACAAAAGGCAATTTTGTCATATTGTTTTTGTATAATATATACTTACATTGATAAATTATTCCCTTATTACTTTTCGCACTTGAATAAAGATTTTTTTTTTTTACTTTTGGTTATTATTTTCTTCACTTTTAATTAACAATAGAGATTTTTCCACAGAGTTGCCATTTCAAAATGCCCTAATCCGCTAAAATTTTGAGGGCTAACTGAAAAGATAGTCCGGATTAATAATATAATACAATGGCGCTATTATGGCCGAGCTTCTCTCCCAATTCGAGGTGTGCTCCTTTTTGTTTTTTCCTACTAATTGGGTGGACCTACAGTTTTATGCCGGGTCCGAACGGTGAAGTCCGGATTACCTTCAGTTAATTCTCAAGTTAACTCCGATTTAGCTAGATAGTCCGGATTATCGCTGCCGTACATATATAAATGCCATAACATTAATGATTGAAATTCGTTTTTTTATTGATTTGATTGGACGCAGACCAATTAGGAAAAATACATATATTTCTATAAAAAAAAATTCTGCTTGCACTTTATATACATACATACATACATACATATGTATCCTTAAAGATGTACATTTCGCTTTGTTATTTATTATGTGGATATATGTAGATACCAACGCTAAGTGTTTTCCATTCAAGTCGACAACAACAACAACCACACAACAAATAAATTTATCACTCAACAAAAGCAAAAAACGAAACGAAAGAAAAAAGATTTGTTGGCGCGAGATAAGCGCAGCAACAGATTGTAAACCAACAGAGGCACCAAGTCACAGAGTCACAGAGGCATTCGTTAAGTACACAAATTTCTTGGCAGCCAACAGACGAGGCAACTCATCAAACGTGTAAGCAAATAAAAAAGTCAACAAAGTTAAATAACTTGATGGTTGATTGCATGAATATGTACATACATACATACATATGTACGTCCCTATGTTTGCAGTATGTAAACAACTTATAAACAATATTAACATGATTGTTATGTCATCTGAACTGCCACCGGCTCGCCAACGCCGCCGTGTAGGTACAAGCAGAAGCATGTACCCTTAGATACACGTTCGGTACAATGAAGATAAGCCTTTCAGAAATCATTTGCAACTCAGACAAAACAGTCAATTGTGTGCTCTAGCTATTTAAATAGCGCATGTACAGACATACATATATATGTAAATGTTCCACATCGAATATCGCAACTTTTTACGTAAACAGTAGCATCTCTTTGTGTTTAATCAATTGGTAAAGAGTTGGAAAATTCGACATAAAACCCTTTTTAAATGTGAAACCGTTACAACTAGTAAGTGTGGCCAAAAAACCAAGCAATGAATTATCAATAATTGCAGAATTTTTAATCACACTCACGCATACACACATACATACATATAAATATACATATATGTGTATATACATAAGCACTTTTGCAACGAAAAAATTTCAACAATTCATTTATTTAATTGCAGTTTACATTCAAAACGCGCGCGCCACACGCAACCACACACACACCACACAAACTCATCGACACACAAAGAGGCACACACAAAAATACGGCAACGCTACAATAAAGCCGCCCACAACTGGTTTGCCAGCCAAATTAATATAGACAAGACAAGTGTGTCAAGTAAGCCAAATGAATCAAGTGAGCCAAGTGCACTAAAAAGACAACAATCAAGAGTCAACGCCCGCCGCTCCACCGCCGCCAAGTCAATTATAATATTAAGTATTATAACAGGCAGCTTAGCAGGTGAGCAACATTTCAATATTATTTATTTGTCGATTTGCATGTTGCACTTTGTTAATATGCATTTTGTATTTCTTACATTTTTATTGCTCCCTTTGCGTTTATTTTCCCTGCCAACATTTCTGATTGCATTTTGCTTTCGTTTTTTTTACATAAGTATTAATTAATTTAAATAAATAATTTGTTTTTTTTTTTTTATTTGCTACAAACAAACAGCTCTGGATATATGTATTATTTGCATAGTCAATTTATTACTATTTTTTTTTTCCTTCTGCTTTTATTGTTTCGTGTTTGGTGTGTTGAAAAAAAAAACAAAAATGCATTTGAATTTCTAATGAGGCTGAGACGCGAAGCCTTTCCTTAAATATCAAAGCCGCTCTCATAGATGTGCATATGCATACATGTTCATACGTGTATATACATACATATGTACATACATATATGTATAAATTTCTTACCTTTTATTTTCTGCTAATTTTTGGTTTTTTTTTTTTACTTCCAAATACGCACAGTGCATTGACATTTAGGTAATTATTTTTTTTGTTTTTTTTTTTTAATTTTCGTTTTTGTAACATTACGTATACAACTAATGCTAAATTACATGGAATTGAACACAACATTTTTCTTTAATAATTCATGCTATTAAAAAAATTTAATAAGTATTTTATACGCTGTCATACGTCATAATCATAAAACATGACATCAGTTACGGTAAAAAGCATGTAAATTCGTATACAGATTTTATTATTTATTTTCTAAAGTTCGTGCGAATCACAGGCAAACTTCAACGTTCGCTTGAATTAAACAAAAAAAAACCTTTATTTCTTTACAATTGCATAAAACTAATTGATGTGGATTGACGTATGAAAAAAAAAAAAAATTTATTTTGGAAGATATTTTCGAAAGAAAATGTCATGGAATACATAGACGTTTATTCATACTATTTTATACGCTTAACAGACGGCAGCGATAAACCGGATTATCGCAACACTTAATTCGATTAAAATTTTACCCTGACAGACGGCAAGTATTGCGGATTAACAAAACAGCTGAAGGAAGGTAGGCGCAGCGGCGAATTCAAAAACTTCTTGTTTTATTTCCAAAGGTAGGGTAATGTCAAAATCAAAACGAAATCACATCATGGGCAATAGGAATGGGCGAGTCCCAAACGAGTTCAGATTTCAACCAAGGCGAAATATCATTTTGACATTACACTCTACCAATTACACTAACAAATTACATTCAAAATTTCTGAATTCGCTTATTCGCCTACCTTCCTAGACCTGCTAGGGTTCTTCTTTTTCTTCCCTTTCATTCACAATAGAAATTTTTCACCAGGGATGTCATTACAAAATGCTCTAATCCGCTAAAATTTTGAGGACTAACTCAAGAGATATTCCGGATTACCTCCAGTTAATTCTCAAGTTAAGTCCGAATTAGCTAGATATTCCGGATTATCGCTGCCGTCTGTCAATGCTATAACTCAAGAGATAGTTCGGATTACCTACAGTTAATTATCAAGTTAATTCCTAATTAACAAGATAGTTCGGATTATCGCTGCCGGATGTCAATGCTATTAGCGTATGAAAAATTCTCTTAGCACTTTTTTCTTATTGCTGGAGATGTATGCGATAAGTACGACAATGGCACACTTAGGGTTAATAACGCGATAACTGTTATAATTTTTTTTCCTAGCAGAATGCTTATCCTCATGCTCTTGCACAACAAGTTTCAATATCATTTACTTGTCCGTTGTTGTCAGGCTTCTCGTTCTTTGTTTACTGACGAGTCTCATAAATATTAAAATGAAGATATATAAATAAATACGTTATCTATGTATGTACATATATCCGGTAGCATTGCTAATTTGTTTAGGCAATTGTTAAGCTAATTTTGTTTTTTTTTTTCATTTATTGAATGTTCTGTATATTTTTACATAACTTGCCATCTTCCGTTCGGCTGAACTTGGTACTTTTTGAGATTTTGAAATGCCATTGATAAAAAAATGTGTAGAATGACTGATAAGTACAGCTTGTGGTTGTTTATATAATGGCAAAAACTGCGCAGAAATTCTGAGAAGTGCAGTTGGCGTACCGCCTAATCTGGAAAAATTACACATCCTTTGGTTCGATTGACACATATTTCGATTTCTCCACAGACTTTGATATTTGTTGGCTCTGATTTAGTCAATAGTGTTCACATGAAACCCAAAAACTTTGTTCGCATTTCCCATTCAAATTCATCAGAGTTTACAGTGAAAATATCAACATTCCCCTACCCTTAATAATATAAACTCGTTAAGCCATTTATATTTTTCTATAATTTGTATAGTTTTTATGTACATATTTGTCGCGTCAGTGCCTAGTTATTATTATCTTTATTATGTATGTATGTGTGCATGTTTGCAATTAAAATATCTTATCATTGTATCTAATTTGGTGTGAACATATTTATTGTAATTGCATACTTATAAAATAACTTTTTATAACTAAAAAGTATTTAAGTACTTTAATGGTCGGTAGTTGAATCGTTATGCCATTGAAAATCATGTGCCAATATTTGTAAAGCTTTAAAAAAAAAAAAATAAAAATTAAAATAATAATTTACCTGAACTAATTACGATCACGGATGTTCAATTTTACTGCGAGTACATGCTGAACAATTTAAAAAAAAAAAACACATTTAAAGTTATAGTAGCAAAAATTTAGCTTACCAAACTTGTGATGTCAAAAATTAAAAAAAAAAAATAAAATTATACTCATACTCCAAAAATCGATTCCCCGAAAATGGGAGGAGAATACATGTCAAATATAAAATAGATGCGATGGACGTCCAAAAACCGTGACTGCTTTTCTATTTTTCTCACAAACCGGAACCGTCGCAATCCAACCAACCGACTCTAATTATAACTCACAAAATATGCACGTTCTGGGCACAGATTTTCATATTTACATACATACATATGTATGTACATAATTAATTTACTTTAGCAAGAAAAAAATTATTTATTAATACTTTATTAAGTATGCAAAATAATAACTTGTTGTAGGTAATCAATTCAAAAAAATGATGAGGCAAATAACAAGAAAAAAAAACGTTTATTTGTTAAAATGATTTTTTCATGTCTAATATTGACTTAAGTAGTTGCCTTAAATGAATGGGGTTTTTTTTTTGCTTCAACTTGGTTTCAGTTTTTTTTTTTTTTGTTAAAAAAACCAACTTTGCGCCTTTTTTATGCTAAAATTGTGAACGGCTTTAGCAAACTTAATCTAAATTTTGCTTGCATAGCAATTGCTGGGGCGCTTCCTCTTTTATTCACAACTCGGAGAGTTTAAAATCAAACTTGTTTATTGGTATATTTACACCTGAAACGATCATTTGATTTATGTACATAAATGAAGTGATTATAAAATTTATATTTAAAAGAATTTAAAAAGAAAAACAAATATATGTACATTCCTACTTTTGTATAAACAATAGAACTCCTGAATAATACGAAAACAGCCAGAGTCTTATACCGCAAGGGCAACTCTTCAAGCGGAATCAAACAGCAAAAATATCGCATGCAAGAGATAAATACAAAAATATATTTCAATCTATTCGAGCCATAATTGAGTGCGAGAACTTTACTCTCAGCTCATACAGCTTGTTTTCGCAAATAGATATATGCATACACACATACATATGTACATACTTAGCTAATAAAATCCAAATCTCGTGTTACATGTCGCATTAAACTAATAATCGCATGCTATTTAATTGCTTTGTTCTGGGCAATGCTTCTTCTATTTTTCCTTTTAAAATTTTTTTTTTTTGTAATTTTTAATGCTCACAATCACGTATTTAAGTAATAATATTTGTCATCTATTGCCAATTAATCGGTGTATCAAACAATTCAAACAATCGTTCAATCGTGTTCGCGTGTTTTTTTATTATTACATTGTTGTTGTTGGACAATATTACGTATACGCACCGTTGTGCAATGGGAAATATGTGAATGAAATTGATTTGTTTTGGCATAGCTACGTCTATATCTATTCAGATATGCTTGCAAATATATTACGGCAACAACAGGTGCATATTTTATACAATAAATCTGCTTACACATTTATTGCCATGTCAAATAATTTATTTTTCTTTTACATATCTACATACATTTACAAGCTTTTTAATTTTACTTTTGTTTCAAGTAAAAATAAGCTTTTATACAAAAAATGTACATAATATGTACGTACAACTTACGGCTGACTTGAATAAATTAAAAAAAAAAAACATATGTATGTATCACCACATATCAAGAAAAAAATGAAATACATTTTGTGTACAAATAAGTTTAGACAAAAACGTCTAAGTAAGAACATAAAACAAAAAGTGGCAATAAAAGTCTTTAAACCACCAAACAACCAATAAACAATTCGCACGTGCGCAGATAAGCAAAAAAAAGCGAAACCGAAAGAAAGAAAAACAGGAAATGCGAAAACTTGCAAATAGTTTAAGGCCAAACAGATAATTGACCCGGTTTTTTCGGGTCAAGCAACTGGAAAGTTCTCGCTGCTTCTTGGAAATTTAGTTGGCTTGTGTACATATCTACATACATATGCACTTACTATAAATATCCATACATATGTACATAAATACATATTTATTTATTAGCGTACAACGCTTATTGGCAGCGCTCAATGAAAAGCGAAAAACTGTGTTAATTAAGTGTTTATAAGTTTTGGGCTATTAAATTACAATTTTTAGGCATAAATAGTTTTGCGAAAATGCTTTGCTGCATACATACATACTTACGTGGTGTTTTCAGCGGAACAAAACAAAATTAATTATTACTCTGAAAAAAATACCCGTAGTTAAACCAACAACTTTCGGCTGTTGAATCTCCGTCTTTGATTCAACAGCAAAAGTATTTGTTTTTACAGCAAAGTTTTTGATCCAACAATTTATTCAAAAACGGCCGTTGTTGTTTCAAAAACTTGCTTGCTTTTAAAAAAATTTTTGTGAGAAAATATTTTTTTGTGAGAAAACCAACAAAAAAATAATGATGGAGAGAAGATGAAGAGAAAAATCCAAACAAAAGTTTATTTTTAGTAACATTTTTCTCCCCGTTGTTGATTTAAAGGCAAAAGTATTTGACCCAACAGTTTCCGTTGTTAACAAAACTAATGAGAACAATTTTTTTTTTAAATTTTGTTTTTACAATGATTCAAATAATTCATGGATTCCTTTTTAGGAAAAGGGAAGTATAAATAGGTTACTACAATTCAATATAATGTTGAATGTTCCACTATGTGATGATTGGATAGAATTTTAGGTTGGTGTCATGGTTCGAATCCGGAGGAGAATATAAAATCAGAATAAGAAATAAAGATAGCAACCAGTGAATGATAGGAAGGAGAGAAGAATAGGAGAAGAAGCGGAGGGTACATATTTGCAGTTGGGACCTGGGAGGAGAGAAGATGAAGAGTAAAATGCAAACAAAAATTTATTTTTAGGTGAAATTTTTTTCCAACAATCTCCGTTATTGACTAAATCAACAACGCTCGAACCTTTGAAACAACAACGGAGCGTTGTTGGGCACATTTCAACTGCGGAAAGTAGTTGATTTAACAGCGAAAGTCTTTAGATTTACAACTTTTTTTTTCAGAGTAGAATTAAAACGGCCATGTAAAAACAAACGTAAATACATTTTCATTATAGTTAATTAATGAAAGAAACATTTCATTTACACAGGCGCTTGTACGTATGTATGTACTTCGTATTAATATCGCTTTTCTAGAAATCGCATGCCGCATATACATACATACATATATACATTTTTTGATGTGTAAACATCTTTGCTGTAGCTACGAGTGATTTCGAAAAACAGGTAAAGTTTACGCGTAAACGTAAATGACCTTTGTGTTAGTGCACTGCTGCGTCCGTATGAATCGCTTGGCATTGTCAGTGGTAGGTAGGTAGATAGACATGTACTTACAAATGCTTGCATGCATAGCCGTGCAAATGCAAATATCGTCGGTGATACTGCAATACGTTCCATGTCACTTTTCACTTCTTCCTGAATACACCTAAATAACCTTTTTACACTTTTGTCAATCACATAGATTTTGCTTTTATATATAACTTCGCTTTTATAAATACTATAAAAATGTAAAAAACACCGCGAAAAGTGAAAATATATATAGTTTTTTCTCCTTCTTCAAAAATTTATTCACGGCGACATAGAACGTCTTGCAGTATCACCGAAGATATCAACAATGCGACAAATAGGCAAAATAAAAAGGACCAACCTGTTTGAACATGTATGCAAATGTATGGATATGCACACCTACATCTACCTATCTAATTTTCTGAGCAATATTGGTATCAAATGAAAGGTTTTGAGCAGGACTTCGATATGAAGCTCTTTTCATTGTGACCCCTAGGCCGGGTCTCCAGATATGGGTCAAAAGGAGGACCCGGATGATCCTTGAATATTTCTGAGTAATATTGGTATCAAAAGAAAGTTTTTGAGCAGGACTTCGATATGAAGCCCTTTTCATTGTGACCCCTAGGCCGGGTCTCAAGATATGGGTCAAAAGGAGGACCCGGATGATCCTTGAATGTTTCTGAGCAATATTGGTTTTGAGCAGGACTTCGATATGAAGCTCTTTTCATTGTGACCCCTAGGCCGGGTCTCCAGATATGGGTCAAAAGGAGGACCCGGATGATCCTTAAATGTTTCTGAGCAATATTGGTATCGAATGAAAGGTTTTGAGCAGGATTTCGATATGAAGCTCTCTTCATTGTGACCCCGAGGCCGGGTCTCCAGATATGGGTCAAAAGGAGGACCCGGATGATCCTTGAATATTTCTGAGCAATATTGGTATCAAATGAAAGGTTTTGAGCAGGACTTCGATATGAAGCTCTTTTCATTGTGACCCCTAGGCCGGGTCTCACGATATGGGTCAAAAGGAGGACCCGGATGATCCTTGAATATTTCTGAGCAATATTGGTATCAAATTAAAGGTTTTGAGCAGGACTTCGATATGAAGCTCTCTTCATTGTGACCCCCAGGCCGGGTCTCCAGATATGGGTCAAAAGGAGCACCCGGATGATCCTTGAATGTTTCTGAGCAATATTGGTATCAAATGAAAGGTTTTGAGCAGGATTTCGATATGAAGCTCTTTTCATTGTGACCCCTAGGCCGGGTCTCCAGATATGGGTCAAAAGGAGGACTCGGATGATCCTTGAATATTTCTGAGCGATATTGGTATCAAATGAAAGGTTTTGAGCAGGACTTCGATATGAAGCTCTTTTCATTGTGACCCCTAGGCCGGGTCTCCAGATATGGGTCAAAACGAGGACCCGGATGATCCTTGAATGTTTCTGAGCAATATTGGTATCAAATGAAAGGTTTTGAGCAGGACTTCGATATGAAGCTCTTTTCATTGTGACCCCTAGGCCGGGTCTCCAGATATGGGTCAAAAGGAGCACCCGGATGATCCTTGAATGTTTCTGAGCAATATTGGTATCAAATGAAAGGTTTTGAGCAGGATTTCGATATGAAGCTCTTTTCATTGTGACCCCTAGGCCGGGTCTCCAGATATGGGTCAAAAGGAGGACTCGGATGATCCTTGAATATTTCTGAGCGATATTGGTATCAAATGAAAGGTTTTGAGCAGGACTTCGATATGAAGCTCTTTTCATTGTGACCCCTAGGCCGGGTCTCCAGATATGGGTCAAAACGAGGACCCGGATGATCCTTGAATGTTTCTGAGCAATATTGGTATCAAATGAAAGGTTTTGAGCAGGACTTCGATATGAAGCTCTTTTCATTGTGACCCCTAGGCCGGGTCTCCAGATATGGGTCAAGAGGAGGACCCGGATGATCCTTGAATATTTCTGAGCAATATTGGTATCGAATGAAAGGTTTTGAGCAGGACTTCGATATGAAGCCCTTTTCGTTGTGACCCCTAGGCCGGGTCTCAAGATATGGGTCAAAAGGAGGACCCGGATGATCCTTGAATGTTTCTGAGCAATATTGGTTTTGAGCAGGACTTCGATATGAAGCTCTTTTCATTGTGACCCCTAGGCCGGGTCTCCAGATATGGGTCAAAAGGAGGACCCGGATGATCCTTGAATGTTTCTGAGCAATATTGGTATCGAATGAAAGGTTTTGAGCAGGACTTCGATATGAAGCCCTTTTCATTGTGACCCCTAGGCCGGGTCTCAAGATATGGGTCAAAAGGAGGACCCGGATGATCCTTGAATGTTTCTGAGCAATATTGGTTTTGAGCAGGACTTCGATATGAAGCTCTTTTCATTGTGACCCCTAGGCCGGGTCTCCAGATATGGGTCAAAAGGAGGACCCGGATGATCCTTGAATATTTCTGAGCAATATTGGTATCAAATTAACGGTTTTGAGCAGGACTTCGATATGAAGCTCTCTTCATTGTGACCCCCAGGCCGGGTCTCCAGATATGGGTCAAAAGGAGCACCCGGATGATCCTTGAATGTTTCTGAGCAATATTGGTATCAAATGAAAGGTTTTGAGCAGGACTTCGATATGAAGCTCTTTTCATTGTGACCCCTAGGCCGGGTCTCCAGATATGGGTCAAGAGGAGGACCCGGATGATCCTTGAATATTTCTGAGCAATATTGGTATCGAATAAAAGGTTTTGAGCAGGACTTCGATATGAAGCCCTTTTCGTTGTGACCCCTAGGCCGGGTCTCAAGATATGGGTCAAAAGGAGGACCCGGATGATCCTTGAATGTTTCTGAGCAATATTGGTTTTGAGCAGGACTTCGATATGAAGCTCTTTTCATTGTGACCCCTAGGCCGGGTCTCCAGATATGGGTCAAAAGGAGGACCCGGATGATCCTTGAATGTTTCTGAGCAATATTGGTATCGAATGAAAGGTTTTGAGCAGGACTTCGATATGAAGCCCTTTTCATTGTGACCCCTAGGCCGGGTCTCAAGATATGGGTCAAAAGGAGGACCCGGATGATCCTTGAATGTTTCTGAGCAATATTGGTTTTGAGCAGGACTTCGATATGAAGCTCTTTTCATTGTGACCCCTAGGCCGGGTCTCCAGATATGGGTCAAAAGGAGGACCCGGATGATCCTTGAATGTTTCTGAGCAATATTGGTATCAAATGAAAGGTTTTGAGCAGGATTTCGATATGAAGCTCTTTTCATTGTGACCCCCAGGTCGGGTCTCCAGATATGGGTCAAAAGGAGGACTCGGATGATCCTTGAATATTTCTGAGCAATATTGGTATCAAATGAAAGGTTTTGAGCAGGACTTCGATATGAAGCTCTCTTCATTGTGACCCCCAGGCCGGGTCTCCAGATATGGGTCAAAAGGAGCACCCGGATGATCCTTGAATGTTTCTGAGCAATATTGGTATCAAATGAAAGGTTTTGAGCAGGATTTCGATATGAAGCTCTTTTCATTGTGACCCCCAGGTCGGGTCTCCAGATATGGGTCAAAAGGAGGACTCGGATGATCCTTGAATATTTCTGAGCAATATTGGTATCAAATGAAAGGTTTTGAGCAGGACTTCGATATGAAGCTCTCTTCATTGTGACCTCCAGGCCGGGTCTCAAGATATGGGTCAAAAGGAGGACCCGGATGATCCTTGAATGTTTTTGAGCAATATTGGTATCGAATGAAAGGTTTTGAGCAGGACTTCGATATGAAGCTCTTTTCATTGTGACCCCTAGGCCGGGTCTCAAGATATGGGTCAAAAGGAGGACCCGTATGATCCTTGAATGTTTCTGAGCAATATTGGTATCGAATGAAAGGTTTTGAGCAGGACTTCGATATGAAGCTCTTTTCATTGTGACCCCTAGACCGGGTCTCCAGATATGGGTCAAAAGGAGGACGCGGATGATCCTTGAATATTTCTGAGCAATATTAGCATCAAATGAAAGGTTTTGAGCAGGACTTCGATATGAAGCTCTTTTCATTGTGACCCCTAGGCCGGGTCTCCAGATATGGGTCAAAACGAGGACCCGGATGATCCTTGAATGTTTCTGAGCAAAATTGGTATCAAATGAAAGATCTTGAGCAGGCCTTCTTCAGGGAGCTCTATTCTTCATGGTTCCTAGGTCGGGTCCGGAGATATGGGTCAATAGGAGGACCCGGATGATCTTGCATGTTTCTGAGCAATATTGGTATCAAATGAAAGGTTCTGAGCGGGGATTCTACACGGAGCTCTACTCTTTATGGTTCCTATGTCGGGTCCCGAGACATGGGGCAATACGAGGACCTGGATGTCATTGAATGTTTCTGAGCAATATTGGTATCAAAGGTGTTCAACAGCGCTTCTACATGGAGCTCTATTCTTTATGATGTCTAGGTCGGGTCCCGAGATATGTGCCAAAATGAGGACCGGATGATCCTTGAATGTTTCTGAGCAATATTGGTATCAAATGAAAGGTGTTGAGCAGGCCTTCTACACGGAGCTCTACTCTTTGTGATTCCTAGGCCGGGTCTCCAGATATGGGTCAAACGTGGACTCGGATGATCTTGCATGTTTCTTAGCAATACAAAACAAAACAACATAAAAAATCAAAAGTCAAAAACCAAAAACCAAAACAAACAAAAACAACAAAATAGTAGCAGTCACAATGACAACAAAAAATTACAAAAACGATAGTCGCCTTTTAAACCATAGAAAACCAGGAAAAAAGGAATAAGGAAAAGGGAATAAATGTCCGATTTCGAAACTGTTTACACATCAATGTTCATGAATACCCGTTATTCACGCTTTAATTTTTTTTTTTCTATATTTTTTCTATTGACATAACATACAGAATAACGGCATTTCATATTTTTTTAAATTAATGATATGACAGCTGTCACTTTTCACAAATTAAGTGTTGCTAACGCATGCGAATTATAATGTAATTGTTGTAGATGCGCATACAATGTACGAAGATGCAAAATTGCAAGTTTGATCTAAACTTTTATGTTTAATGGCATCTCAATCAAGACTGTAAAACGTCACGAGACTAAATTAATATTTTCGACGACTTTACTTTCATTATAATGTATACTATACCTATGTACATCTCTACCTCTCCCACACACAGTTTCATTATTCGGGTTCAAGTTTGCTAAATGTGTAGGGAAGTATTGACTTCAGCACGTAGATCCATCCCAGCAGAATTTGAGGTAAGGAGGTACATATTCAGTAGAATATTCATTATGAAAAATACCCTGAAACTAAGTTCAAAATTCATTGCTGAAAAAACAACTGAACACGCAGTGAAGACATCAGGTGTACTGAAATACATGCTATGGAAGTTCTCCCTGCGTATTCAGGCCTTTTTTCCTACAGAAACTCTCCCTTCTCGTTCAGCAGTTTTTAGGTAGTTGATTTTCGACGCCACCTTTATATAAAAACGAAAGGGAAATTTCAGATTTTAGAACTACATCTCTACTGAATATTCAGTAGGAAATATGTGCTGTTTTCCAGCTGATAAATACTGCAGGGATATTTCAAATGTATGTATGTATGTATTTATATACTACGTATGTTTGCATACTCTGATATTTAGCACCATTAAGCTTATCATTTTAAAATTAATTGCTGCCACTTAATGCCCATTCAAATTATTTTTACATTATACTTAAGTGTAAATGCCACTCCACTCCACTTCACACTCCAAACCAGCAAGCTAATAAAAATGGTTATTTTAAGAGTAATAATGTCTAAAGTCGTATGTACATATGTAGATACATACATATGTACACATGATATTGCTGATTTATCGTCTAAGATTTTTTTTGAATTGAAACTTTATATGAATTCAAAGCCAGAAAGCTCTTGATGAACTGCATACATACATATATGTATTTAATAAACTAGTTTCCAAACTAGTCACAAAGTAAATGTTCACCAATCATCATATACATACTTTAATAATTAACATATTATAACCAGATATCAATATCGCCGGGCCTAACTTTCAACCACCTTTTAGAGAGCTTAGTTTTTAACGAGTGAAAACCTATTTTGTTAAACAAATATCTATGCAACTTTACACGCCAACTTTTTATACATATTCGAAGTTCTACAAACAATGCCAACAGTTTCATATTGCACATACTTTCCCATAACAACACAATGATCACAAAAGGCACAACAACAAAGAGCAAACAATGAGTAAGTTATGGTGCTAACCAACCCAAAAACCCATATCGAATTCGTTACATACAAGGCAAGCAATGCACAGCCATAAACGGTATGCGCGACTTCAGTTCACATTTATTCGCTTAAAGCTCTGTTCACAAACATACGTACGCACTACATGCAGGCGAATCACAGCGAGAGAGTTTTTCCCAAAAGTGGTAAAACAAAAAATTAAAGCGCGCCATGAGAGCCAAGAGAAAATCAGAGTCGAAATCAGGGATACCACTTTTGGGCTTTTCCTACCAAAACTGGTAGGTTTTATTCCTTTTGGTAGGTTGGTAGGACGATTTGAATTTTGGTAGGTTTTTGCCTTCGTTCGTTTGGTACATTTGTCACTTTGCCACCACACTGTTGAGAAAACGTGTCTTCTCAGTAGAGTTTTGTCACAGAACTCTTCTAAATAGAAAAGCTTTCTTTGAGATTCAAGTACACTTGCCCCCACAGACACAATTGGAGGAGATTGAAAACAGAAAGGCATCTGACATTTTACGCTATATGAAGCAAACAAGGTTGTCCGTCTACATGGTGTGTAATAAAGAGCTTTATGTGGTATCACATCAGGCCATCAGGCCTACCTAGGTAGTAAATCACCCTTATTACGGTTGTCGTCGTCGACACTCACTCGACGCTGTCGGCGACGACCTATCAAAATCGGTATTACGTATGGTAAAGTCGATAACTTGTGACAACTATCGAAACATATTTGGTATCAGCTAAGTCGACGTCGACGGTCACTCGTTGCCATTTTCGTCGACGCGGTGTTTAATGGTGACAAGAAGAAAATTTAGGGGAAATGTTTCCATTATTCCAGCACGCCCCGAGAAAAATGACTTATACAGGGGTGTAGAGGAGCTCTCACAGATCCCAAATCTGAAAACCAAACTTGCCGGAGGCTTACGGTTTCCGAGATAGGTAAAATTTTAGACGAGTCCCCCACGGCTAGGAAAAAATGGTTTTTTAGGAGGGTAGAGGGGGGCCCCCAGATCACAAAACTGAAGACCCCACCTACCGGAGGCCTATAGTTCCCGAGATATTTGCTGTTAAAGTTCCCATACAAATTTCACCACACATGGAGTTTAGCGAAAATTTTGCAAAAAAAAACTTTTCTGCGTTGGCGGCCTTCGGCCGCGCTTATAAAAAATAACCCTGGGCTACGCCATCCGTCCGGACGTGTGCCCCAACCGTGGCTACCGCCACGGTGATGTCCTTCTGCATAGTATTTTCACAACTTTAAGAAGGAATATCTCGGGAACTATAAGCCTCCGGCAAGTTTGGTTTTCAGTTTTGAGATCTGTGAGAGCCCCTCTACCGCCCTGCATAAGTCATTTTTCTCAGGGCGTGCTGGAATAATGGAAAGCCGACCCAAATTTAGTATGTATGCATTTTTGTTTTTAAAATTTTATAACGGGAGTGTTAAAATTAGTAGAACTAACATCCGCAGAATATTTCCTGCTAGTTTTATTGAAAAATTCCCACTAGTTTAAAAATAAATTCGGTGAGCGACCATACCGAAGGCGACCCAAAGGTTTTCAATGGGGTACGATACCAACTAATTTTTTACAACATTGAGAAGCAATCACCATTAAATTGAATGCCTTGGCACCTCCTTTAAGAAAGATTGAGGAGAAAACTAATTTATTAAATATTTATGTACATACATACTCTGAAAAAAAAACGTTGTAAATCTAAAGACTTTCGCTGTTAAATCAACTACTTTCCGCAGTTGAAATGTGCCCAACAACGCTCCGTTGTTGTTTCAAAGATGCGAGCGTTGTTGATTTAAGTCAATAACGGAGATTGTTGGAAAAAAATTTCACCTAAAAATAAATTTTTGTTTGCATTTTACTCTTCATCTTCTCTCCGCCCGGGTCCCAACTGCAAATATGTAGCCTCCGCTTGTTCTCCTATTCTTCTCTCCTTCTTATCATTCACTGGTTACTATCTTTATTTCTTATTCTGATTTTTCTTCTTTATTTTATATTCTCCTCCGGATTCGAACCATGACATCAACCTGAAATTCTATCCAATCATCACATAGTGGAACATTCAACATTATATTGAATTGTAGTAACCTATTTATACTTCCATTTCCTAAAAAGGAATCCATGAATTATTTGAAACATTGTAAAACCAAAATTTAAAAAAATTTGTTCTCATTAGTTTTGTTTACAACGGAAACTGTTGGGTCAAATACTTTTGTCTTTAAATCAACAACGGTGAGAAAATTGTTGCTAAAAATAAACTTTTTTTGGATTCATCTTCTCTCTATCTTCTCTCCATCATTATTTTTTTTGTTAGTTTTCTCACAAAAAAATATTTTCTCACAAAAAATTTTTTAAAGGCAAGCTAGTTTTTGAATCAACAACGCCCGTTTTTGAATAAATTGTTGGATCAAAAACTTTGCTGTAAAAACAAATGCTTTTGCTGTTGAATCAAAGACGGAGATTCAACAGCCTAAAGTTGTTGGTTTAACTACGGGTATTTTTTTCAGAGTATATATGTATATATGTATTTCAACTAAAATATTTTTTCTTTTATTTATTAATTACTCGAGCACTTCATTGCTATGTTCATCGCTAAAACTTGATGAATCATATGCAAAATACATTTATTATAAAGAAATAAATTATCTAAATAGCACAGATTAAAAATACGGAAAAAATTGCGCACAGATTCTAATAGCATTGACAGACGGCAGCGATAATCTGGAATATCCAGCTAATTCGGAATTAACTTGAGAATTAAGTGGAGGTAATCCGGAATATCTCTTGAGTTAGTCCTCAAAATTTTAGCGGATTAGCGCATTTTCTAATGACATCTCTGGCGAAAAGTCTCTATTGTGAATTAAAGTGAAGAAAAAGAAGAATCCAAAGAAGTTTTAGGAAGGTGGGCGCATAAGTGAATTCAGAAATTTTTAATGTAATTTGTTATTGTAATTGGTAGAGTGTAATGTCAAAATGATATTTCGCCTTGGTTGAAATCTGAATTCGTTTGGGACTCGCCCATTCCTATTGACCATGATGTGAATTCGCTTTAATTTTGACATTACACTCCACCTTTGGAAATAAAAAAAAAGTTTTTGGATTTGCCGCTGCGCCTACCTTCCATCAGCTGGTTTGTTAATCCGCAATATTTGCCGTCTGTCAGTGTAAAATTTGGATCGGATTAAGTGTAGCGGTAATCGGGATTATGGCTGCCGTCTGTCAATGCTATAAATAAAATCAAACAGCTAGTGCAGAAATTATAGGGATGGTACTTTCGTCATTCGGTTTACCGATAAACAGTCGACGTCGTCTCAATACGCTTAGCTAATACCGATTTTGCGTCGATGTGACGACGACGTCGAGACGACGTGACGTCGACTGAAAAGTGACAACGACGTCGACGACGACAACCGTAATAAGGGTGAATGTGTTTGCTGTACCAAGTGGAAACAATGTCCGCTATTTCCCTCAATAAATCTGCTTACGTTTCCTTCCTCATTATTCCTCAAATGTTATTCCACAAATGTAAATCCTGGTTTCCTCCGCACTGGACGAGCGGTGACATACACTAATACCCAATCCAACCTTGCCCGAATATCATTTAACGCCAACTCAAGTTTTTGTTTATGTGGGAACTGCTGCTTCCTCCTCTCTTCCTTCACATTTTTATCACTCATTCTAAATTACTTGAAATTTGTACAAATAATATTAAATTTAATACTAAAATTTTCCAAATAAAAAAAAAAATAATACAGTTTTTTTTTTTATTTTAAGCGGTAAAAAAACAAAAGTGCCCGGTTACTGCAGGGTGGTCGGTTACTGGCACAGTTACCCTAAATGAATTTGTTAAATATGGTTAAATCTCACATTAAAAAAAAAAAATTGGTAGGCTCGAAGCCATTTTGGTAGGTTTTTGGTAGGAAAAAAATTTTCTTAGTGGCATCCCTGGTCGAAATGCTTTTAACGATATTTCCAACCCAAACAAACGATAACCTAAACATACGATACAAAACCAGTTATAACTTCGTTTTTTTTTTTTTGGCGCAGTAGTGAAAGTAACTAAAACTAAAATAACGATCGATATTCGATCTCTGCGTATCATTCCATCAATATTACAATAAATATAAGCAAAAACAAAAAAAAAAAAATGTAAAAAGCTCTTGCTGATTGCATTCGCCATTTGCGGTTGGTAGCGAAATGAACGGCAAAATTGGGGAATGTAGAGTGAGGAGCTAAGCGGTTGAGCGGCTGACAGCGTAAACAACAAAAAACAACAACAAAACCAACTGTAGCCACGTGAGCGCCAACGGTGGCAAGAGGTGTGCGGCTAATTGAGCTGCGCTTACTTATTTAAAGCTCAGAGCGATTTGGAGCAGCGAGAATGGGTACGGTCGGATTTGGTCAACAGCTGAACATTCGCTCGTCTTGCATATTACCATGCACGTTGGCCGCTGTGATGTAGTGGGTAGTGCGCACGCCTGCCATAACAGAGCTCTCAGGTTCTAATCCCAGTCCAGACAAACACAAAAAAATAAATTTACTCAATTATTGGGCTTCTAGAAGTGGCGGTTAAGCCTCGGAAGTGGGCGGCATAATCGGCGGGGGTATTTCTGTCTTGAAAATGCTTCTCACAAAAAATGTATTCGCCGTTCTGAGTCGGCATAAAACTGGGGAAAAATTTCCATTAAGAAAGCAGAGCGGCTTTCACGGATCTCACAACTGAAAGCAAAACTTGCCGGAAGCTTATAGTTTACGAGACTGCTGGCAGCATTTTCTTTCTGGGGTAATTTCTATGGGTCCATCCAAATTTAACAACAAATATCTCGCACACTATTAGCCTCCGGCAAGTTTTAATTTCAGTTTTGAGATCTGTGAGGGTCCCACTACGCTCCTGAGAAAGTTATTTTTCGGGCGCCGTGCTTCCTTAATGGAAAGTCGTCCCTAACACTGTAGCTACACCCAATTAGTAGAAAAAAAAATGAAGAGCACGCCTCGAATTGGGTAGAAAAGATCGGCCTTAAAACTCGTCACAGTTATATCAGCGTCAATATAGTTTGTATGTGCAAATCTACACACATACGTGTGTATATAACACGTAAAGTCACTTGCTACGATTCGTTAGCTCACGAATTGATCGCTGATACTTCAATACGCCTTTGCGGCTGCGATCACAATACAACAAACAGTGTCTTGGTAGACGTTCAAAAGAAAACACTGGAACGTAACTGAAACGTCGCGCGATACAAAGCTTAGCTGAATTAGTACATGCGATCATTTGAACAAGCCAATGTACTTAAAAACGGAGCGGAGAATGTGCGAAGTAGGAGAAGTAAATGAAAGAGATTAAAAATAATAAAATAAGAATTTTAGACTGAATAAAACATTTTATATTGTACATATGTGTGTACCTATTATATGCACAACATATGGGCGTAGTTATAAAAAAAAAATTGATAAAGAATAACAGTACAGCTACGGTGTAAAGAAATATTTATGCTGAAATGCCGTAAATATAAAGTGAAAACATTTCGTCAAAGTGAAGGAACGAACGATTGTCTTGAAAAAATGGGGAGTGTGGCAAATGATTTGCTTGATTAAAATTAATTAAAAACGTTTAAACAAATGCGAAAACAAGCGTATATGTATATAGATCAGTGCGAAGTGCAAAATAACAGAAAGAAAAAGCAAAAGAAAAAGAAATAGAAAAAGAAAAAAAAGATACAGTCTGATTAGCACACACAAAAATTAAAAATATTATGAAGCAAATAAAGGAATTATTGCGACTCGATTAAGGTTAAGGAGAGACATCGAAAAGACTACAAAAGCAGCGATAACGAAAAGAAATAAAAAAGAATAAAAAATACATAAATTAATAATCGAATATACATATGTACATACATAAGTATGTATATCAATTCATATGTGAATTGAAAAGAAACAATGTTCATAGGTACATATGTAAATAACGTAACCTGAAATGCGATAACGTACATATTTACATGCAAACACGCAAACAAAGAAAAAAGTTGCAAAACAGTTCGAAAACGGCAAGAAAATAGGGTTGTCAAGTGCTAAAAGGTTCAACGAAAACAGCCAATAAAAACAATTTTACAAATAGCAAAATATCAGCAACAACAACAACAAGCTCTTTACATACATACATACATGCATATGTTTAAATAACGTTAATTAAATAGAAAAAAAAAAACAGAAAAACAACAAGCAGCCACATACATAGGTATGAAGGCATGAAAAGAAAACTGAGTAAATAAAAAACAATAAGAACAAATATTAGTTAAAAAAAAGAATGCAAAAAATACTTACGACTGTCTTAAAAAAACAGAAACAAATAAAGAAAATTATCGTTTCTATATGTAAGTCACAAGTGTGAAAACGCTGAAAACCTTCATAATTTTATTTAGTACCGCCACAACTAGACGTGACGCGCGTTGGCGCAAAAGCGAAAATTTACGGCGCATTCAGAAATGCAGTGCAGTCGAGCGAGGCAAAATTAAGAGCGTTCGTTGCGTGCTTATGTACTTTAAATGCAACTGGAACAGAACACGCTCAACGGGTTAAATGAGAAAGGGCATTGCGCCCAAAACGGATTTTAGTTTTATTTTTGTAACAAAAAAAACAACACAATCTATAATTAAAACACGCGCAAAAATAACGAGAAATGCACCAATCTGTAAGCTAAAATTAGTATAACGAAAAGACAGAAACTAAATTTAAATTAAAAAAAAGCAACAAAAGGAAAAGGAAAAAACTAAATTTAAATAACAAAAAACAACAAAAGAAATAGAAAAAAACTAAAAAATAAAATAAACGTTATATAAAAAAACACACTAAACTATATACAAACCAGTAGGACAGCAAGAGCAAAAAAAAAAACAGTGTAATACATTTACAAGTGCATGCATACATTGATACATACAACCATTCAAAGTTATAAAAGCAAACACCGGAAAATTCCAGGGAGCAGCGAATGTGTGATATTTGATCGCATAACGTGCATATGCATGTACCTACTATATATGTACGTGATTGCGCTTTAAAGAAAAATAATTAAACTAACATTTCGCAACGAAAATCGCTTTCAGGTTTTTATTTGTGACTGATTTAAAAAAAAAATAAATAAACTTATTTTTAAGCGTTATTAAACTAATGAAATAAACAAGTGCAAGTTAAACAATTGACATTGACATTTGACTAAAAATATATGTATACATATGTACATACATATGTACATATGTATTAAAACATATAAAGACAATAAAACCACAAAAATTCAGCGGCAAGCGATTGAAACGGGCTTTGAGCGTTTTTTTCGCCAAGCAATTGCCGCCAGCAACAACGTAAACAAGTTTCATGTGCAAGGTCAACCAGACAACGACGTCATAGAAACTGTATATGAATGTATGTATGTAAACAACAAAAATAGTTGCACCATTAGAAAGTGAAGTAAAAAACAAATCGAAAATACACAAATCCTTTGTGACAATCACCGAAATGGAAGCCACAATCACCAACTGGTGTAAACGCAATGAGGAAGCACAGTGGCATTGCAAAAACAACGACAACAACAACAACAACCACAATATCAATAGCAATGCCGAAAACGCAAGCAATATGAATTGCAATAAAACCAATAACAACCATAACAACAATTACAATAATAATAACAACAACCACATCATCACCTCTGACACGCAAGTCACATTTAATCACAGCCAAACCAGCGAAACACGTCAAACGCGCTCGCAACGTCAACGCGAATTGCAACACACGCCAGCAGCCGCCGCCGCCGCTAGACAGCCTCCGAGTTCAACGCCAAATCAACATACAGGCACATTTCAAGCTTTGCCTTTGCTGCACAGCGTCGCATTTTCATTGACACAACAGCAGTCCGCCGGATCCGGCGCCCTTCCGCATCGCACGCCGCGTCGCAAGCGTTTGCAACGTCAGAAAGCCGCCGCCGCAGTCGCCGAAGTGGACGATGTCGATTGTGCCTATGCCGCCGATTTGGAAGAGGAGGATGAAGAAGACGAAAAGTTGGCGACGCCACAACAGTCCAACGCAGCCGCAGCTGCTTTATTCAGCACAAATGCATTGTTGAGCTCGACGCGCAACGAACAGGTTTCGACGACGACTCATTTGCCCTCATTCGCCAGCAAACGTCTGCAACACTTACAGCAACAACAGCACCAGCAGCGGCAGCTGTTACTAAATAGCAGCACACCGTTTGACGGACAGCCATCATCCTTGCCAAACGTGTACGCCAGCAGCATCTCATCGATGATGAGCATTCATCAACAGCAGCATCACCATCAAGTCCATCAGCATCATCATCAACTACATCGTGAACGTCGCCTCAGGCATGAGGAGTCATTTGATTCTTCGACAACCACCACAACAAACACCACCGATACGGCCAACAGTCCAGCCAGCCCGTCGTTGCGCCGTCACCATTTCTCGCTGCTAAAACGTGACAATTCCACACATTCAGAATCATCTAGTCATTATTCGAGTGTGGATAGTTTGTTGGAATCGCGCAAACCCGATCCCGAGGCTATATTAATTAATTTGGGGTTCGGTCCAGTCGGTTCGGAGGACATACTGTCGCGCATACCGAAGCGCTTTCTGAAACCGTCACAGGTGCGTGGCATCGATACAGAGGCTTTTGTGCGGCGTCTGCAATTGGCCAGCAATCTTGCCGATCACAGTGTTTTGGGTTATCGTGGCCTAACCGGCAACCCGGATATACCGCCGTCGCGCATTGTCGCCAAAATTATGCAACGTTTCGAGGTGAACGAACGCAAAAAGTCAATGGGTTCGATTGAGCAAACGATGTGAGCAAACGGTTTGAGCAAACGACTTGAGCGTCTGTATGGATGCGCCATGATGGTTCGTATGCCACGAGTTCCGCCATTTTCCGCTGTGCCAATTTTTTTCTTATGATTTCGTATAAGCTCGAGAAGTAGAAATTCAACTGAAATGTTGTTTGATGGCCAACTTTTATGTTTAAGATTTTCAATTGTCCTTAATAAGTGATTTAATATTATTTGTGCTTTTTGTTTTTTTTTTTTTTTATTTTTATTATTAATTATTTGCAATGTTTTTGCGATCATAAGCAATAAATGAAATTTTTGCAATATGCTTAATAGCTGTACTTAACCATGGGACAGTAGCAAAAAAAAAAAATTATGTAAAGTGATTTGGTTTGGAAAAACTTGTTACTTAATTTATTTATGTATAATAAAATCTTAAAACTGCTTAAAGAAAAAAGAGAAAATTATCAATAAATGTCACATTATTTTGTTAATGTTGCATTATGTTGAAAAAACTACCAGAAAAGTTTCGATAAGATTGCTCGTGGCCGAATATTGACTTGTGTGCAGGTAATTCCCAAAATCCGCCTTGAAATTGAGTTTCAGGTTTTCCATAATTAAATTAATGAATTGAATAATGAGTTAACTTGTGAAAGATTACAAAGATATGCCTTTGCTTTATAACAAACACGAATTCGTGTTTTTATTGCAAATAATAAACATACATACTTACACACAACTTCTAAAAATAATTGGGTAATTACTTTCATTAGTCTTTTTTTTTTATTAGTTAACATTGGTGTCGTGAATGCTTATACAGCCACGTACAGACAAACATACATATGTACTTATATACAAACATATTTACCTGTACAAAGATTCGCTTGTGCTGTTCAGTAGTTTAGTAAAATTAATTTGTTAATTTTATAGAAAAAATAAACGAAATAATTGTTCATCATCACGAATATTATTTCTATAGAAACTGACTTGAGCTTTTAACACAGGATTGAATAAGTTTGATTTAAGAAGCTCGTGAAAACGGGGGATATATTAACGCGAACGTATGAAAGCATTCTAAATTAACCCATAAAGAGCAGAGGGACAAACCATTATGCTGTGAAGGGAGGGATATTTCGAGGTCTAACAAAATAAACTATGTAAAATAAGAGTATATACATATGTACCTATCTATATACAATGCACTTTGACAAATAAGTCAACATTCCTCGTGAGTGGTTCAGCCATCATTTATTATACTACGTACATACATATATGTATATTTTAAGTTTTTATCTATCGAACCCTTTTTGAATAGGAATATGAATATTTATGTATGTATGTACGTACATCTTTTTCGCATCGCCAACCTCTTATCGTATTCAAAAAATAAACATAATAATCGCTAAAAATAGAACTTTTGCCTATTCTACAAACAAACCAGTTTCATTTTCAAAGAAAAACAAATCAATTCAACAACAATTATGACTTACAAAGCAAGTACATCATAGTACTTGTTCCGTCTCGCGAAATATATATGTACATATGTATGTACATATCTAGATATGGTACCTTTCATATACATATACATATATGTAGATATCACCGCAAAGGCCAAGAATGAGTTAGCAAGCAAATGAATTGAGCAGTCCACTTTCAAAAGTGGCTATGCGAATTTTTCTTATTAAGCTACAAATTAAAAAAAAACTACGACCTCGAGCTCTATTTTTAAACGGTTTTATTTAGCTCACCCCGTTTGTTTTATTTATTATTTATTATTTATTCTTGGGTCAAATTTAGTAATTCAAATTTCACCCTCTTCCTGTCAACCGATTAATCTGAAATTTTGTACGCATGTATAACCCCGATGACAATGCAATATTATGAAAAAAAAAAATCCGATAGGTGGCGCGTGGGTCGCTATATTTACAAAAATCGCATTTATGGTCCGATTTGGCTGACATTCGGAACATGTATTACTACCTTGAAAAGAAATATTTTCTTTAAAAAAAATTCCGCTAGGTGGCGCGTGGGTCGCTATATTTACAAAAATCGCATTTATGGTCCGATTTGGCTGAAATTCGGAACATGTATTACTACCTTGAAAAGAAATATTTTCTTAAAAAAAAATTCCGCTAGGTGGCGCGTGGGTCGCTATATTTACAAAAATCGCATTTATACTCCGATTTGGCTGAAATTCGGAACATGTATTACTACCTTGAAAGGAAATATTTTCCTAAAAAAAAACTTCCGATAGGTGGCGCGTGGGTCGCTATATTTACAAAAATCGCATTTATGGTCCGATTTGGCTGAAATTCGGAACATGTATTACTACCTTGAAAAGAAATATTTTCTCAAAAAAAAAATTCCGCTAGGTGGAGCTGAGATCGGGGTAATTAAAACTGAAAATCCTAATTAACTGTTTGAAGAAGGTCAAGCCTACGTGGCTCTTAGTAGAGTAAGAACTTTGCAGGGACTACGTATAGAGGCGTTGGACTGCAATAAACTAACGGGCAAGAAACCTTGCAATAATGAAGCACTAAATGAATTAAACAGAATGCGAAATAAAAACTAAAAACTAGAAAATAAAAATAGGTAAAAAAACTTTTTAAGTTAAACGGTTTTATGTTATACATACATTGCAATGTTTAAGATAAATGTACAAAAAACCAAAAAATAATAAAATAGATACAGTCGTGGGAATTATAAACATTTGCATAGACTAGAATAAAATAAAACCGTGGGGCACGTCAATTGTCTGCAATCGTTGATTAAAATGTTTGTTTTGTAATGTTACACTACGAGTATAATTAGGCAGTTGTTCAACCGACAACGATGGACGTGTGATAAGTAGGGCTAGAATGTGGAAAAAAGCTAGCAAGCTCGATTATAAGCGAGTTTTAGGGTTTCATAGTGGTGAGCGAGTAGTACTTTTATCATATGTTTTGTCGGTTAAAGACAAACTACGAGCAGTGAAACGATTCCTCGTGTGAATGTCCAACGATAAACTAGTTGAAACATCTCTTTTATTAACATGGAGTGTACAACTATTGGAATTTCCATGAGCAAGAAAATAGTAAGTAATTTCCTCACCGTCTGCGGGCCAACTGCCTAACGACGAATTAAACGATTCTTCTATCGCACATTAAGTCGATAATTTGTAGACAATTGACGTGCCCCCCGGTTTTATTTTAGTCTAGTCTATGCAAATGTTTATAATTCCCACGACTGTATCTATTTTATTATTTTTTGGTTTTTAGTACATTTATCTTAAACATTGCAATGTATGTATAACATAAAACCGTTTAACTTAAAAAGTTTTTTTACCTATTTTTTATTTGAATATTTTTTGTTATTACCTGAAAGCACAAAAAGGAGCTAGAGGGATGCCAGTGACTGCTTGGTTAAGCACATTGTGGGCAAGGGAGCAGATACTTTCATCATTGTTTTTACATACTTGTAAGCGTCTAAGATTGTGCCATAAGATACCTGTCGGCAAATAAGTATCAAGCTTAGCTGAGAAAAACTTACACTTTTCACTTTCATTTTATTACTGGCCTTTTTTATAGCAAGCCCAGTTTTCCTCAATGCTATTTCTCTTCCATTTGCAGTACGCTCTATTGCGTTCCCTAATAGCACACACGAGTATAGGAATTTAAGGATATGAAAAAATAAAACCGTAATGTGACAGATTTTAGCAAAATCAATGTTAAATATTTCACATAGTTAGTTTTGAGACAGTAATTTTTCACATAGCTAGTTTTGAAATTGAAATGCACGTTTCTTCTGACAAAACCTCTCTCCTCCTCTCTCTTAGCGCATAAAAACGCTCGGAATCGGGGGAAAAGTGAGTGGAGGTCTCACGTTGGGAAGCTCAGGTAGCGAGCGACTTTGCTTCCCTTGGCCCTTGCAATTGGCGCCAGTCGTCACGCATTTCGCGCTTTATTGGACTCGATCAAAATCATCTAGACGGTTACACGCCAATTAAGAAGAATAAAACTATTATAATACTTCTTCAAAACAAGGAGTCATCGCGGACATCAATGGGTGTGCCAAGGCGTATGAGCGACCTATTTTAGAAAGGGACTTGAAAGTGTATAAATGATGCATAGAGACCTTTGAAAGTGGGCTACTCAATTGTTTGTTTGCCGTCGATCGAGCGAAGAACAAACAAATATAGGTATAAATTTATTTTAGAAAAATAGTTAAGCGCATATGTAATACTTATGTATGTATGTATATAGATATGTGCATACGAGTTTGGTATCTTATCAATGCGCTAAAGTTCATAATCAAAACGATATTCAGAAAGGAAAACTTGAAGCTTAGAAAATAGAAACTTTTTCATTTAACTCTTCAGTTGGTTATAGGTACATACATATGTACACTGTTATAAATATTGGAATATTTTTTAAACTTTAATTTGGTTTGAAAGGAATTTAAAACTTTTTTTGGGTTAAATTTTGAATTTTCGAAAGTTTAAAAGTTTCTTATTCTCTTTTGGTTTAAATTTCAAACTTACAAAAGTTTAAATATTTCTAAGTATTTTTTGGAATAAATTTAATACTTTTTTGGTTTAAATCTTAAAATTTTTCTCATTTAAACTTTTAAGGTTTAAATTTTAAACTTTCATTGGTCGTAAGATTTTATTTCAACGAAAAAATTTTAATTTTTGATTTGAAATTCCAACTTGCTTCTTCGAGAAATGAACAATATAAAAGGCTAACTTATAGTTATTAGACAATTTGAATGAATGACTGTGTGGCGTTGTTTGAATGGAGAAACAAACAAACACAAAATAATTATGGAAACAGATAAAATGAAAAATGAAGAAAAGGAGAAAAAGAGGATAGGAAAAAGATACAATATGGAAAAGGATGAAGACGATGTTGGGGGAAAACAATATGGAAGAAAAGGAGAAAAAGAGGATAGGAAAGAAGATATAATAGCGAAAAGCATGAAGAGGATTTGGGAGCAGACATTTTTTTTTTTATTTAAACCAAAAAAAGGTTTTAATTTTAAATTTTGAAAGTCTTAAAATAAATCTTAATTTGGAATAAAATGTAAACCTTAAAAGTTTAAAAATCGCTTAAACTTTTCAAAGTTTAAAATTTAATAATTTTTCGGTCGAGTCCTATATATCGACCAAAAAAGTTTAAAATTTATACCAAAATTTATTTGAGTGTATTTATGTATGCATTTGATGCGTCCCTGAACGCAGTCCCATGCATCCCCGCCACTATTGGACTTTCTTCAAGTAAAGCACATACATACATATTAAAGATCTCTGCATCCACCATTTTCCATTTGCTGGAGCTACAGAATCGGCTCCAGAGTAAGTAATTGCTGCGAATTAATTTAAAATGCATATAAGTTTGCATTGCCATGCAGTGAGTTAATAATTGAAAATAATCACCAAGCGTTGTCGCAAACCAATTTCTCAAAGCATTTTTATAAATAAATATGTATGTATATAAATTCATGCAAATGTGAAGGCACTATGCAACAAAAACAAAACCTGAGCGAATGCCACCAGATGCGTCGTAAGTACTTGCGTGTGACAAACTCCATTCCAATAGAGTGTGAGTGTTTTACCCTTAACATAGTAGGTATGTGTGTTGTATATAAAGTAGACCGTAATGTACATCAATGGTACGCCTCATCTGAATCCAAAAAGTTACTCCTTTAGTCAAATCATTCAGTTTGAATAAGTTTTTTTTTTCTTCTATGACAGGTGTTTTATTGGCTCGGCTTAAACTGAACGTATGTATGTAGATATGTATGTACATACATCGAGTACATTCATACGCTCCTACTGATATTTCAATATATGTATGTATATATGTTGATAATACTTAAAATTCATTATTCAATCTGTTTAGAATTTCTTACCAGTGTATATTGGTACAATTCATGTACATATTTATGTAGTTCGTACTTATGTAGAGAAACACTAAACTAGTCAGAAAACATACCAGTATAAAACTACACCATTTCCAGATGGATTTTAGAAAGCGTTAACTGGATTTTAGAAAGGGGAAATTGGATTTTAGAAATGTCAGTTGGATTTTAGAAAGCATTAAAAGGATTTTAGAAAACGTAAATAAATTTTACACAGAATTTTTCGAATAGAAATTCTTTATTTCGTATGAAAGTATAATGTATGTACATACCAGAGGCGGTCGCTTCATACAAGCCGAGAAGCCCGGATTGCGTACACATTTTCGTTCATTTCATACGAAATTCTTTAAAATCTGGTTATTTTACGTTTTAAATGTATTTGCTTGTTGTTTAAGTTCTCAATAATATAGCCCCCACTGTAACATGCCCCTAAAAGCCTGCTAAGAAAATAACGCAAATACACCATCAATCTACCTCACAATGTGTATTTTGTTTGTACAGCAAATCACAGCACAGTGAGCATGCTTCAACGTTTCCACACATTAGCTTTTACGTGGCTTTCAAAACAGAATAACATAGCTTGTTTTCTCGCTTTCGCTAAGGAGAAACCAATTGCTTATTTTCAGACTTAAATTGAAAAAAAAAAAGCTAGCAAAGCACTTTTTTTATTTTTCACATCAAAGTTGTATGCGAATATGAAGCTGGCTTCGGCATTCAAAAGTTCAGTATTCACAGCCATATGCATATTTGATTTGATTTTCGTTTGCATGTATGTACATACTTATGCACATAATTTCTTACATCTGCATGTGCATGCAAACATAAATATCAAATACCAGATTATAAAAGCGTTGATTGTGATTTTTGGCGACTATTGGCACAATATCAAGATAATTTTAAAAAGCGGTGGAAATCAAATTGGACCTCAGTTTTTCAAACACTAAAGCACCCATTTTTTAGGCAATAAGCAAATACACTTGCTACTGCTGAAATTTCCGTCGGTATAAGGAAACTAAAAATACCTCTGCGCATTCGTGTAAGATTTCCCTAGCGCACGTTTTTATATTTAAGAATTATGTAAATACGAAATTTTTTATTTTAAAGATGTTCAGAGTAAAATTGCAAAATCAAGAAAAAACAATTTTAATTTAAAAATGTTTTTTTTATTTTAAGCACTTGAGATTTTGAAGGAAAAACTTTCGTTTTTATTCCATTAATTTTAATTTTTAATTTAAACATGTTTCTTTTTAAATCCTAAATACATTTTAATTTAAAAAATTTAATTTTTAATTTAAAAATTTTCATTTATAAAATAAAAATGACTTGGTTTAAAACGTGCATTATAAAAATAAAAATTTTATTTTTGATTCCTTTTCTCTGAGTATACAAGAAGACTTACATTTTTAGTGTCGCATATGGTAATCTGAACTTTGACCCCTTGAAACACCAGTAAACCGTTATCAATCGGGACCAAAATTTATATTTGTTATCATTGGGTATAGAAGTATTAATTTCGGGTATTAGATAATTAAAAAAAATATTTTGATTTTTTGACCCTTCATAGAGTTTTCTGAACTTTGACCTCAATGCGCCACGCCTTAACCGCCACCAATCGGGACCAAAATTTATGTGTGATATCTTTGACCATGTTTCTACAGATTGAGGGGGCGATACAGTAAAATATCGTTAATTTGAATTTTAAACGCACTCTAATGTACATGTACATATATATACAGTAGTAATCCTATTATGGAATGCTAATTGAATCGTTGTGCTGGAAAATGATCAATAAAATATTTATTAAAATCCCAAAATGGATTCGTGTCAACCGTTAAAATGTTAAAACCAAATTAACATTTCTTGATCTACATACATAAATACATATGTACATACATGTGTATGAAGGTACATAAATACATATCTATCTTCCGAAAAAAAATCTCATATGCATTCATTATCATTTTACTTCTTCCATTCTCTAACTTATATGTATGTATGTATGTATGTATGTACATATATAGATAAACTTAAAATCATTGATAGATATATGTATGTATACAAAGTATGTAAATACGTATGTACTTATATACATACATACATATATACTAACGTATACATATTTTATTAGCACTTGATCACGTCTCAGGTGTACCTACATATTTGTGGAAAAAACATATCAAGATTGTTCTCTCTGTGTAATTTTGGCCTGGCAAATTTGCCGAGATGACATAAGTGTGATAAATTTGCCGAGCACAACAACAAAATACACGTCTTGTCAAATTTGGAGCTTCGGCAAATTTCTCATACCCCAACCCGTGATATTTGATATCATGAGAAAAATATCACGGGAAATGCAACCATGTTATTACATTCACAATAGTCTTCTATGAGAAGTGAGCTTAAATTTATGTTTATAGTTCTTTTTTTTTAAGTATTTTATTTTATTCAGATAAAAAATTAATTAATTCGAAATTGAAGCAAGCAAAGCAAAGCGACAACAGTCGTATAAAGAGTGGAAAGAATATTACTAACATACTAGTTCACAATGAAGTCAGTTCGAATTTTATTTTTTTAAAGGTGCGCTCTCTCTGTGCGAGAAATTTCTCAAGATATCATGATATCTCGGCAAAAACATTAGACAGAGAGAACAACCTTATTAATTGTTTGACAATCGAAATGGCTGAAATTTGAGGTATTTTTTTTTTTATTTACTGTTAGTCATATGACTAAATATTCAAATCTGTGAAGTAACTACAATGTATATATATATGTATATATATGTATTGCATTAAAATTTTACGATTGTAATTAAATACATGTGTACATATAAAACTTTACTCCCTCAGTTTAGACGAACGCCCGAAATGTCCAAAATGCTATAATTTTTTTTATTAAATTTTTACATATGTAATTATTTTTTTCAAAATCAATTTTTAACAACCGACTTCTTTCGTTCTATAGCGGCAAGTAAAATATTTCTCAGTGTAGGAATTTTTCAACCAAAGCGTCATCTGCCTGTGATAATTATAACAATTATCAGCTGTCATTAAAATACATTAACGAACCGCTAGGTGTCACTGCGATCGAATTTGTGAAATGTCATTGAATTTCTGACTTTTGTTTTGTTATTTTTGTTGATTTTTATCTTTTCATTATTTTATTTTTGTGTGTGGTTTTCCATCGTCGAATTGTTTCACTGCGGTTGTGACTGGTTTACAAAGCCGCCAACGTTGCTTTTAGTATAGAAGTTAACTTTTGCCAAGCGGAAACTTTTCAAAACGTCATTGCATTCCAACGAACGAGCGCAACAACTCGCATGCCTCGTCACTAAACGCATCTGCACTCAACTTATAAAATAATATTTTTATTGTTTAATATTTAAAGCATTGTGTGATTTGGTTTCTTTTCATTTAATAAACATTACAAAATGTGCGGAATTAACGGCAATTGCAAAATGTTGCACTGCAGCGCATTTGAGTACTCGGCTGCCAGCATTGTTACGGCCGTACAATGTCAGTCTGGAGCACAACATCATCTGGAATAGGTGACAATGCATTGAGTGCACAACAACAACAATTCAGGGCAATTCACTACTTAAACAGCAGCAGCAACAACACACAAAATTCTAGTGCTGCAGGTGGTAACGGTGGTGGCAAAAGCAACAGTCATCATAATCAGAGTCGAATTTTAGCCAGTCAGAGTCTTACGGCCATCGGCAGTCTTGCTCACCTGCACAACGTTAATCACTCGCCGAGCGGCAGCTCCACCACGGCAGGCGGCAGTACGCCATATTTAAATCAACAATTTCATACATCGGCGCTATCGGCTGCAACCGCAACGATTATTGCAGCAACCGCAGCCTCACTTGCATCAGGACACTCCAATTCGCATAACAATAATAATAATATTGGCAACAACAATAACAGCCACAATTATCAACGTAATAATAGTATCTCACAATATACACCAAGTAATTCAAGGGTGAGTATAAGTTTATACATATACCCACCTATATGTATGTACATTTGTATATACCCAACGTTTTATTATTAATTTGTCATTTATGTAACGCATGTGCATATAAAAATGAACATGAACTAAATATGCGATTGTGCGTGAAAGTGTTTGGCAGTCGTTCGTAAACAAAGGCGTCCAGGTGGGCGGTTCAGTCTAAGCCAAGATTTATCCATTAGATAATTCTTGGTCTAAGCTCTAAACTTATATTCGTGTACATACATATGTAGGTACGTATTACATGTAATCTTATTTCATTCCTCAAAAGCATGGCTTGTTAAGAAATGTGTCGGTTTGCTATAAAATAAAGTAATTTAAAAAGGCGATAATTTTTTAATTTAGAAACCATACACGTTTTCAAATTATAAAGCTATAATTGGTATAGTAAATAGCAGAGTAGGTTTTTGCATATCTAAAGTTTTGCTGACTTTAGTAAGCTAAATACATTTTACGTATGAATAAAGATTTACATTTATACACCCAGCACTATTGTTTTCTATGAAGTTCTACAGACAACTACACCTTTTCCAGTTTAAGTTCAGAAAGTTACAATTGAAGTTCAGAAAATTACAATTGAATTTCAGAATTTCCAATTGAAGTTCAGAAAATTGCAATTGAAGTTCAGAAAATTACAATTGAAGTTCAGAAAGTTACAATTGAAGTTCAGGAAATTACAATTGAATTTCAGAATTTCCAATTGAAGTTCAGAAAGTTACAATTGAAGTTCAGAAAGTTACAATTGAAGTTCAGAAAATTACAATTGAAGTTCAGAATTTCCAATTGAAGTTCAGAAAGTTACACTTGAAGTTCAGAAAATTACAATTGAAGTTCAGAAAATTCCAATTGAAGTTCAGAAAATTACAATTGAAGTTCAGAATTTCCAACTGAAGTTCAGAAAGTTACAATTGAAGTTCAGAAAATTACAATTGAATTTCAGAAAATTACAATTGAAGTTCAGAAAATTACAATTGAAGTTCAGAAAGTTACAATTGAAGTTCAGAAAAGTTACTCATACGCCCTGGTATCTCGATTGTAGGAAAATTGTATGGATTTGTTTGAAGATTTAATAAAAATGTAAATTCTCGTATCTTTAACGCCCTTCGGGGTAGATGCATTTTTAATTCGATTAATCGCATATATGTTTTATAGGGCTTGAAACAAACGTCTATATATGCAGAAATTTTGACATTGGTTGCAAGAAAGTGCATCAAGCAATGGGTGTAAATCGAAACCGTATATGAAAAAAATGTTCGCGCATTCACATGGAATGAAACTGATGTTATTACTTTTCATGAACAATGAAGCTAAATATTTTCGGAATTGCATACATATAAGCAAATAAATTAATTATTTACATAAAATGCATTATTTCGGAATAAATACATATGTAAATAACAAGTATGTAAGAACGCGGCTGCCTTAGAGATACCATGCCGTAGTCTTTACACGTTTTATGATGCGAAATGAACATACAAATCATCTTTGTCTGAAAACACTATTATGCAATTGAAAAGTTTGAAAAATGCATCTACATATGTACAACGAAGGGCGCTAAAGACACGATAATTTACATTTTTATTAAATCTTCAAACAAATCTATACAATTTTCCTGCAACCGAGACACTATGTACATAGGGCATATGAGTAACTTTTCTGAACTTCAATTGTAATTTTCTGAACTTCAATTGGAATTTTCTGAACTTCAATTGTAATTTTCTGAAATTCAATTGTAATTTTCTGAAATTCAATTGGAATTTTCTGAACTTCAATTGTAATTTTCTGAACTTCAATTGTAATTTTCTGAACTTCAATTGTAACTTTCTGAACTTCAATTGGAAATTCTGAACTTCAATTGTAATTTTCTGAACTCCATTGTAACTTTCTGAACTTCAATTGGAAATTCTGAACTTCAATTGTAACTTTCTGAACTTCAATTGGAAATTCTGAACTTCAATTGTAATTTTCTGAACTTCAATTGTAACTTTCTGAACTTCAATTGGAAATTCCGAACTTCAATTGTAATTTTCTGAACTTCAATTGTAACTTTCTGAACTTAAACTGGAAAAGGTTTACTACACCGCCCATAAGCGATTGGCCGACAACTTTCAAAAAGATTAAAAATTCCTGTTTTTTAGATATTTTGAACATTTTGATCCCATATTCAAATATTAAATTTAACTTAAGAAAAAGTAAAAATTTTTAAGCTATCATGTGGATTGAAGAAGAGACCAAACGGGCTTGAGTTAACGGTTAGCAATATTAAAATATTTGTCAAAATTCGAATTTTGTATCATTTCAAGTAGGTAAATTTTATTAATCAAGTTTTATTTATTATTAAAAATTTATTAGTTGAAGATTCATATTAATTAATTATGTAATAAAGACCAAAAAATACTTGTTACGCAACAGATTAGTTGAGAATTACTTGGCTTTATTGCTTGCTTAAATTTTCCAAAAATACCTAGACAAATGATAGGTACATACATACATATGTATAGCATGTGTAAATGGAATCAGCGCACCAGTATCAAAAAGATTATCTTTTGATTTCTTATCTTTTTTTATATGTATTTGAATTTCTGGCAACTTTATTGCTTATTATCATTGATAAGAGACGAACCCAAATTAATGAATATTCAATTAAGCTTATTATTTGGGCACATATAGCACATTTTTAAACATACAGACATACAGAAGTATACATACATATGTATGTAAGTAGGATTTTGCTGTAGGTTTGCTGTTTTTTTTTTTGTCTTTTTTTTTTTTTTGTTAAAGAAAGAACCAGTTGTCACGCCCTTTTTACATTTGGTAAGAGGACCAACCATTATTAATTAATATTCCTTATTAGTTTTTTTTAGTTACTAAGCATTTCTTAACATTTGTTCAACTTTTGCACGTGCAATTAACGCCAAAGAAAAAGCAATACTTTGTTTAAATTTGTTTATGGAATATTTTGATTTTTACCGAAAAAAAAGTTATTTATTTTGGGTTATCATTTTGCATACATTTGTGCTATATATGTACATTAAAACACATACATACATATGTACATGTACGTATGTATATGTACATATATTAAATAATCAGTTAAATTAGAAATTAAAAGTACAATAACCGCATTTCTGTTTTGTCTCTATATTTCAAGCATTGCTTTTTCGCCTTCTGCTTTAACTTTTGAGCCGTTCATTCGCATTTGAATTATCATTTGAATGGTTTTGTCACGAATCGGTGCCGTTCGCACAAATTTAACATTTTAAACTACTTATTATATATGTACATATGTACATATGTTTGTATATATGGTAGGTTTTTATATACATATGTATTCAGTGGAAATAAATTTCACAAACTTAAGCATGTTTTTTCTGTATGCAATATTTTTTAGAAGCAATAAACTTGTAAATGCACATAGTATATACATTTAAGTTAAGCCCCTTAAGCTCTACTTTGTTATTGAATTAATTTTTGTTCGATCATAAAATTTCCAAATAGATAATACTTAAGTTTTTTTCCCATCGGTAAAAAAAATGTATATTAAATAGACAAATTAATACATAAATACATACATATGTATGTATCAGTCATTTTGTGTTAAGTTTGCAACATTTCATTCATCTAAAGTTCCTGAGAATTGTTTATTGCGTTATAAATAGATATGTATGTTATATATGTACGTACTACCTTTTGTTGTTTTAATGACTACGTATTGTCATATTGCTTCCTCTTCTTAATTGAAAAATATTCAATTTTCGTCCACGTTCCTTTACAAAAATATTTATAATTTTTACATACAAACCCTGCAAAAAATGGCGCAATTCCGTGATTATACTTACGACACTACTCGTCGCGCAACGTGTAATTGTAGTTGTGCACTCCGACGAGTATGAGAATTTTCGGACTAGTGACGATGTTTCGGGGTAATGATGTGTTATGTTGTGTATGTGGTCAGTAGTCATCGATTTAAGCGTAACCACCCCTCACCGATGACGAAAAAGTTTCCGAATTTGCCCGATTTTTTCCTCGTAAGCATAACCACAGCATTACAGATTTCAGGCTGAGATCTGCAACTCCGGCTTCACATCTCATATCCTTTGTCTGAGAAGGAGATGTAGTTTGCCATTACAAAATCAAATACAAAATATTCTCTCTCAGGCCAAAAGGCTGGATATAGCATTTTCAGGTCAAATTCAACCTTTTTCAATTGATCGGAGACAGTTAAGGGGACTTAAGGGGACCCCTATGAGACACCCCTCCGATCGGTACAAAAATTTATATGTACATATGTAGTACAGGACTATCGATTTTTGGCATTAGATATATGTACATACCAACAAAAATTAAATTTTATTTTTTCAGTTTCCATACAGTTTTCTGAACTTTGGCCCCTCTTCGACACCACTTAACTGTCTCCGATCGAGACAAAAGTTTATATGTATATGGTATCTTCGACTACCATCGACCTAGGGGGTGAGTTTGGAGAAATATGATACGAAATTTGTCTGCACATATTTGAGGACCACCCTAATGTGCATTTGACGACATTAGTACTAATTTTTTGTTAAATAAGCATTTGTTTTTATTTTTTCTTTTTTTTTTGTTGGATAATTTTCTCCTTATTTACCAGCAAAGCATATCGCTAGCTTAGAGTGCAAACTGTGTTAGTCCATTTTTATGAAAAAGTGTTTTTAAGTGTAGAAAGCTAGAAAAATCAAATACGCACCACGCTAAACAAGTCTGTGATACTTGTCATATTTCCACTCGTTGTTATTCAGTGATACGCAAATCGTGTAAGTCCAAAAAGCGAAGAAAATTGTGTAAGTCCAAAATATTTATATGAACAAAAAATTTTTTTTCATTTCGAATTTTTTTTTAGTTTTTTTTTTTTTTGTCTCTCCTATAAAGCTTTAAAAAAGGACTTACACAATTTGCACTCTAAGCTAGCGATATGCCTGTTGTAATTGTCAATTTCCACAGTCATTAATTACATTAAGTAATTATTTTCACTCATATTGTTTGCTTGGCTTAGGCGAGGTCTCTCTTCACTTTCATTTTGCTTTTTTTTTTGCTCTTTACCGTAGCCATACACGGTGCGACCGTTGACCCAACTCGGTTGCAATCGTGTTGGACTGTTTGCCTACATACGGTGCAATTTATTGTACAACCATGTTGTACAATCTCATTTTGTAAAAAATTACTTTGAGTGAACATGGAATAGGATAATATTGCGCTTATAGTAAGAAGAAGAACGTACAGCAAAAGTACGATAATTAAAAGAAAAAAATATTACAAAAAAATGGTTCCTGCAAGCTTTCCATTTTGCGTTATTTATTCTACAAATATTTATGTTTTGTGTTGAATTCGCTTATTTTTACTTATTTTAATTTGATGTGTTCACTTCAAAAATTCTCATAAAATGAAATGTTGAACACATGCCCCCAAACGATGCAACCAAGTTGTACAACTCGCCAAAAAATCAAAACTTTTTGAAGTTAACTTCTTAGGCGGCGATACAGAGTTTTTATGGAGAGTGAAATTTGATGCAACGGAAGTTGCCCCCGGAAATAGCAGCCATTTTAGTTGATTTTTAATTTTTAAAAAAATCAACCTTGATATCTCGCGCGTTTCGAACTCACAACCCCTCGCTTCCAGACCAGACGCAAAACCTCTGCGCTACCACACCACTTGCGTTGAGTATGTCAAATGCTGCACTTAAATTGAACTGATTTTTTTTTTTTATTTTTTTTTTTATTTTAATAATAAATAATAGCACTAAAAATTGAGAAATAATTTAATATAAAAACAAAACGATGAACGAAAATATAAGTACCTATTTAAGGAAAAGCATTAGGTGCTCAGTATGTCAAAATAAATTTAAAATCGTATTTTTTACTAATACATATTTTTATTTTAAATTCTTTTGGAGATTTGTATGTACATGTATGTATGTAAATATGCATACGTGTAAGTACCTACATAAGAAATTCTAACCAGGACAGCGCTGTAGTGAAATAGGCGAGGTGAGAATGTTAATAACACAAGAACAAATTAGAGTACACCGTTTGACACAGCCCACGTAACTAGCGTGGTAGCTCAGCTTTAAGATGCTAGGCTTCCAATTCAAATGAAGCTGGTTCAAGTCCAGGTCGAGTCAGTTTTTTTTGTTGCTTTTTTTTATTAAACAATTTTCTTTGTCATTTTTTATTAAATAAAAGTGCCACCCGAATATCGGGGATTACATACTAGTTAATTATTAAAATAACAAGTAAGGAAGCCTAAGTTCGAGTGGAATCGAACATTAGATACTCAGCTGTATGCTTTCATTGTTTGTTTGCGTTTGATGAAAACACGGCGTATTTTATATAAAGCGAGTGCTGCATAAAGTGGGCGTAGACACGCCCATTTTCAACATTTTTATTAGTCATCCAACTAAGCATATGAATATTATTCTTTGTGCAAAATTTCATTCCTTTATGACTTCTAATTACAAAGATGTCACGTTACAAATTTCCAAAGGGTGTTCCAGAAATATCTTTGTTAAAAAGTTGGCGTGGTCATAAACCGATTTGAATACATTTTTGCGTGTCTATTAGCACAAGTTATAAAAGTGTATAAACCAAGTTTCGTCTTAATGTCTCAATTATTTGTCGAGTTATGGGCTCCGAAATTTCGTATATTCCTTTGTCTAAGAAGAGGCGGTGCCACGCCCATTTTCCAAATTTTTCTATTTTTTGTTTCCGGTCTATTGTGGAACTCATGCCACAAAATTTGAATGAATTATCTTTATATTTGACAAAGATATCGCGTAAAATATTTTTATTAGGCCCCTTTATAGTTCCCATATATAAAAGTGGGCGTGGTCGCCAACCGATTTCGCTAAAATTTTGAACATATATTACCACAACTAATAAAAGTGTACACACCAAGTTTCATCATTATATTTAAATTATTTGTCGAGTTATGGGCTCAGAAATCTCGTATATTCCTGCTTCTAAAAAGAGGCGGTGCCACGCCCATTTTCCAAATTTTTTGTGCTTTTCGTTTTATATCCGCAGTTGGACTCCTGCCATAAAATTTCAATGATATACCTTTATATTTGACAGAGATATCGCTTAAAATGTTTTTATTAGGTCACTTTATAATACCCATATATAAAAGTGGGCGTGGTCGTTAACCGATTTTGGCAATTTTTCGTCCAAACATTTGCCTAGGTAAGTATATCACGCCTACCAAATTTCATCGATATATCTTCAACGGTTTCTGAGTTATGACATATAAAACTTTCAATGTTTGGCCCTTAATAAGTGGGCGTGGCACCGCCCATTTTTCAAAATCTCACCAAATATCTTCATAAGGGCCTGAGCTCCACACGTGGGTGAAATTTTATCACTCTAGCTCTATTAGTGACTGAGACACAAAATTTCCGATTTTTACTATATAGGGGAAGTGGGCGTGGTCATGGTCCGATTTCGCCCATTTTCAATACCATCCGTTCCAGTCTTGATACCAACTTGCATTCCAAATTTCATCAAAATATTTCAATTTTTGCGCGAGTTATCGTGCGTACAGACAGACAGACGGACGGACAGACGGACGGACATGGCTCAATCGATTTCTTTTTTCACCCTGATCAATTTTATATATGTAAGTCAATATCTATCTCGATTATTTTATGGTGTTACAATCCACCGTTATGTGATTAAAACTATAATACTCTGTGTACTAGTACAGCTGAGTATAAAAACGATCAAACAACCAATATAAAAACCAATCGGATGAGCTTGCCGATAAACAAAATCTAATAACAAGAACAAGCATCGCCTTTTCTATAAATAGAATTTGTACAAACAAAAACACACAACCACATGTACTTATGCACATGCGATAGTTTACGTTGTAATACCCTGCAAAAAAATGTGCGATTAATCCCGATATACATAGATTTGTCCCGGATTGATTTCTTTCCGGAACAATCGGTCCACAATTAGTGCCCGATTGTTCCCGAACGAGTATAAATGTAGACTAATTGTAATTGTGGCCGCTGTGGTGCAGTGGGTAGAGTGCTCGCCTGCTATGCCAGAGGTCTCGGGTTCAAACCACGGTCCGAGCCAAACAAATTTTTCTAATTAGTAAAAATCCAAGCAGCGGTCACCTCTCGGCAGTGGGCGGCATACCCTCCGAGAGTATTTCTGCCATGAAAAAGCTTCTCACAAAAAATGCATTCGCCGTTCGGAGCCGGCATAAAACTGTAGGTCCACCCAATTAGTAGGAAAAACAAAAAGGAGCACACCTCGAATTGGGAGAGAAGCTCGGCCATAAAACTCGTCAGAGTTATAATAGCGCCATTGTATTATTATATTAATTGTTCCCAAACGGGTATAAATCTAGATTGATTATATCGACCCCTTTGTGCGACTTTATCGTAACGGACAAAAGCAAATTTTACAGGAGAGCATTTTTTTCATTTTGTTACTACTTTTTATTGAAATTTTGAAACGAAATTGAACACGTGATTAGGTAATTAATTAATATACTGAACCTGATAATTTTTTTCTTCAAAAAATGTGCAGTTTGCGAAAAAATCATAATTTTGTCCCTTACGATAATTTTCGCTCTCAATTTTTTATGAGTTTGTTTGAATAAATGTCCCTTACGATAATATTTAAAAAAGAGTTTGTATGAAAAATACAAATGTTTTATTCCATACTTTTGTGTTTTTAATGATTGGATTATGGTAATATAGTGAGTATTGCACTCGTCTTCCATTCTAAAGTCTCCAAGTTCGATTTCCGGCAGACCAGGGACCGATCTATTGGGAAAATTGGTTTTTATAATAGGCGCATTTCTGTCGTACCCAAGCATGAAAAGAATACTCGCTTATTCATAATTTGATGCAGAAATGCGCCTGATATGTAAGTTTGTTGGAAATTTGGTAAATAGGTAGATTATTTCCTGTATTGTGCATGGAACGAGTGTGGGGAGTAAGAGAAAGGGGAGAGAGTAAATGAGCAGGGAGAAGGAGAGGTAAATGAAAATATAAAAATTTTACATAATTCCAATAAATCAATGGTTGGACAGAGCAACATCTGTCGTTTCTAGTCTAAAATATAAAACTGCACATCCAACGTGAATTTGAACCAGCGACTCCCAATCAGTAAATGTCAGAAAACCCTCCAAAAACAGATTACATTGCAGATGCCGTTTAAAGGCGACACAAGAACAGATCATACTATTGCTATTTTTATACTCAGCTGTACTAGTACACAGAGTATTATAGTTTTAATCACATAACGGTGGATTTTAACAGAATGAAATAATCGACATGGGTATAGACTTATATATATCAAAATGATCAGGGTGAAAAGAGAAATCGATTGAGCCATGTCCGTCCGTCCGTCCGTCCGTCTGTAAACACTCTAACTCGCTCAAAAATTGAGATATTTTGATGAAATTTGAAATGCAAGTTGGTATCGAGACTGGGACGGTTTGTATTGAAAATGGGCGAAATCGGACCATGATATATATAAAAAATCGGAAATTTGGTATCTCAGTCACTAATATAGCTGGAGCGATGAAATTTTACCCACGTATTGAGCTCAGGCCCCTAGGAAGAAGTTTGATGAAATTTTGGAAAATGGGCGGTGCCACGCCCACTTATTAAGGGTAAACATTGAAAGTTTTATGAGTCATAACTCAGAAACCGTAGAAGATATATCGATGAAATTCGGTGCGCGTTATATACTTACTTAGGCAAACGTTTGGACAAAAAAATTTCCAAAATCGGTTGACGGCCACGCCCACTTTTATATATATGTATTATAAAGTGGCCTAATAAAAACATTTTAAGCGATATCTCTGTCAAATATAAAGATATATCATTGAAATTTTATGGAAGGTGTCCAACTATGGACATAAAACAAAAAATACAAAAATTTTGGAAAATGGGCGTGGCACCGCCTCCTTTTAGAAGCAGGAATATACGAGATTTCTGAGCCCATAACTCGACAAATAATTTATATATAATGACGAAACTTGGTTTATACACTTTTATTACTTGTGGTAATACATGTTCAAAATTTTAGCGAAATCGGTTTGACGACCACGCCCACTTTTATACATGGGAACTATAAAGTGGCCTAATAAAAACATTTTAAGCGATATCTTTGTCAAATATAGAGATAATTCATAGAGATTTTGTGGTATGAGTTCCACAATAGACCGGAAACAAAAAATATAAAAATTTTGGAAGATGGGCGTGGCACCGCCTCTTTTTAGACAAAGGAATATACGAGATTTCTGAGCCCATAACTCGACAAATAATTTATATATAATGACGAAACTTGGTTTATACACTTTATATAACTTGTGTTAATAGACATGCAAAAATTTATTCAAATCGGTTTATGACCACGCCTACTTTTTAACAAAGATATTTCTGGAACACCCTTTGGGAATTTGTAACGTGACATCTTTGTAACTAGAAGTCAAAAAGGAATGAAATTTTGCACAAAGAATAATATTCATATGCTTAGTTGGATGACTGATAAAAATGTTGAAAATGGGCGTGGCTACGCCCACTTTATGCAGCACTCGCTTTATATAAAATACGCCTTGTTTCCATCAAACGCAAACAAACAATGAAAACATACAGCTGAGTATATAATGTTCGATTCCACTCGAACTTAGGCTTCCTTACTTGTTCTAAATAAGTAAGTATTTTTAACCGCTAGTTTTCATTATTTTCCATCCAAGTGGGGTATTCTCTTATTTCCATAAATTACTAGTACCTGGGTGGTCGAGCTCAGACGTGATTCTTTTCCTTAGAAAGTATTCTATTTCACCATATAGAAATATCTAATAAAGTTACTAAATGAGCCAAAAATGGATGTATAAAATTTCACTCAACTCAGTCAAACCTTTTTCGCGATAGTTTTCAAAGGAATTAATAAAATTAGGTTATGTAGAAATTCCACTGAACAATATTTTAATTGAAATACGTCGTAAAATACCATACAGTTTTATGCCGGCTCCGAACGGCGAATGCATTTTTTGTGAGAAATGGCAGAAATACACTCGGAGGGTATGCCGCCCACTGCCGAGAGGTGACCGCTGCTCTTAAAAAACCCAATAATTGGATTTTTACTAATTAGAAAAATTTCTTTGGTGTTTTTCTCGGACTGGGGTTTGAACCCGAGACCTCTGGCATAGCAGACGAGCACTCTACCCACTGCACCACAGCGACCATAGGCTTACTATCAGCAAAACGTATTTCCTCCAAATCCGTTCAGCCGTTCCCGAGATAGTAGTGGATATAGAAATATATAAATAAATTAATTTATATACAAATTTACATACAAGAACAACTCGTTTAAGGTTATAAGATAATCCAAACATAATCATGGTACCATGGCTACATTACGCTTACAATCCCCTTCATATTCTATTTTAAATTTCAAAATAAATAATACATAAAATTACTTGCTAGCTATATTCAAAATATTTTTTATATGGGCGATACGATAAATTCGAGCTCAAGAAAAAAGTGTGGATTGTCCCTTACGATAAAAAATAAAGCGAATTTTTGGCACAACTATAAGGATTTCAGCTATAATATTTTACCAGGTGATGCGCTGACAGATGTAGATTAAATTTGCTTCAAAAAGTGAAATTCGAGAAAATGACCCTTACGATAAAATCGCACAAAGGGGTCGATATGTAGAAATTTTACAAAAATATTCAATGTAGGTATGTATGTATTAAAAAAATAATAGGTAAAACTAATTGACCACGCTTTCTTTTAATAACAATGATGAATAATAATTATGACAAAATTTTACCAAAAATATCCATTGAAAAATCAATTACGATTATAAACTCAAAACTGACTATTTAAAATATTTTAATTTATTGAATAGATTTCTTCATGATACAACCAAACAAGGTAGTTCCATTTCACTTTGATTTTGTCATTTTTGATTATAATATGGATTATTGACGTCTTACTTTAAGTCAAAAATTTAGGATAACGTTGCCCAATCAAAAGTTTTTGGCTGAGGGTATATTTGAACAAAATATTGGGTATTTTAAATGAATTGGTGTTTTTTACATACATATGTTAATCAACAAAACAAATCAGCGGATTTAATGAGTATATTTTAACATTTTGTGGCCGCTGTGGTGCAGTGGGTAGAGTGCTCGCCTGCTATGCCTGAGGTCTCGGGTTCAAACCACGGTCCGAGCAAAAAACCAAAACAATTTTTCTAATTAGTAAAAATCCAATTATTGGATTTTTTAAGAGCAGCGGTCACCTCTCTGCAGTCGTTGGCATACCCTCCGAGAGTATTTCTGCCATGACAAAGCTTCTCACAAAAAATGCATTCGCCGTTCGGAGCCGGCATAAAACTGTAGGTCCACCCAATTAGTAGGAGAAACAAAAAGGAGCACACCTCGAATTGGGAGAGAAGCTCGGCCATAAAACTCGCCAGAGTTATAATAGCGCCATTGTATTATATTATTATATTATATTTTAACATTTTAAATATAATAAGTCCGTTTATTATTAGCTAGTTATGAATAGTTAGCCAAGTTTCGGCTGGAAAATCGTTTCTTGAGTCAAAAAAATAGCAGAAGAGAGCCATAGAAAGCTCCAAATTTCAGCTAGTAAAATTTTCCCTAGCTGAAATTATTTGCTGCCAAAGTAAGAAACAGCTGTTGAAAAAATAAACAAACGAATGCTTTTGATTTTATTACTTTTGAAATTTTCTGAATTTTTGAAATAGAAATAAAGAAAATTAAATGTTTTTTTAGAAAAAATAACCATTAACAGTCAAAAATAGCATTCAAATTATTAATCGCTAATTTTTACTATTTTTCCGTTTCTTGATTTCCTGTTCGTTTCGCTCTTTATGAGCGCAATTCTTTCCGTTTTGCTCACTTGACAGCTAGCTGCTAGTTTAATAAGAAACAAACCTATTGAAAAAAGCTTTTCAAAAAAGATAAGATAATGAGTTATTCATAAAAAATAAAAGAGATTTATACAATTATTACAGTCGAAAACTTTTATCAAAATGTCCTTTATACAATAGCCCTGTTTTTATTTCAGCGCATATACATCTGCGCTTAAATTTTGTATGGATTTCTAAGCGTGCATCTCTATCCTGTAACGAAACTAAATTAATTTTTTTCCTTGTAACAGAAACAGAAACAAAACTCCTTTGTAACAAAAGTCGTAACAAAACTCCGAAACGTTACAGGTTTTGTTACAAGGAACAAAATTAATTTAGTTTCGTTACAGGTTTTGTTTCTGCTGGAACCGTTTCGGAGTTTTGTGACGACTTTTGTTACAAAGGAGTTTTGTTTCTGTTTCATTTTCGTTACTTAGCTGTGTAACAGAAACCGAAACCGAAACGCGTTACAAGTCCCTGATTAAAACACAGCGATAATACCAGCTATTTTGTAGCACGGCGAGCCAAATTGAGACTACAAAAATATGTTATTTTATATATTTAACTTCCGTTTATAGTATGTACTATATTCCACAAACTTGCCGCAACTTATTTTAAGAATAACTCTTATTTTTTATAAAATTATTTGTGATCTGATATTATGAAGAATATAACACGTAAATGAACGTATTTTTATCTACATCTATCAATATTCAAATTGAAAACATTCGTTCTGTTACAATCGATACCATGGTTACCATGGAAATAAAAAATAACATAGATGGAGGATTTTTAGCATTGAGTATGGCAGCACGAAATGTCATAATCCATATAATTGTCAGGTGGCTAATATGGCGACAAAAATTTGACGTTTACACTACCTTCTTTCTTGTATCATGGATTTCTTTACAAAAGTAAAACTTATTGTATAATATTTATTTAGACAGGCATGAACATTTATAATTTTTAAAGATTGTTATAAAAAATAGCCTTGGCTAACAACTTTGAAAAATTCCTCACATATCTTTTACACTCGCATAATGCATTCTCAAAACTTTAAATATTTGGAGGAAATACTTATTTTTTTTTTAATTTACGAAATGAAATCTAATCGAATAAACTCTTCTAATATATAAAACGATTTATAATTTTTGGACATTTTCAGAATTGGGTGAAAGCGATTGATCTACATTTGTACCCGTTCGGGTATACAAATTGAACAATTAGCCTCTTCAAAGGACATTCTCGAAAAAATGCGATCAATTCGCTACATGTAAAGAGATGTAAAATTGTATTAGTCGCATTTTCCCTTGCGATTGATCCCGGACACGTCCCGGATTAATCGCATTTTTTGCAAATTCGTTTCTCATATGATATATGAAACTTGTTACTTGTTGCTTTCGAGCGAATATAAATTGATGTAAGAAGTTAACTTCTATCACGTGTACTGTGCTACAACTTCATACAACAGCCCCAAAAATGTTGCGATTTCCAGCGCAACTTGCTCAAGTTGCATAAAAAATTCCAAGGTGTGTGGCTAGCATTATTGTTTAAGGTCCCCACAAACAGAAGCGATACGATACAGCCCACAAACCAAAACGCGATCAATTGTGCAGGACGCGATACCCACGCGATACGATTTTGGTTTGTGGGCTGTATCGTATCGCTTCTGTTTGAGTAGGCCTTTAGCACGTGAGTGGTATCTCATTATTTAGTTGTTTTTGTTGTTATTTACACCAGACACTAGCAAGCTTTCAGTTTGGCGCTCTTTCGCCAATTCGAAGCATTTGAACTTCCCATTTTTTTTTAATTGATTGAAAAGTGATCGATTTTTCGCTAATGCAATATGTACACACAAAACAAGCACTTATAAGCAAATATACGATGTTTATATATACATATGTATGTCATTGGCATGTATATGTACATATATACATATCTGCGGCGACATACAGGGTGGTGAAAAAATGCAAACATTTAAAAATCAATGGCATCGTAATAAGATTTTGGACTCAACACCAAATCGGCAACAAGTGCATTTAACTTGCGCTGATCATTTTCATTACAGTATCTCAAAGATTTATTACACGTATGAGGTAGTGCTCAGTCTATCCAAGATCACACAAACTCCCACTGAACACGATATTTATGTGTTAAGACCGAACACACACGCACCCGGCCTGGGTTGTTGCGAGAGAGCAGCAGCTTTCCGTAACGAGAGAGTGAGATGGTGAGAAGGGACTCCGGTTAGTATACTGGCTCTCTTGCTGGACACCCCCCTCCCCCCATGGTTACACACTACTGGAAAATGCTGAATGGAGGGCGGAACTATACCAGCCTTAGCCTGTAGGTCAGTTAGTAGACTGAGGGGAGGTCCAACGATTTTCCCTTCGTTATCTGAACTGGTGCACAGCCAAAGCCAAGTGGAGGAGGGGCGGTCGCCATAACTTAGTCCAGGGGACAGGGCCAGTATGCCTAAAATACTTGGCCCTATTGTCCTCGCGAAGTGATGGCTGACTAGCACCATTACAACACCTCCTCCACCAAGCTAGCTAGCCTTAAAGGCGTACGCTCCGCCGGCCTAACATTTAGTAAGCGGTTGAGAATTACCGTACTTGTTTGCTATTGGTAGGCAGCGAAATTATTTGTTGGTAGTGTATTTGTGCTATTTTCCTAGAGGGCTTTTAGGCGCAAGTTGTCCGATGTTACAGTGGCGGCTGTATTATTGTAACCCTACGTTACACACATTAAGAAACCTGTGGCTTTCGTGTTATTATCTAGCTATTAATGCAGGACTTATGGCCGTTTTCACCATCTCCGGTTAATTTAACTGGTGGTTGATTTGACGTAAATTGTATGGCGAGCTGTCAAATAAATTGCTTAAGCGGGAGAAATCCTCCGGCTAAGCACTTAACCAAAATGGTGAAACCGGCACTTAACCTCGTACAGGCTCTTATTGTTGCTCGTGTATCTTACTTTGAAACATTATATGGGAATCTTAGCTGTGAATCTGAGAATAAATTAAATCTACCTCTAAACAGTGCAGCCAGATTTATATATTTTAAACGAATGTTTGGTCATATTTCGTTGTATGTTAAAAATTGTCTGCGTTTCAACTTGGATAATTGCCTTATGCCGTTTTCTTTTCTCGAATAAATGTTGCCCTATTTTATTTTTTTAGCCATCTTTTAAGTTTGTGTAGTAATTTCACCAAATATTGACTTCTAAGAGGACACCACTATTTACAAATTTGTCCATTTTATAGAAAGTCAGGGCACGTAGATCGATAATGGAAATATTAAAAGGCAAAGTGTTTTCTCAGAAAAGGAAAAGCCATAATTGTCCGCAATTTAGATTAGAGGTGTATTATTACTGCATATTATATTTTATAGCAAAGGGGCTGAGTGCAAGTTAATTTCAAAGTAGATTTTAAACTTATTTTCCTTCCAATCATATATATTTTTTCTAATTGGTGTTTTATAAATATCCCTTTTTCTGCTCACATAATTTACCAAAATTAATAAGTAAGGCATCGTTTTAAAGGTATAAATTAGCTACGCATGCGAAACGATGTTTTATTGGGCGTGGTACTTTATATGAAAAGTAAGGGGGGTACAAGGGCGGTTGACCCCCGCAGCGGGGAGTGTTATGGAACCCACATAAAATGTATATCAAATTAAAGGGATTCAAAATACCTATCGAATGGTATAAAAATATTTGAAATCGGTTCAGTAGTTTTTAAGTAATTGCAATTTAAAAAATGCATAATATAAACTTTTGACCTTTAATAACTTTGGTTGTTGTTGTTTCCAAAAAAAAATCTCTTTTATACTCAATTTAGCCTGTTTATAAATCCTCATACTTCGTTTTTTTGATTTCATAATTGTAGAAATTTCACATTTGTACCAGATCGTGCTATTTTTTTCAACTTTGTGGGGCTGGGGGCACCTCCAAACATGCGAGTAGGTCAATAAAATTTTACAGGCTTATTTCTGGGCTAGAAAGGTGCCGTTCTGGCTTTGGAACAAATTGAATTTCCAAAAAAATTTTCACTCCACTTTAATATATACGAGTACCTATATCAAAACGATCAGGATGAAAAAAATGATTGAACCATGTCCGTCCGTCCGGCCGTATACACTCTAACTTGCGCAAAAATAGAAATATTTTAATGAAATTTGGTACACAGATTCTAATGGGAACAGAGAAAGTTGGGGTTGAAAATAAGGCATATGTATGTATTTCGAAAAACACGTAAAACACGATAATTCAGTCACTAATAAAGTCCGAGTGATGAAATGACGGTATGCCGTTATGAGGAAACATGCTGAAATTTTGAAAAATGGGCCAAGAGGAGCAAATTTTCAAAGATTTATAAGTAAAAACTCAAGAACTGTACACTCAGAGAAAAGTTGCGGGCTAAAATCAAGCTGTGTCGTACTTGATTTAAGAATAACTGAAATTAGGGAAAAATATTTCAAATTGAAGTTTCTCCAATCTTAAATCAAGAATGGCATTCTTGAAACAAGGAAAAAATCTGAAAAAATCTTGTTTTAAGGGTGAAACTCTTAATTTAAGAATACAATGGCCAAATGTTTTCTAAATAATATTTATATAACTTTCATTTCATAATAAATTTATTGCTCGAGAAAACTTCTGAGCGATTTTAATTTGGAAGCTGTATTCAATAGATAAAGGGTTTGTTATCCGCTCGCGATAAGTAAACATACAGATACGTTTATAAATAAAGATATATACATACATATATGGAGTTTCGCAAGAAATTGTTTCCTTGGAAAAAAGAACAGGTAAGAGTTCTAGCGTTGATGCGAATTTAGTTTAAGTTTTAAAACGGCATCCAAAATGTTTCTTTTTTCTTCAGGAGTAATATTTCATATCTAGAAGTGACCGGAAAAATCCGAGCGGTGAGATCTACGCCAAATACATAAATAGAAGAGCAGAGAAGCTGCAGCACATCATCGCCTATGCAGAAATGAATGACTCCGACATATTTATATTTCGTCGTACCATACGAAAACTAGCATACGATTTTTTGTGGATGTGTAAAAACAGTATATAATTACTGATACTTTTCGTCGGCCAAAAGTCAAATGTGCTACTTTTCGTGTTTGGATTTTTTTCCTTAATTGCTTTCGCCAGAAATTTTAAATGTGCTAGTTTTCGTATGGTACGACGATTTATAGTTATAGTTATAGTTATAGTTATAGTTATAGTTATAGTTATAGTTATAGTTATAGTTATAGTTATAGTTATAGTTATAGTTATAGTTATAGTTATAGTTATAGTTATAGTTATAGTTATAGTTATAGTTATAGTTATAGTTATAGTTATAGTTATAGTTATAGTTATAGTTATAGTTATAGTTATAGTTATAGTTATAGTTATAGTTATAGTTATAGTTATAGTTATAGTTATAGTTATAGTTATAGTTATAGTTATAGTTATAGTTATAGTTATAGTTATAGTTATAGTTATAGTTATAGTTATAGTTATAGCTATAGCTATAGTTATAGTTATAGTTATAGTTATAGTTATAGTTATAGTTATAGTTGTATATTAATATTTTTGGTTTTAAAATCTACACTTACATATTTGTATATGTATATAAAGATTGAATTATATACATATAGTTATAAGAATTCCATCTCATTGTAAATATATGTATATGTCTTACAATAAAACACAATGAAAAGAAATAACCATTTTTCTTTTTGTTAGGTGGGTTAAATGATTTCGAATTTTGAATTTCGAAAAAGTGGAAAAGCAGGAATAAGTATTCTTAAAATAAGAATGTGCATTCTTAAATCAATCATAGGCAATGCTGAAAACAAGTTTATATAAGCTTATTTCAAAAAGGAAAATTATTAATATAAGCGTTTTATTCTCTCAAAAATCGTTCTAAAAATAAGAATATATTCTTGATTTTAGCATTTTCAAGGTTAACAGACTTTCATAACGTTTTCGGCTTGATTCAAGCCCGTTATACTTAAATTTAGCTTGCGTTTTCTCTGAGTGTAACAGATAAATCGAGTAATATCATGTTCAGACATAAAAATTAATTAAGTCAATTGGGCTTGATTGAAAATCTCTAGATTTGGTGTTCAGACATATTTAATTTACTTGGCCCATTTAACCAGGGACCCAAACAGTTATAACTTTTAAAATAAAAGACCTTGCAAAACAGTTATTTTTGGACTTTTTAATATATTTGAAACAAAAAAAAGTTATATCCGGACTTTTATTTTTTAAGTCCAAGAATAACTGTTATATCCGGACCTTTATTTTTTAAGTCCGAGAATAAAAGTTAAATCCGGACTTTTATCTTTTCCGGCCAAAATAAAAGTCCTTCTTAATAAAACACGAACGGCTTATGCGATTGGAATAAACTTGGTACCAATCGATTCGTATTGATTTCCAGAATCCAAAAATGTATACTTCTTCAACATTATATATTACTAATACTACGAATTTAGCATAAACAGACATACATCTATTTTCTCATATGGGCATGAATAAGTAATCTTCATGTCAGGATAACTCGGAAACTAGATCCGACACAGAAAACTGCAAATGATATTCGGAATTAGGAATGAAATTTACTTTAGAAAAGTCTTATTTCGTTCTTCGTGGCCAAAGTTTATCAAAAAGTGTTGATTTGAAATACCAAAAAAATGTAATCCGGACTTTTATTTTCCATGTCCAAGAATAAAAGTCCTTTCTAATAAAAAACGAACGGCTTATGCAATTTGAATAAGATTAGCACCAATCGATTCGTATTGATATCCAGAATCCAAAAATGTATACTTCTTCAACATTATATATTACTAATACTACGAATTTAGCATAAAAACACACACAACTATTCCTCATATACTACCAAGTGGCAAAATACATGGAACTGGTGTGCATTTCAACAGTTGATCAAAAAGAACTTTGGCCACGAGGAATGAAATAAGACTTTTCTAAAGTAAATTTCATTTCTAATTCCGAATATCATTTGCATTTGTCTGTGTCGGATCTAGTTTCCGAGTTATCCTGACATGAAGATTACTTATTCATGCCCATATGAGAAAATAGATGTATGTCTGTTTATACTAAATTCGTAGTATTAGTAATATATAATGTTGAAGAAGTATAAATTTTTGGATTCTGGAAATCAATACGAATCGATTGGTACCAATTTTATTCCAATCGCATAAGCCGTTCGTTTTTTATTAAGAAGGACTTTTATTTTGGCCGGAAAAAATAAAAGTCCGGATTTAACTTTTATTCTCGGACTTAAAAAATAAAAGTCCGGATATAACAGTTATTCTTGGACTTAAAAAATAAAAGTCCGGATTTAACAGTTATAAGAGGACTTTTTCCCAAAAAGTTAGAAAAATAAAAAGGATGCATGATTGATCCTGTAAAGGTCCTGGAAGTCATTTTGGTGTCAAAGGTGTTCACTTAGCATCATTTTTTGGCCCGGACTTTTTTGACCTCCGAAAAAAAAATAACTGTTAAAATGGGTCCCTGCATTTAACAGGTCGGCTCAAGATACATACACACATACACGCCGTGAGCTGAATATCAAACTCTGGCGACCTAAATGTCAAAACTGCAAGGAGGACGAAATAACTTGGCATTCAGCTCACAACTTTTACCAATCGTAAACACGAATGCATGTATAGAATAAGCAGAAATAAAAAAAAGTTTGATAGGTGATGAAGAAGAACAAGAAATCAGCTGATCTGACGAAACAACCTGTTTTGTGGACCCTGACGCTAATGACATTTCTCTGAACATGACATTTAATTTTGCTTATGAAACAACGCTTCTAACAGGGTTGCATGCAGAATTTTTCTTCATTAGGAACTCATTAATTTCTAATGAAGCATTAACTTAGTCAATTTTTGTATGGTAAATTGAGAATCATTGGGCTTGAAAATTGAATGAAGGCTCTATATTTTCAATTAAGGTTGTGTCTGAACATAACATAAGCTTGGACCACTGATTTGCTTGCCAAGGCAAACGTGTGGAAAAAAAAATTACCCAAGTCGGCAGGGACCACGTATGTACATATGTATAAAAATATATGTAAAATATATAAAAATATAATACACATACATATATATATGTAGGTATAATAGAACATTTTTGTGGTCGCTGTGGTGCAGTGGGTAGAGTGCTCGTCTGCTATGCCAGAGGTCTCGGGTTCAAACCACGGTCCGAGCCAAACACCAAAAAAATTTTCTAATTAGTAAAAATCCAATTATTGGGTTTTTAAGAGCAGCGGTCACCTCTCGGAAGTGGGCGGCATACCCTCCGAGTGTATTTCTGCCATGAAAAAGCTTCTCACAAAAAATGCATTCGCCGTTCGGAGCCGGCATAAAACTGTAGGTCCACCCAATTAGTAGGAAAAAAAAAAACAAAAAGGAGCACACCTCGAATTGGGAGAGAAGCTCGGCCATAAAACTCGTCAGAGTTATAATAGCGCCATTGTATTATTATTATTAATAGAACATTTTATGCGATATGTTTGTCAAACATATACATATTAGGGCTCTTAAAATTATTCGACTATTCGATTATTCGGTTAACCGATTAATCGATTCATAACCGTTCACTTGCTAAAAAGTCGGTTGGTGATATTCGATTAGTCGCCTTGCCTCAATTATTCGAATAATTGCTTTCCTTCGACTACTCGATTTATGTAGAAAATCGAATTTCAAAAATCGAATATTCAGTGAAATTTTTTTACAGATAATTTTAAAATATATGTAAATGTGCTTATTGTGTTTATACATACATACATATGTACATATGAAAGAAGCTGGGTGTGGGGTTTTTTTGAAAAATCTGCGACAGAAAAGGATGTACATAACTTGCTCCAATGAAAAAACTATTTCTGCGGTATTTCGCGGGATCAAAAAAGATTTGTCCCGAAACCCTATCAACACACAGAAGAGTCAAATAAAGAAGTTACAATGAAAAACTATTTCCGCGGTATTTCGCGGGATCAAAAAAAAAAATATGTCCCGAAGCCCTATCAACATATAGAAGAGTCAAATAAAGAAGTTACAATGAAAAAAAATTTTCCGCGGTAAAATTTAGGCGCGGACTTTTGCAATGGTGAATGTTCTAACTAAGAAAGAAATAGAATTGGAATGCCAAGGACATTGACTGGTGGGCGAATTTTGCTGGCTCCTTCTTCAAGAAGAGCAAAATGTGCCAAAACAGCTAAAAAAGGGTTATTTAGGGGTTTTTCCTAATTTTCCTCCTTCACCTTCACATTCATCATCTTTATTTTCATCTTCCTCATCAACATCTTCTTCCCTTTTCATCCAAAGGAGTCTAAAACCAGCCACACATGACGGCAGAAAACGCGCAGAATTTGGGCAAAAGTCCATAAAAACGCGCGTCTTCATATGTGCACAATGGCAGAAATACAAGGAAATCGAGGGTTTTTGTTAACCACCGTTTTCTGCCTGAACAAGTTCTGCGCGTTTTCTGCCGTCATGTGTGGCTGGTCTTACAATAGTCAGCCTAGTGCAGAAAGAACAAGTACCCTAGCGTGACGGAGTAACGACCGGAAAAGGGCGGGGAGTGCTTCAATTTGCTCCAACAACAACAAAAAATGTCCAAGAAATCACTTAAAATGTTGATGAAATGGATTCATATTTATTTATGAATGTAATAAAATCGAAAGTACAATATTCGATTAATCGGAATGGAACGATTAACCGAATAATCTAAAGTGAGCAGTTAATCGATTAGTCGGCAGCTTTCGACTAATCGAAAATCGCTAACCGAATAATTGAAGTCGACTTCAGTCATAGTCGACTAATTCGGTTAATCGATTAGTCGATTTCATTCATTGAAAATTCCATAAGTTCCACTGTAGACATAAAACCAAATAAATATAAGTTTTTTAAAATGGGCGTGAGAGCAGAAACTATATCGACTGGCGCCGTTTGTTTTATTATTTTTTGCGCAAGATGCGCACGGGTCCAGCTAGTAATGATATTAATTGTAAGAATTTCAATGAAAGATCAGTTCTGAATGGATTATAGTCGCCTCTTAAGACAGGCATGCGCTACCTCGAGTATATTCTAAGCCCCCAAATACGCTGGGTTAATTAATTTGTGTTGAAATTGCAGCACGGATCTTGTTGAATTATTTCTTTGGAACCCTTTATTTAAACATAGCCAAATTAAAAAAAAAAAGAAATTGTATAAATCAATCTACACTTGCTTAGTTCGCACATATTTTTTGTGAATTTCAAACATATGCTTTGTTGTTTTTTGTTAGCTTTTTGTTACTGTAGCATTTGTTGCTATTTTACTGTGGGATTTTTGTCTGTTGCTACTTTTTGTTGTTCTTTACTTTTGCTATTGCTACTATTACTTATTGTTGCTTTCATTCAATTGAACACTGTCTTCTACATACATATGTACATATGTATGCACTTATATAGCACATCATAACATCATCATTGCCACCATATCAGCGGTCTCACAAATTCATTCAGTTGTTAACGCTTGCCTGCGGCGTGTTGTCATACGTACTAAAAATCTCGAGCACAATTTTCGAATCGAATTGTTGTCGGTGGTGATTTTGGCAAAAACGCTATCGTAATATATAAATAAATATAGTATATAAAATAAAATAAAAACGGAAAAATACAAAAACACAAAAATATATAAATAATACTAAAAAAAATTAAGAAAATAACAGAAAAACATATTTGAATTGCATCAAAATTAGTATGCTGAGACAGTGCCCGCCGTATTCCTCGTATTGTTTGCATTGTTGTTAATCTTAATTTAGTTTTGTTTTTTTTTCTGTTAATTTCTTGCACATTAGTAATTGTATTTATGCAAAGAATTTTAGCAATGTCACGCCTACAACCATATTCGCTATGCCTCATGGGCGCTAAATCGGAGCAAAAAAAGTGTTAAAAGTACTTTGTATTGTGAACCGGCAAATCGAGAAAAAAATTTAAAAAAGAAAATTGTAAAAACAAAGTGAAAAAGTAGGAAAAATAGCGAAAATATAACAAATTGATATTCCTTTGTTTTGAAAAGGTTTTTTTTTTGTTTTGTGCCCTGAGCACTACAGACATGCATATTTAATTCGTAAGAAAGAGCAAATTAAATTTTTAGAAAATGAGGTGTGCAAAATGCGATAGAACTAATAAAAAAATACATACATACGTGAATACATACATACGTTCAAACAAGGGAACAGAAAATGTGCTTATAGCTCTTCTGTGCACGTTAAATAAAAATTAAACAATAAATCCCACAATCCCTACTTTGGCCATTTCGAGTAGCAGTCTAAGCTCGATGTGTCTAGTTGGCATACATTGTATAGATGATCTATTCACAACTTGTTGCGCTATATCGGGGAAACATTGCATATGCACAAACAGCTATACGTACATACATACATATCGCTCATTTGCTGCAAAACCGGCATAAGTAAAAAAAATCGATTGTCCAGAAAACGCTTTTAAAGTTTTCAACTGACTCCAATCTTACACAGAAAATAGGAAATCCTACAAATTCAAAACAAACCAATTCAGTATAATATATTTAACATATCCATAAAGCAAAATCAACACCAAGTATCCATTTATGGTTTTTTCCTGAATAAGAACCAACTCTCCTTTGCATAATGACGTTATTGTTGCAAAAATATATTCAATAGAGTGTCCTAAGTTATAATGTGTCATTATTGTTGAGAAAAAAAAACAATAAGTTCGTATTAATTCATTTTATTTTCAACCTTTTGAACTTCAAATATACATAGTATGTACTTATGAATATCACAAAAATAAACATGAATTAATTATAATTCATACACCGAGAGAAAAGATATTGGTAGATCAACGGGATTACGGGTTAAAACAACAGATTCCACAGTCAAATCACATCCAAAGGATATATCTGTTAAATTGACAGACGATATTCTGTTTTAACAGTTTTATTGTTGTACTACTCTGAAAACAAAAAATCGCTGTGAATCCAAACACTTTTGCTGTTAAATCAACAATTTTCCGCAGTTGAAATTTTGTCAAACCCCTTTGTGTTTTACATGGCCATTTATTTCTAACAATTACTTTATAATGTGTATTTTTAGAGCTATTGGCAAGTTTTTTAAATATTTTTTTTGAATTTTTCTCTTCATCCTCCCTCCGTTCTGTTTCCAAGTACAAATATGTAGCTTCATCTCCGCTTGTTTTCCATTGCGGCACCTTCTTCGCCTTCACTGCTTGCTATATTGTTTTCTGCCATTTTGTAATTTTAATAACACAAATTAATTGCAAATACTTTTAATAATGCTGTTATAGCAATATATCAGCTGAGTATCAGCAGGCAAGTGCAAAATAAGCAACGGGGTTGCTGTACTGCTGCAATTATAAATTTTCGTGAACGTTCCCCTAGTTTCTGATACTTGTCATATTTCTACTCGTTGGTATTCTGTGATACGCAAATTGTGTAAGTTCAAAAAAACGAAGAAAATTGTGTAAGTCCAAAATTTTATATGAACAGAAATTTTTTTTCATTTCGAAATTTTTTTATTTTTTGTCTCTCCTACAAAGTTTGAAAAAAGGACTTACACAATTTGCACTCTAAGCTAGCGATATGTATATTGAATATTGAACTTTAGTGGCTACTATACTTACCTTTGTTCGAACAAGCATCCGTGAATTAAAACTCACACACGCAAGCAAAGCAACAATTAACAACGGAGAAAGCTGGCAAAATAAATACTTTTTCTTTTGATAGTCAACAGTAATGATTTGTTGAATCAACAAATAAATATAAAGGTTACAGCAACAGATATTAGGGTTAAGTTAACAGTGACTCAGTTATATCAACGAAAATTTCTGTTAATAATTGACGATCAGTTGTGTTGAACTAACAAATAGGTATTAATAGATATATTTGTTAAAGTAAAAGATGTTTTCGTTTATATAACTCTAAATCTACTTAAACATATTTCTGTTAATTTAACGAATTTAGGGATTAACAGAAGAAAACTGTTGATACTACTGTGATTATTTTTCTGAGTGTAGAAACAGTCTTTTGAACTTAAGAAATTAAGGAACCTTTAACATCTTTTCATCTTAAGTTATAATTCATAAACGAAAAATGTTAATTTTTTACTTCAAGTAATTAAAAAATTAATGGATTACATGTTTCGTCTTGCTATCCTATCACTTTCTTGTTGCGGTGATTTTGGACAGTATGTTGCATCAGCCACGGAGTCGTCAAATTCTTCCGAAAAAGAGGATTATCGGGATAAACTCGAAGATGATTTGCTACTGTTGCAGTTTGACATTTTAAAATAACCTAAAACAACAACTTTTATTATTGTGATCGTGCGTTTTATTCATACATAGCTATATTTTTTATCAGCAATAGCATCATATTTTGTGTTAGTGAGAGCAATTTATTGGTACTGTTAATAATTCTATATTCAACAACGACACATTTTGTTATAATGTAAAATGATGACTGTTTATTAGTCATTCTTTTATATGTAATAACGTCATATCACGAAATACTTAAGTTGGCGATAGTATTTTTATCAACTAGAACGTCATATTTTGTAATATACCATGTTTGAATTAAATCAAACTTTTCAACAAGATAGTCATAACTCAAATTAGCGCTGTGTACTTGAAAAAATCTAGATTAAAAATACCATTACCTTTTCACGAAGAACTCCACAACACAAAATATGCCTCTGTTTGAGAAAGCCAAACGATCTTAACACGACGGCAGCAGTGGCACAACTGAGATATGTCGTTCTCACGTATAAAAAAAGTTGAAACAGATGAAATGAAATAACGGCATATTCTCTTCTCAAGCGGAGCATATAAGAGATATTCGTATGAATTTTTTACTCAACATGAAGTATGATATAGCGAACAATTCTGCATCATTAACTCAAAAATCACGTTTTTTGATTTATGCCGGTCTTGCAGCAAATGAGCGATATGTTTGTTTGTAAGACGAAACGAACATTTCAAGTTTATATTCACAAAACGGAACCACAGAATTAATTATAAATTTGTATTGTCTATTAATCTTTATTAGGATTTATGCTCAATTTCAAAGCAATCATTCACAATAAACACACATATCCTTATCTGCCTGTGTGTGTTTCCACTGTACATATGTATATACTTTTCCTAATAGTCTCTCTCAGCAAGTTCAAAAGCACAATCCCAGTTAGAACACTATATGTTATATAATGCGTTAAACCATCCGTAGTACTACACATACTATGCGTTATAAATCTGAAAACTTTCCATGAGTTTGTACAGGCTAGGTGACAAAATATAACGTATGTATACTGTTCTGTACGTGTTAGTTTTTGTAGTACTACGAATAGTTTAATGCATTATATAACTAGTTGGGTTAGTGGACAGCTGATTATTTTGCGTGTGTGTTGGTGAATGCGTTAGTCCGTTCTTGCTGGGATGGCAGTGTTAAAACTACCAATACTTTAGGTCCGTTCGGCGGCTGCAAATTGCAGCAATTTGCAAACAAAGAAAAATATGTCTTGCTCTCCGAAAGAGAGAAACTTATGCAAATTTACTGGCATTTCAACGAACAGAAGTTTGTCAAAATTTGCAGCAAATCAGCTGTTTGTCTTTATTCACAAGTGCATAACAAAATTAAAATTTTACGAAATGAAATCGAAGGGAAAGCGGGTCGGCTTTCCATTATTCCAGCACGCCACGAGAAAAATGACTTATACATGGGTGTAGAGGAGCTATCACAGATCTCAAAACTGAAAACCAAACTTGCCGGAGGCTTATAGTTCCCGAGATATTCCTTCTTAAAGTTGTGAAAATACTACGCAGGACATCACCGTGGCGGTAGCCACGGTTGGGGCACACGTCCGGACGGATGGCGTAGTCCAGGGTTATTTTTTATAAGCGCGGCCGAAGGCCGCCAACGCAGAAAAGTATTCTTTTGCGAAATTTTCGCTAAACTGCATGTGTGGTGAAATTTGTATGGGAACTTTAACAGCAAATATCTCGGGAACTATAGGCCTCCGGTAGGTGGGGTCTTCAGTTTTGTAATCTGGGGGCCCCCTCTACCCTCCTAAAAAAAACATTTTTTTCTAGCCGTGGGGGGCTCGTCTAAAATTTTACCTATCTCCGACAAGGTTGGTTTTCAGATTTGGGATCTGTGATAGCTCCTCTACACCCATGTATAAGTCATTTTTCTCGTGGCGTGCTGGAACAATGGAAAAATTTCCCGGGAAAGATAAATGTGCAGTGTCCTATGTTCTACACAAAAGCACTGTGGATTGGTCCAGGAATAAATCCAGAAAAGGAATTCTGCCGGCTGATGGTTATCTTTTTAACGTGCGGCCCAAGGCCGTCAACGCAAAAAGGTATTTCCTCGGTAATAGTGCGCAGTTTTGGTGTTTTGTTTGGCGGATTTTACAACTTTACCAACAAATATCTCATAAACTATAAGTTTCCGGCAGGTTTTTATTTCTGTTATAACATCTGTGAAAAAGTTATTTTTTCGAGGCGTGCGACATTAATGGACAATTTTCCCATTTGAGTAGTATACAACTTCCTATTTGCGATTCAACAACGCAGAATCCCGAGAGTGCAGACGATGATCCCACTGCGCGGTCATTAACACGTTTCCTTTTAGCTGGTACCTTATTAAACAAATTAAATCATTTAAATAAACTTTATAAATTAAAATAATATAATTTTCTCACTTCATTTTCTATTGAATCACATATATTCCCGATTTTCATAGTTTTTTGACTTGAAATCACTTTCGAATTTTTTTTAAATTGTAACCATATGATCGCAAATCATATGTTTTTTCAGTCTACTGAACTTTGCAACGACAAATTTCGTCAGTAAAACTTTGCAGCTTTCTTCTTCTTTGAACTGTCAAAATTGCGCTCTCTTCTGCAAATTTTGACTGAGTTTATGCCTCAAAAAACGCGAATTTGCAGTTTTTTCTGCAATTTGCAGCAATTTGCTGCCGCCGAACGGTCCTTTTGTCTCATTCCTGCACCCATAAAGCCCGAGGGAGCTCGAATAGATTCCAAAATCTGCCAGAACAGGTATCAACGCCGAAGAAATGCAGAACGTCCTTATTATTTGCTCCGTTATCGCGGCACTATAAAGAAGAACTTCTAACACTCCACTTAGGGTGAAAACAGAATTGGTACGTAACGACACGACATTGCGACAACGACAGTACCTTGACGTAAAAATGTCGGTGCGAAGCCAGCGACTGAAACATAATAAATGCGGCAGCGACCGCCCCTATAGAAGGCTCGTTGCTGCCACATTACAGTTTTTCATTCACAGCTAAAAAGTTTTTGGTTCAGATCGTAATTTTTTAATGTAAAATAGTAAATTAAGTAGCTAATACTGATTTCACACAGGCGGTTAATGGAGTAATTATCCACATTTTCTTCATTAAGTCAATAATGAAGCTCGATTTTCCATACAGAAGTTCAATTCTTAATGGATCCATTACTAATTAATTGAATTTTTAATCGAATAAAAATCCAATACAACTCTGGGAGGTAAGTTCGTTTTTTTTTTTAATTTTGAAATTTTCAGTGTCAACCGTCAATTAGTTTTGGCATGAATTTATTATCCCAGCAAACATTCTCAGAGCACTCATAATTTGGAGTGTTCCAAATTCCAAGTTAATTCAATTAGTCAACACAGGACAATAAATACAATTTGTTAATATATTAATAATAATAATATTATTATATATAAACCTAAATATGTACATATGTGTATGTATTAAAAAAAAATATTCCAAATTGCAAACTTATCGTAATTTTTATACCTTTCATGAGAATGAAATGGTATTATAATTTAGTGCCAAAAAATTTTTGTCGAAAGTACCAGAAGGAAGCGTGGGGGACCCACCAAAATATATACCGATATGATCAGAATAACGAGCTGAGTCGATTAAGCCATGTCCGTCTGTCCGTCCGTCCGTCTGTGTGAACGCAAACTAGTCCCTCAGTTTTTGAGATATCTGAATGAAATTCGGAATACAGGTATGTTGTTATATGCAGCTGATCATTTATCGGAAGCGGCCGAATCGGACCACTATAACATATAGAAAACAACCGATTATTCAGATATACATGAAATTTTTGGATGTAATTTGTGCATAACTTCCCCATTTAAACAGCTAAGGACATGAAACTTTGAAGTAGTCGTGCCCATTTTGGCCCAAACAAGGTTACCGAAAATTGTCAAGATCGGACCACTATAACATATAGTTCCACAACATCCGATTATTCAGATATACACATTTTGGTGTATAACTCCTCCATTTTAACAGCTAACGGCCTAAAATTTTGAAGTATTTGTACCCATATCGACCCAAACAAGATTGCCGAAAATTGTTAAGATCGGACCACTATAACATATAGCTCCCCTACAACCGATTGTTCAGATATGGACATTTTGGTGTATAACTCCTCCATTTTAACAGCTAACGGCGTGAAATTTTGAAGTATTTGTACCCATATGGGCCCAAACGGGATTACCGAAAATTGTTAAGATCGGACCACTATAACCTATAGCTCCCCTACAACCGATTGTTCAGACATGGACATTTTGGTGTATAACTTCGCCATTTTAACAGCTACCGGCGTGAAATTTTTAAGTATTTGTACCCATATGGGCCCAAACGGGGTTACCGAAAATTGTCAAGATCGGACCATTATAACATATAGCTCCCATACAACCGATTGTTCAGATATGGACATTTTGGTGTATAACTCCTCCATTTAAATAGCCAAGACACCATTTTTATACTCAGCTGTACTAGTACACAGAGTATTATAGTTTTGATTTCCTAACGGTGGATTGTAACAGAATGAAATAATCGAGATAGATATAGACTTATATATATCAAAATGATCAGGGTGAAAAGAGAAATCGATTGAGCCATGTCCGTCCGTCTGTCCGTCTGTCCGTCTGTCCGTCTGTCCGTCTGTCCGTCTGTCCGTCTGTGAGCACGATAACTCGCGCAAAAATTGAGATATTTTGATGAAATTTGAAATGTAAGTTGGTATCAAGACAGGAACGGATGGTATTGAAAATGGGTGAAATCGGACCATGACCACGCCCACCTCCCCTATATAGTAAAAATCGGAAATTTTTTATCTCGGTCACTAATAGAGCTAGAGTGATAAAATTTCACACACGTATTGAGCTCAGGCCCTTATGAAGAAATATGGTGAAATTTTGGAAAATGGGCGGTGCCACGCCCACTTATTAAGGGGCAAACATTGAAAGTTTTATGAGTCATAACTCAGAAACCGTTGAAGATATATCGATGAAATTTGATAGGCGTGATATACTTACTTAGGCAAATGTTTGGCCGAAAAATTGCCAAAATCGGTTGACGACCACGCCCACTTTTATATATGGGTATTATAAAGTGACCTAATAAAAGCATTTTAAGCGATATCTCTGTCAAATATAAAGATATATCATTGAAATTTTATGGAAGGTGTCCAATTATGGACATAAAACAAAAAATACAAAAATTTTAGAAAATGGGCGTGGCACCGCCTCCTTTTAGAAGCAGGAATATACGAGATTTCTGAGCCCATAACTCGACAAATAATCGATATATTATGACGAAACTTGGTCTATACACTTTCACTACTTGTAGTAATACATGTTCGAAATTTTAGCGAAATCGGTTGACGACCACGCCCACTTTTATATATGGGTATCATAAAGTGGCCTAATAAAAACATTTTAAGCGATATCTTTGTCAAATATAAAGATAATTCATTGAAATTTTGTGGCATGAGTTCTACAATAGATCGGAAACAAAAAATAGAAAAATTTCGGAAAATGGGCGTGGCACCGCCTCTTTTCAGACAAAGGAATCAACGAGATTTCAGAGCCCACAACTCGACAAATAATTGAGATATTATGACGAAACTTGGTTTATACACTTTTATAACTTGTGTTAATAGACACGCAAAAATTTATTGAAATCGGTTTATGACCACGCCTACTTTTTAACAAAGATATTTCTGGAACACCCTTTGGGAATTTGTAACAAGACTTCTTTGTAACTAGAAGTCATAAAGGAATGAAATTTTGCACAAAGAATAATATTCATATGCTTAGTTGGATGACTGATAAAAATGTTGAAAATGGGCGTGGCTACGCCCACTTTATGCAGCACTCGCTTTATATAAAATACAACGTGTTTTCATCAAACGCAAACAAACAATGAAAGCATACAGCTGAGTATCTAATGTTCGATTCCACTCGAACTTAGGCTTCCTTACTTGTTTCTAATAAATCTTTCCATAAATAACCCACAGAATTAAAATTATAAATTAAACTTAATCCGGCTATGTACATACATAGGTAACTTTTCATTTCCCCACTCATGAAAGGTATGAAGTCTTCGGTACGGCCGAAGACAGCCGCGCTTTTACTTGTTTTTTTTTTTAACTTTCAATCAATTAGTGCAAACATGTTCGTGTAGTATGCACCTACAGTGTTTCACAGTTAAAGAGGTCCACTTGTATCCAATCACCTTTAGCTGTCAAAAAAAATACACATATTTACAAAAAATGCTTGTGGACTCTAGCTCAATCTCTTGGAATCAGTAACACGCCAAAGAGTATATTCCAGCAAATATTGGAGGTGATCTTACATTACTTTACTGAAAGATTGTCCCATGGGCTAAAAATTCAATTTCTGATATCGTTCTAGATCTTTTCATAGGGTATTCCATTTTTCTCTGCCGCTGGCATACAAAGTGGAAACTGTAAATTTAGATTCAATTTCAAATAGATATAAAACTTTGGTGTTCTAAAGGTTTTCGAAATAAAAAAAGTGAAATATTATAGATTTTGCGTACCTTTATTAATATTTTCCACTATTTGAACACACAATATTTGTAATCTTTAACTTCTGATCACCGCTTGAGATTTTCGTATGAGTTGAGTTAAAAAATTGCGACTAATACAGAAATAGAAACAATGATTTTGAAAGCGTTTTCTGCCAAACGATTGGTGACATGCTGACATTATTAAGTTTATTTTTAAACTAATACAGCAATATATAATTAAAAGTAATAGCTTTCTTTGGCATAAACGAAAATCGAAAATTGGCTTCTATTCCTAAGAAATCGAATTTTGAAACATAGTGTATTGGGTCGAATGGACCAATTTTGCTGTGAGCCACTGTACCTACATATATGTACATACATATGTTATACATTGGATTAAACAAAAATAGTAGCTGCGTTACACCTGCTGAAAAAATTGGAAAAACATTTCAGCGCCAAAAGATAAACAAACATGCTGATAGCTTAAAAAACAAATTAAAGGAAACCCCTAAGAATTAATTAAAAATATTAGAACAAAAATATTAGAAAACAATAATCTGATAACAAACACATTTTAATGTAACAAATTAAAATAAATTATTATCTCTGGATTGTATTAGACTGGTAATCTAATAAAATTGCGTATTTATGTAGGTACATAGGTAGGTATAGGCACGTTTAGAGGCCAAAAAGAGAGTTAAAAAGGGGGGCAAGATTTCTAAGAGTGGAATCAGGTTGATTTGGAAAAAATTTGATAGATGAATGCATAACCCAAAAAAATTATACATACAAACTTATATACATACGGTCAGTGTCAAAAGAAAGTGTACGCACCTCCGATGTAATAACTAATGTGAGTTTTTTAAAACTCTTATAAGAGGCACTAGCCGCACGGAAAATCGTACCCATGGTGCAGCAAGGGAAGGTGTGGGGGTGTACACGGAAAGAAATTTGTATACTTGAATCAAGAAAAATGCTTTCTTGAACTCAAATTTTTAGGGAAATAAGAAAAATTGACTTAATTATTACTGGAATTAAGAAATTGAGTTTTCCAAAAATGAGACAATTATTTTCTTATTCAAGAACACTAACAAAATCTATAGAAAAAAAGTGTTGAAAAAAATGTTAAAATAAATAAGAACATCTTTTCTTAAATTTACTAAAATGAAGAAAATCTTTTTTCTAATATCAAGAAGAATTTAAGAAAATTGTGTTTCGATGAATTGGAACAACAAACTACAGCAAAAAAAAAAATTGAAAATAAATAAGAAAACGTTTTCTTGAGCGAAGTAAAATGTTTCTTGCTGAATTTGCATTTCCAAAGTAATATGTACTTTTTTTCGTTTGCCATCCGCTTTGCATATTTCTGAATATTTCTGCAATTCTCAGATTGTTAGTGAAGCATTTGGTATAAGGAGTTCACTATTTGCATCTTCATTTATATTAATTGAAATGTTGTCATTTCAGTGAACAAGTCCTAGGAAAATAAGTACTAGTTGACTAATTATGGTTTTCTAATCCCTCATGATTAGTTTTCATTTTCCTTATTTTTTACGTTTTTAATATTTTTAGAAAATTTTTACTTGATTTAATATTTAATATGGTATTGGTATGGATGCTCTATCACGTCACCAAGAAATTAGACAACCCCCTGAAATCACCGGAGCCCAACTACATCAACCACTTTCGGCAGCAGCTGGACAGAGAAATCAGGAAGTATCGAAGGCAAAGGTTATGCTTAGGGATATTACTGCAGAGAGGTGGAAGAAAATTGAATCGGAAATAATAGAAAATCTTGTAAACTCAAAACCACGTCACTTACAAACAGAAATTAAAGCAAATGGAAAGCACACAAAGTACAGAAAACTCTAATTTGTGACATATTGTTAATTTGTACACCTTCTTTTGACGCCAAATATATGGAGTATTGTCACGTTTCTCTTCATAATTTTTGCTGTTGTAGGAATTTTGTTTTCGTTTTTTTTTTTTTAATAATTTGTAAGACATTAAATACCAAGTTCAAAAATACCAAAAATGAGCTAGTTTAAAACTTAATAAGAGTTTAAAAAAAAATCTCATTATTACAGCGGAGGTGTGTACACTTTCTTTTGACACTGACTGTATGTATGCTTGAATTTTGTACTTGCTAAACATTTTCATACACCCTAATGCTAGTGTTGAAAGATCTCTACGATGCTCTTCCTATTTTAATTACACAAACTGTCATATTTTTGTTTCAACTTTCCGTAGCAATCATTTTAGCGAATCTTTATTTACAATGCAACATTTTTTCATTCAGACTAGAGCCTAATAAATTAACGAATATACGTACATACATACATAAATACATACATACCAGTGACTTGTAACAAAACTCATAACGAAACGAAACTTGCATGTCTGTTCCAAGAAACATTAAAGGATAGAAACTAAATTCGAAACCAAATGATTGTAACGGTTTCAATATGTAACAAAACTGTAACAGAAACGAAATTAATTTTGTTCCTTGTAACAGCAACAGAAACAGAAACAAAACTCCGAAACGGTTTCAGCAGAAACAAAACCCGTAACAGAAACAAAATTAATTTTGTTCCTGCAAATGTAGTTTTGCTACTGAGAAACAAAATTAATTTAGTTTCGTTACAGGTTTTGTTTCTGCTGGAACCGTTTCGGAGTTTTGTTACGACTTTTGTTACAAAAGAGTTTTGTGTCGTTTCGGAGTTTTGTTACGACTTTTGTTACAAAAGAGTTTTGTTTCTGTTTCAGTTTCGTTACTTAGCTGTGTAACAGAAACCCTGATACATACATATTTATGCTATTATGTATGCACATACCTATGTACATATATACAAATAAATAAATGCAAAGTATCCTCGCTAAAAATAGTATCTTAAGCATTTATAATAAAATAATATACGAATGAAAACAAATGCAATTGTGTGGCTTTAATTAATAGACAGATAAATAAGCAACAACAAAAGCGCCACGCCGTTGCACATGTTGCGCCAAAAACATAAATAATAGAAGGAAATAAATAGAAAGAAACTAAAGTGCAAACATTCGCATAGACATACTACATAAATAAAAAAAATAAAAAAATAAAAATAAAAATAAAACATTTTAATTTTTTTGGTGGCGGCAACCTTCGTTCTTCCCAAAAATGTTTGCCACTCTACGGCATTTGGTTGGCGGTGGTGGTGGTGGTGGTGGTGGTGACGGCGCTCAGGCCGAACCACTACCACATGCGCAGCAGGGTCGACGATTGTCGTCGTCGACGAAGCGATCAACAACAAAAAAATCAAAACGCTTGCGACAACAACAACAGCTCGAGCAAATGCAACAAATGTTGTTGCTCGACAATGAGACCTATTCGAATTTGCGTTATGAGCGCACCAACCTCAGCCACAGCAGCCTACTGCTGCATCAGATCTCGCAAGGCAGTGCTACAGACGAGGCGCTTGATGCCATCGTACCACTAACTTTCGCATCGGCCGCAACACCTATAATTTTACCACCGCCAAGTGGTCATCATAAGGGCGCCACATTCACACCCAACGGTAAACAGCCTCTACACGCTGGAACGCCACCATTCCAATACCAACATCAGTCGCATTCGCAACCTTTGTCAACGCTAACCGCATATTCACCACCACCGCCGCCCTCTACAACGGGCAGCGTACCCGCCGCACCCGCCCTGAGCGGTGCTGGTGGATATAGTACAACAACACATTTGCCACACGATTACAGTCTCTGTGATTCGTGTCGACCGTTGCGTTTTCAAAATACTTCCAGCCATCACTTCAAATCCGGTAGTCCGAGTTCGGTATCGCAAAAAAGTGTTGGCGCTAACTCGGCGCGTACGAGTAATAATCGGTTCAATTCGCTAGCGCCGTCGTCGATTTTGACTCCAACACCGCCACCACAATCGCACCAGCAACACCAACAACAATCGCCTTTGTATTTGCCACATCCTTTACGTTCATTTCACCATTTCTCTCGTTTGCAGCCGCGACGAACGACCAGCGCCAGCATGTCACAATCCGGCGATGATCTGCATTCGCCCAGCTATCTGTCCTGGCGGAAGCTGCAGCTCAGCCGCGCCAAACTAAAGGCGTCCAGCAAGACGTCGGCTCTGCTGTCAGGATTCGCTATGGTGAGTACGGTTATATCAACGGATATGTAAGTATGTAGATAGATAGGTTTTAAGTCTTGAACAAGTGAGAATACGAAGTAATTTACGTGATTTAATTTCGCTAAAATATCGTAGATATTTCGTAAAACCTTGAACTGCTTTGTGCAGCTAATAAATTCCTTATGTTGTCTGATATTGTTTTGTTTTAGTGGCATGTTCTTCTGGCAGACTTATAATGATATATTTACATAAGTTCTACATTTTATACCCAGCTGAGGGTATTTACAGACTAAAAGTAAGACAAAAACTCGTTCCTATTGAAAATTTTTTCTTTCAAAGTAGGTTAGGTTAGGTTGGCCAGGATACAGTGATCACTCACATGGATCACATATGGACAGTCAACATCGCATTGGAGGCGTTATACTAAACTTGGAATGCAAGACTTCGCTAGTCCGACAACTCAAAAGGTCCTCGATTGGGGTATTCCGATCCATTCGAGCCCCTCCAACAGCGCCTCAGCAGATACGTTGCTAAAGGCACCTGAAATATCCAGAAAGGCACCTATCGCACTCCCTGTAGTCAAGGGCTTTTTCGATGTTTTGTACAACGTTGTGATTACATACATATACTTTTTACCCTCCATAACGACAAGATTAATTCGTTTTATGCCTTTCGCCAGGCCCCTCCAACCATAACTGAGGCCGGCTCACACCCCCTCCCCCTCCTAGGCTCACGCCTTGAGGGGACCTACTCGAGCGGACAACAGCCTTTGCTAGCCCTCCGTGGTCTCCCCCAGCAGTTTGCCCTGGCGTAAGCAACAGGCACAGGCATCGGGGAGCAGAGACGGAGGTCCATTGCGCAGGCAGCAACCTCTTGGAGTCGGCAGGTCATGCCGCCCGTGCTTATTTTGTGAGCATGAAGAGTTCATTTAAGTCTTTTCGTCAAGGTAATTAGTGTTGGCCGTTATTGCTCTTTGCTTTTATCCCAATTTTTTATATATTAATAGGCATGCACTATTTTAATATATATGTATATTTGTACCGCCGGGTATAGTCAAGCAAAAAATTTATTCTATTAAGATTTGAAAATCAAAATACGATAACAACAAAAACCAAACTGAAAAGCATCGCAATAACGAGACAAATTCTACATTGTACCTTTGCTTGTACTCGTTGATGCATTCTTTTCCTAATTAAATATTCTAAAGAAAGAACCTTTCGTTCCTCATGCATAATAGTTGTGCCATTTTAATGTACACCCGAGCGCCCCCGGTCGGTTATGCTATGATTTCATGAAATTCATTAAACATTACACGTCGCAACTTGTCTCACTCGCCAATGCAAAATGTGGCTTTCATTTGTTATTCTTAGATTTTGGCATTCAAGTGCTTGAAGTACGAGTACACACGTGCATCACATTATGTTCTGTGTTTTAATATGCAACTAAGTAGTCAGATCAGTAACAATTGATCATGGGACATTTACTATAAAATGATTTGAATATTTGGCATAATGGTAATGACTAATAAAATTATTTATCTTAAAAAAGAGATACAAACCCGAAATACATCCACTTGGTCTTGCGCATTTAATTGGAGAACGCTTTTGGGCAGCAGCTGATCCAGCTAATCACGGTTCATAAACCATTTTCATCACCCATTTTCTGAAGATTTGAGATTTTCTAAGTGCAACCTGTTACAAGGCAAATTCTATGTGTCATGGATATTCATTAGTTAGACACTTGCAATGACAAGTATTTATTACATGACTGAAGAGTGTATCATTTGATTTAACTCAGAGAAGAAAATATGAAGCCTGTTTTACATATTCGCGGAAATAACTTAAGCTTACTTCGGTTGGTGTAAATGTGCGCGCCATCAGGTCAATTCAATCAATAACATTTTTACATTTGATTAATATCAATTTAATAATTTATCATCAAATATGTAGATAGATATCTACATATAACATGCAATTACAAGCATACACATTCTTCATTCATCATTCAATTCTTATTTTTGCCTTTTGCTTGCGTTTTTAGGTCGCCATGGTCGAAGTTCAATTGGATAGTAGCACCAAAGTGCCAGCCGGTATGCTTGTCGCATTCGCCATCTGTACCACACTCCTGGTCGCCGTACACATGTTGGCGCTCATGATTAGCACATGTATATTGCCAAATATCGAAACCGTTTGCAATTTGCACAGCATCTCTTTGGTGCACGAATCGCCACACGAACGCCTGCATTGGTATATTGAAACGGCGTGGGCATTCTCCACACTACTCGGACTCATACTCTTTCTGCTCGAAATAGCAATATTGTGTTGGGTGAAATTCTACGATTTAAGTCAACCAGCCGCATGGTCGGCATGCATCGTACTTATTCCAGTCATGATTGTCTTCCTCGCATTCGCGATACATTTCTATCGCTCGCTTGTCACACACAAATACGAAGTCACAGTGTCGGGTATAAGAGAATTGGAAATTTTAAAGGAGCAAATGGAGCAAGATCATATCGATCAACAACATCACCATCATCTTCGCAATAACGGATTGAATTATGGCGCGAGTGGTGAAATCGTGTGATGTTTCCAACGGAAACCAAAATATCACAACAATCGACGAACAAGTCTACACTTAAATGCGTTAAGTCGCTCATTTGTGGAGATAAAGATGCTGTAAATGAATGTGACTCTAGCTTTCAATCGAACCCTGCATGCTCATCTTTGCTAGCGTTCGAACAACCTTGGTTCGAACTGCAGTTGATGTTGTTATTGCAGAACATACATACATACACTATACATAAATTGAAAAATGACATTTGAATGTGTAATATTCATATCCTTATGTGTATACATGGTATACATTTTAGCAAATATTTAGGTGGTAAACTTTTTATAAGCTACTTTTTACACGAATATAGCCATTATCGATATATATATATACATAAATACATTAGTTGTAGGTAGGCTATTTCTTAATCTACATACATATATACGCGAACTAAAATTAACTAAATTCTTAAAGCGATCTAATACTATTGTGATATTGGTACAATATAAGTATGCACATAGTTATGTATGTATGTATGTATATTAGTTGTTTGCTAACCCTGCAAAAAATGCGATTAATCCGGGACGTGTCCGGGATCAATCGCAAGGGAGCATGCGACTAATACAATTTTACATCCCTTTATATGGAGTGAATTGATCGCACTTGTTCGAGCATGTCCTATGAAGAGACTAATTGTTCAACTTGTATACCCGAACGGGTACCAATGTAGATTAATCACTAACATACCAAACGGGTACAAATGTAGATCAATCGCTTTCATCCCCAACGGGTACAAATGTAGATCAATCGCTTCCAGCACGAACGGGTACAAATGTAGATTTTTCCAAGTTGTTCGCCAAGACAATTTTTAATAACAATCTTTAAAAAATTGTAAATGTTCATGCATATATAAATAAAGATTATATAATGTTTTACTTTTGAAAAAAAATCTTAATAAATAAATAAAAAAAATTGTAAGTTTTGAGTATGCATTATATGATCGTAATGTAAAGAATTTTTTCATAGAATATTTTAATCAACATTTTGTTAAAATTATTATTCATCATTGTTATTAAAAGAGAGGGTGTTCAATTCGTTTTACCGGTTGTTCTACAATTTTTTAAATACATTGCATATTTTTGTAAAATTTCTACATTTAAGGAATCTAGATTTGTACCCGTTCGGTATGAAAGCGATTAATCTACATTCATACCCGTTCGGATGAAAGCGATTAATATACATTTATACCCGTTAGGGAACAATTGGTCTAGAATTAGTCTACATTTATACCCGTTCGGGAACAATTGGTCTACAATTAGTCTACATTTATACCCGTACGGGAACAATCGGGGACTAATTGTGGACCGATTGTTCTCGAAAGAGATCAATCGAGGACAAATCTCTTTCGGGATTGATCGCACATTTTTTTGCAGGGAAATTATTAACTGCATTGTAATATTCCCTAATTTATAGTAAGCAAATTCAAAAATATTTTTTTATAAACTTAATGTTTGTAACTATTGTCAATTTAATACTTAAATACATTTTTTATTTGTAAGCAAAATGTAAAAGCAATACCGTTAAACTCAGAACTGTGTTCAGTCAAGGAAAGGAAACAATTTTTTCATGCTTGTGAGTATCCTTTCTGCTTTATGGGAATAAATAAATTTCAAATAGTATGAAAACGAAAATAAAATTTTCAGAACCATTTGCAGCTCGAAATGCTGCCTTGGAAATTTATTATTATAATTTATAATTTTGTAATTACTTAATTTTTCCAAACATGTTAAGAGACATACGTATATACTTATCTAAATATTAATTTGTAAAAGGGGTACATATCGTCGTACCATACAGAAACTAGCCTACGATTTTTGGTGGCTGACGAATAAAAGCACTTTAAATTTTTGGCTGACGAAAAGCAGAAATTTCGTTTAAACAACAACAACTTTAATGTATATAATTATTGGTACTTTTCGTCAGCCAAAAATTGTAGTCCTACTTTTCGTCAGCCAGAATTTGTTAATTGCCAGCTTTCGTCAGAAATTTTAAATGTGCTAGTTTTCGTATGATACGACGATATGTAAAATACTTATTCGTGAATATGTTATTATCCGTTTTTATTTTATAATTTTTTGTTTTTGAGCTCAAGGTTTGGGCATGCATATTTCATTTTGTTTAGAAGCAAAATTCATTTGTGAATCCAAACTTACATACTTAATTATTCTAAGAATTTTATTTGATGCGTAATAAAACAGTAATTAATAATACAAATACATGTGGATTTGATTGTTTTTTGGTCACAAATGTATAACGTAAATATTGTAGCTGAAACGAATTATCTATCAAACCTGTAGATTTTGATATATGATCTAAAAGAATGTGAATTTACATGCTTTGCCAATATCTAGAAGGTACAACAGTTGTAGTTACAACTTGGGAAAGTAATAATGAAGTGGCACAACTCAAATTTTTTTATAGAAGTTTTTCATAAACAGGTACACAGAACGTACATATGTATATCTAGCGAATCCCAAAAATTTTTGTCTCGCTATGTCTTCAGTAGTGTGGATATGTACGTTCTAGACCACATTTCGTGGTAAGCTTTTAACATTATAACAGAAATTTGTATGGAGAGCTTTTAGAAAACACCACCCCAATGTTTGTTCCTATCTACAACATGTGTTTGTGTGTTCCTATCTACAACATGTGTTTGTGTGTATATCACAAGCATTTTTCACAAAAAAGACCTAGTCTAATGTGAAATTTTTGGGCGACATCTAACGTTGAATAGGACAAGCTCAGCGATAATTGAGCCATCTGGCGGTATACAGTAAACCTAACTGTTCTAACTGTTCTAAAAATGGAATGTTTGTTGTCTATACTAAAAGCTGACATCTAAGGGATCTATACTTAAAAGCTGACATCTAATGGTTATTATTATGCATTAAAATGGTTGAAGTAGAGGATGTTTGATATCAATGCTAATGATAATAAGATTTGTATACTAGAATATATAAATAAACTTCTATGAAGATATAAACGTATATAAACATATATACATATGTATGCATATTCAATTAGGTTTCATTTTTGTGTTTGCTCCGTTTGTATGTTATCAATGTGGGGGAGAAATTCAAAAACATATACATATACATATGTATGTTTGAATTTTATGAGGATGATCATAGAGGAGATTTTTTTTTCTTCGTTTAAGTTGAATGTAGAAATCTTTATATGTAGGTATGTATGTACATATATATTTATGTTGTTAGCTAGCTATGAGGAAAAGAAATGTAAACAGTCAGATATACTTACTTTTAGATTCCCATTTTAAGTAAAGGTTAAAACAAATATAAATATTTTATATACAATTTTTTTTATTAATTTATTCTTTATTGAGTAAAAGTACAATTTATACATTTTTTTTTTTTACATTAAATACTATATTATAATAGATTTCCATAAGTTTCCAAACTTCTCTGTTCCACCTTCTTTTTTCTCCTATTTCCTCCCCCCTTTTTTTCTTCATCATATCTTTGATTATTAGATGAGTGAGAAGTTGAACTATTTATATCATTTGATTTTAAAGAATACTGAAGATTTGATTGTATCGCTATCAATTTATTTTTATGCTCATCCGAAAGTATATGAGAGAATCTTTTTAAAAAGTTATAAATTTTTTTAATTATCATAATGTATTATTACATTTCTCATAAAAACTAATATAAATATTTTTATATTATTATATATATATATATATTTTTTTTTTTTTTTTTTTTAATTACTTACAATACATACTTTTATTCATATCCACATATGTATGTATATACAAATTCCTATACATTTATATTTTAATTTCTAAAATCATTAACCTCATATATACATATTCATATCAGTTTTTAGTCTTCTTCAAAATTTAATTTTATAGTTTCTTTAATTATATTTCTTCAATACTATTTCTTTATTGTTTGCAACTACATTTTTTTAGTTTTTTTTTTTTTTTTAGTTTGTGTAGATTATAGATATTTTAGTAGAAATCTTATTTATTTTTTATACTTACTTCATTTATTTACTATTATTACTTCATTATTTTTTTCTTTCCAATTTTTTTCTCATACATATTTTAATTTTTAAGATCATTGAACTCATATATACATAGATTCAATTCTCAAATTATATGAAATTGAATTTCCTGTGAGAAAGAAAATTTTTTTCTGTGAGATAGACAACTGCATTGAATTTTCTTTAATAATTCTAATATTATTATCTAAATTTCCCCCAAAGTCGAAGTCAACAAGTTTTAATACTTACAACACGTACATGAAAATTAATATATTCATTCTATAAAATCTCATTATTCTCATATATACAGCATTCATATTTTAATTTTTAAGATCATTATCATATCAGTTTTTAGTCTTCTTCAAAATTTAATTTTATAGTTTCTTTAATTATATTTCTTCAATACTATTTCTTTATTGTTTGCAACTACATTTTTTTAGTTTTTTTTTTTTTTTTTAGTTTGTGTACATTATAGATATTTTAGTAGAAATCTTACTTATTTTTTATACTTACTTCATTTATTTACAATTATTACTTCATTATTTTTTTCTTTCCTTTTTTTCTTATACATATTTTAATTTTTAAGATCATTGAACTCATATATACATAGATTCAATTCTCAAATTATATGAAATTGCATTTCCTGTGAAAACTATGAGAAAGTAAATTTTTTCTATGAAATTTTATATGAGGTAGACAATTGCATTGAATTTTCTCTAACAATTCTAATATTATTTTTTATTATGTTGATAAAAGCAAATTTATAATACTTTATTTATTTTTACTTTCTTAATTATATTTATTTGATACTATTTCTTTAAAAAACTTGTTTGCAATAATTTTTTTATATTTGCTTGCATTTAGACTATTTAATATAAATCTAGACCTATTCCATTTATTTATAATTTCCGGCTTAATTCATATGTTCCTACTTCATTATTTTTTGTTTTGTTCCTTTTTTCTTCATATTATTTTCTTCTTCTACATATTATCTTTAATTATTATATAAATTTTTGATGTTATTTATGTTGTTTTGTTTTGTTTTAAACAATTCCAATGATTTCATTATACCAATATAATATCTATATAATTTATTTATATTTATTTTTTTTTCCATTATATTCAATACAATAACTACTTCTTTAAATTATTTTTCAGATTAATTTTATATGAACTTTTATGAAAATCTAAATTTACATCTCCACAAATATCTTGTATATACACGTACATATTTAAAATTTTCAGACTTATTCTTACAGAATCATAAATTCCACAAATATACTTCAAAAAAAGTATTGGTCATGAGAGCTCAAAAATAATTATGAAAAAAAGTATTTTAACATTATAGTTTATTCAAATCGAAAATTTAGTTACAAAATTTCTAATTTTTATATTCTTCTAATAATCTTTTAACAGTTTGAAATCTTTGATAAAAGAATGCATATGAACAAGTGGTTGCTGTATTTGAATACTTGCAATCAAATTTATGCATTCCTGTAGCTGTTTGCTGGAAGGTAATGGTTTTATATAAACGCATTTCATCAATCATGTTTTTAAGAAGTTGTATATCTTCATTTTTAATATAACAACTATATACTCCTAAAAATGTTTCCAACTCTTCTACTAACATTTTATTTTATTTTTAATTTTTTTTTTTTTTTTTTTTGTAAGAATGATAAAAGATAAATACTTCATATATTTTTAAATATTTTAGAAATATTTTTCATCCAATATGTTTATATCAATAATAAATCTTTTCAAGTCAATAACTTCTTTGTTTTCCTTATCAAAGTAGTAATTGTATAAATTTACTAAATCCATTATATGCTTATATCGTCTTTCGATGATGTGACAATTACATGTATCAGGTCCTGATTGTATATTATTTTTACTCCAAGGACAGGTTGTATAGTGTCTCCCATATATAGATTCCATAACTAATTCATACTTTATATCTTTAATTGTTATAAATGTATTTCGTATAAGTTTTCTATGATGATCAAGTATATAGTTATAATTATTTTTTAAAAACTCTTCAATTATATTACTTTTCATACTAAAATGAAACATTTTCAATCAGATGTAAAGTAAAACTAAACCTCTCTAATCAGAAACTTAAACATATAAATAAGTTATTTATGTATATATACATTTAAATTTATATATTTATTTATAAAATAAATATACATAGATATATTTTCCAGATATATATAGTTAACATATTTTGAAATACTATTCAGTGTGCGAAGTTTAAGCTGAATGAATTAATAATGATCGATAACAAAAGTATAATAGTTATAGATGTACAGGGTTTCCATATTTCCAACAAGTGTATAGCAAAAGAAGTTAGCATTTCAGATCTAATGGATACACATAATATAAAAACATTTGTTATACATCCACCTTTTAGTTATTCAAGATTAACATTGAGAGAAAGAATTGAATTAGAATGGTTACATACATATCACCATGGATTGCAATGGAACGATGGCAACTCAACATTCAAATCTTTTAAGAACTACTTAAACAGATATATTAAAGATGAAAAGCGAAATATTTGTATGTATGTGAAAGGAGCACAAAAAGCAAAATGGATACAACAACTTACTGGAGAAGACATTATTATATACAATTTAGAAGATATGGGTTGTCAAAGCATAAAAAACTTATATAAGGATAATATCAATGTATATGCATGTAGCTTTCACCATAAACATATGATATGTGCAGAAAAAAACGTTCATTTATTTAAAGATTTTATTATATCATATAAAAATAAAGATAAAATATAACTAAAATAATTCATTAGTTTTATTATATAGATATATGTATAGATGTACTAGAGTTTTATTATCACATATATAAATAAAAAGTATTATTATTATTATTAAGGTTCACTCCTACATAATAGAGAAACAGTAATTTATCATATAATATTGTCTAGAATTGAAAAATAGGAAGACATTCAATACATTCAAGTATGTATGTATGTATATACCCCATTAATATTAACAAAATTACAATGATTAGTCAAAATAATCAAGATGAGATAAATTTTATCGTTAACAGATTACTTATTGGATAGTCCCTTAAGAATTATTAAGGGAGAACGAAAAACTAAATATAGGGAAAAAATTATATTGACATTAGAAAAATTTGTCGTATTCTTACCAGAGCGACTGAATAACATTACCAATAAACTGATGGAGACTTAAAATGAAAATTTATAAATCAGGATATGAAAATAAATATTTATATGATTTTACATTGAAATGCGAAAAATAAAGAAACTCAAAATAAAAAAGTAAATGCGTCTTTGGTTATGTGGATATTTTGGAAAAATTAGTTTCCGAAATAATTAATTAAAGCAGTATATTCATATAAAACATATTGAAATATAATGTAATTTATGCAATCTAAAACTTTGTAAAGCAAATGTATTGATAATATATAAACGTTTAGAGCATACATATTAATATATATTCATATTTTCTATACTCCTTTTATTCTATTACAATACATTAACTAATATCGATAAATATATAATGAAAAAGTTGTATTCATGTAGGTATAAGTTTGATTATACAGAAGAAGGCAGCTTATTTATACATTAATAATTTATATGGCTATGCTATGTTACAATATCTCCCCTATAAAAATTGTTTAAATTAGTTAAAAATATTGAAGACTTTAATATTCATAATGTACAAGAAAATTCTTCTATTGGATATATACTAGAAGTAGACTTAGAATATCTATCTTCATTACATGATTGACATAACGATTTACCATTTTGTTCCGAAATAAAAAACAAAATTATAAAATTAAACAAAAAACTAATATCAAATTTGAATAATAAAGAAAAGTATATAATTCATTATAGAGTTTTACAACAATACCTTAAAAATTATCTCATTCTGAAAAAAAAAAACTCATAGAATTCAACAATTTAATCAATCTGATTTTTTGTTTTTTTTTTTTCAAGTTGTTAGTTAATACAGTTTATGGAAAAACCATGGAAAATGTTGACAAAAGGAAGAATATTAAAATAGTATGTGAATGGGAAAATAGAGGTAAAAGGTTGGATGCCAGAGGTCTTATAGCAAAACATAATTTTCATAGTTCACTCACATTTACTGATAGCATGAGTGCTATTCAATTACAACAACTTTCTATTTTATATAATAAACCAATTTATATTGGATTTAGTGTTTTACATTTATGCAAATTAAAAATATACAATTTTCATTATAATTGTATCTAAATATAAGGAAAATGTTAGTTCAAATTATATGGTTACAGATTTATTTATGGAATTTATTTATAATATTAAGACAATCGATTTTTATAACGAAATTCGTAATGATATTCAAACATATTTACATACTTCATAATTTACCTTTGTTAAATAAAAAGGTTCTGAATATGATGAATAATGAATGTAGTGGAAAGATTATGTATAAATTCATTGGCCTAAGAGCTAAAATGTATTCATATAGTTTTGGTGGAAATGAGGAAGAAATTAAAAAAATTAAAAGTGTGAAAAGATCTATTGTTTCACAACTTTTACGTAATGACTTTAAGAATTGTTTACTTGAAAAAAAAAATTATTTTGATTCCATGTATGTTTTTAAATCAAAACTTTATAAAATATATATCCAACAAATTACTAAGTTAGTTTTAAGTTACTCAGATAATATATATATATATATATATATATATATATATATATATATCAGAAAATGGAATTAATACTCTTGCATGAAGTAATTTTAAAATCTAAAAAGTTGAAATAAAAGCACAGTATATATAGATTGAAAGTTGAAATATCTTTATTTATTTAAATTATAATTTTGAAATAAGAATTTCAAACATAAATGTCCGAAGTTTTAAGTATTAAATTTTGGTTTTTGATTATAATTATATTCAATATGTAGCTTTAAATATGTAATTATTTCCAGTGGTGGTAGTAAGTTGCCAAAGCTATCAAAATATTCCTTATAATATACTACCCAATATGTTCCATGAACAGCAGAATCATCTAAGTTAACAATATCACATTCTTGAATTCGTGAATATTTCGGTAAAGTGTCACGCATAAAAACACCTTTAAAATATTTTAGCAGTTTACCAAAGTTATTTAATCGATATCAGTAACTGGTCGATTTAATAAATTCCTTGATAGTTTTTTAATTCTGATTTATAAAAAAGACCATAACCATTTTTATATGGTTTAAGGAAAAGACCTTTACCCATAGCAATGTATTCCATATATCTATTACATCGATTAGCCTCTGCTAGCTATTATTTTCCATTTTTATATCATTTGCAGAACATCAACCTGTAGCTAAACCTGCCAGAGCATATATTACTGTTAGAATTAGAGTTAATGGAAGAAATCATCCTAATTTTGATACAGAACTAACTCGTAACATAATTACTTGAGATTTTTTCCTCTTGAAATTTGAATTTATTGCTTTCTAAGCAATTTCAATAGCATCATTTACATATATTATCAACTTTTTTTTCTTTTTTAAAATATTTTTTAGCAGTCGATGAAAAGAGTTTTTTCTTTGATAATTTTCTTTTAGAATGCTTCTTCTTTCTCTTTCCTCATCTAAATTTAACTTTTATCTTAATTACATTTATTACAAACTAAACGCTTACACGTTCGTTTATATTTATTTATTTTTTATTTATTTAAAAAAAGAAACGATGTATTATCAGACCACAAAGTCTTTTATAATTACTATGTTTAGATTATATTCACTATCAAACTTTTTCAGCTAATATTCGATCAGCTTTATGCCTCTTATTTATATCTTTTGTTTATCAGGAGACAATATTATATCTCCAACAAGATAATTCTTAAAAATATATTTACATATATTTATATACATATATTTGGAATAAGATATTTATAAAAAAAAATGTCATTGATAAAGCAATCTCAAAAATAATTTATATAAAAAACTTCTATATGACTAACAAGTAGAACTATCAAATTGCAGATAACTAATAATTTTTTAGTTTTAATATAAAGTCGCAAAGTCGTTATACATCTAAACCCCAAAATGAATATTTAAAAAACTGAATTTTTCAGGAAGGAGAAGAATTCCATTTAAATCACAGAAAGTGAAAAAATACACCTAGATTAAAACAACACTTTATTACATAATGATACTTAATAATATAACTTCTAATGAACAAAATATTTTAAGATACTTTTTCTGAAAAGACATATGTGTATATGAAAATACATTAAATTTTTAACTTTTTGAATCTCCACGAATATTCCATAACATCTTATATACAGGATTACAAATATAACACTCTCTATAATCTTATAGATTTTTACTATACAACAGATAAGCATCAGCTTGCTATCAGATTAGCATCAGCTTACTACCAGGTTAGTATCAGCTATACATCAGTCTACTATCACATATACATATCCATATAAAAAGTCTGTAAAAGAGAAAATGAATGATAAGCTATTGAAAGATATAGTAAAAACTAGCAGAATAGCCTCACTTACATTCAAAGAAAATATAAAAGTAGAGTAGAGAGATTAAAAAACACCTTATATACACTACATACATACCCTGCAGGAATAAAGAATTCCATACTGGAGACAGTACCAGCAATGCTTTGCAAACTACTTCTGTAACATGGTGATATCCGACGAACTTTAGAATGCTGGTACTGTCTCCAGTATGGAATTCTTTATTCCTGCAGGGTATGTATGTAGTGTATATAAGGTGTTTTTTAATCTCTCTACTCTACTTTTATATTTTCTTTGAATGTAAGTGAGGCTATTCTGCTAGTTTTTACTATATCTTTCAATAGCTTATCATTCATTTTCTCTTTTACAGACTTTTTATATGGATATGTATATGTGATAGTAGACTGATGTATAGCTGATACTAACCTGGTAGTAAGCTGATGCTAATCTGATAGCAAGCTGATGCTTATCTGTTGTATAGTAAAAATCTATAAGATTATAGAGAGTGTTATATTTGTAATCCTGTATATAAGATGTTATGGAATATTCGTGGAGATTCAAAAAGTTAAAAATTTAATGTATTTTCATATACACATATGTCTTTTCAGAAAAAGTATCTTAAAATATTTTGTTCATTAGAAGTTATATTATTAAGTATCATTATGTAATAATGTGTTGTTTTAATCTAGGTGTATTTTTTCACTTTCTGTGATTTAAATGGAATTCTTCTCCTTCCTGAAAAATTCAGTTTTTTAAATATTCATTTTGGGGTTTAGATGTATAACGACTTTACGACTTTATATTAAAACTAAAAAATTATTAGTTATCTGCAATTTGATAGTTCTACTTGTTAGTCATATAGAAGTTTTTTATATAAATTATTTTTGAGATTGCTTTATCAATGACATTTATTTTTATAAATATCTTATTCCAAATATATGTATATAAATATATGTAAATATATTTTTAAGAATTATCTTGTTGGAGATATAATATTGTCTCCTGATAAACAAAAGATATAAATAAGAGGCATAAAGCTGATCGAATATTAGCTGAAAAAGTTTGATAGTGAATATAATCTAAACATAGTAATTATAAAAGACTTTGTGGTCTGATCGTTTCTTTTTTTAAATAAATAAAAAATAAATAAATATAAACGAACGTGTAAGCGTTTAGTTTGTAATAAATGTAATTAAGATAAAAGTTAAATTTAGATGAGGAAAGAGAAAGAAGAAGCATTCTAAAAGAAAATTATCAAAGAAAAAACTCTTTTCATCGACTGCTAAAAAATATTTTAAAAAAGAAAAAAAAGTTGATAATATATGTAAATGATGCTATTGAAATTGCTTAGAAAGCAATAAATTCAAATTTCAAGAGGAAAAAATCTCAAGTAATTATGTTACGAGTTAGTTCTGTATCAAAATTAGGATGATTTCTTCCATTAACTCTAATTCTAACAGTAATATATGCTCTGGCAGGTTTAGCTACAGGTTGATGTTCTGCAAATGATATAAAAATGGAAAATAATAGCTAGCAGAGGCTAATCGATGTAATAGATATATGGAATACATTGCTATGGGTAAAGGTCTTTTCCTTAAACCATATAAAAATGGTTATGGTCTTTTTTATAAATCAGAATTAAAAAACTATCAAGGAATTTATTAAATCGACCAGTTACTGATATCGATTAAATAACTTTGGTAAACTGCTAAAATATTTTAAAGGTGTTTTTATGCGTGACACTTTACCGAAATATTCACGAATTCAAGAATGTGATATTGTTAACTTAGATGATTCTGCTGTTCATGGAACATATTGGGTAGTATATTATAAGGAATATTTTGATAGCTTTGGCAACTTACTACCACCACTGGAAATAATTACATATTTAAAGCTACATATTGAATATAATTATAATCAAAAACCAAAATTTAATACTTAAAACTTCGGACATTTATGTTTGAAATTCTTATTTCAAAATTATAATTTAAATAAATAAAGATATTTCAACTTTCAATCTATATATACTGTGCTTTTATTTCAACTTTTTAGATTTTAAAATTACTTCATGCAAGAGTATTAATTCCATTTTCTGATATATATATATATATATATATATATATATATATATATATATATATATTATCTGAGTAACTTAAAACTAACTTAGTAATTTGTTGGATATATATTTTATAAAGTTTTGATTTAAAAACATACATGGAATCAAAATAATTTTTTTTTTCAAGTAAACAATTCTTAAAGTCATTACGTAAAAGTTGTGAAACAATAGATCTTTTCACACTTTTAATTTTTTTAATTTCTTCCTCATTTCCACCAAAACTATATGAATACATTTTAGCTCTTAGGCCAATGAATTTATACATAATCTTTCCACTACATTCATTATTCATCATATTCAGAACCTTTTTATTTAACAAAGGTAAATTATGAAGTATGTAAATATGTTTGAATATCATTACGAATTTCGTTATAAAAATCGATTGTCTTAATATTATAAATAAATTCCATAAATAAATCTGTAACCATATAATTTGAACTAACATTTTCCTTATATTTAGATACAATTATAATGAAAATTGTATATTTTTAATTTGCATAAATGTAAAACACTAAATCCAATATAAATTGGTTTATTATATAAAATAGAAAGTTGTTGTAATTGAATAGCACTCATGCTATCAGTAAATGTGAGTGAACTATGAAAATTATGTTTTGCTATAAGACCTCTGGCATCCAACCTTTTACCTCTATTTTCCCACTCACATACTATTTTAATATTCTTCCTTTTGTCAACATTTTCCATGGTTTTTCCATAAACTGTATTAACTAACAACTTGAAAAAAAAAAAACAAAAAATCAGATTGATTAAATTGTTGAATTCTATGAGTTTTTTTTCAGAATGAGATAATTTTTAAGGTATTGTTGTAAAACTCTATAATGAATTATATACTTTTCTTTATTATTCAAATTTGATATTAGTTTTTTGTTTAATTTTATAATTTTGTTTTTTATTTCGGAACAAAATGGTAAATCGTTATGTCAATCATGTAATGAAGATAGATATTCTAAGTCTACTTCTAGTATATATCCAATAGAAGAATTTTCTTGTACATTATGAATATTAAAGTCTTCAATATTTTTAACTAATTTAAACAATTTTTATAGGGGAGATATTGTAACATAGCATAGCCATATAAATTATTAATGTATAAATAAGCTGCCTTCTTCTGTATAATCAAACTTATACCTACATGAATACAACTTTTTCATTATATATTTATCGATATTAGTTAATGTATTGTAATAGAATAAAAGGAGTATAGAAAATATGAATATATATTAATATGTATGCTCTAAACGTTTATATATTATCAATACATTTGCTTTACAAAGTTTTAGATTGCATAAATTACATTATATTTCAATATGTTTTATATGAATATACTGTTTTAATTAATTATTTCGGAAACTAATTTTTCCAAAATATCCACATAACCAAAGACGCATTTACTTTTTTATTTTGAGTTTCTTTATTTTTCGCATTTCAATGTAAAATCATATAAATATTTATTTTCATATCCTGATTTATAAATTTTCATTTTAAGTCTCCATCAGTTTATTGGTAATGTTATTCAGTCGCTCTGGTAAGAATACGAAAAATTTTTCTAATGTCAATATAATTTTTTCCCTATATTTAGTTTTTCGTTCTCCCTTAATAATTCTTAAGGGACTATCCAATAAGTAATCTGTTAACGATAAAATTTATCTCATCTTGATTATTTTGACTAATCATTGTAATTTTGTTAATATTAATGGGGTATATACATACATACATACTTGAATGTATTGAATGTCTTCCTATTTTTCAATTCTAGACAATATTATATGATAAATTACTGTTTCTCTATTATGTAGGAGTGAACCTTAATAATAATAATAATACTTTTTATTTATATATGTGATAATAAAACTCTAGTACATCTATACATATATCTATATAATAAAACTAATGAATTATTTTAGTTATATTTTATCTTTATTTTTATATGATATAATAAAATCTTTAAATAAATGAACGTTTTTTTCTGCACATATCATATGTTTATGGTGAAAGCTACATGCATATACATTGATATTATCCTTATATAAGTTTTTTATGCTTTGACAACCCATATCTTCTAAATTGTATATAATAATGTCTTCTCCAGTAAGTTGTTGTATCCATTTTGCTTTTTGTGCTCCTTTCACATACATACAAATATTTCGCTTTTCATCTTTAATATATCTGTTTAAGTAGTTCTTAAAAGATTTGAATGTTGAGTTGCCATCGTTCCATTGCAATCCATGGTGATATGTATGTAACCATTCTAATTCAATTCTTTCTCTCAATGTTAATCTTGAATAACTAAAAGGTGGATGTATAACAAATGTTTTTATATTATGTGTATCCATTAGATCTGAAATGCTAACTTCTTTTGCTATACACTTGTTGGAAATATGGAAACCCTGTACATCTATAACTATTATACTTTTGTTATCGATCATTATTAATTCATTCAGCTTAAACTTCGCACACTGAATAGTATTTCAAAATATGTTAACTATATATATCTGGAAAATATATCTATGTATATTTATTTTATAAATAAATATATAAATTTAAATGTATATATACATAAATAACTTATTTATATGTTTAAGTTTCTGATTAGAGAGGTTTAGTTTTACTTTACATCTGATTGAAAATGTTTCATTTTAGTATGAAAAGTAATATAATTGAAGAGTTTTTAAAAAATAATTATAACTATATACTTGATCATCATAGAAAACTTATACGAAATACATTTATAACAATTAAAGATATAAAGTATGAATTAGTTATGGAATCTATATATGGGAGACACTATACAACCTGTCCTTGGAGTAAAAATAATATACAATCAGGACCTGATACATGTAATTGTCACATCATCGAAAGACGATATAAGCATATAATGGATTTAGTAAATTTATACAATTACTACTTTGATAAGGAAAACAAAGAAGTTATTGACTTGAAAAGATTTATTATTGATATAAACATATTGGATGAAAAATATTTCTAAAATATTTAAAAATATATGAAGTATTTATCTTTTATCATTCTTACAAAAAAAAAAAAAAAAAAAATTAAAAATAAAATAAAATGTTAGTAGAAGAGTTGGAAACATTTTTAGGAGTATATAGTTGTTATATTAAAAATGAAGATATACAACTTCTTAAAAACATGATTGATGAAATGCGTTTATATAAAACCATTACCTTCCAGCAAACAGCTACAGGAATGCATAAATTTGATTGCAAGTATTCAAATACAGCAACCACTTGTTCATATGCATTCTTTTATCAAAGATTTCAAACTGTTAAAAGATTATTAGAAGAATATAAAAATTAGAAATTTTGTAACTAAATTTTCGATTTGAATAAACTATAATGTTAAAATACTTTTTTTCATAATTATTTTTGAGCTCTCATGACCAATACTTTTTTTGAAGTATATTTGTGGAATTTATGATTCTGTAAGAATAAGTCTGAAAATTTTAAATATGTACGTGTATATACAAGATATTTGTGGAGATGTAAATTTAGATTTTCATAAAAGTTCATATAAAATTAATCTGAAAAATAATTTAAAGAAGTAGTTATTGTATTGAATATAATGGAAAAAAAAATAAATATAAATAAATTATATAGATATTATATTGGTATAATGAAATCATTGGAATTGTTTAAAACAAAACAAAACAACATAAATAACATCAAAAATTTATATAATAATTAAAGATAATATGTAGAAGAAGAAAATAATATGAAGAAAAAAGGAACAAAACAAAAAATAATGAAGTAGGAACATATGAATTAAGCCGGAAATTATAAATAAATGGAATAGGTCTAGATTTATATTAAATAGTCTAAATGCAAGCAAATATAAAAAAATTATTGCAAACAAGTTTTTTAAAGAAATAGTATCAAATAAATATAATTAAGAAAGTAAAAATAAATAAAGTATTATAAATTTGCTTTTATCAACATAATAAAAAATAATATTAGAATTGTTAGAGAAAATTCAATGCAATTGTCTACCTCATATAAAATTTCATAGAAAAAATTTACTTTCTCATAGTTTTCACAGGAAATGCAATTTCATATAATTTGAGAATTGAATCTATGTATATATGAGTTCAATGATCTTAAAAATTAAAATATGTATAAGAAAAAAAGGAAAGAAAAAAATAATGAAGTAATAATTGTAAATAAATGAAGTAAGTATAAAAAATAAGTAAGATTTCTACTAAAATATCTATAATGTACACAAACTAAAAAAAAAAAAAAAAACTAAAAAAATGTAGTTGCAAACAATAAAGAAATAGTATTGAAGAAATATAATTAAAGAAACTATAAAATTAAATTTTGAAGAAGACTAAAAACTGATATGATAATGATCTTAAAAATTAAAATATGAATGCTGTATATATGAGAATAATGAGATTTTATAGAATGAATATATTAATTTTCATGTACGTGTTGTAAGTATTAAAACTTGTTGACTTCGACTTTGGGGGAAATTTAGATAATAATATTAGAATTATTAAAGAAAATTCAATGCAGTTGTCTATCTCACAGAAAAAAATTTTCTTTCTCACAGGAAATTCAATTTCATATAATTTGAGAATTGAATCTATGTATATATGAGTTCAATGATCTTAAAAATTAAAATATGTATGAGAAAAAAATTGGAAAGAAAAAAATAATGAAGTAATAATAGTAAATAAATGAAGTAAGTATAAAAAATAAATAAGATTTCTACTAAAATATCTATAATCTACACAAACTAAAAAAAAAAAAAAAACTAAAAAAATGTAGTTGCAAACAATAAAGAAATAGTATTGAAGAAATATAATTAAAGAAACTATAAAATTAAATTTTGAAGAAGACTAAAAACTGATATGAATATGTATATATGAGGTTAATGATTTTAGAAATTAAAATATAAATGTATAGGAATTTGTATATACATACATATGTGGATATGAATAAAAGTATGTATTGTAAGTAATTAAAAAAAAAAAAAAAAAAAATATATATATATATATAATAATATAAAAATATTTATATTAGTTTTTATGAGAAATGTAATAATACATTATGATAATTAAAAAAATTTATAACTTTTTAAAAAGATTCTCTCATATACTTTCGGATGAGCATAAAAATAAATTGATAGCGATACAATCAAATCTTCAGTATTCTTTAAAATCAAATGATATAAATAGTTCAACTTCTCACTCATCTAATAATCAAAGATATGATGAAGAAAAAAAGGGGGGAGGAAATAGGAGAAAAAAGAAGGTGGAACAGAGAAGTTTGGAAACTTATGGAAATCTATTATAATATAGTATTTAATGTAAAAAAAAAAAATGTATAAATTGTACTTTTACTCAATAAAGAATAAATTAATAAAAAAAATTGTATATAAAATATTTATATTTGTTTTAACCTTTACTTAAAATGGGAATCTAAAAGTAAGTATATCTGACTGTTTACATTTCTTTTCCTCATAGCTAGCTAACAACATAAATATATATGTACATACATACCTACATATAAAGATTTCTACATTCAACTTAAACGAAGAAAAAAAAATCTCCTCTATGATCATCCTCATAAAATTCAAACATACATATGTATATGTATATGTTTTTGAATTTCTCCCCCACATTGATAACATACAAACGGAGCAAACACAAAAATGAAACCTAATTGAATATGCATACATATGTATATATGTTTATATACGTTTATATCTTCATAGAAGTTTATTTATATATTCTAGTATACAAATCTTATTATCATTAGCATTGATATCAAACATCCTCTACTTCAACCATTTTAATGCATAATAATAACCATTAGATGTCAGCTTTTAAGTATAGATCCCTTAGATGTCAGCTTTTAGTATAGACAACAAACATTCCATTTTTAGAACAGTTAGAACAGTTAGGTTTACTGTATACCGCCAGATGGCTCAATTATCGCTGAGCTTGTCCTATTCAACGTTAGATGTCGCCCAAAAATTTCACATTAGACTAGGTCTTTTTTGTGAAAAATGCTTGTGATATACACACAAACACATGTTGTAGATAGGAACACACAAACACATGTTGTAGATAGGAACAAACATTGGGGTGGTGTTTTCTAAAAGCTCTCCATACAAATTTCTGTTATAATGTTAAAAGCTTACCACGAAATGTGGTCTAGAACGTACATATCCACACTACTGTCTTCAATTGGAAAGATTTCCGTGCGCCTAAAAGTATACGTCATACTCGTGTTGTCGCGTTAACAAAAAAAGCATAGCCGTTCTCTGACATTAAGGTAAGTGACAGTTAATGACAGCGACAACTGTCACAAAGCAAAAGCACATGTGAAAATTTTGACATTTCTTTCTACAACGTTCTCCCTTCATTAACTTGGCAGCACTGTTATGTGCGAAAAATACATAAAACGGTAAATTGTCTTTGCAAAGACGACAGTGTTTTTTCAACATTTACGGATAAAAGTCAGATTTGACGAGGAGCTCTTTGTGTTTTAATAACCACAAAAAAACAAGTATCCCCAACAGTAAAAAACTAAACAAAATCAGCAATTTTATTTTATTTTTCAAGTGATTATAAGTTTTTGCAACCATTACGTGTAAAAATGCCATCAAACATGAATAATAAACTGTAAGTAAAATTTAAGTGTAGTGCTAATGGAGAAGAAAATTTTATTTAGTGCAATAAAATAGAAAATTAAGAAATTATACATATGTAGATAGGAACGAAAAGAATGTGAGTGTATGTGCAATGGTGTGCTTTACGAAATCGTTCCAATTTTTGTTGATGGCAAAGAGAAAAATTGTAATGGTTGAAATCGTTGTTGGTATGGTGTTGTACTATGTTTGTGGGTTGTGTTGAAGTGAATTTAATTGATTTTACATTTTACAAAAATCACTTCGATCTGCTTTACATGCAAACATTCATACACATAATACCCAATAAACCAAAAGGCTTGAGAATAATATTATAACAAGCTTACAAATATAAGCGTTAAGCTTGAGGAATGCTTGTGTAAAGTATTGAAAAAGACTTAAGAATAATTGTAGAAAAATCAAAACGGCACCCTTTTTATAAGCTTACAAATGTAATTGTAGAAAAATATTACTTGTGAAAGCTTGTTGTAAGCTCATAAATACAATTGTATGTATAAATAGTAGAAAAAAGAAAAAATAAATTTTTATTTGCATTTTTCTTTTCATTTTCTTTCCTTCTTCACCTTTACTGCAATGTTCTTTATTTTATATTCTTCTCCTGTGTCGAACTATGACATCAACCTGAACGGTATCATATAGTAGGACATTCAACATTATATTGAATTTTATTGAGGCTTTTATACTTCCCTTTTCCGAAAGAGGAATAATGAATTATATGAATCATTGTAAAACCAAAATTTAAAAAAAATTTACAGCAAGCTTAAAACAATCTTATTATTAATAGTTTTTTAAGCTTTCATTGCAAGTGTAAAGTAAGCTTATTGTAATATTGTTTTCAAGCTTGTGTTCCTTAATTATTACAATCATGCTTGTGAATAAGCTTACAATTAAGCTTATAAAAACTGTATTGCAATAAGCTTACAATGGACAATTGTTATAAGCTTGTTCTCAAGTCCTATTACATTTCGCTTACTTCCTGGTCTGTTGGGTATATGTATGTATGTACATACATACTTATGTAGTATGTACATACCTAACCAAATTTTATTTCCAATAAAGGCGGATTCATCGTTCGAGTTCAGAACTTTTTTGACATGTGGTTGTTGTTGTGTTTTCGGAGTGTGAGAGGAATTCCGAAAAGTTCTGAACTATTTTTATTAGTTAACTCAAATTCAACTTTAGTTCTGAACTCGAACGATGAATCCGCCTTAAGATGATCAAAAGGACCACGGATAAATAAAAAGTCAAGTGCAAATCTCTTCACCCATGCCCCAGCCGATCCCAAGCCCCATTTTCATAAAAAGCACGATGACTTCCGATTTTTATTTACTAACACTTGTCTACACACATATGTATGTACATATGTATTTCGTATTCATATATATATATATATATATATATATATATATATATATATATATATATATATATTAATAATGTATGTATGTATATATATATATGCGTACACTTGGAGGTTGCGCGTAAGTAAAGAAAATAAAATAATGCTATTGCACCGATAATTTCAAATACATACGTATGCACTTTGTTCTTTTACTTTTATTTTTATTTCTTTCCCTGCAAAAAATGCGACCACTCCGGGATACATCCGGGACAACTCGCAAGGGAGCATGCGTTTACTACCCATTTGTATCTCTTTATATGGGTTGAAGTGTTCTCTTTTGTTTGAACATGTCCTATGAAGAGACTAATTGTACCCAGTTTGTACCCGAACGGGTAGCAAAAGCGCACAATTGTACCCGTTTTGTGCCCGAACAGGTAGCAAATGCGACACATCCATTTGTGCGACTAATTGTACCCGTTTGATACCCTTTCGGGTACAATTCGTCTACAATTAGTATACATATGTACCCGTTCGGGTACAATTGGCAACAATTGTAGACTAATTGTACCCGAAAGAGAGCGCTCCCGGACAAATCTTTTTAGAGACTCGTCGCACACTTTTTTACAGGGTTACTTCAAGAGTACATTCAACACATGCATAAATATATATGTATGTATACATATATGTACATATGTATATATAATTGTATACGCGTGTACGTGCCTCGGAATGGCGCAGCCATTACGTGTACGTTAGGTTTTTTCTGTTTGTTATTTACTTTCTATTCGTTCTCCAATCAACTTTGTTGGGCAACCATTTCGTTTGATTAGCATGTGTATGTTTATATATTTATATATGTATATGTAAGTATATAAGGAATATTTTTATTTATCTATAAGAAGTATAATACCTATATGTCAGTGGGGGTTGCTTCATACAAGCCGAAAAGCCCGGCTTGCCTAACCATTTCCGTTCATTAAATTTTACGATTTTTTTTTAATAGGCGAATTCTGTAACTCTGTCTCATCTCAAGTCACTAAATTTGACATTTGAGACATGAGACATTTTTAGTGACTTATGGGCCCGTCAGAATGAATACTTTTCCGGCAATCCAGCAGCGTTTAACTGACACATACTTCAATTTCATATATTTGTTACGGCAAAGTTGAAGTACTGATTGTGTCGATCTTCATTCAAATACATGTAATTCCACTCTGCTGTCAGTTAAACGGATTGCTGGATTGACGGAAAAGTATTCATTCTGACGCCCCTATTAAGCCATTTTTGGTATTCAGTAACCGAAAGTCACTACAAATTTCACCAAAAACTGTGGTGAAAATGTACTGAGACGAAAATAGGTTTAGGAAATGAATTTATGAGCAATATATTGCATTAAAAAAATAAAGCGTATCATTACCACTTATCACTTATAAAAATATGAATATAATGTTTAATGAGTGTTTTATCTGAACCGATTCGCAAAAAAAATCATGTAACGTAAAACATTGAAATATCGATAAATATCGTATCTTATCACTATTTACACTTGATCGAATTGGCGGAAAAAAGTAAGTTAGCAAAACCAGCAAAATTTTATTATTTTGCTATTTTCATACAAATAAACTTGTTTTATTACAGAAAATAGCAAGCGAACAAGCAAAGAGCAAACAAATTGTAAGTTTTTATAAATTTTGACGCTTTATTTAGTTCACCTCAATGTTTTGTTTATTTTGTGACCTCCTCGCCACCAGGTCACTAATTAGTGACGTATTTTTTGAGACTAGAGACGTGAGCTAGCTTACAGAATACAAATTGTCTCAAAATCAATATCACCACGAAAAGTCTCCAAAAGTCTCTATTAGTGACTTGAGACAGCTTACAGAATACTAGTACAAATCTGATTATTTTACGCTTGAAATGGGTTTACCTGTTTAAACCCAACAACAACATTCACAGTGTAACGTAGCGTTACAATAATGTAGCCCCAACTGTAACAACCGCCAACTTGCGCCTAAGACCAGCCACACACGTCCCAGTGGGTTAGGGGGCTTAGAATATACCCGTGATAAAGAATGCATGTAGTAAGAGGAATTTATCCGGTAAGGAACTGTCACATCCTCTACATTCCCCAAAACCTTCGGTGAGTGTCTTGGTGGCTACAACAACAAGCAGCCACACATGACGGCAGAAAACGCGCAGAACTTGGGCAGGCAGAAAACGCTGGTTTACAAAAACCCTTGATTTCCTTGAATTTTGGGCAATGTGCACACATGAAGACGCGCGTTTTTATGGCTTTCTGCCCAAGTTCTGCGCATTTTCTGCTGTCATGTGTGGCTAGCCCAAAAACTCTAGAAAAATAGCGCGCAAATACACTTTAATACGCTTCACCCTTTCACCTCTTTTCACTCTTCTCACTATCGCTTTCTTTCTAAGTTTTCCAAATAAAAATCTATTTTGTGTTCTTTCTTTTTTGTTTTTGTCTTTCAGTAAACTCTCTTTTTTATTTATTTAATGTTTTTAAATTATTTACTGTCTAATCTTAATTTTTCACACTTCACTTTTTTCTACTTTACGTTTTACTTTTTTAGCTGCCGGTCTGTTCAAAGGTAAGTACACGATTGATTTAGCAATGGTCGGCCGGCTTCTTCGTAGCCGTCGCTGCCTGTTTCCACTTTGTTTCAACACCTGTTCACAATGGACAACAGGGTTGCCACAAATTGGAAACAGGTAGCGTGACGATTTTATTTGACCATTCTGATTTTGATTATATTTATTTTACCATTACATCATCCCCCTTTGCGAAAAAGATTGAAGTCGACAAGTTCATGACTCTTGTCGACTTCATCTTTTTGGGTGATGAATGGATAACAAAATTTTACTTTCAAAATAGTCGTCGAACGTCGCGGCAGATATACCTACTTTAACCTAATTGCTTAATCTACTAATTCAGTTAATTCTGCTTAACTAATGCTTATGTCTATTATGCTTAGTACTAGTTTTTGTTGTTGTACATGTGCATGTACATACTTATTAACTTATATATAATTATTAGTTTTACATATATTTTATTGGTTTTTTTTTTTGAAATTCAAGCTTTGTTTTCGTATTTTCTATACTACTTATTCGTAAGTATTTCTACCTTATTTCACTAAATAGATTATTTATGTTTTTTGGTATTTTGTTTCATATTCTTAAGTGCAAATAGGTTTATTTATAATAATATTTTTGATTTGGTACAATTCACAGATGTATTCCTAAATGTCTTAAAGTGAGATTGAATATATATTTATTTATTTTTTTGTAATTTATAATTTTACTTTTCTTATGCGGTTTTTATGTACCGTTTTGTGTTTTTTGTTTGTTTTATCAAAAAATGTTACGTTTGCACCGTCTATATTTGTTACTTCGTAGGGACCCTGATAAATATTTTTGTGTTTATCACGCGGTTCTTTTTGAACTAAAACCATATCGTTTATATTTACCATTATTGGTTGTGCATTTTTGTCATATGTGTCTTTATTCATTATTTTGTGTTTTTCTACTAATTCTTTTGCCAATGCATGGGATTTCTGCATTCGATACCTCACTTCCTTTGAATAGTCTTCAACATTATAAATTGGATCGATTTTTTCGTTTTTTAATTCCTTTGGCAGTATTGCCTTTTTGCCGAAAACTAATTCAAAAGGAGTGAGTTTATTGTCGAAAACAGTATTTGGCGTCGTGTTATGCCAAAATGTAAAGTATTTTAAATATGTATCCCAATCGTCAAAAGAATCATTTAAATATGCACGTAAGTATTCATTAAAAACTCTATGGTTTCGTTCAACAGTGCCTACGGTTTCGTGATGATGCGGTGTTGAAAAATTATGATTGATATTTAGCAAATTTGTTAAATTTGAGAAAATTTCATTTTTAAATTCTGTGCCTAAATCCGATTTAATAGATTTCATTACCCCGTATATTAAAATAAAACTTTCGAATATTGCTGAAGCGATAGTTTTTGCGCTTTTATCTGGTATTGCTATTGTTATTAAGTATTTAGTGAGATCGCAAATCATGGTAAGTGCGAACTTGTTACCATATTTCGACTCTGGTAATGGACCGATGGTGTCAATTACGACAATATCAAAAGGTTTATTAGGGGTAGGAGTTAAAACAAGTTCTTCTTTGTTTCCTATTTTAACTTTGTTAAGAAGGCATTTTTCGCATTTTTTAACATAACTAGCTATATCTTTCGTCATGTTTTTCCAGTAAAATTTGTTTCGTAATTTGGCATATAATTTTTTCGTTCCGCAATGACCTCCAGAGATGGGATCATTGTGATATATTTCAAGTAATTTTAATTTTTGTTCCTGATCGGTAATTGTTTGTATTGGATCCAATAAAATAATTGTTAAATCTTTTAAAATTGTATTTCCTCTATCTTTAAAATTTGTAATTGTGATATATTTGAAAATTAAATCATCTTTTGGCCATTCTATTTGCTTAATTTTAAATTTACCGGCTTCTATTTCTAGCCTCGAAAGTAAAGTATCGAAATTCTTTATTTCGTTAGAAAAATCAAAATCAAGTAAAATTGTTCTTTTATGTTTTATATGTGCGCATATTCTTAAAAGTTGTTTATTATTTTTATCATGAAATATTGTGGATCTGATACGAGGAATTTTGTTTGAAAAATTATGTGTAAATTTGTCGTATACGTTTAATGTTTGTACGTTTTCATATGAATTAATATTTTCGCTTGAGCTGTTTTTCTCTTTTTTCTTAGTCATAGCCCTAGTCTGAACTGCAAGTATATTTTTTGTTGAGTCTTTTATTTCGCCAATGGTGATACGAGAAAGTGCATCGGCACCTACATTGGATTTTCCTTTTATGTACTCTATAGTAAAATTGTATTCTGCCAATTCAAGTCTAATTCTCGAAAGTTTTGAAGATGGGTCTTTCATGTTGAATAAGTAGACTAAAGGCCTGTGGTCAGATTTTACTATAAAATGATTTCCATATACGTACGGTCTAAATTGTTTGATGGCGAAATAAATAGCTAATAACTCTAACTCAATGATCGCTTTCTTTTGTTCTGCATTATTAAATGATTTTGAAGAATAGCAAATAGGTAAATCGTTGCCTTGATGTTCTTGGCTTAGTATTGCTCCACACCCAGTTTTTGAAGCATCTACTGTGATGATAAACTGTTTAGAAAAATCTGGGTATTGTAATAGTTTAGGTGACATTAGGGATGCTCTTAATGCATCAAAGGCTTCATCACATGTTTTGTCCCAATTAAATTCGACTCTTTTTCTACTCAATTTATTTAAAGGTGCTGCCAGAGATGCAAAATTCGGAATAAAACGTCTGTAGTAGTTCGCAAAAGCGACGAAACGTCTTACAGCGTCTTTGTCTGTTGGTTTTGTATATTTCCTAATTGCATCTATTTTTGAATCGTCTGGTAACAAACCTTTAGCTGAACATTTGTGACCTAAAAATGTCACTTCGGGTCTTAGAAAATTACATTTATTGGGATTAAGCTTGAGATTAAATGATCTGCAAGTGTCGAAAACTTTGGTCAAATTTTTTATGTGATGTGATTCGTTACAGCCAATGACGATAATGTCATCTACATAAAGAAAAGCTACGTTAGATGGTACGCCTGAAAATGCGATGGTCATCATTCTTGAGAACGAGTTTGGTGCAATATTTAAACCAAATGGCAATACTTTCCATCTATAAGCTCCGCGATCAGTAGAGAATGAAGTTATATCACGTGAATCAACATGTAAAGGTATTTGGTGAAATCCAGAAAAAAGATCTAGGGTTGAGAAATATTTGGCTCTGCCAAGATTGTCTAAAATATCGTCGATTCGTGCTAATGGAAATTTGTCAGCTATTAGCTTCTTGTTAACTGCACGAAAATCAACACACATTCTGTATGCTTTTTCACCATTAACTTTCTTTTTGGGAACTAATATAAGAGGGCTGTTATAGTTTGAATAACTTTCTTCGATTAAATCATTATCTAATAATTTTGTTACTTGCTTGTTTATTTCTTCTCTCTGAGAATATGGTAGACGATAGTTTTTCACATACACCGGCTCGGTGTCAGTTACACGTAGTTTTTGCTCATAAAAATTATTTAATGTCATTTTGTCGTTGTTAAGTGCGAATATGTCAGCATATTGTATGCAAAGGTCTAAAAGTTCTGATGGATAACTTTTAGGAAATTGATTTTTCAAAATTGAAGTGAGCTCGTTAGTACGTTTCTCATCTGCGTTTGTTTTATTAATAACATAGACGTGATAATTTGATAGTTTTTCCGTCCTAATGGAATTTTTATTTACGAATTGTATGTCATTTGTGGTATTGATTAATTTTATGACTGGGTTGTCAGAATTTGTAATGCATCTTGCTGTAAATACTCCTTTTTGTATTTCTTGAGATTCAACGAAAAGTGGAGTCGTTGAGTGACCTAGGTCAAAAATTCGAAAAACTTCACACCTTGGTGGTATAATACACATATCGCTTTCTGTTCCGTGAAGGATTGGCATATTGACTATTTCATTGTTTACCCTGAATGAGATGCTATTATTGGAATAATTTATAACGCATTTGTTATATTTGAGAAAGTCTTTACCCAGTATACCATCTGATGGGATATTAAAATCGTCATTTACAACATGTAAATTATGTCCGATGGGAATATTTGAGAAATGTAAGTCTATGTTTATTTTACCTAAAGTAGAAACAGTATTTGATGTCACGCCAGTGATGTTAACTATATCGTCTGTATTGATGGGAATATTCTTATTGAGACTTGAAACTTTAATCAAAGAAATATCAGCTTGTGTATCTAGTAAAAAAGTGCATAATTTGTTAGATCCGGTTATATAAATTTCGACAAAGTCCGAGTAATTTAAATTCAAACAAAAAATATTTTTCGCATTTAATCGCTTATCTCTGCGTCGTCCCTCAGTGTTCGCTGCTGAGGGGCTTCCGCGTTTAAAGCGCGAACATTTGTGTTATTTCGGGTATTTGAATTTCCGCTGTTGTTGTTGGTTCTGTTTCCTGACCTATTTTGATTGTTGTTGTTATTACGCGAGTTGTTATTGCCTCGATTGTCGTTATTTTGCCGATAATTGTTGTTTTGTCTATTTTGGTTGTTGTTGTTATACCTACTGGTATTATTGTTGTACCTATTAAAGTTGTTATTGTTGTTGTTGTTGAACCTATTATAGTTATTGTTGTTGTATCTATTGAAATTACTATTGTTGTTGTATCTACTGAAATTATTGTTATTGTTATTACGGAAATTGTTGTGATTGGGAAATCTTGAGCGAAAAGCTAAAACTTGTCTTTCTGTCGCCTGATTGTTTTGTTCTACGATCATCTTTGCTACTACGTCTTTTGCATCAGTGAAGGAAGTCGATGCCAGAATTGCTTTCACTAGGTCAGAGCGCGTATTTAGTCTGCAAACATTAACAGATTGCTCGACTGCCATTTCGTGCGCTTTAGCCTTCGACATGCCTTCAATTATTAGAGATCGCTCTAAAGCATCAGCTAGTTCTTCTACATGTTTGGCAAAATCTGTTAAATTATTGTTGGAAACTCTGAGTGAAGCTATTTTCCCTGCAACTACCTTGGAATTGTCTGGTTTAATACGAATTCTTAGCGCGTCTTTAATGTCTTGCATTGACGTTATATTAGTCGGAATTGCTTCCCGTGCTTTTCCTTCAAGTTTCGATTTGACAAAAGATATAAGAATTGTCTCAAGGTTTGCTTCTGTTAGACTTTCTATTAATTCAATTTTGTCTAGGAAGGAATCTAATGCTAATGGATCGCCATTGTAATTTTCTCTTATTATAGGTGCGCACATCGCAATAAAATTTTTCTTCTGTTCTGCGGTAGCCATTTCTATTGTTTGTATATTAGAAAAATTTGGGAATTCTGTATGAGTTGTATGTCGGGATTCAAAACCAAGAAAATCTTCAGCTAATGAAATAGAACAGTTGGGGTTTACGGTATGAGTTATGGATTCGCCAGTTGATTCAGCGTCGGAAAATTCTTCTTCTTCTATGTCAGAGCAAATGACATCAGCTTTAATTAATTCAGAAAAATCTTTTGGTACTTTTACTCTGCACTTAATTTCCAAAAAGCAATCGATAATTTGTTTCCTACAACGCGTTAAAGTTTGAATCACTGACTCAGGCTTAACTTCTTTACCGTATTGCGAATTTATATGTGATAAAATTTGATTGTATGTCCGGATTAAGTCGTCTTTGTATTCATCTAACTTTTCTTGCTTTGTTGTAATAGGTCGCCCAGTGTTTAAAATACGTTTAGTAATTTTTTTAAAATTTGACCGAAATTCTTTTAATTGTTTGTTGAAATCTGACATCTGATAAGTATCCAGTAATAAGAAAAATTTTAAATGTGTATTCAAGAACTTAGAAGAAATTAAGCAAAGGAGAAACTGGGTATAGGATGACCATTGGGTTGTGTACACCAACATACATTAGCGTATTAGGGTGTATCGAAAATCTGCAAAACAAAATTGGAAAAAGCTCAAGAGGTTGAAAATTTTAATTTAAATTGCTGGTATTAAACGGAGTTAAATTTTACGTACATATGTATATGTAAATTGATTTTAAAATATTCATATGAAGAATTTGGTACAAATTGTACAATTTATGAATATGGGAAAAATTAGACGAATTAACAAATGGTAAGTTGAAATAGCAGGTATTATAACGGACGCACCGTTTTATAGCAAAAAAATCGTTGTTGTTTACCGTGACGGCCGCACCGTTGCACTACAAAAAAAATTATATTTTACGTGACGGCCGCACCGTTTCACTAGCAAAAAGACAAATGTGTTTTATGTTTTCACGGACGCACCGCTTTCATCAAAAAGGAATTTATTTTAACGTGTCGGCCGCACCGTTCCACAAGCAAAATGTTTGTTGTAATCAAAAAAAAATTGTATTATTAAATTTTTACAAAAATGCATGCATCCATATGTATATGCATGTACACCTATTGCACATAACAAAATGTATGCGATCCACCTTAATGTGAATATCTATTTATGTTATTTATATACTCATACCGCAAGCAACGAAATTTATGCGGTTCACCTTAATGTGATGACCTATGTATTTACGTTTGTATGTATGTACACATACGGCTAGCAAAATTGCATTTAAATTCACAGTAAGATGGGACTGCAAGCAAATGGTCAATCATTAGGATAGCACTGAATGTATTTAATGCACATACACATAGGCACAAACGTTTTTGCAAAATATTAAAAAGTTTAAAATGTATTATATTGTGTATTACGATCGCACTGTTGTTTGAGCAAAATGTTTTATAATTGAAAAAAATATGTATTTATAAATCTTCACAAAGCTGCATGTATATATGTATATGCATGTGCATACATACATACGACAAATAATCACTTATTACGGTCCACCCTAATATGAGATTTTACGTCTATATATATATGAATATATGTACACATATGGCATGTGAAATGTATGTATCGACGTTAAGGTGGAACTTTATATGTTGGAATTAATATGCACCAAATGCAGAAGTTATGAGATTTACGTTAAATTAGGGCTGTATATATTTATATGCATATACATACATACACACACCTTTGGGAAAAGAAAAGTTCCAAATAAAGACTGAATATTTATTTCAAAGGTTAAATATGTATGTATTACGGTCGTACCGTTTTATAGCAAAAAATGTTTCTATTTATGGTTTTATTGTATATCAATTTCACCTTAATTTTAACCAAAATGTTTGTTTGTATGCCGCTATTTCGGTCACCTGAAGAATTGATATACATATACAATTTTGACTGTATGATAAGCTATTTATTTGGTGAAAAAAAAATTTTTATAAGTTTTTAATTGAATATTGTAATTTTGTGAAAATGCGAAAAAAAATTCATTTACATAAGCATATTTTGATATTTTATCATTTGAAGTTATTTAAATGTATTTTAATTAAATTTGAAAAATAGAACTTATATGTATGTATGTAAATACTCTAAATCAACAGACATAAGTACATATGTATTAACAACTACCTTACTCTCACCGCTGTCGTCACCGCTGTCGTTCAGTTGCTGCCGTCTTCAGTTGTGTTATATATACACTCATACATTGTCGTCGCCGCTGCCGTTCAGTTGCTGCGTTACCAATTTTCTGCCTTCGCCGTCAATGTTGCTGTCGCCGCCGAATTTTATGTCGCCGCCAGGTTGTTTTCTTTGCAAATTTTTATATCGCCGCCAATTCTAACTATGGCTTCCAATTCATTCTCACCGCCAATTTTGCTTTATATGTTATTCCTATGTACATATGTATACCGTTGCGGGTGTTGTTGCTTCTCTTCATTGGCTCATGTGCTGTGTATCTATTTTGAGTCATATCCATGTACGTACATATGTATGTTCGTAGTTGTTATAGATTTGGACGAGCTGTACCAAAATATGTACATATGTATATTTGCTTGTTGGCGTTTTGCCGAACTTTCTGAGCGTGATTGCTTTTTGACGAAGTGACGTGATTTTATAGTACCTCTACATAACGGTATTGCCTGATATACGACTGAAGATTTTATGCTTTTAAGAAGAGTAGGTACAGTGCTGTTTCAAAGTTATAGCCGCTTTATGTACTGGTACATAGTTATGTATTTGCATACATACATACGTTTTTTTTTTCGTTGTTAATAATATACCAAAAATTTTTCCGTTGCTTATCAATTTGCTTTTTAAATTTTTATATTTTTTTCGAGTTTTTGATGATTTTTAACTCTTTTTTTTTTTGTTTTTTTTTTTTAATGTTTTTTTTTTTTTTTTTTTTTTTAATTTTTTTTTTTGAAAGATTTTTTTTTTGTTTTATATTTTTTTTGTATGGGTTTTTGTTTTTTTTTTTTTTTTTTTTTTTTTATATTTTTTTGTATTTTTTTTTTTTTGTTATTTTAAATTAAATAATTCATTTTGTTGTATGGGCAAAAATATTGAGAGTACACGCTTGTTGTTGTGCACATTATTTAGGATGTAAAAAAATATATTTATTGCGTGTCTGTGCAGCGCATTTCTACATTTAAGGCACTCCCAGGTGGCTTCCTTTTTTGGGTGGCTCTATTGGCCAAGTCGTGGCCACTCTGCACGGTCGGCATTTAATACGCTTCACCCTTTCACCTCTTTTCACTCTTCTCACTATCGCTTTCTTTCTAAGTTTTCCAAATAAAAATCTATTTTGTGTTCTTTCTTTTTTGTTTTTGTCTTTCAGTAAACTCTCTTTTTTATTTATTTAATGTTTTTAAATTATTTACTGTCTAATCTTAATTTTTCACACTTCACTTTTTTCTACTTTACGTTTTACTTTTTTAGCTGCCGGTCTGTTCAAAGGTAAGTACACGATTGATTTAGCAATGGTCGGCCGGCTTCTTCGTAGCCGTCGCTGCCTGTTTCCACTTTGTTTCAACACCTGTTCACAATGGACAACAGGGTTGCCACAAATTGGAAACAGGTAGCGTGACGATTTTATTTGACCATTCTGATTTTGATTATATTTATTTTACCATTACAACACCACCAATCCACCTCATATCACGTATTTTCTTTGTACAGCCAATCAAAGCACAACCTGTCTTAATGAGTATGCTTTAACGGTTCCAAACAAGTGCTTTTATTAGGCTTTCAACACAGAATAACATACATAGCTTGTTTTCTCGCTTTCTCTAAGGAGAAGGTCAATTCCTTATTTTCAGAGTTAAATTGAAAAAAAAAATGTAGCAAATTACCATAATCAGGCTTTCAGATAGTACAGCAAATAAAATTGCATAAATGGCTAATGGTTATGCTTCATACATATGTACGTATGTATGTATGTAGGCTTGCCCAGCAAATTTATGCTAGCTCCGCCACTGCTATATGTACATATCTATTCCATACATATATATGTATGAATAGCTACCCAGTAGGACTTGGGATAGTCGTTTTATCAATCCGGGAATACCTACTCACTTGCGAGTACGCCATTACTCTACGTACTTCTATGTATAATCATACAATTTTGTTTACTCGCTTGTAAAATTATATGTACATATAGAAGTCCTAGGCAGGGTTGTAATAAACACACAAAATTGAACAAAATGTTTATGTGGCTTGGAAATGATGTCTAATGGAGTAATCTACTCATCCCCTATTATATATTTGTATGTACGTACATATGTATGTGCGCACGTAAATATACATATGTAGGTATATGCATTGACTAGGTATGTGCATTGTAAAATTTGTATCAAAGCTTTGTAGGTAAATTGTATTTCTTATAATTTTAACCTTCCGTTACACACATGAGGTCTCACAGACCGAACACACACTTAAAGCTTTACCGCTTTACCCGAAGGTTTTGGGGAGTGTAGGGAATGTGACAGTCCTTTGCCGGATAAATCCGGTACGCTCGGGTACTAGTCCCTTCTGACACTAGCCCGACTGTCGTGCGAACGATTTTTTTGGCCATAATCAACCTTCTAGACCAGTGGATTTTAGTCGCATCTTACTTATTATTTTAGTGTTCGTGGTTTTTGGTGTAGAGATGTAGTATTGAAAACTGAACTTTCCCTTTCGTTTTTAAATAGAGGTGGCGTTGAAAATCAACTACCTATAAACTGCTGAACGAGAAGGCAGAATTTCTGTATGAAAAAAGGCCTGAATACGCAGGGAGAACTTCCATAGCACATATTTCAATACACTTCATTGCCTGTTCAGTTGTTTTTTCAGGCATGATTTTTGAACTCAGTTTCAGGGTATTTTTCATACTGAATATGCACCTCCGTACCTCGAATACTGCTGGGTATGTTTATATGTTCTTATTATGGAAATACATATGTACGTTCATATAATTAATTCATGTGTACATACCTTATCTGCTACTTTTATAATAACATACAATTTATTTATGCATTAATCACCTCAAACGTACATATCGTCGCTGCGCCAACAAAAAGAGCTATACGTTTTTCAGCAACTTTTCAGGAGAGCAAAAAAACCGTTTTCTGGTGATCCTAGAGAATATTTTTTCTAGTTTGAATTGTTAACTAATGATACTACACATATGTAATAGACTTGTGCAATTTTTTTTTACTTTTTTTGACCAACCACTTCGCATGAAGCATTTGCGCCGTTTTACAGCACATAGCTCTTTTTACAAATTCTTTAAATTTGCGAGGGGGGCTAAGAAATCGTGAAAGATGTGTATACAATTCTTCGCTAGGGTCCGATGCAATTAGCGATAGCTTGGAAATGCATTATTTAATTGACCAGTGCCCCTCCTATTTTGAAAATTGGTCACATACGCTTTTTTTAAATAATTTTTTACACAAAAATAACCTGAAATCAAAAAACAATTATACGTAAATAGATCAGTGTTGAACGAAAGAGCAATACGGAGCAAAACGGAGCTGCTCGGCTACACATACGAGTCGTGTGTGTGCTGCTAGCAAGCATGGAGGAACAATAAAGGAGAATGCATAAGATCAGCTGACTTCTTCTTCAATCTTCATAAACACACACGAACACAAGCATTTTTTTTGTTGACATATTCCACACACACACGCACCCTAGTATTTCCATAGGGGCCACATCTGTCAAATTCTTCTACATTCCTCTTTGCATGACACTTCTGGCCCCACTATGTATGAAGGTATGTCGTTATGCATTCTCCTTTATTGTTCCTCCATGCTAGCAAGCAATTGCGACGCCTACAACCATGGAGGAACAATAAAGGAGAATGCATAAGATCAGCTGACTTCTTCTTCAATCTTCATAAACACACGAACACAAGCATTTTGTTTTTTTGACATATGCCACACACACACGCACCCTAGCATTTCCATAGGGGCCGAATCTGTCAAATTCTTCTACATTCCTCTTTGCATGACACTTCTCGCCCCACTATGTATGAAGGTATGTCGTCATGCGTAAACCTTTATTGTTGAATCATGCCTACAACCAATTATGCTATGGTTATGGTTACAATCTTGATTGCCAATCAAAATCGGAAACATTTCGTGATTGGTGAGAGGTGGTTACGCTTACATTGATGATTGGAGCGCACATACACAACATAACACATGATAATTACTGAGCACATACACAACATAACACATTATTACCTCTGAAACCTCGTTTGCTGGCTGCCTGTTTCACACAGCAAGTTTGCTGGATGTGAGAGTCCGAAAATTCTCTCACCGTCGGAGTGCACAACAACAATTACACGGTGCTCGACCAGCTTGATTGGTAGCATAACCAGGCCATTAGTCTGCGCTTGAATTTAGTGATGGGCGATTCCGAGATGTTTAGACAATCGAGAGAATCGCCATCGTTGCAAAATCACAATCGAGTCAAAAGTTGACTCGCTCCTCGACTACACAATCGAGATGTTTTTGCGATTGTTCCGAGTCAGCGAGTCGGCAGTTGTTTCGATGACATCTCGACTACACAACCGAGATGTGTTTGCGATTGTTCCGAGTCGGCGAGTCGGAGGTTGTTTCGATGACATCTCGACTACACAAGCGAGATGTTTTTGCGACGGTTCCGAGTCGGCGGGCCGGCTGTTGTTGTTGATAAAAGTTTGTTTTAGTTGATAAAATAAACTGAATGAGTGTTGTTGATGAAGAAAGTAGGATTGTTAATGGAAGTGAGGCAAATACATATGTAAATAAATGAACCAAATTGAAAAATATGCTATATATAGACGCTGCATTTTTGCAATCACAATTAAAGAGTGTCGTGCTTAATAAATACAATTAATTATTTAAACAATAATACATTAATAAATTTTCTGAAGTGAGACGCTTACGAAACAAATTAATTTTACGAGCAGTAACAACGGCAATAGATTTGTACCACTGTATACTTTTTTTAAGCAATTTTGATATTCAAGCGGCAACAACAAATGTTATGTATTTTTTGCAGCGAGTCCGAAATTTAGGGTTGCTTTGAAAACGAGAGGAATCATTGGCGAGTCCGAGATGTTTTAGCGATTGTTTCGACTGACGGCCATTTACGACTTGACTCGAATACGAATGAAAACCATCGAGAGCATTCGAGATGTTTCAACAATCGAGAGAATCGAATAAAACATCTCGGACTCGCCCATCACTACTTGAATTTCATGCTGTGTACATCGATCGCGCAAAGAATTTTTTTCTTTTTTCTGATGGCGTTTTCTTTTCTCGAAATAATGTTGCCCTGTTTGATTTTCTTAGCCATTTTGTAAGTTTGTCTGGTCCTTTCACCAAATATTGACCTCTAACTAAGTAAGAGTGCACCCTTATCTACAAATTCAGCCATTTTATAGAAAGTCAGGATACGTAATTCGATAATTGGGATTTAGGAGGGCAACATTTTTTCGTAGAAAAGAAAACGCCATGAGCAATAGGTATGCGACATCTGCTTATACGCGCACACTAATGCAAAAATATGTTGCGCTTGTGTAAGTAGTGCAGTCGGTGGTGTGCATCACTGAAATAGATGTATAACTGAATTTACAGAGCATTTCTACTACTGAGAGCATATAGCTGTGTTTGATAACTTCTAACCAAAGAAGGATATCAGAAAACGGGAAATGCAGAAATGTGGCTAGCGGATAGCGCTAAATAAATATGTAATAAAAAAAAAATCGAAAAAAAAACATATAACTGAATTTGTTGGCGCAGCGACGATATGTAGATATGTATGTACATACATACCTATGCTTGAAAGGACGCCATATACTATGGAATATTATTAACCTTATGTGCGTCATTGGGGTCACTACCACCCAGTACTTGGTTTATACCACCCTAATGCAATTTTTTATGCCTGCATGTTAAACGTAGTCTAAAATCATTAATCTTTTGCAAAAGAATTATTTCGATCGCTTCAGTAGAACCCGAAATAAAACACGTTCAACATTCCGTGGAATATATGTTTTTCGCTTCCTTTGGTCCTTTAGGTTCATTTTACAAAGATTTTTCTGAGGAGACCCCTACTGAAATTTTATGGCGAATAATTTTCTAGAACATTTTAACCCTCTAGAACCGCCAATAAAGGGTTATTTTGACCCCTTTTTTAGAAAATCAGGAAAAATTGCATTTTTAAGATCGCTAGAGGGTTAAAATGTTCTAGAAAATTATTTGGCATAAAATTTTACTAGGGGTCTCCTCAGAAACATTTTCTGTAAAATTAACCTAAAAGACCAAAGGAACCGAAAAACCTATATTCCTCAGAATGTTAAACGTGTTTTATTTCAGGTTCCGCTCAAGCGATCGAAATAATTATTTTGCAAAAGATTAATGATTTTTGACTACGTTTAACATGCAGACATTAAAAAGGTACATTAGGGTGGTATAAACTAAGTACTGGGTGGTAGTGACCCCAATGGCGCACGTAGGGTTAATAATATTCCATAGTATAAGCCGCCCTTTCAAGCCAAAGACATTGGTGTATTAAACTTAGAGATCGGACTATAAATACCGAAGATATGAGAAAAATAAATTTTAGCGACATCTAGCGGCGTCCAAAAAAAAAATTAAAAAATTTTCCGGGAATGTTTTCCAAAAAGACATCATATGCGGGGGCGTACGGCGAACTTTATTTTTTGCGATACGGTCTAATGTACATATATACCAGGGATGGGTTTTGAATGAATTTTTCTTCAACTAACACATATCTAAATACAGTGAAACCTCCCTTGGGTGGACACTCACCGTCGGGCAAATTTTGTCCGCCCAAGAGAGGTGTCCGCTTAAGGAAGTGGGTTCCTATTTTAGAAATTTTTTGGATTTTAAAGGATTTATTTATTCATATTTCACTAAAAAAAACAAGGATTCTTATGTCCTCAAAATTTCACTTAAATACATAAATATGTACATATATGTATGTATGTATGTATATACATAAAGTATTAACATACATATGTATGAAATTACAATTAGTAAGTTGCTGAGAACTAGAAATGTTGGGATATCTTTTAAATTATTTAAAAAATTGTGAAATTGTCGGTTGACGAGGGTTTTTTTGCTTATTGAAAATAAAATTGTTTTGCAGATGGCTTTCAAATTTCTACAACAATTCAAATGCAATAAGGTCTTCCGTGCAAAATCTTTTCAAATTTGAAACTGCAGTCAAAGCCATTTCGTTCGAGGAGATTCCATTACCTACTTTCAGCGGTAGCTAGTATTGGTACTATCATCTTCAATGGTTTCGACGTTTTCGTCAGTTAGAACATCTAACTGGAAATCCGTGAATGTTGTTATATCTTCCAATAAAGTCATGCGGACATTTATTTTAATTGGTGATTCCCCTTTCATCGTAGCGCTTTTTACCTAACGAACATTCAGCGAACTTTTTTTATATTGCTATACATACTTATATTTTGTCCGCCTAACAGAGGTTTTTGTGTGATTTGTTATGAAAAGAAATCAAAGTGTCCGTTGACGGGAGGTTCGTGTCCGCTTAATAGAAGTTTTTAGTTCAATTCAATAGTAAATAACTGTCCGCGTCCGGCCAAGAGAGTGTCCGCCTAAGAGAGGGCAATTTGTTCTAAAAAGTGAACCTAAACCTTGGTGCATTAAAATCTGTCCGCTCAAGGGAGGTGTCCGCCTATGAGAGGTGTCCGTTAGGGGAGGTTTCTCTGTAAATATTCTTCATTAAGAAAATTTGGATAGGGCATACATACATTTTTATTCTTCATCCAAATTAGGTTAAATAAGGAATAAAATTGTATTCTTCATTGATATTTATAATATTGAATAAATAATAAAATTTTATTCACGTTCTTTTCTTGCTAAGTAGTCACACAGTGTTTTTTCTGTTTCAAAAGATGATTTCGCGAATAATTTCCCGAATGTTATGTCATGTCATGCGATGTCGTGTCATGTTATTACATAACATAACATTCGGGAAAGTAGTCGGAAAAATATTCGGTTGGGACTACTTTTTACGGCATACTACATTTGTACCTATTCTTTTCATTTTCTTCTTTCTAAGCACCTTTTATTTTAACCAAATAGGTACTGCATTTAAAAATAGCTTTCGCTTAGAAATAACTTTATATTTAAGTTTTCACTTTTTTAAACTTATGAAAAGTGATGCTACGATTTTCATTTTAGATGGCGGTACTTACTTATGTACCTACATATTCGTTTATAATGGTTTATTTTAATTTATATACATATGTATGTATGTAGTACATATATGTATGTATGTATGTCTTTGCATTTCTCAAACAATTTTCTCAATTTTGTTAATATTAATTTGCCTTTTTAAGTCTATTACGGCTCGTGCGCGTTCTAGCTGTTTCAATTAATTTTAACTCAACCTCATGCATGCTATATGTAGGTACATATATAAAATGTAAATACATAATTGACGTAGGTAAATGCACAGATGTTTGATTTACTTATGTATATTTCTTCAATTTTCTATGATCGACACGATTGTAAAATGTATTAATGTATGTACATAAGTAGATACCTACACATGTACCTACGTATATACCTACCAGGACTGGAAAAACCAAGTAGGTACAAGTACAATTACCACCATTAACAATAATCAGTAATTGAAAAAAAACAGCTACCAAGTATGTGCCTATATTTTATTGGTACTTGATATTCAGTAAATGCAATTTTCAATTACATTAAAATTTCACCTAGTAGTTGAAAAGAATTGATTTTAATTGGTGAGAGGTGAAAGTAATTGAAAAAGAATAGAAAAATGTAGGTACATTTAATTGATAACTGTTTTTTTTTTTTCAATTATCAAGTACCTAATTGTACTTAGACCAAGTACAATTACCAAGTATCATTCACTACTTCACAGCTCCGATTCCTACTATGTATGTATGTATGTATGTAGTATGTGTATTAAACATTACAGCCACAAAAGTAATAAACTGGAGAGCCAATTTTCTACTTTATTTTTCTTTATATGTACCTACATCGTGATACGCTCTAATTAACATATGTGCATACATATGTATGTATGTACATATGTATATTTTTTATTATTAAATGACTGTACGTATTGCACCACTGAATATTAAGGCGCTACAATATTCTGTAACAAAGCAGATTTTTATTTTTCTATATGTACCCGACATAATAATTATAGCGTTCTTTGAGCCATAGGAAAGTGGAAGAACCGTTGGAATTTTACCACAAAAAGCGAATACTTATGCAAAGCAAAGAATGTAGGTGTTGTGGTAAAATTCCTACGGTTCTGCCACTTTCCTATCGCTCAACGAACGCTATACATAATACACTGGCGCGGATATAACTGTGTTTTAAGGCCAAGCTGCTCTCCTAATTGGAGGCGTGCTCCTTAATTTGGGGTTCCTACAAATGTATGGATGTAGGCACCTACATACAGTTTTATGCCAGTTCCGAATGGCAAATGCATTTCTTCACTCGGAGAGTATATCGCCCACTGCCGAGATGCAACCGCTACTTTTAAGAACCCAATATGTAGTAATTGGGTTTTAACTATTTGGAAAACTAATTAAATTAAATTTTTGGTTTGATCTATGCTGGGGCTTGGTTCCGAGACCTATGGTATGGCAGGCGAGCACTCTATCCGCGGCCACGTATAGCCATACCTACATATGTATGTATGTACATGGATATACGATGTACCAACTTATGTACGTACATATGTACTACTATGTACATAAATAAGGTAGTGTGTATGTACATATTTATTAAATTCTCGAACCCACATTTTCCCCGACTTTTTGCTACAGTCCCATATCGGTACATATGTATGTACATATTAACGTATGTAGCGGATGGTCGGTTAAAGTCAGCCACAGTGATGCCGAAATTGGGCCCTTCGGACCAAATCCGGTCCGATAAATTTACTTTGGGCTGTTGGGCGGCTAAAATCAATTTTGGTCCGATTTGTAATATGAATATTTTTAGTGGAGACAATTTTTCTGACGCTAAACATTTTATCTTTCCCGTGTAAAGTTCTTTTATTGTTATATCTAAATTCGCTTGGGACTCGTCTCGCATGCCAAGTTTAATGAAACGTCAAAATCAGACAATCTGACATTTATTTTGCAAATAAAATGCTGAAATTTAACACAAATTATGTTTCACTTGAAAAGCGCCAGCGAACATACTGGCTATTCCACGAATAGGTTAAGTTGGAGTGGCTGCCATAGAGTCGCACTTAGGCCAGTGCAGAGGCCCGTTGTGATACCACAAGAAGAAAACGGATTACTCCTCCTTTTTGAACCAATTTGAGAACTTAATGCAGTTCACCAGGGCCCTCACTATGTAGTTCTATTTAAAAGCGAAATGTGATTCGAAAGCACATTCTTATTGCATAGAATATATGGAATAGAACTCGAAATTGAACGAATTTTCTTACGAATTAAACTACAGAGTGAGGGCCCAGGTCGTTTATGTCGACGTCCGCGACTTTGCATAGGCTATCCAGGAAGGAAGTCCCAAGAAAGCGTCGTCTGCCGCTGTTAAGAGCCGAGCAGTGGCGGATGAGGTGTTCGATTGTCTCCTCGCCTCCAGCTTATGCAGCATCTGCGGTAGGGTGCACCTAGCTTCTCTGCGTGTTTCCCGATGTGGCAGTGTCCTGTAAGTACCCCCACAAGGTTCGAGATGTCATCTCTCCTTAGAGTACTGATGAGATCACTTGTGAACCCATTTCTGCCAGGTTTGCCTTGATGTTCGACATACTGGTTTCTGTAGCCATCTATCGCTTGCTAGTTTATAGATATGCTGTTTAAGAATTAGCTTGTTTGTGGCTAACGGCATACCAATGCGTTCTTTGTCAGGAAGAACCTGCTCGGTAGTGCCCTGCCTCGCAAGTTCATTCGCCCTACAATTGCCATTGATATCCCTACATCCCGGGACCCTACACGAGGTGCAGACAGGTCTGTTTGGCCATCTCCTTTAGAGATCGGCGACAGTCTAGTATTAGTTCTGAATTGAATGAGTGGGAGCCAAGATTACTTAGTATGTATATATGTATTTAAAAATCAATATGTAATTCCATTTTAAGTTGACTTCTGATTTCTGGGCGTTTTTTGGCGGAATTGGGCGGTAATTTGGTCGGTAAAATTTTTTTTCAGTGGCAACACTGGTCAGCCAGCCATTTGTTTATTTTGCCTATCTGGCTTTTTGTGGGTTTACTTTTGTTTCTTTTCCATTCTCTTTATTGTGCTTGATGTGCTCCTTTTAACGTATGTAGGTATGACAATGATGATGATTTTTTAATTCTTCAAGCTTTTACCGAAATGTCCGACTATCCGCCTCTTTGTTTACTTTCATATTATCTCTCATGTGTACATGCATATACAATATATGTACATATATACATATTCATGTAGGCATGTACCTGTTGGGATGTTGTTGTGGGTTGATCAATTATAAAAATCGGTTGAGTCTTGGCGTTTTGTTAGTCTAAATTCAAACGTTGAACAGCAACAATATCACTCAAGAAAATTAGCTAATAAAACAAAAACAAAAACAAAGACATTTCTGTTAAACTATGTAACTACGAAACGTGTGATAAAAGGGCTGTAAAATTTAAAATCAAGAAAAAATATTATCTATGTACATGTTTAGCTGTGCTATTTCGTCCAAGACGTGTCTCGTTTGCAACGAAGCTGTGATAAAACTAAATTAAAAAAGAAGCTACTTGTTGTTCTTAAGATCAATATTATACATACATACATACGTGATACTTAGTTAGAAATATTATTTGCAACTTATTAAGAGGCTATTGTACCTACATACATATAAATTTTCTTTCAATTAACTATTTCTATTCAATATTAAATAAGTGCAATGAGTGCGTGTTTATTGTCCTCGAATATGTCTACGACTTCAGTAGTCGCTAACGATAATCTGGCGTCGTGGTACGTCTTTCTACAGTTGGTGTTCACTAACCGGTCCCCAAAAAAACTTGGAACAAACCCCCATTGGCACTGAAAACCCTTCATATACATGCACATATTACCACTGACTAAAGTATTGCATTTTTTTTTAATTTGTTAGTACCTATTTATCAATTATTAATATTATTATTTTACGTTATTGTTATTAATAAACTATTAACTAGTTCCCAATAAACACAAAAGCGAGGATGGTATCGTGTCAAACTCGAGATGAATTCGCGGAGGTGAATGTTATTTTTCGGATTCGTATCGAGTTCGAGATGGACTCGAGAAAAATCAATTATCGCAATAGCATTTATTAATTTTGTTGGATCTTGCTTTACACGAAGAAATTCCCTGTTGAGCTTTAATTTACTCTTTAAAACTCCACTCGAGAAATTTAAAAGTTCGGATGATATCGTGGGGAATTCGAGGCGGGTTCGCAGAAGAAGATTTTCTAGAATGTATTCGCCAATGATCCCAAATCTCGAATTGCCAACGATCCGAGAACATAAAAATGCGCGAATCGCTAATGAGAGGTGACTCACCTGGGAATTCGGATTCGCCGATCTATCATCGCGAACTATCGTCGCGATAATATAATCAGAGAAGCGAACTCGTCTCGGATTCGAGGCAAATCCGTTATGTTTATTGGGTTATTACTTGTTTTTTATATCTAAATCCCCCACGCATGCTTATTCATGTACATATTTATGTACATATGTATTGATTGATACAAATAATTTATGTACATAAATTAACTTCCCTGCAGTAAATTTGTTTCACTGCTGAAGGATCAGTGATGATTCTTTGTTGAATATTCATCACTGTCGGCATAACTCAGTATATTTTTATTTGTTTTAGTTTTTTTTTCTGAGGAAAGCAAACCATTTATATGAAAAATTCAGCAGTCTTTATATGAAAGTATTCACTGATGCCTCCTCGTCATAGGTGAATTGCATCAGTGATTCATTAAGGATTCATTGCGGATTTTTACTGCAGGGTTATTAAGCCAATAAGTGAACTTTTTCATTTCATAAGCATGTTAGGTAATATGTATGTACATATGTACATACCTACATACATACATTACTATTCCATCTTGCAAGCAAATGGTTCACATATTTTTTTCGAATTCATCTCTCATGAAGGGCCATATATTTACATACGTACATATCGTCGGTCCCCTGCCAGAAACACGAATGTGAAATTTTTTCTAAGTGCGATATCTGCTCTTCATCGGGTTGATATAACACAATTAATATTTGTATATATGATTATGTACATACAAGTACATATTATGTATGTATGTTTACGCAAGAATTTATACCAATATTCATTGTTATTCCATCAATATATTTATACCCGATAAAGAGCAGACATCGTACTTAGAAAAAATTTCACATTCGTGTTTCTGGCAGAAGACCGACGATATGTGCAAATACATAACAGCAAAATCCATTTAGGTACTTGGAATGCTTAAGTAGCTCTCAACGTTTCGAACAATGCTCAGAAGTGTTAGATACTATTTAACCTTCCTATACCCGCGTTAATTTTTGTAACACATATACCCGCGCACGGTCTCACAGACCGAAAGTTCAAACTACATAAAATATTCGTTTTTTGAAACAAAACTGAAAACAAATTATTATTTTTCAATCTCGTAGATGTAATAAAAAAAATAAGACTACGCATTAAGTTTGTATTCACTTATTTTATTGATTTTAGGTGATTAACAAAAAAGCCATCAAAATCGATCATTTTTTCTTAAGTACTACAAAAACAAAACAAAAACATATTTTTTTATTCAAATAAATAAAAATAAGTTATACTAACTTAAAAACACTTCTTTGACAATACATAAATTATAAATTATATTAGTTTTTAGTCTTGAAAAAAAAAAATCAGGGCAAATACACATATACCCACAAAAAAATACACATATACCCGCGTCGGTCTCACAGACCAATTTTTATGAAATTCACCAACACGCCTGTCTAGTGGAAACGCCAAATCAACACTAATATAGAGCTTGCAAGAAAAGCGGAAGCTAGCAGTAAATTCAACTTTGTAAAGTTTCTGGAAAAAAAAAATGTACGTAAAATCATTTTCTCGGTCTCACAGACCAACGCGCGGGTATAGGAAGGTTAAGTAAGCATATTTAGTTACATGTATTAAGTGTATTCAGGTCCAATTAATGTTAGGCCAAGCTTCTCGCCTTAAAAACTTTTACAAACGTTGAGCTTTCAAGTTCTTATGTACCTAGGTATATTAGTTCCTTAAAGACTATTCTATTCCAACTTTATTCCGGGCTTGAGATTGCTTTTCTTCCTTCTTGTTTCCGAAATCTTTGATATGCATGTACGTATTTATGTATGTATGTACCTAATATAATAATAATACAATGACGCTATTATAACTCTGACGAGTTTTATGGCCGAGCTTCTCTCCCAATTCGAGGTGTGCTCCTTTTGTTTTTTTCCTACTAATTGGGTGGACCTACAGTTTTATGCCGGCCCCGAACGGCGAATGCATGTTTTTGTGAGAAGCTTTTTCATGGCAGAAATAAACTCGGAGGGTATGCCGCCCACTGCCGAGAGGTGACCACTGCTCTTAAAAAACCAAATAATTGGATTTTTACTAATTAGAAATTTTTTTTTTGGTGTTTGCTCGGACTGGGGTTTGAACCCGAGACCTCTGGCATAGCAGGCGAGCACTCTACCCACTGCACCACAGCGGCCACATATATACATATCTATGTAGGTACATACCTTTGTGCATATACATATGTAGATACATACATACATGGATGTAGGTATGTATGCACAATGTACATACATGCATATGTATGCTGATATTTATATGAAACGATTTGCCAAATGCGCAATTATGATCTGAATGGCTGCTGTGCTAAACAAAAATTCACCCTTCTTTGCTCTTTCTTTTGTGATATTTTTTCTATTTATCATTCCGATTTTAGAACTGCATTCAAATTTTTGCATACATATAAGATATGTACTTACATATATTCGATAGAAGCCGTTATTGCAAACAAGTCAGCTCCCATGGCGCAACTAGTGAGCCCTATCAGCTCCGTTACCGAGAGAAAAATATATCAACCTTTCGACAAATCGTCTCTTGTTGTTGTTGTAGCCACCAAGACACGCCCCGAAGGCTTTGGAGGTGTAGGCGAAGTGGCAGTCATTTGCCGGATAAATACGGTATCTTCTAAGACCCCTAACCCGCTGGGAATCAAATCGGCTCTTATTTTGTTTTCGTCAGCTGAGTATTAAGTAACCTTGCTGTCCACTTTGCACATACTAATTCCCTATGTTCGTAAATATTACCCAAATAATTTGTTTTTTTTTATCAAACTAACTGAAAAAACATGTAGTTCCAGCTAAAATTGTCCGTCGAATTAAGCAAATATATCGTTAGGAGATCTCTCCATTGACAGATTACAGCCCCTAAACTTTAACGCTGTCATGGTATTGCTCTCTTTATCGGTCACATGAGCTTTTCCTTACTAATTATTATTGTGTAATGTTGTCTGTATGAAATAACTTCCAATTTTGTGTTCATAAATTATAGAATTTTGTCCTTAAATGGTTTCTGGTATAGTGGCAAATATGTATGTACATGTTATATGCGAGTATATTTTGCTTGTTTTCTGGTGATGGATCTAATCTGATTCAAAGTCTCCACAAAACGAATAGCAAAATAAAGAGAGCTATCCATCGACAGTCAAGTTTTCAAATATACTGTCATGGAATTGCTCTTTTTGTATAGTATTCGACAATCAGCGAGGTTTACTAAAAAAAATCTTTGTTTTGTTTCGTCCTTTGTGCTTGTCTTGTATCTATGTACCTGTCTATATGTATATGTATGTATATCAATTTTGTATTGCATTACTCGGAGATAGGCTCATTTTTTCCTTTAAACTTGACGAAGCTGATGAGGGTGCTAAATGAGTTTCAAAATGGCCTTTTGGAAGAATGTTACCGGTATTGTAGGCCTGAAACTAGATTTCACTTTTTTAGCAACGCAAATGACCATTATGTTTTATTCCACAATATACACCCTTTTATTCCATCACTTAGTTCATTATATTACTTAATTTAAAGTAGTTAAAATTAAAATACCAAATTAATATAATTTATAAGCCTCCACGACCGCGACCTCCAGTCGGACCACCTTGCCATGCACCGCGACCACCACCTGGCGCCCCGGGAGGTGGCCCACCTCTTCCACCGGCACCTGGCCCACCTCGTCCTCTTCCACGGGCTGTAAAAGTTTAATAGTTTATATGCATGTGTGTATGTACATACATATGTATAAACATGTGTTCGTACCTTGTGCCCGTAGAATCGCCGCTTTGCCTCTCCCAGCCGTTCCACCTAATCCTTTTCCAGTTTGCTTTTTAAACATAGGTGCGTTCTTCAACATATCCGGTAGGATAAGAAAACGAATTTTCGAGCCGCGTATGTACACATTCTCCAAATTAGCCGTTCGCCCATCACGATAAGTGACTGTTATTTGTGTCATTTGGCAATTCATGTTGTCCTCCGCTTCGATGAGTTTGCCGCGGTACACTTCGCCGGTTATAGTTTCACACGTGATAATATGACCCTCTGCTTCGTGCAGCACTTTTATTGGTACACCAATTGACATGTTTCCTTTATGATTTAAGTAAAATGCACAAAATTAAAGTATTTCTAGAAATTATTGCTCGAAATGTTGTGCGATGGAAAAACGTTTATACTCGTTTGACAGCCGAAAAGCAACTCGCTCAAGTTCGCCATTTTCTCGCTGAATATGCTTCCCACCATGCTTGACAAACAGTTTTGGTAGCACTGAGAAAGGTAAATAGCGAGTGGCTCTCAAATGTAAATTTTATTTACTGTGAGGCTACACAATTAAGATTACAAATTTAAAACTGCATTTTCCAAATTTGAGTAATTTCAACAAATATACATAAATTATAATACAATCTTATTGAAGCTATCTGCTTAGAAATAAATACATATTAAGAAATTTCTTCTTATGAGTTAAACATACATACAGATGCGGTTTATTCTGTCACATTAAATATGTCGTAAAATATTTTCCATTTGAAATGGGGCTTCTTTATCATAATCTTATCGTAGATTTATCTATATTTACACATTTAGCTTGTGTTTCGTGCATCATCACCATGCACATTGAGGTTGTACAAACAAAGACAACAACGTATTTTAATATTTATGAGCATGTATTAAAGTTAGGTAAATACATAAATGTATAATCACCTGATAAAAAATGTAAAGATAGATAGAACACAGCATCATAAAGTGCTAACGTTTTGTGTACAAAGTATGACTAGCATCGAAAAAATATCAAAACTTTTTAATATGCATATACATAGTTCTTCAGAGCAATCATATTCCATTAAAAATGCCTAAGTAAATAAAGGTTCTAACAAAAATATTACATATATATATTTTTTTTAATTTCAGCGACCCAACGATTAGTAGTAGTAGTTTCAGTAAGAGAGGTGAAATTAACGACAATGCTTTCGGATTCCCTGGCCTATCTAAAATGCGCACCATTTCCGCCTCCTCTTGCGGTACGAACATGTCGACTGAATCCTTCTGTATCTCTCTCGGCGTAGGGCCTCTGTGGTGGTTTTGATGTCCCTACCCACCACAGAACTGATCACGATAGGGCGTCACTCTTAACTGGTATGTTGGTAAAACCCTAGATATTTATGTACATACGAGTAGAATCTTAAATAATGCAATCAATTTAAATTTGGCTATAGATCGATCTCGGAAGACTTCTGTGGATTCCGCTGGTGGCAATGTATTCGAAAGGAGTCGCTCCTCATCGGAGTGCTCTGTTTCGGATGGCAGCGATTCACAAGATAGCTCTGATATTAACTCGCTATATTCGGAGGAAGATTGTCAAGAAATGGTCAAACATATCTTGCAACATGATAATCCAACTCGTATCATCATCAAGTTGCACGTTACCGAAAACAAATACACGGAATGGGAGTCGGTAAGTTCGATTTACTAATACATACATGTATTTATTTTCTCACTTGCATCTTCGAAATATTCTTCTGCATGCAGGTTTTGAATCCCGTCAATAATATATTGTACGTTGCAATGCCCGAGAAGCTTCCACCGGAGGCTTCTAAGGACACGTTCATTTCCTTGCTGGAGTTCGCCGAGGAAAAACTTGATGTGGATGCAGTTGTTTTGTGTGTACGCAGGGATCGTTCGGATCGTGCACGTTTGTTTGAGACATTCTTGATTATGGGCTTCCAACCGTTGTCCAGAAAATCACCATTAGCACCGCCAGCAGCTACAAAGTCTGAGAATTTCTTCTTCATCTACCACGTCGAAGACTAAGTTGGCATAATTAATACCATCAAGTTTTTGGAATTGACTATCAGTTATTAATGGAAAACCACACAAAATTCTTAAGAAAAGAAAAGGGACAAGTGGAAAATGCTTAAGAACATCTTAGTATCCAATATAATTGATCTGAATCAAATCATAAAAATACAAAACAATATGTCAACTTAGAAAAGAGTTAAGAGTAAAGGCAAAAATATCGTATTTTAACAATCAAAAAAATAAGAAAATGCAAAAAAAAAAAATAAAAACAAACAAAAATGTAAAAAAAAATTAAAATCATAAAAATCACAAAAAATATAGCATTACCCCCAAGTTCATAAGATATAGAATTTCTACAATGCTTTGTAAAAGTCATTTTCATCCGAATTCTCAGTTTATAAAAGCTTGGAAGGTAATTTTATTTTTATGATTTCGGGGGTTACATTCTGTATTCAAATCAAGCACTTATAAAAATGCGTATTCATTAAATTTACTAACAAAGTTCATTTATATACATATAATACATACTTCTATATTGTCAGCAACGGAAATTTCAAAGTGAAAGCATAAAAGCAAAGTAAAAGTATAAGCTTGAATAAATTGGTAATCAATTCCTTTGATATGTTTCTGCCAATACAGAAGTAGTATATAAATGACAAAATTACATATTAGTTCTATTGTATTTCATATTGCGTATGTTAATCTATATTATTTTCGAAATTACTTAAAAAAATTGATTTTTTTATTTAAATATTTTCTTTTGAGTTGTTTATTTTGATTTTCGATATCTCCAAAATACTTAATTATTATATATTTTTTTTTTGTATATGAAATACGTACTTTATTTTTTATTTTCAATTTGTTTATTTTTCACTATTATTGTATCTTCATTTATCAATTAATAATGTTTATGTGTATAATAACTCCGTTTATTACAAAGGTTTTGCAAAAAAAAAAGACTCGCATTAGCAATTTTTATAAATTTTAAACGCACATTGGCGATTCCATTCGATGATAAACTAACTTTGTAATTAAAAATTAATTTTTTTTAACTTTATAAAAAATTGTTTTCAATATTGATTAATTAACAGAAAGTTATTATTTGAATAATTCATTTTATGGTAAATAAACTTGCGTAATAAAACGGAAATTGTTTGTTTTCATGGTAGAATCGATCTGAAAGTAAGTATACATATTTATGTACTTTAGCATGTAGATTAAGCGTCAAATGTTATGGCAAATGTTTGGACTATGTGTTCCAACAGCGGTCCTCTAATCCCCAAGTCAAAAGAAGACTAATCAAATATTATATAAAGCAGAAAAGGATTATTGGTTTTTCGGTGTGACCGACATGGTTGGAATGTGTGCAATTTGCCGTGTCATTATAGTAAGTAGGTGAGAGTCTTGGCCCATGGTATAAGTATACCAGGTAAAACAAACGTCAAGTTTTCGTCGCCATATTAACCACCTGACAATTAAGCAGATTATGACATTTCGTGCTGCCATACTCAATGATAAAAATCCTCCATTAATGGCATTTTTCACTGCTTTGTTTTAAAAATAAATTGTAACCATGGTATTCATAGTTCAATTTGAAAAAATTACATATCCTGCAGTAAATTTGTTTCACTGCTGAATGATCATTGATGATTCTTCTTTTTATTATTATTATTTTTTTTTTTTTGAAAAAAGCAAACCATTTATATGAAAAATTCAGCAGTCTTTATTTGAAAGTACTCACTGATGCCTCCTCAGTCATAGATGAATTTCATCAGTGATTCATAAAAGATTCATTTCGGATTTTTACTTCACGGAATATCAGTTTGGCCGTACTACAAAGTAGCCCCTTTCCGGTATTCTCGGTGAGTTTTTAATTTAGTTTAGTAATTACGATCACTTTTAATTTAGGCTTTGTGATCACTCTGGTATATAGTCTGGGGAGGTTTTGGAGATTGATCTATTATAACTCCATATCGTATCCGCTACCACCCAAATGTTACAGGAGACAGTAAAAACTGTTTTAATTCAAAACGGTTCGGAATTTTGCAAACCCACATCCAAACCAAGGTAGATTTTTGGATTATATTCTTAATCCAAATATCATTTTGGCGAAAAATAGTTAAATATGCAGTTATTGGCTTACTTATGTATTTATAAGCGGTTTTGCGTCTTTTATTTTGTTCAATAGTGACGTATAGGCGGTTTTGCAGGCGTACGTAAAAACTTTTCTTCAATAAAGCAAAGTTATAATCCATTTCGTGTTTATGAAAGTATAATCAACTTTAGTACATTACAGTACAGTTATAAAGCAATAACACCTATTATTCGCGGTATTGGTTCGAAAAATTTCCTTAAAAAAGGCGGTTTTGAAACTGTGTGATTACTTGGAATTGCGTTGTGTGAATCTCAAAATTGTTGCATGAATGGATGGGGACGGACGCCAGGAATGTATTTTTGATGAAATCTCATTTTCGGCAAAAATGTCACGCGGTTTTGCACTTTAAACGACGATATGTATGTACACCACCATACCAAGCGAGCATTTCAGTCTATATATGTATGTATGTACATATGTATGTCCAATCCAATTACAAAAAAATATGTACCCTAGATTTTAACAATATGAGTTGCTTATTTCCGCGGTGCAATAATACCAAATATGGCTGCAAAGATGGTGATATAAAATTTTTCCAATTTCCGACGATACCCTTTATTCGCGGAGAGTGGATGAAGATTTGTGGAGTGAGCGAAGAGGAGCTACCGGAAATTCCATAAATCTGCTCACTAGTGCCCTTTCTCTTTCTGTCCTTTGATTTCTGAAATACTCAAACTGTCAAACAAAAATCTACGCATTCAAAAAATGTCTGGCATCGCTATACTCCAAAACTGACATAAGATCAAACTTCAAAAATCTGCTTTTTAATCAAAAAGACAGCGTCAAAATGACAATGCACATACTTGTATTTTTTATACCATGGTCTTGGCCAGCACATCTCGCTTGGCTCAAAATGCGTGAGTTCTTAGCTTTGACTGCCACTGCAATAAGCGTGGTGTCATCTCTGTTCAAGCAAATGGTTGAGGGCTTGTCAATCAAACTGAAATGAAATATTTAGCAGTGTGGTAACACTGAATATTTTAGAAATTTCACCGGCTGTCTTCGGCGTTTTATATTTATTTACAAAAACTGGCACAACCTGCGTTCCTGATTACCTTTTGACTATATAACAAAATGGTATTTAGCTGGAAATTTTCTGTACTCCAAATTGGAGTCTCCAATGCACTCATGCATTTCTTTTTTTACAGTCAGTCACATTACATACGGACGTTGGCGATATTAAAGTCGAACTCTTCTGTGAGGATTGTCCAAAGGCATGTCACAACTTTTTGGCGCTTTGTGCCAGCGAATACTATAATGGTTGCGCTTTCATCCGGAACATAAAAGGTTTTATTGTTCAGACAGGTGATCCAACCAATACTGGAAAGAATGGTAAATCAATTTGGGGCACAAAATTTGAGGACGAATTCAAAGATACACTTAAGGTAAGTCTTTGATCACGAGTGGAACGATAAGCTGATCATTATTTTTATATTGTTTTTTTTTTTTTAGCACTCCGATCGTGGTATGGTGTCAATGGCGAATAATGGTCCTAACGCCAATGCTAGTCAATTCTTTATCACCTACGCTGCACAACCCAATCTAGATCTAAAGTATACACTCTTCGGAAGGTAGAGATTTTAAATACAATGCGTTTAAACTAAACTAATAGTTTCCTTTAATAGAGTTATAGACGGTTTTGACGCATTAGATGGGTTGGAGAAACTGCCCGTGAATCCTAAAACGTACCGCCCGCATTCCGAAAAGAAAATCAACAGTGTTACAATACACGCAAATCCCATAGCTGGATGAACTTGGCATGGAATAACGGCAAATACATATGCTATTATTCTTTGTTATTGTAAAAGATACATATCTAGCTAATATTGAATGATAGCATCTACATACATATATAAAATGTTATATATAATTAGGCTGATAATATGTAACAGTTTCAAAATCGAAGAAGTATGCTAACTGTATTAATAACTTTTGGTTTCTTGTTTTTCCGACAGGGTACAATACATCTAACTGTATTACGCTGCCGCCAATCTCCCACCAGTGGCTATTTTCATAGTAATAAAACCATAGTTTTTAATGTATACAGATTTGTTCGAGTATTTTTTAATATCCAAGGGAGAATAATACATAAATAGAATACATCCTGGTTGTTCACTTTAAAAAATAAGTCATTTACAAGAGCAATTTAAAAAGGGAGAGATTTTCTGACAAAAGACATTTTTCAATCTACACCTTTTCCAGTTTATATTCAGAAAGTTGCAATTTATATTCAGAAAATTACAATTTATATTCAGAAAATTACAATTCATATTCAGAAACCTACAATTCATATTCAGAAGGTTGCAATTCATATTCAGAAATTTCATTTCAAATTCAGAAAGTTACATTTCATATTCAGAAAATTACAATTCATATTCAGAAAATTACATTTAATATTCAGAAAGTTACATTTAATATTCAGAAAGTTACATTTCATATTCAGAAAGTTACAATTCATATTCAGAAAATTTCACTTTACGCTTTTGAGTTTTCTTTTTTTCAAACATACATAGAAGCCATCGGTTCAAAAGGTTTTTTTTTTAAATAAATTTTACTTTGTTTAATTTTACGGGTACGTTCGCGACGGCAATCAGAACCGCAGTGTTGCAAGTATCACGTTCTTCGCGTGTTTGTGGCAAGACCTGCAAAAGTCAAACGTTCGTTTGACACATCAATCGTGCAGATTGTTTGAATAATCGGCAACAGAAAATTTGTGTCTGCAATTTTTGCATTAAAAAAATGGAAAGAGAAGGGTAAGCATGATTGCTATATATTTAATGGAATATGCAATTTTGTAATTTTAATAACACAAATTAATTGCAAATACTTTTAATAATGCTGTTATATCAATATATCAGCTGAGTATCAGCAGGCAAGTGCAAAATAAGCAACGGGGTTGCTGTACTGCTGCAGTTATAAATTTTCATGAACGTACCCTACATGTGTGTGCGGTCATATACTTATACCTACTCATAATAAAAATGGAATTTAAGGATAACTGTTCCATATGCCTAATAACATAGTACTCCTTCACTTTTTTTACGAATTCGGTGGACCTACAGTTTTATGCCGACCCTGAACGACATCCACCGAGGAATGCAAATTTTGCATGAGAAGTTTTTTTATAACAGAAATACACTCGGATGGTTGCCGACCGAATGCGAGGGATTATGCTACATTAATTCCCCGATTTCAAATAAAACAAATTTTCGATGTTGTTCGGACTGGGTTTCTAACCCACGACCTTTTGAATGAAGGAAGAACTCTACCCTTCAGAAAAAAGTTTTGAAAAAAACAATGTACTTTTTTACCTGAAAAATTTACATAGAAACTCATGTTCCATGTTTCTGAATATGAATTGTAACTTTCTGAATATGAAATGTAACTTTCTGAATATTAAATGTAATTTTCTGAATATGAATTGCAATTTTCTGAATATGAATTGTAAATTTCTGAATATGAAATGTAACTTTCTGAATTTGAAATGAAATTTCTGAATATGAATTGCAACTTTCTGAATATGAACTGTAGGTTTCTGAATATAAAATGGAAATTCTGAATATGAATTGTAACCTTCTGAATATGAAATGTAACTTTCTGAATATGAATTGCAACTTTCTGAATATAAATTGTAGGTTTCTGAATATGAAATGGAAATTCTTAATATGAATTGTAATCTTCTGAATATTAATTGCAACTTTCTGAATATGAATTGCAACTTTCTGAATATGAAATGATAATTCTGAATATGAATTGCAACTTTCTGAATATAAACTGGAAAAGGTGTAGATAATTAACTTTTACAAATCTACAAATGGAGTACATATTTCAATTAACATACACACATCTTACTGATAAATTACAACATATAGAAAAACCAATACTACAAACACCGTTGCAAGGACCAGGTATAAACGTAAATTGTATTTTCGATCCAAGGCAATCAAAAATTTACGGAATGTTTCAGTTACTGAATCATGTGCTGGCCGGCGACCGGTGATTTCGTATCTTTTAGTACGATGCATTGGACGCGGTGATGCATAATCGGCGCCAAGGTCGACATTACTTTTCCCAATTGGTACAACATCAGTTTTCAAACGCTCTAAGTTGCGAGCAAAACTACTTAAAAATGGTGTCTCATAATCCTGTTGTTCTTCGTTATCGTCGCTCTGTTCATTGTACACTGACGTAGCCTTTGATGTGTATGAGCCTCCGCCTAAGGTATTGGTACTATAGCGCGGACGTAAATCACCAGTTGTCATCAACGTATTTGTTCCAGCACTGAAGCTGGGATTCAAGCTATACCGATTGGCGCTTGTGTTTATTGAAGGTTTATATATATCCCGAGAAAAGTTTTCTGTTACTAAGTTACGAGTGGGAATCTGAAAAAGATAAATATTTTAAGTGCGGTTGGGACCAATACTTCATACAATAACTGAGCATTTATTAGTATTTAATAAATATTGTAAATATACTTAATGTATGTGTAAAGCTTACCTCAGGAACCTCAGCTATTGGCTTCACATTTTTATAGGAAGTGGTTACTACGCCCGTTTTTGACAAGGAGACAGAACGCGAAGATCGTGAACGTACATTCATTTCATTTTGGAGAGCCGATGGCGGCCTTGATTTTTGCTCGACTTGCTGAGCAGCCAATAGTAAATCACTGTCCTCTTCATCACTTTCCAGAATGACAACAGGATCGAAACCTTTCAGGGGTCTGTGCTCTTTTTGTGATGGTGGTATTTCTTGCTCACGTGTGGAACGTCGACGAGTTCCAATTGGTGCTGGTGCTACTGCCTGTGCAGAGGCTTTCTTCTCGACGTTAACTTGAGTTTCACTCGCCTTTTGGGTCTCAAAGGTCGGAGTGCCAGCGATTGTGCGCCTACTGCCTCCTCTACTTGGTGCTCTGCGCTCAGGTTCTACTTTGGTTTCCTCTTTTGATTCTACTACCGGGTTTACCTTGGAAACATGAATAGTTTCACGACGTAAAGACTTTTTCGGCGAGGAAGTTGGCGGCGCTCCTGACAGCGAGGCGCGTAATTTCTTTATTAATATATTCCGGCTGGAATCTGTAATCGGCACATTCGGCAATCCATGTTCTAAACACTTTTTTCGTAAATCCGAATTGCTCAAACTTTCCAAATTATCAATTTCCGACATTTTCTTGCGTTTTATTTTCTAATACTTCCACCAAATTCCACCTTTCAAAACGTTCGATAAATTTTTGCGCGTTCAAATATTTCACCAACGCTGTTTATTGACACATCAATCAAGCACAAACATACAAAATGGTGGGCTGTCAAACACAAGTCAAACAGTTTTGGTTTTTTCTAGATGTCGCTGTCAACATTTCGCATATAAAAGCCGTGTTTCACATACGGTGATCCTAACCCAGATAAAAATTTTTGCACGTAAATGCAACAACAAAGATTTCAACTCGATTAAACCAGATAAATTGCTGGTTCAATTTTTGATCCGCCCTGTTCGATTTGTTTTTTCCGTGCTGATTTGGCAGCACAGTGATTTTTTGATTTGGCAGAACTGAAAAGTGACATTTGTGTATGTATACATATATATACATATACCCTGCAGTAAATTTGTTTCACTGCTAAATGATCATTGATTATTCTTTGTTGAATATTCATCACAATCGTTTTGCGTTGGTGCAAGCGTGCAAGCTATATTGAAAAAACCAAACGAAATATCATCTAGGCGGTTATAAACCCACGAGCCAGCTTGTATTTCGGTAGGTTTTTTGACATTCGGCAGCTTTTCTGACAAATTTTTCAATTTGACAACTATAAAACAAATTATATTTAAAATAAAAAATATATGGATATACAAATTTCAAATTTGCCTCTTGTAAGCTTCTGCTTTGGTCGTAAGGGGAAAGAAGAAGTCCGGAAGAAAAATTATACTGCGCACTGGCTTCTCCTTATAACATGGAATACATAGCTATCCCGCCATTTGAGTTTCATAATTTATTTCAGTAATTTAAATTCAAATTTCAAAAAAAATAATTTTTGAAATAGTTATTTTCATTTAGTTTGAAGTTTAAAGTCAATCAAATTGTTTTTGAGGGAGTATTTGTCTCTTTTCAACGTACAGAAGAATTGTTTTTGCGCTATTATAACTCTGACGAGTTTTATGGCCGAGCTTCTCTCCCAATTCGAGGTGTGCTCCTTTTGTTTTTCCTACCATTGGACAGTTTTATGCCGGCTCCGAACGGAGTCATATAGGCATGAGGAAAGCAAACCATTTATTTGAAAAAATTCAGCAGCCTTTATATGAAAGCATTCACTGATGTCTCCTCATGATGAATTTCATCAGTGATTCATAAAGGATTCATTTCAGATTTTTACTGCTGGGTATATGTTGGATATGTTTCTTCTTCTTTTTAGTTCTTTTCAAGTGCAGCCAATTTTCATTATGAGCCGGATTGTTTCAGTAAAAATTTATCTTAACCCTACCCAGATGTAATAACTGAAATGCCCCTAAAGGCACGATAGATAATTTTGCTAGTCTAGACAGGCTGTTTGACATGAGCAAGATCGTAAACCCATGATCCAATTAAGAGCCTATACACACTTGCGACTCAATCGATTTAGTCGAATGTTGATTTGCATGGGAATGTATGGAAGCATTCACACTACATTCAATTAGTTGTACAACTGAAACAGTTGGATTTGCAGCCCAATTTCATTCCAACTGAAACAGTTGTACAACTGCTTGATCAGCAAGGCGCCCTTCTACGTATTCACACTTGAGACAATTTAGTCGAACGACTACAACAACAACAGTGATATTCGTAGTGGAAAGAGTTGCCATGCTGACAGCACTACTTTTATTTCACTTTTGGTAAATTGTAGAGATTGAATATTTCAATTAATATTTTCAAAATGTTTAAAAACAAAAGGTTCGTTTCTTATTAACTACACCATTTCCAGATGGATTTTAGAAAGCGTTAACTGGATTTTAGAAAGGGGAAATTGAATTTTAGAAATGTCAATTGGATTTTAGAAAGGGGAAATTGGATTTTAGAAATGTCAATTGGATTTTAGAAAGCGTTAAAAGGATTTTAGAAAACAAAATTGGATTTTTGAAAGCGTGAATTGGATTTCAGAATGTGCGTTTAAAATAAATTTTACACAGAATTTTTCGAATAGAAATTCTTTATTGCGTATGAAAGTATAAATTAATAATTATATAAATTTTCGAAAATCCAATTGACAGTTCTAAGATCCAATTTCCCCTTTCTAAAATCCAGTTGACGCTTTCTAAAATCCATCTGGAAATGGTGTAGTTATAGACAAGAATTATCTAACTAAGGATATTTACTTCCGTTTTCATATGTTTCTTGATATTGTTATTCTCTTCAAATGTCATTAATCGCATTTTAAAATAGAAATAATGAAAATGAAATTTCATGAAAATTATTAATGGCTGATTTTTACTATTTTTCCGTTTCTTGTACTTCTGTTCGTTTCGCCTTTATGAGCGTAATTCCTTCCGTTTTTCTCTTTTCATTTACTTGACAGCTAGTTGCTAGTTTAATAAGAAACAAAGCCAAACAATGTATGCACTTTTTGTTTATTTTATTGTTTTTTATTTATTAATCAAGTTGACAGCTGACAAGAAGGTGCTTTCATGTAAGAATGCAGATAAACTTTAACAATTTAATACTTCATCACTTTATATGAAGACCACTAATGTAAAATTTGCTGAGTAAAATGTGAACATTGGCAACACTATGTCATTGTCAATCGCACGACTATTTAGTCTCAAGTGTGAATAGCTGCCACCGATTCGACTAAATAGTTGGAGTAGTGTGAATACAACAGTCCAATTCGACCAAATCGATTGAGTCGCAAGTGTGTATAGCATAGTTGCCCAAGCCCTATACTCGCATACACATTTTGTTTTTGTAGTGCTCGTAGGTATTGAACTTCACTCGCCTATACACTTTCATAAGAAATTTGTGTATATGGCGAGCATAGGAAAACAAAATTTGTATACTCCCGAAACATTTCTATGGAAACACAAAAACAATTTTTTATTTTGATTCGAACAGGTCCAACCCAGCAATAAAAAGAATGAAATGTGGAACATATATGTATATACATATGTATACTAATTTCATTCGTTCATATTTTCGATAATGTTATCTATGTCTATTTCAACATTTGTGGTTGATAGTTGCAAAACTGACTCGAGGTGTTTGTGTGAGATCCGGTTTCTGTGTTTTGATTTTACAATTTTTCATTTTGAAAATAGACTTTCACATTTATACGTACTAAAAACATTGACGAAAGTTTAAAAATAAACGCTCGGAGGCAAAGATAGTTAACTTTGTCACACTAATAATTAATTAATTATTTATTTATATATTTTGAAAAATTTAGAGGAGGGCATTGAAAATTAATTAATAAATTCAGTAATAGTAGCCAAAGTCCATAAATCTCGTATTAAAGATATTTTTTAAGCTTTCTAAAAACAATCCACTTATCAATATTAATTAATTATTTATTTATAAATATTAATATTAATTTTATTTGACGCAAATATCAAAAATTTTTGATTTTCGTCGCCGCGAGCAGATAGCGAGCCGACAACATGTACGTGTAGCACGACGGCTGCCGATTGCACTCACACCATCAAAAAAACACTAACACATATGCACTGCTTGTCATGCAAGATTGTAAGTTGCCGAGGGCCTATACGTCACTTCCCTTTGCAATGGGCACGGCTGTTTGTTTGGTTGTTCGCGGCTTTATTGGTCCTGTGTAGCCATGGGTAATGGCGCAATTTTTTTGGCGCTGATACAATAACACCAGCGCCAACCGTGGCGCCGCGCACAGTTCTGGCGCAATAACAGCTTTAGCGCAATTGCCATGGAATAATCGATAAATAACACTTGTTCGCTTCTTACTGTCTACTATCCCCGTTTTATTTATTTTGGCGCAATTCTGCTTACATATACGCGGGCACAATAATTGTACCACAATTAAATTTAATTTTAAAAATCATTTGCGTATATTTGTGAAAATATGCTGGCATCTCGTTTTGCTACATCTCCATTATGGAATACGAGGGTCGGCTCCACCCTATTAAAAAGAAAGATTCCGGGTCCGGGCGCATTATATCGAAATTTCCCCTTACCATTTACCAGACCTGTAAAATACTCAGTATATACTGGTACTAAGTACCAAATAAGTACAAGTACCACAGTAATTGTACTTAGTAATTTGAAGTAAAAGTATCACAGTACTTGTACTTGGATATTCCAAGTACAAGTAAAAGTACTTATCAATGACAATGCAAGTACTTTTTGACAAACTATTACAAATTGTTTCAAACAAAAAAATATCACCTCAGTTGATTTTGATTTAAAATTTTTATTTCAATGGTGGCCGCTGTGGTGCAGTGGGTAGAGTGCTCGCCTGCTATGCCAGAGGTCTCGGGTTCAAACCACGGTCCGAGCCAAACAAATTTTTCTAATTAGTAAAAATCCAATTATTGGGTTTTTTAAGAGCAGCGGTCACCTCTCGGCTGTGGGCGGCATACCCTCCGAGAGTATTTCTGCCATGAAAAAGCTTCTCACAAAAAATGCATTCGCCGTTCGGAGCCGGCATAAAACTGTAGGTCCACCCAATTAGTAGGAAAAACTAAAAGGAGCACACCTCGAATTGGGAGAGAAGCTCGGCCATAAAACTCGTCAGAGTTATAATAGCGCCATTGTATTATTATTATTTCAATGAAAACATTTTAAAAGCAAAACAAAATCACAGATATGTGTAAGTACTTAAAAAGTACTTATCAGTAGAGTACATGTAATTGTAAAATTCAAGTACAAGTACTATAGTACTTGTACTTGTACTGGACTTTGTAAGTACAGTAGAATCGCACAAAAGTTAACCAAATGGTGCCAAGGGCATTTAACTTTTCCAAAATATTAACTTTTCCAGGTGGTTTTTAAATCTGATAGAATACGGTAATAAACATAATTTTTGGGATATAACATATCAAATTTATTTGAATATCTCAGTTTTAATCATTACAAAGCAGAAACTTAGATTTAATTTACATACATAAAATTTGCTAGCCATCCATCACTTGCATAAAAATTTTTTCCGGGGTACATTTTGGCAAATTCAAGCTTAGCTCTTGATTTTAAAATTGGACCACTAATTGCACAATTGTGTTGCCTTTGGTTCAAAACGGGATATTCCGAATTGTGCAAAGTTTTCTTGGTTGCCAATTACTGTGTGCTTGCCACTGCCTTCAAAATTTTATATCGTTTTTTCTTTATTTTTGAGGTGGCCACTTTAGATACACTATAATCTAATGCCAAGCGGTTTCCGTTAATATCTTCATCAAGTTTTCTTAAAATATCGGCTTTTTGATGTAAATTCAATCTAATTTTCGATGATTTATTTCGCTTTGTTGCCATTTTTAACGCACAAACTATGTTTACACCACTAAATAGTTCAAACGACTAACTACATTTGTACCTCGCGACACCGACAATAATTTTTTACACAGGAATTCGGGGAATGCACGCAAATTCCGGGAATACATAGAAACAAGGGCAATGAGCTAGTTTTTGCTGAGAAATAAACAGTTGGATTTGAAAAAAAAAAATCGATAAGCTCAGAAAAGTTAACCAAGAGTTAACTTTTTAGAGCCGTACGTGGACGCTCAAATTTGGTTAACTTACCCGAAGGTTTAACTTTCTCGCGAGTTAACTTTTGTGCGATTCTACTGTACTGAGGTACTGGTACTTGTACTTGTACTGGTACTTGCACTTTACAGGTCTGTCATTTACCATGCGTAACAAAAATATACTATATGCTAATAAATATTTTATTTAATTTATTTTGTATTATATTTTTCTCTCCTATTCACAGATAATGTCAATTTTGTCTTCTTTCTTTGTGAAAGTACCCTTTCAATACCCTTTCGTATTAGCGATGGTTCGGTATTGGCGTTAGCATACATAATAGTGACGGTGTCATTTTACACTAGCGCTATATTGGTGCTGGTGTTAGCGCACGAAATTGAGTCAGTGTTATATTGCAGGAGCGCAACATTGAGTTGGCGCTACATTGAGTTGGCGCTATACTGAGTTGGCGCTACATTGGGTTGGCGCTACATTGAGTTGGCGCTATATTGAGTTGGCGCATTTTCCAAATCGGGGTTAGCGCAATAACACCAGAGTTGGCGCCAGCGCAATTGCGCGGCGCAGCGCAGTGTTACCCATGCCTAGTAGCCATGGGTAATGGCGCAATTTTTTTTGGCGCTGATACAATAACACCAGCGCGAACCGTGGCGCCGCGCACTGTTCTGGCACAATAACACCTTTAGCGCAATTGCCATGGAATAAACGATAAATAACACTTGTTCGCTTCTTACTGTTTACCGTCCCCGTTTTATTTCTTTTGGCGCAAAATAAATTTTAATTTTCATAATCGTTTGGAAACATATTCCGTATATTTGTGAAAATATGCTGGAAATTAGAGTCACTTAGATCACTATCAAGCATACATAATTGTGACGGTGTCATATACGCTGTGCTGTTATTGGCTTTGTGGTGGTGCCATTTTACACTAGCGCTATATTGGTGCTGGTGTTAGCGCACGAAATTGAGTCGGTTTTATATTGCAAAATTGAGTTTGCGCTATATTGAGTTGGCGCATTTCCCAAATCGGAGTTAGCGCAATAACGCCAGGGTTGGTGTTAGCGCAATTGCGCCGCGCAGCGCAGTGTTACCCATGCCTAGTCGAGACAGACTGTTTGATCGTTTGACAACACTACATTTGCATTCCAATGGGGTGCGTCAGACGTCAATATATATTGATGAAATCCATGGATCGCGATTCATATTGACCGTGTAGCAGCGAGTATTGATGGATCGCGATTCTGGATAGCAAATATTTAGAAATTTGGAAATCCGCGATCCGGATCGCAATATTGACAATACGGATTGACTGTGTAGCATGAAAATTTTGCGATCCATCAATATGCCTGTATATTTAGAAATATGGAAATCCGTGATATGGATTCGAGATTTAGCTACCACTCAAATTGTAGAAATCATATTGCGTCAAGATCAAAATTGACATAAGTTTGACATAAGCACCACAATATGATTGGCTTTTCTATTCGCCATCGAGCAAGCGAGGTCGGATCGAACAAAAATGTTCGAACCCATAAAGAGTAGTAGCCATACTCGCTAGCTGGTCGATAAAAATTTCCCTCTGCTCGCTACCATTCACATATAAATTTGACGGATAGAAATTTATAGCGAGCAGAGAAAATGTGAATCGAAAACGGCTAGAGTAAAAAAAAAGTAGAAAAAAATTAGTAATCAGCTGTTTAGTAAGTTAACCAGATCGCAATTCATATTGACCGTGTAACTGTTGCCTATGGATAAATTGAACTTTTGTTATTTTATACAAGTGATTAATTTACCTGCGCGGATATTTTACTTGGAGCTTCAGCGACATGGACATTTCGAAAGCAACAAATGAAAAAAAGTTGGAACTATGCCGAACATATTTTAGAGGTACGTAAACGCTACAATTAACTTAGTTTATAGCAAACTTTACAAGTGCTTCCCTTATTTTTTTCAGCGGGCTGGGTATGTTTACCTTTTGTGTGGGCCATCAATGTTTTTTGGTTTTTTAATGAAGCATTCCGCGTGCCACCCTATCCTGAGCAGGAAAAAATAAAGAAATGTAAGCTGAACATTCCTTTATTATTATTATTATTTTGTGCTCAGTATATTCTTTATTTCTATTGTTAGATGTGATTATGTCGCTGATCGGCGCATTGGTTTGGACTGCCATTATTATATGTTGGGTTGTTATATTTCAAACAAATCGCGCTGAATGGGGTGAATTTGCAGACCACATTAGTTTTATTATTCCAGCAGGAAAGGCTTAAGGTTTTTAGAAACTACAAAAATATTAAATATAAGAATATTCTTTTATGTTATATTAAATATGTGCAGTTTTTAATGCACTATTTTCTGTGGTTCCTGCGTACTTTGTCGTAATTCCTGAAGTTTCTCCTCGAAATATGCCTTATGTATCGTTATTGGTAACGACTTTTGTCTAAGGAAATAGTTTACATTTCCTTTTGCGGTGTAAGAATCATCACCAGTTACTTCGCGAAGCGCCATATTTTTCTTCAACAGTTTATCATAGTAGCCCGCCCCGGCTTCAACAAACTGTGGACCCAATTCGCACAGCTTTTTATCAATGTCCGTATCGTAACCAACTTGATTAAAATCTTTAAGAAAAGACCACAAGCCAAAACCGAATACTCCCAGTAAGGAATACATAACAAAACGCATCTGTAGAAAGAGAAAAGTATTGATGATGATATATAATGACAAATATTTGAAAATATGCAAAACTTACGCTGAAGGGTCTAGTTAGGAAATTGCATCGCAAGTTTAGATAATGACCAATCGTATAGACGAAAAAAAATGACACGGACGGAAATAGTGAGTTCAGCAAAACTCTATGTGTCTGTAGTTGTAATATCGATTTACAAAATCCAAATATTTGTTCATCTTCTGTAAGGACAATAGCATCCTGTAACAGTTCGCCTTCCTTTGAGTCCCATCGAATATTTTTATCACCATAACGTATACCCTCTCTATCAATTTCTTGTGTGTTGGAGTAAGTATAATTCACAGGAATTCCTAACGCTGCGCCAAATCGAGACTTGGTCGAACCTATGTATAGAAAAAGGTAGGTTGTTGTTGTTGTTGTTGTTGTAGCCACCAAGACACTCCCCGAAGGTTTTGGGGAGTGTAGGGGATGTGACAGTCCGTTGCCGGATAAATCCGGTACGCTCGGGTACTAGTCCCTTCTGACACTAGCCCGACTGTCGTGCGAACGATTTTTTCTGGCCATAATCAACCTTCCAGGCCGGTGGATTTTAGTCGCGTCTTACGACATGCATTCCTTACAACGGGTATATTCTAGACCCCCTAACCCGCTGGGGTTGAAAGGTAGGTAGTAAATTCTGCTTGCATGGTCAGCTGTTTACATAACTCTATGCCGGAGGAATCTACATAAGTCTTAACTAAATAATGCGATGTTTTCTATTTCTATTTTACCTGCTATAAACAGATCAAAGCCGAATACAGTAAATGGTTTTATAAGTCGCCGTTCATATTCTTCTAGTTGAAGAATATTCATGGCCTTTTCCAAACGTGCTATCACCTTGTCAGGTAGAGTGCGGGGAATACCGTTTCTAGGTACATAAATAGAATATATAAACACCTGTATGCATTATTATTCAGAAATTCTATTTCTATCCAAATTACTGGTAGCATTCAACAAATTCCTTGTAGTATCTCAGGCACATGGTTTGCGGCACAAAGTTCGCCACAAAGAGCCCAATAGTTGTCGCTCCGGCAGCAAAGGTAACAACATTTCGTCCCTTTGCAGTATGAAAGAATGCAAATATACCCTGATTAACAACTGGATGTTTTTTCATTTTACTTATAATAATATTAAAATTGTTTTTTTTATAACACCACGGGATAATTGAATGTGTTATTCTGATAACAAGTGACAATCCTTAAAAACAGCTGATTGTGAGGTTAGGAAAAAATCCCTATTGCATAATCAGCTGTGTTTCAGTGATGGAAAATTACTCATGGCTGTGCACTTTTTGACCCCTTCGGAAGTACTTTGGCATTTAGGGCCTTTTCACATTACTCGGTATGGACTTCGGATCGACATTTTTTCCTCGGTATTTTTAGCTTACCGAAACGATTGTGCGTTGCTGTGTTTTTCACACTTGTGGGAATACTTTCGGTGCGTAATCTTCAGAAAATAAGAAAACAAACATCGAAATTTACAATATAAAATCTTAAAATTCAACGAATCATTCAATAACAACAATAATGTCTTCTAGTGAAAACGAAGACATTATATCTTGCTACATTTATAGCCGCAACGAGCTTTTTACTGACTTTGTTCTTCTTCTTTTATTACGCCGCAAAAATGTATGCAGTAATTCCTCAAATTTTACTGACCGGTTTTACCGCGTTGCGGTATACCGAAATTAATCCGCTCCGATCTCATGTATGCAACACGAATGTGAAAGTGCCAATTGAAATACATGTGGTCGGTAAGGTTTCGGTATACTTTCGGTAAAAACCAAAAATGTCGATCCCATACCGCACCGAGTAATGTGAAAGCGCTCTTATGCGCAATCGATCGATTTCGGTCGTGCGCCAATCGGTAGAAAAAATGAAATTTTGACATAAGGGAGTAAAATTTTGACAGTATTCGTGGATAATTTGAACGTCATTTGTAAATACATACATATACGAAATAACATCAGATCATTACGTGAATACATTTCTTCTGTTTCCATTAATACGGCCATCAACAATTATATGCATTTTACGTTTTAAAATTGTATCGTTGCCCGTTGTCGCCCAAAAGTTTGTCTTTGCAACTGGCCCCAGGGGCTGGGTAAAATTTTGACAAACGATAGGAAAAATTTGACAAGAAACATAAAGAAGAGTCAAACGCCAAATTAATTAACACGGATATGTGTAATGTACTAAATATAGTACACCACAAACATGTCGCATAGCGTTAACATTTTTTAATTTTAACGTGTGCGATAACCCGAAATTCTTTTCATACAAAAAATTCATTTGAATTACCCACAACACCTATGTGCCTAATGTACTATATATAGTCAGGTTTTGTGATTAAAATGTTTTAAACTTAGTTTATATATGTCTTTTTTTACATTTGAAGCCTACTTCCAGCAAAATTATTTTGTTTCTCTTAACGAATAACTTTTAGGATTATCTGGGTTAATTTATTTTTCAGTGGCTGTCGAAAATTTACTGTGTCAAAAATGTTTTTATTTCACATAGCAAATTGCCAAAAAACATAGTAAATTTACACTTCATCACATTTCCCCATAGAACTTTTCTATCGATTCACACACGGCCTTATTTTCGAAACTCAATTAAATTTTTAAATATTTTTCCATCACAATGTCATTATTGTTTGTTACAAAGTAAACTCAAATAATTATCTACAATCTTGTAGCAATTTCAATGAAAGAGTATACAATTATGATAGTGATTTAATAACACACTTTTTTAGCTTCACCTGTATATACATACATATGTAATTTCATCCCAACCTAAAAGTACGTAACATATTAACTAAATTGATGTTTACAGCAGTGGGAATTAAAAAAGTCTAAGCATGTTTTCATATTCTTAAAATATTCACTTATTTATATATATAAAGTATTCTTCATAAAAGCAGGACTTATGTGTGTAAGAAGGGTTTGTATGAGATTTTTTATTATCTATACGATATGTAAACTTATTTTATAAAGGTAATGAATGGTACCTGTAGACTATTTTCAAATTAATTGCAAAATAAACTTCAAAAATTCAGAAGTTTTTAAACAAATTTGTTACAATTTGAAATTTTAATTTTCCATCACTGCTGTCTTCCTAATAGCATTAGGGGCATTTCAGTTATTGCATCTGGGTCTGGGTTAAGATAAATTTTTACTGAAACAATCCGGCTCATAATGAAAATTGGCTGCACTTGCAAAGAACTAAAAAGAAGAAGAAACATATACAACATATACCCAGCAGTAAAAATCTGAAATGAATCCTTTATGAATCACTGATGAAATTCATCATGAGGAGGCATCAGTGAATGCTTTCATATAAAGGCTGCTGAATTTTTTCAAATAAATGGTTTGCTTTCCTCATACCTATATGACTGTCCAATGGTAGGAAAAACAAAAGGAGCACACCTCGAATTGGGAGAGAAGCTCGGCCATAAAACTCGTCAGAGTTATAATAGCGCAAAAACAATTCTTCTGTACGTTGAAAAGAGACAAATACTCCCTCAAAAACAATTTGATTGACTTTAAACTTCAAACTAAATGAAAATAACTATTTCAAAAATTATTTTTTTTGGAAATTTGAATTTAAATTACTGAAATAAATTATGAAACTCAAATGGCGGGATAGCTATGTATTCCATGTTATAAGGAGAAGCCAGTGCGTAGTATAATTTTTCTTCCGGACTTCTTCTTTCCCCTTACGACCAAAGCAGAAGCTTACAAGAGGCAAATTTGAAATTTGTATATCCATATATTTTTTATTTTAAATATAATTTGTTTTATAGTTGTCAAATTGAAAAATTTGTCAGAAAAGCTGCCGAATGTCAAAAAACCTACCGAAATACAAGCTGGCTCGTGGGTTTATAACCGCCTAGATGATATTTCGTTTGGTTTTTTCAATATAGCTTGCACGCTTGCACCAACGCAAAACGATTGTGATGAATATTCAACAAAGAATAATCAATGATCATTTAGCAGTGAAACAAATTTACTGCAGGGTATATGTATATATATGTATACATACACAAATGTCACTTTTCAGTTCTGCCAAATCAAAAAAGCACTGTGCTGCCAAATCAGCACGGAAAAAACAAATCGAACAGGGCGGATCAGAAATTGAACCAGCAATTTATCTGGTTTAATCGAGCTGAAATCTTTGTTGTTGCATTTACATGCAAAAATTTTTATCTGGGTTAGGATCACCGTATGTGAAACACGGCTATCACGGTATATATATTGAGACGGTAATGCCAGTAGGCGGAAATGTCAAATACTGCTTACGTCACAGGACCAATAAAGCCGCGAACAACCAAACAAACAGCTGTGCCAATTGCAAAAGGAAATGACGTATGAGGACCTGATACTTTTTTCTAAAACCGAAAGAAATATGGCGGCCAGCGAACTGACATGACCTTTTAATTGGATCATGCACGGCTATTATGGGTGTTCATAGCTAAATGCCATACAAATATGGGAAATATATTTGAAGTTTAAAATACATGGTGAGACAAATAGCCAAATCCCAATGTGAAGAAGAGTTTTTTGGATGTCATAAAGGTTATTCAAGCCCAAACCATTTTTCTGGTTGCCATAATGGTTATTGAAGCCCAAAACACTTTGTTGGTTGTCATAAAGGTTATTCAGGCCCAAAACAGTTTTTTGGTTGCCATAACGGTTATTGAAGCCCAAAACACTTTTTTGGTTGTTATTAAGGTTATTCAGGCCCAAAACAGTTTTTTGGTTGTTATAAAGGTTATTCAGGCCCAAAACACTTTTTTGGTTGTCATAAAGGTTATTCAGGCCCAACAAATTTTTTGGTTTTTATAATAATCTCATGATAATGGTTAAAAATTCCCAAAAGAAGATAAAGATTATTTTTACGTAACATTTTCACCACACTAGAAAAAATAACCGTTATTTTCGGTCCCTGTAAATAAGTATTGGATAAGAACATTTTGTTGTTTCCGTGGCAGTAGGGTCGGTCTACGTGGCGGAACCATTCGCATTTATATCCGGCTAAGGACTGCTACTTGAGCTGTAGTGTTCAGAACGTGCGTTTATTTGCCGTTACTACAACAACAACCACTTTATTTCTCAATACAGCTAGCACCCATACTGTCAGTAGGCGGAAATGACGTCATAACATCCTTGATTAATATGAACGCAAAAGCAACAATATGAAAGCCACCGAAATGAGAGGTGCCTGCTATGGTTACGAACAAGGCCGTATTTAGGGGGGGCGTTTTGGGTGTTTGAACCCCCCACGAAATTCTGGTAGATAAATTTTAATTCTATCATATTCAAAGCTATATGTTGAAAACACTAGTTTACGAATAATTAATTTGAGAAAATACCAAGAATTTCAGGTATAGGGGAGGGCTGGCATGAACCTGCTGAGATCAAAACCATTTTCTTATGGTTAGGGTTTTGAGATAACGTAAATTTTGAGTTTTTTTGGTTACAACTTCAATCAAAAATTCTTTTCGCTGAAGTTACAAATACCCGCAAACCGTATCTACTCCGTTCGAAAGATAATTAAAGTAGGCTATTAACGACATACCACTTATAAATTAAATTATGTTACATTTGTAAAATTTAACATATTTCCTTATAACTTCATAAAGTCATGGCTGAAAATTCATTACTCGGGTTATATTAGTTTCTGAATTATAACATTTTGTGTGTTTTTCGAAAGATCCCATATATCGGATGTGAGCGTTTTTATATGTAGTCCGATTTCACCTACATATTTTCAATACTAACTTTGGAAAGTCACCATTTTTTGATTTTTTGCGATTATTGAAAAAAATTGGTTTTTATTGGGGTTTTTATAAGAAGTTGTAAAAGTCAGGAAAGTTTTATTCTTTTTAAAATTATTCTGTTTTATTGCAAACATTTTAAGCGTAATATTAAAAAGATGCGATAAATACTTTATTTTTGGCGAATTTTTTCAAGTGAAACAAAAAGGATGTTTTATGGTCGAAAAACTCGGTTAGGTGACCCAACTATATGAAAACGACTTCACAGATAAAGGGACATTAGGAGGAAATATAAAGCTTCCCAAGCACTGTTTGCCAGCATAACACCAACAGTCTCAAAAATAAGTTGTTGCTGTTTTGCGAAAGTTATCATAATTTTTTGAGAACTTTTGAATTTCGATTTCCCTTGAAAATATCTTAAGTCGAAGCACAGAACAGTCGAATATATTTGTTTGTTTTTTTGTGCTGTTGCTTTACTGTGTAATTTCAAACAGATCAGTCGACAGTAAAACACAGATAAACAGAATTTTAGTTTAGTTAGTGCGACTTTTTGAAATTGGTTTAGATGCAGTACAGTAGAACTTTTTATTTTTTATACTTCTGCTGCGCTGTTAATTTTTTAATTTTCAAATGAAAATGAAATTCAATGGAAATGAAAAAAAAATTGAAAATAATTTCAAAACCTGCTCAAAAGACTAAAATAATGACATATCTATTAATTTTAAAAATCGGATGTCAAACAACAAAGTTGCAAAAAAAAAACAAGTTAGAGTCTCAACCTAAGCTAAAAATCTTGAGGCGGACTTTTACAGCTGAAAAAAGCTGGGTAATCTAACCGAGTTTTTCGTCCATAAAATATTATTTTTTTTACTTGGATAAAATCACCAAAAATAAAGTATTCATCGTATTTGTAATAAAACATGTAATAAATGAATAAAAGTTTTCTGATTTTTAAAACTTCTTATAAAAATCCTAATTTGAAAATCAAAAGTTTCGTAAAAAAAATTTCTTCTAAATAGAAATTGAGAAACAAGAATTTTTTTTTATTATTTTTATTTATAGCACGGAAGTTATATATTTTTCTCAAAAAAAAAAAAAAAAAAAAAAAAATCCACAACGATGAAACCCCCCACGAAATAAATTCCTGGGTACGGCCCTGGTTACGAATGGCTATTTTTTCACCCACACAAAGGAAAATGGCGGCCATCCAATCGGCGTAACCTATAAATAATTCAACCATGATTCTTTCTAGTTTTCTTTATAGCAAAGCGAAAAGAGACTACGTCGCCAAATAATGCAGTTGACATTAGTAAACGGCCAAACGGTACCTCAACATTTTCCCAGAGAACATCTTTGTTGTTTTTGCATGGTCGTTTATTTCGAATAATTACTCAAATGTATATTTTTTTAGAGATATTGAGCAGTGGGAATTCCATTAGATTACCAATCTAATAACCTGAGTTCGATCCTCGGTGAGGGCGCCTAGCAAAAAAAGAAGTCTGATAAGGAGTTATGATGATCTGCGAAATAGGTCTAGATATAACTACTACAAATATGTCGAAGAAGTGTTGATAAGGTACATGGAGCTACGGGTGTAGTCCGCGCGATTAACAAGAAGATTGAACCGTTGAGTCAGATTTTGTTATCGCTGAAAAACTTATACGACTGTGTCAACTATTTATGTACGGACGGAAGGACCAATCATCTTAACTGATTCGAGCCAACAAATGTGACAAAGATCAGCCAGCAGTCAAAATGGTAATCAAAAGAACCACAAGTAATACAACTATTAGTACATATGTAAGTCAAAAGGAGTGTTGCAATTTGTTCCGACCAATTCCTTCCGACTGAACAACGCCTTTTACTCACAAAATCAATAACGCTAAGCAAAATAAAAATAAGAAAGGAAAAGGAATTTTGTCATCCGCTTGAACGCGAATTAGCGTCGCAGTTGCAAATATGTAGTATCTACATACATACATATATGTATGCACAAATGTAATGACCCTCCAAGATCACATCGCCCGTTCGCTCATTGTTGATCCTCTTCAATTTGAAACTGACAACTTGCAACCAAATTGCAGAGGGGAAATCGAAAAAAGAATCAAAAAAACAAAGTAAAATAATCATCACAGGGGAAGGCGCTAAATGTACGCGTGAGCTTTTTTGTCCTTACTATGTACATATGTATATTTGTACATATGCTTGTATATTTGTGTGTGCTTAAGTATGCTTGTGTATGGTAGAGGCGAAATAATCGCACAAAGAGCTGTCGCAGATTACGACGCGCCGCCGTGCCACAAAGTCGTACAAATAACACCATTGTTATGTCACAGCAGTGTCGGCGGCTAGTCAATTGGCAGACAAACAGACGGTAGGGCGAGCGGGTACAATACGGGTGTACGGGCAGATAGCAACTGCGAAAAACCTCCGCCTCAACTGCGGCACGCGCCCCTCTGCGCAGCAGCACAAGTCGACTAAACGCGCTAACTTTAGCTAAGCTCCATCTGCGTCTCCATTCGAAACTCTGCATTCTGCGTTTTGTTTGGCTTTTGTTTCCTTTTCTGTTTTATGCGTTTTCTTCAGTTCGCCTGCTACGTTCGTCGAAAGCCTCCAAACAGCCGCTGCAACGCACAGACGACGTTGCGATACGACTAGATGTGATCCGATATGACATTGAAGTGCATCGTTCAGATACTTGGCGCATGTTATACAGCAGAAGATGACAAAACACGACAAAAACAATTGCAACAGCAACAACAACAGTGACAACTAATGGAAATCCAACAGCAAATAGCAGCAACATCTGACAACATCTATACCGACAGCAGCAACACAGCGAACGGCGAAAACGACAATCTTAATCAACAATAAACTTGCAACCACACCGTCAGCTCCCTCTCCCACCTCGACTAAACATAACAATAATTTCAATATTAATAAAAAATATAGCTCAAAAAATACCTACATATGTATGTACAGACACGTGGTTTGTTCTTTGGAAGGATACTTGAATTGAAAAAGAATAATAATAATAAAAACAACAATAACCAAATAATGTGACAGCAATGTCAAGTATACATACATGCACATATCGCACCCTAAATCATAAAGGGGCACAACTCAAAATTCAAAAATTTTCAGGAGAGCCAAAAAACTTTTCTTCATTACAAACAATCGTATGGCAAAGGGCCAGGTATAATGGTTATTTTTCGGTCGAAAGAGACAGTTTTTCAAAAGTTTTTTTTTGGGAATCTCCAGAGATATGTTCCGTATACCCGTTTATGAAAAAAACTCGATTTCGAAAAATTTTGAGTTGTGCCCCTTTTGTATTTAGGGTGCGATATGTAACTGCGCTTTTAAGATGTATTCATTTAACTGATGCCAAACTAAACTGCGAGCTGGGTTACGTTAAAGTTTTTGAATTTTGTTTCTTGCAATGCCAAACAGCAACAACAAAAAACGCAAGCAATAAGGAAACAAAAGCAAAGGCGCAACAACGCACCCCAATAAACATTTTTCTTCATTTTCAATTTGAGGTTCATTTGAGAAGTAACCCTATTGTGAAATATCAAACGTTTGTTATCAAATGCACCTCAAATTTCCCTTGATAGCGTTCTCAAACAAAAAGGCTCATTTTTAGTATGGGATTTTGGGCTGATTCTCAATTTGATAAATTCCATTTTCTCAAACCCATTTCAAAGGTGGTACGAAATGGTATGCAATCAATAGATGTTTGTATGTATTACATATATGTTCTCTAGAGTGCAGAAAAATTGAGGGATAGTGAGAGTGAGAGAGTTTGTGGTGTGAGCGCAGAAATGGAATGGAATAAATAGATGTAGATATGTATGTATTACATATTTGTACGCTTATGTGATGTTTTTCATTTACCCGTGCGGGGAAAGTTCGCCGGTGCCTTCTGTACAATTACATGAGTATATTAATATCTTTTTTAATATACATACACACATATGGGAAACCAACTACATATGGTTTTATTAAATTTTGTGTAACTTCAAAAAAAGCCACAAACAAATAAAATATGAGTAAGAAATACAGAATCATTATTACACACAATCATTTTCAACCATCATCATTTCAACCGTTAAAAGACTGCTCGAGTAGAACAACGAACGCTGACTGAAATTTGCAAACACACAAAATTTCTTCGTTCCTTCAATCCTTGACATGTTGAAATTCGTGAAATGGTACAAAATACGAAACAAGTTTTTTTTTTTTCAAATGTGTTGTAAGTTAATCTAAAATTGATAAACAATGTTTGATGAACACTTGCAAATATGTTTATTTTCAAATGATATCTATGCTGATTCTCAACTTTAGAAACAGCATTTTCTCAAACGTTTGATAATTTCTTTTTCAGTGTTTAATGGGACCTCTGTAGACATTTTGATAGCCCATATGAATAAATGTATGTGTGAATATATGCAGGTACACATGTGTGTATGCTGCTTTTATTTATGTGGGGGGAGGTAAAATTCGCACTAATGTGTCATGGACACACATATGTACATACACAAGATGTATTTATAAAATCCAGTGATAAGCTGCTAGTAGCTACACAAATGCGGGAGAGTCGAATATGGGTTGCAAAGTAAGTAGTTTTGTGTGTAGTTTATCAAATACCTATCATGATTTAAGGAAAATTCAAACCAAGTCAAAGAGTAAGATAAAAAATTTAATTAATTTAGTATCCAAAGTACATTCATGTGTACATATGTACGTACATAAACTTACATATATATGTGCATATATTTGCTCTCATTGAAGGCTGAAATTAGAACTGATCTCATATCGACGCTTCCAAACAATACTGCACTAAGTGGACTTAGAACGTCTTCCTGTTTTTGGTGTTTTCAAGTATAACGTGTCTTAATTTGGATGCTGTCAAATTTTGGTATCAATCGGACAATCCCAGCAAAAGTTATAAGCAAAAGCTTACCTATGTATACATAATTCAATTCGAGATTTTTACATAATAAAACTTTGAGAGCTTTCCATGAAAAACAACGTAGCTAGTTTTTATTTTTTATTACGGTTTTATATAAAGCGTACCCTAACTTATATATTATCGAGTTTTTGTATAGATCGTTCAATACAAACAGAAGTTACTAGCGAAAATATACTTAGCACTGAGGTTTCATATCGAATTTAAACTTTGAGAGCTTCCCTGCAAAACACAGTTTTCAGACTAAAGTAGAGTATTGCTTGGAAGCGTCGATATGGAGTAGTCAACACTTGCATAATGGCCCATATTATTATGTACAGGGTTTGCACAACTTGAAGTTGAAATCTTTTACAAAAAGCTTTAGCAGATATGAAGTCGCATAGACAGTAATGGAATATGGTATTAATTGTGCGACAAATGTGTGTGCAGAAATGCATTAATATTTTTGTCATCCGCAACACACCATTTGTCGTGGCAATGCAGTTGTTTTTATGCCTTAATTTGTATACTCAGCTGCACGTAGTATACAGAGTATTATAATTTTGATCACATGACATTCGTACGTAACACCATGACATAATAAAAAGAGATATGGTCTTATATGTATGTATGTACATACATATGTATATCAAAATGATCGGGATGAAACAGGAAATCCATTGAAAAATTTAAATACACTAATGAAATTTGGTACACAGATTCTTATGGGGACACAGAAGGTTGGCATTGAAAATGGACAAAATCGGATGATAAACACGCCCACTTTTTCTAAATAGCATATGTATTTAAAAAAAAAACATGCAAAACTTAATAATTCAGTGACTAATATAGCGCGAGTGATGAAATTTCATACATCTGTTATAAGAAGCGAAGTTGTTGTTTTCTGCAACCATGCGACGAATAGGAAAATAGAAAGGAGCAACATGTTGAAATATGCACATATCTTACAAATATATGGGCGTGCAACAACAACAACAAAACAAATAAAAAAAAACGAAATCAAAAACCAAAAAACACAAACAAAAAAAAAACAAACAAAAACATAAATAAAAACAAGGACAAAACCAAAAATAAACAAAATAAAAACAGAAACAGAAAAAAAAACAAAAACGAAAAAAAAACAAAAACAAAAAAAAAACTAGAATCAAAACAAAAACAAAAAACATAAACATAAACAATAACAAAATAGTAGCAGTGACAATAAATACAAAAAATTTTAAAAAACTATAGTCGCATTGTTATTCCAAGAAAACCAGAAAGGCAATAAAAATCCGATTTCGAAACTGTTTACACATCAATATTCATGAGTACTCGTTACTCATGCTTTAATTTTTTTTAATTTACAGAGATTTGCATAAAAGTACACAGCTTAGTATTTAACGTTCGATTTCACTCGAACTTAGGCTGCCTTACTTGTCTTATTTATGAAGTTTTTTTGCTCTTTTTTGTTGTGCAAATACAGTTCTCAGTTTGGTTGCTGTTTATGTAGTTGTTGTTGTGGCAGGCAGCATTGTCTATGTCGATTTGGTTTTGAATACAAGCCCATCGATCGAAACATATGTAAATAAATATGTAAATGCCTATGTACACATGTACATATATACATATGGGGCTTTGTGAGCCCAAACGTGTGTAGGCTGCTTTTATGGCACAGTGAACAATGACTCAATACTTACAGATGTACATACAAACATACCAACAAATTTACATACAAATGCACATGCATAGTCACAAAGGTTGTAAGTCTGTTGTTGCGGAATTTAATGGCGCGGATCTGCGGTTTAAGCAAAGGAAGTTATATTTAAGTGCTGCGGATTTGTCAAAACTGTTTGAATAACTTATTGTGATGACTTAAAATGGCTGAACTTGGTTTCAATGGGAGCCAAAAGGCAGTCGTGGCAGAGTAGCGTAAATAAGAGAGTTCCTTGGGTGAAATAAGGACTTTTGTTGTAATCAATTTTAAAGGGTTAATCGAAATTTTAAACAAAAACAAAGAGTGCAATAAAATGTTTCCTGCTTTTTTACAGTTATTTTTAAGAGCATTTTGAATGACTTAATCAGCTATGAATTTTCCCCACTACACATATGTGTGTGGATGTGTATACTGAAAATTAAAATCAAGTTCGTTGCTTAAGTCTTTCGTACAGCGCTCTACATTTGCATGTATGCAATTAGAATGCGGTATGTAGAATGTTAAAAGCGTCAATATTTGTACAACGAAACTGCTATTACTTCTTTATCGTTCATATCGGGCAAAAGAAATGTTTGTGCGAAATTGAACTGAAGGAAAAGTCCAAAAATCATGTAAATTGCAGCAACAAAGTGCCAACCAAATAGAATGCTTGCTAAGCAATAAGCGTGTTAATTACACTTACATACTTGTACATAAGTAATGACGCTACAATATTGCATACTATTATATATACATACATACATAGATACATATGTATATTCATACATAGATATGCGGATACAATAAACTGCATAAGAAACGCATTTATTCCCTCGAATTTAAATGCTCTCGTACATATACATACATATGTACATGTCATGCTGACTGTTTGGTTTGTGCGAGCACAGCACACTGAGTGGCAACAACAAATTTATATCCATTTGGCATTCGAACACTATCAGATTGCATGACAGTTCCCAATTACTTTTGCCTGCGAGTCAATTGTTCATTACAAACCGATTTGCTTGCAAATGCCTCTACATACTTACTTATGTATATACGATTTTTGCCTATTAGCATACATATGTATGTGCATATATTTACTTCTAGTTTATTGCGCTAGCTAATCTCCATAAATATTTACATATCTATACACGTACATACATACATACATATTTGCTAAACTCTTAACCATGCGTGTTTTCATTTTGATGCGTGTAAGGATTCAACTATTTCGACTAATGTCATTCGGAATTGAGGTGAAAAAAAACAAACGCAAATGGGTGTAGTTTTCGAGAAAATAATATGCTACAAAATTTAGAAAAAAATATATGTACATACAGGTATGAATTTTATGCACATGTCAAATTGTTGGATTTGTTGTTTCAGCAATATTAACGCATATAAAATTGTTGCCGCAGTAACGGATATTCCTTAAGAAAATCTTATGTATCCATTGGCAAAAGTAAATTAGAATAAGTGTGTCTGCGTCTCTTCTCTGGCTCAAGAGAACTTCTTCGATTTACAGTTAACTAGACTGACTAATGAAAAGAGAAAGAGCAATTTATCAACGAGAGGCAAAAGGGCAGTCTGAATTATTAAATTAGTACGACATTGTTTAAGTATGTAAAAAATCTTATTAAAACTTGCTTTTAGGATGTTTAGTGAAAATTCAACAAGAAATTTAAGTAAAGCTGAAATAATGCTGATACTTCTATGTACCTACTTTATGTAATTTCTGAAGTTGCGGTCACCGTTCGTCTGTTCAAAGCTAATTACCAATTTATTATCAATTTGCATGAGTAAACATTATTCACGCTTCAATTTTTTCATTACATACTAGTATCAAAAAGAAATTTAAATGAAATAATAGTAAAGAATTGTAGGTACAATTCTGTCTCTTTATATATTATAGGAAATGAAGCAGAGAGGAAATTTGCTAATTAAAATGTCTTTAATTACACAGTCCAACAGCATTTTTGCAACAGAATAGCCATGGCACTTTTCTGAAAGGGGATGTCATCCTGATCACTTTTGGGGAACAAAGTTATATCCCAGCACGTCTCAGTTTTTTTTATTCGCGTTAAAGTTTTGGGAGGGTCATACACGGTATTTGTACCGCAAGTACAAGATTTTTCAGAGATAGAGCTTTTATGTCAGAGAAAAAGTTGTTCCTAATAAAGAGCTCAACATTTTGTCCCTGCATTCCGATCCGCCACAAATCCCCCTCCGCTATTTTTTTTTGACATTTTTCGCGATTTTTTTAATAAAATAGTAAATTTTTTTTAAATATTGACACCAGCCTTATGGCATATTCCCGAGAAATATTCTTTGCTAAAATATAGGGGGGATGTGGGAACAACAAACCCTCACTCAAGCTCTCATTTAAGCAGAAAAATAAGAAGAATTAGAAGTTTTCAAAAATCCGATTTATGTATTTTCATAGTGGGCGGGTCAATTTGTACTGGCGGAAAATCCCTACTTTGTTTCGGACACAGCTGCATTCTCTGGTTAATTCTGAACAAAAAAGTTCATAGGAGCATAGTTCTAAAATGAAGTTTGACCCTCCGAATTTTTGATTTAAGTTAGTTATCCCTAAATTTTTTTTTATATTAGTTGAAAAAATTTTGTTGAAGATATACTTAAATAGAAATTTGATATTTATTTGAGTTGAACCCATTCGTCGGCCGACACATCATTGAAAAATGTAATCAATTTTATTATTTTTGAGGGAAATACGTTAATTTTCTATACCCCTTCTTTGGAATTTCTCCCAATTATTTTATGTTACAACAGGTATATCTTAAAAATTTGAAATATCCAAGTGAAACGCCGATACACATCAACTTAATTTTTAGCTGTAGAATACAATGACGTGTTTAGAATATCCGTAATAAATTTTGATGTCGAGATATTTAGGAAAGGAGTTTCAAATCTCTGAAAGTGAATTCTTCGTCGTTTGTAAACCTTACCCAGGCTTTGCGCTTTTTTCCGCAAAAAGATTTTAATAGCTGTCTACTTAATTGGGATATTATAAATTCAATGCCACCTCCAGTTTTCCCAAATTGGATTCGGTTTTCGAGATAACGGTAGATAATTAAAATTTACCATACCCCATTTACCACTAGTAATATTTACCCCTAGTAATAACTCAGTCAGTGTTTGAGTTAATATATCAAAACTTTGCACGTGACTATAACCTCCTATTACCTTAACTATTTCTAAAAATAATCGAAATCGGGTCATTATGGCATATAGTCCCCGTACAACTGATTGTTGGGATATATGATCTTTTATTTGTTCCTAACTCCGAAAATAGTCATTCCGCGCAGAAAGTAACATAATCACTTTAATTCAAAATTAAAATGTAAACAACTTCTTCATATACGATTTCGACGTATATATAACAGTTAATGCACTTTTGTGCAACCAATTAAAAGATCAAAACCATATATCTCAACAATCAGTTGTACGGGGACTATATGCCATAATGACCCGATTTCGATTATTTTTAGAAATAGTTAAGGTAATAGGAGGTTATAGTCACGTGCAAAGTTTTGATATATTAACCCAAAAACTGACTGAGTTATTACTAGGGGTAAATATTACTAGTGGTAAATGGGGTATGGTAAATTTTAATTATCTACCGTTATCTCGAAAACCGAATCCAATTTGGGAAAACTGGAGGTGGCATTGAATTTATAATATCCCAATTAAGTAGACAGCTATTAAAATCTTTTCGCGGAAAAAAGCGCAAAGCCTGGGTAAGGTTTACAAACGACGAAGAATTCACTTTCAGAGATTTGAAACTCCTTTCCTAAATATCTCGACATCAAAATTTATTACGGATATTCTGAACACGTCATTGTATTCTACAGCTAAAAATTAAGTTGATGTGTATCGGCGTTTCACTTGGATATTTCAAATTTTTAAGATATACCTGTTGTAACATAAAATAATTGGGAGAAATTCCAAAGAAGGGGTATAGAAAATTAACGTATTTCCCTCAAAAATAATAAAATTGATTACATTTTTCAATGATGTGTCGGCCGACGAATGGGTTCAACTCAAATAAATATCAAATTTCTATTTAAGTATATCTTCAACAAAATTTTTTCAACTGATATAAAAAAAAATTTAGGGATAACTAACTTAAATCAAAAATTCGGAGGGTCAAACTTCATTTTAGAACTATGCTCCTATGAACATTTTTGTTCAGAATTGACCAGAGAATGCAGCTGTGTCCGAAACAAAGTAGGGGTTTTCCGCCAGTACAAATTGACCCGCCCACTATGAAAATACATAAATCGGATTTTTGAAAACTTCTAATTCTTCTTATTTTTCTGCTTAAATGAGAGCTCGAGTGAGGTTTTGTTGTTCCCACACCCCCCCCCCCCCCCCCTATATTTTAGCAAAGAATATTTCTCGGGAATATGCCATAAGGCTGGTGTCAATATTTAAAAAAATATTACTATTTTATTAAAAAAATCGCGAAAAATGTCAAAAAAAAATAGTGGAGGGGGATTGGTGGCGGGTCGGAATGCAGGGACGAAATGTTGAGCTCTTTATTAGGAACAACTTTTTCTCTGACATAAAAGCTCTATCTCTGAAAAATCTTGTACTTGCGGTACAAATACCGTGTATGACCCTCCCAAATTTTAACCGCGAATAAAAAAAAACTGAGATGTGCTGGGATATAAATTTGTTCCCCAAAAGTGATCAGGACGACGTCCCCTTTCAGAAAAGTACCATGGCTATTCTGTTGCAAAAAAAAAGTTCCAGTTTGTTGGACTGTGTTATTTATATAAAATTTAAAAATCGTTTCATTGTAATCGGATATTTAATTAAACACGAAAAAGTCGCTATCGCGCCATCCTTGGGTGGTAACAGTATATACATACATACATAAGTATAAAATGGTGCAAGATATTTTCCAACCATTCGAAATAATCTATCTCAGAGTGTTTTTCTGTTTTATATTGGAAATTTACTATCGATGTTCTAATTTCAGAGAATTGCCTTATTTTTTTGAGTGCATCTGTCTATATGCATACATATATACACATACATATGTACATATGTATTTATTAAAATCAGTGCAACTCCTTTTTATTGGCGTGCTTTACTATCGTTCACACTCTTGTTTTATTTCTTTGGTGGCACCGCCGCATTAAAACAGTAGCAAGTAAAGGAAAATAAAAATAAAATAATCATAAAAATATGTAAGTTTACACATTTAAATACCGCCATAAAAGCCAACGGTAATAAATAAAATGCCAAATAGTGGCACAGTATTGCGCACGTTGAACTGTTTTTTCGGCTAATAAATTTTAATTTTTGTCATGCTTTCGCTTTCTGGCGAAAGGACTTAAAGAAGTTTTAAAAGACTTGGGACACATTAACATAAATTTAACGTTTCTGAATGACTGTTTAGCTGTCATTGACAATTTTCACGACGCTTGTGCAACAATCATTTGGGTGACAGTTATGATGGCAAACGGATGAAATCTCATATGAGTTCGAGACTTGTGAAATAGCTTTTATTGTGCTTAGAAAACGGCTACTGTGCTACTACAATAAAAGCTAAAACTAAACAGATAGGTGTACATATCTACATACATAGTATGTATGTATTTACATATACAGCTGTTTGTGAATATAAAATTGCTCGACACGATATTTTAATTCGATATCAAACGGGCGATGATGCCGTTTTGCTTTCTCTATTTCGATAGGAAAAAATGTGTTGTAATTAATCTGTAGGAAGAAACAGATCAATTGCTAAAAGTAGTTGACTTTTAACTGGCAATTTGTGACAATTAAAAAAATAAATTTGGATCAAACATCAATAAACCAATTTTTAGTTGGTTTGCCATGCAGGAAAATCCAAAAAAGCGTAAAGTGTGCATTGAAAAAAGCTTTCAAATGCCTGATGAAAATACATATGTACATATTTTTAATATAAAATACATACATATGTATTTAAACTGATAGAATTTTGCTGTGAAAATTCCTCATTTTTGGATTTGGCAAGCGAGGCAATGGAAATATATCGAAAATTTTGTGAATTCCATGAATGTGAACATGTATGCGCGTAGCAGCTGCATACATACATACATATGTATGCAACCATTTCCCTTATATTTTTTGCATAATTTTCTAAAAATTGCGACTAATTACTACTTTTCATCCAAAAAAAAGTTATCAAGTAATGCAAATGCACACTGGGCCGACTTTTTTATCGCCATTCCCATACAAAAGTAGTTAGCCTTTTTCAAAGAAAATCTATCTACATATATTATTAATACGCTAACATAAATTTTGTTCCATCTTCTTCGTCGAAACTACTGAACCGATTTTAAAACTAAGCACACGATTAGAAAGGTATTGCTCTCAAATAGAACTGCGCCAATTTTCATGAAAATTGATTGGAAAATACGTCCACAATCGTCGTTGGAAAATTGCCGTGTGGTTGTTGTTGCATGCTTTTGCACACAGCAGAGATGTCTCAATGCGCAAGCATATGTAGCTGACTTTGTGCGTTTTCACCAAACTTACATGCAATTCTGAACTTGTTTGGCTGGCTGTAGTGTGTAGTTTCAAAGAAGTAGAAACGTAAAAAGGTAGCAGAAGCACTACAACAAAAACATAAAGGCAAGGAATAAGTAGGATAAGAAATAATATATAAAGAAAGTAGAAATTGAATGAGACAATTATGTACATATATTGTACATATGCATGTATGTAGTTAGAAGAATTAGTAGACGAGTAACAACAACAACACCACACCAAATATAACAGCAACAACAACATCTACAAACAAAAACAATATCTACAAACAACATCAACAACATATTAGCAGTGACAATGAGAAGAAGCACTATAACAAAAAGAAATAGACGGAATAAGTAGAATAAAAAAGAAAAAGTAGGAAAGAAAGGGGGAAAAAGAACGTCGAGAAATAGAAAGAAGCAACTAGGAAGACTAGAAACAACGATAACAACAATAGTAAGGTTTTTTACCCTTATTTTATGAAAATTCATTTACGTAGAGGAATTAAGAAGAAAAGTAGCAACGACAACAACAACAATACGGGTTTTTACAGTTATTTTAAGAAAGTTCATTGAGATATCGGCATAAGTGCAGAAAAGCTACATTTTGCAAATCGACAAAATTTATATTGGGATCGATAAAGCTTCTCAAGGTGAGTTTAAAAATATAATTTTGTTTTGGTGCAAATATATAGGTGGGGAGTTTGAGGGGGGTAAAGTTTCAAAATTAAATTTCTTTAAATGCTTATATCCCAGAAAGTATTGGGTCTATTTTCAAAAATTTTACGTCGTTAAAAAGGTAATTTAATTGCCTTTCAGGCGATATACATACTTCACCCAAAAATTTATATTTTTGTAAAAAAAAAAGCAAAAAACGAAATTATAAACATTTAATTTAGGAAAATGTGTGTTTTCTTAAAAAAATTCGTTATAAAGAAACTGCTAAAATTATCTTAAAATAAAGCGACAAAATTACCTTCATTTTGGTGTATAACATTGTTAGGTAATATTTAAGTGTTATGTAAAATAGTGCGATTAAGTAACCACTTTCTCACGAATTAATATAAAAAGGAGAAATTGGGTCGGGGTTACACCTCTCCACAACGCCTAGAAAAAAACGGTTATTTAGGGGGTAGGGGAGGGCCCCCTGATCACAAAACTGAAGACCCCACCTGCCGGAGGCTTATAGTGCTCGAATATTCCAGTACTGTGTATCGGTCCTTAGATATTATTCCAGAAAGTGAATTTTGCCGGCTGAGGGTTATTTTTGTAGAGCGCGGCCGAAGGCCGCTAGCGCAGAAAGGTGTTCCACCCAAAAGTACGGTGGATCGGTCCTTAGATACTATTCCAGAAAGAGAATTCTGCCGGCTGAGGGTTATTTTTGTAGAGCGCGGCCAAAGGCCGCCAATGCAGAAAGGTGTTCCACGCAAAAGTACTGTGGATCGGTCCATATATTCTACCCTAGAAGGAGAACTCTGTGGTATTTTCCAACAAGTTATACACCAAATTAAAGGTATTTTAAAGCTCTTTCTGACAATGATACATTTACATATAGTTAGTTAGGCATTTTTACGAAAAAAGCATGTGTTTTATAAAAAAAAATATGAAAATTATGTTTTTTAAGTGTTTTTTTTTTTCAAAATTTGTATAAAACTTTATATAAATATGGACACCAAATGAAAGACCGTTTAATTCTATTCACCGGTATAAAGTTTTTTAAGATTGGATTAGTACTTTTCAAGATATACGCCTTTGAAAAAATTTAGACTTCCATCTTTACCCCTCCCTAACACCCTCCCCTTTGGTTTGCACCAAAAAAAAAATAGACCACTAAAATCAGAAAAAAAGGCGGACCACGCCCACTTTTTTATTTTTTTCTAGCTAAAATGTAGCTATTCTGCACTTGTTCCCCGATTTTAAAATTAACAACATCATTAGAAAGGTATTGCTCTCAAATAGAACTGCGCCAATTTTCATGCTTTTGAGCACAACAGATGCGCATTCATAGGTGATTTTGTGCGTGTTCACCAAACTTACCATGCAATTGTGAACATGTTTGGCTGGTGTGTAGTTTCAAAGAAGTAGATACATAAAAAAGTAGCAAAAGCACTACAACAAAAACACAAAGTCAAGTAATAAGAAGGATAAGAAAGAATAAGTAGGAAAGAAATTGAGGAAAGAAAAGAGCAGAAATAGAAAGATAGAAGTACATATGTAGGGGAATTGTGAAGACGAGTAACGACAACAACACAAACAACAACAACAAAATAGTAGCAGTGACTTTAGCAACAAAAGGAGCAGCATCAACAGGAACAACAATAAAATAGTAACAGTGCCACTAACAACAAACAATTATACAAAAACTGTAGTTGCACCTTAGTCGTAAGAAAACATCTAGAAAACTGTCGAATTTCGACAGTAGGCAGCACTCTAGTATACAATTAAAAGCCGCCACCAGTGTCTTTGTAAACAGTTTAAAGTCAGTTTTAAGTTAGATGCACTTTCTGCAGGGAATATTTCAAATAGTGGCATTTATGATCTGTTAAAAGCTGCGTTCTGACTTGTAAACAAATAAGAAATCTTTTAAACTCATAAAAAAATTAAAATTTTGAAATTATATTTTCTGCGGTTGACATCTTCGACATTAACACCAAAAATAATGTCAGCACGGAAACTCAACGAAGAATCGCTCTTGCCAATAAGTGCTACTTTAATAATGAGCTGTACGAGCTTTACGCAGACATCGACATGAACCATTTCTATCGAGTTTCCGATACAGCACGGCGATATTTGTATTTACGGAAAACAAAAACGACACTTGGCTATTATATTTCGCTTCATATGCAATTACGGAAAGCCAGCCCTGCCCTATTGTATGACTTTGCAAAACTAATTCTATTGCGGTTATTTAAAGAAAATTTGCTTAAGTAGATAAGATGGTTAATATCCATTTATTTTTCATAGCCACTCCAATGCTCCAACTCTAGTGAGTTGAAAATGCCTTAAGGGCTAATGGCTAACTTTGTCACTAAGATGCATTTTTCCGAAACTTGAGGTTATCACAGTTGAACTGTGCGTATGCATAAATAATAATCGGGTTATTGCTGTACTATAAATTCACACACATGTACATAGATTTGTGCACACATGTGATAAAAAATGTGCAAAAAACATATGCTAAGGTAAGGGATATTAAAATATTGTCTATGCCTTCATCTAGTTGAAGTTTTTACGACTTTTGTCGATGGCCTAAGAAGTAATAAAAACAAATTTGTCGCCTCAACGTGGCACCGGGCGAAAATTCAACATGCTTCCTAACACACTGTATGTAGTATTTGATGTTCATAAAATGAATCTATTCGGACATTCATATTCGACAACAAGAAAGTATTAAAAAATTGTCGTAAAAGCATCAGTGTTGCAAATGCATATATCAACATGCTAGTCAGTCTGCAATTGTTGGTAGATATATGTATGTACCTACGCATGTATGGGAGTGTGTTTAAGCGCGCATATCCTCTTCATGGGTTCATAGCTTCACGGCTTCATAGCTCGACTATTAAGCACCTATCCGGCCTATTAAATATGGCATACGGCGTGTTGGTAACGCATAAAATGTCGCTTTACCTTGTGCAGTGGTGACATCCAATTTTTTTCTTAATTTCTCTGCTGTTTTCTTCGTTTTGTTTTTGTTTTATCGCCACACATTGTTGGGCCATAAAAATTTGATCTTGCCGAGATTTGGCAAAAGCAAAAAGGACTTTGATTTTAATGTTGCAGATTTTTTTGTAGCATCGCAACATCTCTTTTTTTGCTGACATAAAGCACCAGCACACCAGCACACCAGCGCACCAACGCATATCGCCTATGTAATTGCAAATATGTAGATATTCTGATGCAAATGTGTCAGGGAATTGTAAATTAAGCTGGACGTACGTACAGTCCGTTGCTCATGGAATTTTTTACTTAACACTTTGGCTTACAATGTATGTGATTGTAACATTCGGGAGGGTAATTCGTTTTTTTTTTTTATTAATTCTATTACTTACTTCGGCATGTATGATTGTGCATATATATGTACATATGTATGAACGTGCGTATATCACAAATCAACAAATGCAATGAAGATGGTTTCCGATGCACACACAGAAAATAAAAAAAAAACCGACAAAATGGTTGAAGAAATATTTCAACATTTACCAAAAACAAAAAAAAAAAACAACACAAATGAGCAAATAGTTTTCGTCGAAATCTTATTGATTTCGTGAAATTTGTCGCTTTTCCTCACAAGTTGGCGGCTTTTGTCTCAAACTCAAATTAGCGCAAACAAAACAAAAATCAACTGAATTCTTGCACAACAACAATTTTAATTAACTACAGACCAATTAGTGTTGCTTAATGCAAACTTGACTGCTTGACAAGCGTCTTCTTCATATGATTGATGTGGTGTGTTGTTATGTACGTGTGTATGTGTGTCTATATGTATGACCGCAACTCCATTTATGTATATCTCTTTACTTAATTTTGTACTGTTATCGATAAGATGACTCGCGATTTCAACAATGTTTCAGTATATCAATTACCCAACTATTTCCTCGGTGCATTTTCAGTGAATTTTTGAAGAAAATTATAGCTCTTTAAGATCTAATTACAAGCAATTGAGTTTTAAACTATTTAAAATGAAAATCTCAGTTATTCACCCTTCGGAAGGTTAACTTGTTCGTTAATGGACACATATTTACATACACATACATATCGTCGTTTAAAGTGCAAAACCGCGTATCGACCAAATACAATACCGCATAAGTGATATTTTTGCCAAAAATAAGATTTCCCCAAAAATATATTACTGGAGTCCTTCCCCATCTATTCATAAAAGAATTTTGACACTCGGGCAACGCAATTCTAAATAACGGTACAGTTTCAAAACCGCTTATCAAGAATGGCGGAAATTTTTGGAAACAATACCACGTATGTGTCACTGCATTCGTGCAAGTGCAGTGAATATTCTTCTTCTATATTATTAATAAGCCAACATAAATTGTGTTCCATCTTCTCCGTCGAAACTACTGAACCGATTTTAAAACTAACACCATTAGAAATGCGCCAATTTTCATTAAAATAGGTTTGAAAATGCGTCCACAATCGTCGTTGGAAAATTTCCGTGTGGTTGTTGTTGCATGCTTTTGCACACAACAGAGCTGTCTCAATGCGCATGCATAGATGAGTTTGTGCGTGCTCACCAAACTTACCATGCAATTGTAAACATGTTTGGCTGGAAGTGGTGTGTAATAATAATAACAACGGCGCTATTATAACTCTGACGAGTTTTATGGCCGAGCTTCTCTCCCAATTCGAGGTGTGCTCCTTTTTGTTTTTCCTACTGGTGTGTAGTTTCAAAGAAGTAGAAACATAAAAAAGTAGCAAAAGCACTACAACAAAAACACAAAGTAAAGTAATAAGAAAGAATTGAGGAAAGAAAAGAGCAGAAATATAAAGAAAGAAGTAGGTAGGAGAATTGTGAAGACGAGTAACGACAACAACACCAGCAATAACAAAATAGTAGTAGTGTCAGTAGCAACAAAAAAGGTGCAGCATCAACAGGAACAACAACAAAATAGTAACAGCGACAATAACAACAAACAATTATACAAAAACTATAGTCGCACCTGAGTCATAAGAAAGCATCTAGAAAAACTGTCGAGTTTCGACAGTAGGCAGCACTCTAGTACGTGTTAATGCTTTATAACTCTATGTACTAAAGTGAGTACCCTTATTACACTTTTCATGAACACGAAATGGATTATAACTTTGTGCCAAAACGGGACTTTTGAAAGCACCAAACTCTTCTCTCGAAGGGGGAATATACAACTTTACCAAGTCGACATAAAACAACCTGAAATAGAGATATTCCGAAAATAGTCATAAGTCACGCATTGAAGTATATATCGTCGTACCATGCGAAAACTAACATATTTAAAATTTCTGGCGAAAGCTATCAATAAAAAATTCTGTACGAAAAGTAGAACATTTGACTTTTGGCCGACGAAAATTAACAAAATCGAGTTTTGGCTGACGAAAAGTATCAGTAATTATATACTGTTTTTACATTAAAATTGTTGTTGTTTAAACGAAATTGATAGCTTTCGTCAGACAAAAGTTGAACTTGTTACTTTTCGTCAGCCAAAACTTGATTTTGTTACTTTTCGTCGGCCAAAAGTCGAACTTGTTATTTTTCGTCAGCCACAAAAAATCGTATGTTAGTTTTCGTATGGTACGACGGTATGTACATATATAGATGTAAATATTTGTTTTCTTTTTTGTAGTTTGCTTTTCCGACAGTAAATAGTTGTATTTCCAATACCTGAAAAGTTGGTTATAGAGAGTTAAAATGTTCTAAAAATTATTCGCCATAATATTTCAGTAGGGGTCTCCTCCAGCATATATCTATACCGATACGATTTTTTATCCCTAACTTGGTGACTATTTTATTTAAATATGTGTTCAAAATAAAACATGTCAAATTCCTCTAGGAAACCATTGAAATAAAAAGACAGGCTACTGGTGTTGCTTTCAACGACCACCATTCAAGAACTTATTAACCATTCCAAGCGCTTTTCAACTAGTCAATAAAATAACTATTTATGTGCTGTGTGGCTGTTTACGGTCTTTTCACAAAATATTGCCATAACTCATACTAACACGCCGGATAAATCCGAAACAAGTGCCATGATATATTGATAACAATTAAATTGGTCGGCACATTCAGATGCAACACAAAGCGAAGTGACTAGAATATTAATGAATTGTTGGAATCAAGGCAAGCAAAAGCAAAATGAAAAAGAGCAAAGAATAGAAGAATAAAAAAGTAAAACTAAATAAAACAACGTAAGCTAACTAAAATATACGGAAGAAAAAGAAGAATATAAAAAATTGATATAATATGGAAATGAAAATAAACACTTGACGCCACCGACAAAGTGACAGTAGGAAACATTCGTGAAAAGGTTGACAAATGATAAAGAATTAAGTAAAAACCAACATGGTTTGTGCAGAGCAGGAAGTCGACTGTCGCAGTTTATGAGCACTTCCGATTTCAACTGAGCATTTGCTTCTCATAAAACAAATAAAAATTTACATAAGTACGAGTACTTTTACCTTGCAGAAAATTGAATTCAAAAACAACTAATACGTACAAAAATTTATGAAATAAATACTATTTAATTAAAACTACATACATGCGAACAATTGTAATAAATAGTAAAGTCTCATTTCGCCATTCATGAAATGCATGAAGTCTTCGGAAAGGCAGCTCTTTTGCCGCTCTTACTTGCTTTGACCTCGAATTTTCTACTACATTGGAAATACGAGAGATTTAAATATTTCTACCATCAAAATACAAAATGGAGGCATCTACGTGTATAAATATGTCTATTGACCTACAACTTTCTGCATATATATTTACTGCAAGTTGTGGTTACCTCAACAATTTAAATCAACTGTGTAAGTATGTCATCTAAGTACTACATAGTACATACTTGTACGCATGCTTCCACTTATACACATCTAGAGTGACATTTCATTTCTTCATGTATGTGCATACTTATATCATACATATATGTACGTATGTATATATTTTAAATACGTATGCTGATGGCTTCCGGGGGATGTGGCCGATATGACATCGCCACTGCTATTACGAAAATATTTTTTCCAAATGGACCATAAATGGCGCCCTAATCTCGCTTCACTCACAACGTTGTCCACAAATTAATGCGCACAAAACATTCCACCAAATCTGAGGTATGTGTACTCTTCTATGCGCTTACTCACTCACTTACTTACATATGTATGCTTTTTTTCGCATTTTGCTTGGTGCATTTGCATGCAGAGGCAATCCCGACAATCGCCACCAACATTTTCGTCGCACAAAACTTAGCAAAGCCATCAAGCGCCAATCACTTTAACCGCAACAATATTCACCTCCACCTGCCTACAAGCTACCGCTCAACCACTTAAAGTGCACATACATATAAATATGTATGTATGTATATGTAAAACTAATACAACCCTCTAAGCGATTTGTTGGGGCTAGAAATTTGAATGAGAAGTGGATATGTACATATATACATAGATCAATAAAGACAAATTGAAAAATGCAAAAGTAAATAAAAATTATTGCAAAAGCAATTACCATAATAGTTAAATAAACTAAGCGAAATAGGACTCTCTTTGGTAACACTTTGATAACACTTTGGTAATATTTTGTAGGATATATGTACTAGACATATACGCCGACAGTGATTCCGGCGGCGGCGGCGCTATTCCAAAAACATTCCGGCGGCGGCGGCGACGCCTGCGTGCTTTTTCGCGCCGGCGCGCCTGCCCCAAATCTACAAATCACAATCCTTATTCAAATATTAATTTTATTTAGTTACCTTAATAGCGCTGTTGAAACTTTTTTATTAACAGCAAAAAACAATTGTTACATAAACTAAAATATAAAATAAAGAAAATAAATATTAAAGAATATACACAAATCCATATGTAAGGGTAAATTTAAATTCATTTGCTTATTTTGTATGATAATAAACATGCATACATATATTTATATATGTACATATTTATATATATATAAGGCACTTTAAAATAAATATATGTATATACAGTGTTGGAAAAAATAATAGGGACAAAATTTTGCAATTCTCCATTTATTTCATTTTAAGACCAAATAATAATTACCATATATTGATGCTTACACGGAGAGGACATGCTTCAATGACTCTGTGGTGGTTTTTGTATAATAATTTAATTTTTATGAATAAAAATAATGAAATGTATAATTTAAGTTGGAAATAATAATAGGGACAAACTTTAAATTCGATTGTTTTTTCAAATAAACTACAATATTTCTGATGCAGCTAGATTTAAACTAATGTTTAGTTGAAGCTCCTTTATTTTTTATAACTTCCTTACTTCTTCGTGGCATGGGGTTGACCAAATCAGCACAATTTGCAACTGGTATTAAGTACCAAGCTTCTTTATTTTTTTTTCCATAACTCTTGCTCATTTTTCCATTTCTGATCCCCCATCGTATTCTTTAATATTCCCTATAGGGCTGAGGTTCGACAACTGTGAGGGCTACTCAAAAACAGCAACTTTCTTACGTTCAAAATATGAGTTTTCGATTCTGGAGGCATGTTTGGGATCATTTTCGGCATCTAATGATATCAAGGAGGGTTGAAATGGTGCAGTTTTGAGTAGAACAATTAGCAACAGACCTCGAGAAGTAGGACTAAATGGAAGAGATCCCAGAAAAGATCCGTATCTGAGAAAAAATTATGTAAGCCAACGAACTGAAATTTTCCAGTAGCTTAAATTTTTAGGACTGTGGCTAGTAAAGTAGGGAACAGCCAAATTTTTGTTAATAACTTTTAACCGGCAAAAAACAAAACATTTCCGCATTCAGCTTCGTGTTCCTGAGGTCAAAACACCCGATTGGTTCCTTTTTTTTAATTTTGAAGAACTTTAGCAGTTAGCAAAACTAGGAAAATATGTACACATCTCGCTCCATACGGGTATGGCGCGCCAGCGCACGCCGCCGCGCCGATACGCCGATTTCACGGATTATGGCGGCGGCGGCCGATTATGAAGGTAATCGGCGCGGCGGCGGCGGCGTAAATCGGCGGCGTATATGTCTAATATGTACACTTGTTATGGATTAAATACACAGTATACCAACTCTCTTTCAAGACATTTTTCTACTGGGTAATCATTTTGTAGAAAAAGAATTTATGCACCTACGTTTAACCAACAAGAATATCAACTTCCATTCAAACAGAAGTGTCCCCAGTGCCGTTCGGATATTTGTTGCCACAAAAATGTAAAAGCTTTCGAATAAAGGCATGCGGATACATATTTACATATATGTATATATGTATGTACAGTAGACCGTATCGCAAAAAAAGAAGTTCGCTGTATTCTGATGTCTTTTTGGAAAACATTTCCCGAAACATTTTTTATTTTTTTTGGACACCGCTAGATGTCGTTAAACATACATTTTTTTCATATCCTCGGTGTTTATAGTCCCATCTCTGAGTTTAATAGACCGATGCCTTTGTCCAGAGAAGTCGATTCTTACCATGTAATCCTGTTAACCCTAAGTGCGGTGGAGTTCTTTTCTTGGTCCATATAAGGCGAGACGGCCTAATCTACATACCCTCTAGGGAAAATCTCTTGTTGCGTACTAGAGCGCTTCTAGTGCATTTTTCGCCACTACTAGTGCGAGCTAAATCTCTTTTGCATGTTATCAACTGGCGAATTTAACTCGGTGATGTCCTAGGCGGTGGCAATTGTTACCCTCTGCACTAAGATTTCGATAGTTCCGAACTAGTACCAAATTCTATAGTTTGCACTACTGCGTTTATTGGCACAATTTCGATAGTTCTGAACTAGCTACAAGTTCCTACAAATTCTACAGATTTACATCTACCACTTAAGTGCAGCATTTGACACGCTCCATGCAAATGGCTCGATAGCACAGCGGCTAACGCGCCTGACTCGGAGTCGGGCGACAACGGTTAGATTCCTGTCGCTGTCAATATTTTTTTAAAATATTTTTTATGAATAAAAATATAATGAATTTTAAAAATTACTTTCAGTGGTGCCAGATTGTGGGAAATTTCCCTTTTTGAGGGATATTTCACTGCAAAATTTTTAAAGAGGGAAAAAAGGGACATTTTGTTTTCGTCCTTATAAAAAAAGGGATTTTTTGGTTAAAGAACTTAAAATAAGCACATCTCACACTGAAAAACTCTTTCGCGTTAACTTATGCAATGCAAAAAGGAGTCGGTTACATACATGCGTACAAGTAAACATACAGTGAACTACACTGCGTATACGTAACTTGTTGACATAAATCTATACATACATACATACAGGCGAATCGCCAATCTTAGGTAATTTATTTTTCATTGTGCACATTCGTACTGTATTGTTAATGATCGAAAGAATTTTGGAGAATTGGGAGCATAGATGGGCACTTTTAAGTACCAGTAGTAATTCATTATTTTTACCTTCTTTACTGCTTACTTCAAATATTTTACAGTAATAAGTAACGCTTTACTTATTACTTTAAAAATTTTACAGTAATAAGTATCGCTTTACATATTACTTAAAATTTTTTACAGTAATAAGTACCGCTTTACTTATTACTGTAAAAAATTTCAAGTAATAAGTAAAGCGTTACTTATTACTTTAAAAATTTTACAGTAATAAGTAGACTTTACTCGTTACTGTAAAAATTTTAGAGTAATAAGTAATATTTACTGATTACTGTAAGACTACTTAAGTATCGAGGATACAGTAGCCTATGTATTGGCATACACACACACGCACACTGATGACCACAAACGCATGGGTTCGATGGTTGTTTTTTTTGTTCTGAGTGGCAGGTAGTAAGGACCAAGTTAGATGCAAATGAATATATGTATATGTACATACATATGGATTTGCGCTGCATGGTAAAAAGGGGTATGAAATTTGTGATGCAATATAGATACCCTACATAGCCATAGAGATACCCTACAAAGAAATTCACATTAATCTGGGATGCTTTCGATCACGCGCAAAATAAATAACTTTTTATATTAAATGTGTGTATGTACAAGCATTTATACATATGTACATGTACATATGCAGGTAAATATTGGCAGGCCTAAAATTTGACATGACCGTAAATTATTATTGAATTACGTGACAGATCCTTAGTCGTAATCCTAAAACTGGGGTTTTCCGCTCGTTAATACAAATGATTGTATTATTTTGAAACTCAAACAATGAGTTTTGCAAGCAGAGGTAGATGTTAAGTTATTTTTGTGTTTGATATTCTTTGTAGGGCACCTACATGCGCTTTCCTTGACAATCTCTCTCACAATTTTACCTCGGTCTGATGTACTTACATTTCTATGTACACTAAGGTTATTCAAATTTATATGAAGAAAATAAAGTTCTCTCGAAACACCCAAATTTACTGGTCAAGAAAATGCCTTCAAATTTCCACCTCGTTTTACATTAGTAATTCTACATAATCTTTTGTTAAGTCCTTAATGAATAAGGTAAATGCTTTTTATCATGAAATAAAAACATATTTTTCAGAAATAATAGTCTTGTTCTAACTTTTTGGTCCACCTTACGGATGTATAAATAAAAAATGCTTTACTTTATCATTATAAAATATAATGCATAAGAGTTTTTAGTGCTTAGCACGAAATTTTTATTTTTAATTCAATTTTTAATTGTTGGGGTAAGTGGAAAAAAATTCAACAACTATTTACAGCGAAATAGTTGTTGAATTTTTTTCCACTTACCCCAACAATTATAATGCATATTGTTTGAGAATAATAACATTAAAATCGCCATATTCCGCAATTCGTTCGTGTTTAATTTTTTTTTTGGTCCAGCTAATGTACATATCTGTATATATGTATGTACATGTGTATGTACATATTTATTGCATCTCTCTCGGATTTACTCTTTGCCACTCAGGATGAAAAAAAACCATCTACACAAAAAAAACTACAAAATTGGGGATAAAAATTACCATAATCTATTTTTGGACTAATTAATAATAAATACATGTTTTGATAATATAAATTTGGTTTAAGGGCGATTAGGCATGAAGTATAAAAAAAATTCGGGTTTTGAAACCTATAAAAATAATAAATTCTATCAATTCACTGTATGTGTACACAATCGATAAAAAAATGTTCTTCTTATTAAAAAAATTCATCGATGAAATTGTGGTTTTGAATCATAGCAAATTAAAACTTTTTTCTTCTTATTCCAGTAATTTCTTTACTCAAAATACATTCCCAAAAAAATTCACCAAAATCTTTAAAAATCCTTATACCGAACAAAAAATTGTTTTCCAATTTTGACAGAATTTTACCAAATTGGCAACGCTGCTCCCATACCACTAAATAACCCAATACACATCTTTCTTAATTCTCAAATTGAGATGTATTTGTCAACCAACTGTACGTACACATGTATGTATAACCAAAACGCAAATGCATCTCAAAAATTATTGATAGCGTTTTCAACTTAAAGGGCTTCGATGACATTTCATTTCTTAATAATATTAACTTAATATCACGACTATAAATAAGTAGGTACATACTTACAAATTAATTAAAAAAATTTTTGGTTTCCCACGTTTTACTGGGCATTGTTTTTATTTACATTACCTTGGTATATTTGAGAAAAAATTTTAAAATGCTCTGAAATTAAAATTGTGTATAAATGTTCACATTCGAGATTTTTTTCTATTATGTTTATTGGGCATCATCTCTCAGTTGCTCGTTAACCTACGCATTTGTGCTCATCAGTGTGCGTGCGTGTGTATGCTAATACTTATAGCCCAGTTAGTCGAGAACGTAAACCCGTGTACCGTGTCAGCTGATCCAACCTATTTAATGGGATTTGTATGTAACCGATTATTCAACGACGTACGACGCAGAAGCCCGTACCGCAGAAATCAAAATCATTTTGATTTTTTACGTAAAAACGTGGCAGCTGATCGCTCGCATGGTTGCAAGGTAGAAGGGTTGCCAGTTGAACATTTTTAGTTATTAAATATTTAAACAGTAATTTTCACAGCATTATACAACTAACTCAACAAGAGTATAAAATGTTATCGAATATACATATATGTGTTCACATGGAAAAAATAGTATGTATACTTAAACGAACCATTTACTATTACTTTAATTTTTAAAAAGAAAGGAAAGAAAACGTTTATAAATTTTTTTTAAATCCCAAACAAAATATATATATATATATATATAAATTAATAACAAGATAATAGCTTTGTTCAACAATTTTACTTGCAAGTACTTTCAAAAAGAGCGTCAATGTCAAATTAAGAGTAAAAACGAGAAAAAGAGAAAATTATCAACCAAAGTAATTGAACACAAAATCGTAAACATTCGCAAGAAAACAGCTGATACGCTGTTTTAACAATTTGATTTTTAGGTTAGGTTGTAATTGAAATTTTTGAAATTGGAAATGAATGGAAATAACTGAATTAGGAAAACAAAATTCTACTTTGGCTATTCCACAACATCATCAAGATTCGTTTTTGCGCTAACTTATTTAGTACACAATTAGAAATTTGCGTTTAAAATGTTTGTATATTTCCAATTGAAATTTTTGACACTTCTATTTTTTTAAAGCTGCTAGTAGTTGCAAGTGAAAATTTTACTTGCAGCGTTTATCAACACTCTCGAGGTCTTACTCTCTCAATTTGGCTCTCTTTTGCGAATTTTTTGGGTTATTGAACATAAATTCGTAACTATTCTTAAAAATATGTAAAAATTTTGAGATATTGAACACTCCTAATAAATGAAGATATTACTGAAAATTAAAGCAAAAATTGTATTTATCCACAATGGTGGCGGTATTTTCTTAATTGATAACTCTTGGTGGTCTTCTTCTGCAATTTTTCTACATTAAAAAGTTATAAATTGCCACAATAAATCTGAGTTTCTGTAACAAAATCAATTAAAGTGATGTCACACTAATACGATCCACACTTTGTCACCACCTATTTATATTAGAAAAGATATGAGTTACAGAAACTCAGTACAGATTTCTTAATTAAACACAGATTTTTGTGAGAATCTTGTTGCTTCCCAATATAATTTTTTTATGGATTTTCAATTGTAAATTTAATGTTGTGACTGTGTTTTTTGTTATTTTATGTTTTAGTCTTTGATAACTATCACCAAGGTGTGATGGAAATATATTGGGCAGCAACAAAATTACAAGAAAAATGTATTTTAATTACCAACTAAAGCGCTAAGCAGAATCAGTACTTCTCCGTCATGACGTACGTCGTTTTCAACTGACAGGACGTACGTAGCGGAAAGAGTGGCACATAAAATATGTGTTCGGTGAATGCACTAAAAGTGTAGGGTAGAACAATATCAGACATTTGTCACAGAAGTTTTAGGTAAAGGCGTCAAAAAACGAAAATTAACGAATTGCTAAGAGCAAAATCGCATGGAATATGTATTAATAGTATTAATTAATACTAATATTTAATTTAAAGTTGGTTACAAAACACAATTCTGCACAGTTTAGTACAAAAGCGAGTTATCGAACGCAATTTTCTGCACTAGAGTACTCTAATGCCTTCACCGAACACATCTTATATTACTGACGTACGGCAAAATAGAAAATTGGCAAAGTATGCCGCAGTGGCGTAGCTAGAGAATTTTTCGGGGGGGGTTACAGCCAATGTAAAAAATTTACCAAAATTAAAATTACCAAAAAAAACTACAATTTTTTTTACAAATGATAAAAATCGCTAGCTTAGAATGCAAATTGTGTAAGTCCTTGTTTAAAACTTTGTAGGAGAGACAAACAAAAAAATTCGAAATGAAAAAAAATTTCTGTTCATATAAATATTTGGACTTACACAATTTGCGTATCACTGAATAACAACGAGTAGAAATATGACAAGTATCTCAGACTTGTTTAGCGCGGTGCGTATTTGATTTTTCTAGCGTTCTACATAAAAATACACTTTTTCATAAAAGTGGACTTACACAGTTTTCACTCTAAGCTAGCGAAATGTAATTTTTTTCGGACTATAATTTAACATTTTAGTACACAAATATCGCTTATAATACATATATCAAACTCTTAAGGCCCTTGGCCACTTAAAATCTGGAATGTTAAGAAGTGTATACATATGTGTGAGTGTCGGGTGATTGACGCAAATATCTAAAAGATTTGATTCTCATCAACGCGAGCCCGAACAAGAACATGTAGCACGACGACTGCCGATTGCACTAACACACACAAAAAAACTCACACATACACACCCAAAACCCCCCCGTTACTACGCCACTGGTATGCCGGATATACACACAATATACACAGTCTACTCAGCTGTCAGTTTCTTCCTTGTCCGTCATGACGGAGAAGTACTGATTCTGCTTAGCGCTTAAGCCGTAAAAAAGTAACTAAATTAATAAAAAAAAAGTCGTCAACGACAACTTTAAAAACGATTAAATTAGTATTTTCTTGTCATTTGGCAAATAATGCACAGTTGTGTATTGAAGAGTAATCCGCATAACACTTTGAAGATTAGTAAAAATCTTGTTTGTTCAAAAATGACTAAATGGCAACCCTGCCAAAATGTAAACAAACTATATATATATGGAAATATGTGTGAGTAAAACAGCTGATTGCTACGGGCTCAAAAAATCCTAAAAATTGCATACGGGCGTTTGCGTTTGGGCTATAAGGCTACTGTATCCTCGATACTTAAGTAGTCTTACAGTAACCAGTAAATATTACTTATTACTCATTTGAAGATAAGCGTAAAAAACCAGAAACTATTTATGAAGAATTGGAAGGAATTCAAAACAAGACTTATTTTAGATTTTTGAAGTACGTTCTTAACTTTTTCAATGAATTTAACGCTTTGTTCCAAAGCCGAAATATCCTTATACACCGACTAGGGCAAGAAGCTAAGACAATTGTGTTGAAAATTCCAAGAAATTTCTTAAAGCACGACTTTTTGCAATTCTGTGGGAATTACAGCTAAAAGTTTTTGAACTTCCAACTCCATTTTTACTTGACGTGCCTAACGTTTACGTTGGTTATGAATGCGAAGATATTTTGTCAAATTTAAATTTGGAGGAAAAGATTGTATTAAAAAAAGTGTTTGCGCTTTTATGAAGCTTCTAATTTTCAGATAATATCACGTTTTCCATTTCACGGTGTTTTCGAAGAATTGCAGTTTTTAGATCCCGATATTGTTTTTGATTTCTCTAGAAACAATCGTGTATCACTTCTTGCTCTAACTAAAAAATTAAATTTTAATCCTGATCTCACAGGATCGGAACACAAAAGTATTTGTACAACTGATACTTTTAGCTATTAAAAAAACTGTATTTGCTTGTTATATATTCATATGTTACTGAAATAAATGCTTTAAATTCGGTGGGAATTTTGTGGGATTTTTTATGTAAAGTGTGGGAAATTAGGGAATTTTTTCCATTCTCTGTGGGAATTTTAGCGGAGATTATCTGGCATCACTGATTACTTTTGGCGTTTTCTTTTCTCGAAATACAAGTGAAGATGCAAATAGAGTCTCTTTATACCCAATGCTTCACTAACCATCTGAGAATTGCAATTGAAAGGAAAATTTTAATAGAATTTTCATAAATTGCATACAAATCAAATTGTCGCTTATAATGGTCACTCAATTCACTCCATCTGAACTGGCGAGGGTCTAACTGCTATTGAGCTAGTGCCTTTTTGCTACCTCTTCGCTAGTTCGGAACTAGAAATTTTGCTCACAAGTTATTGAGTTCCCTGCGGGGTATGTCTGAGCGTGCGTATGTGTGTGCGTCTTTGATTTTATGCTTTGAGCGTGTGTGCAAGCGCACAGTGTGACTGAATTTACACTGCGTCTGTGCTGATTGATGACTTTCATTTGCCATTTGGACAGGACCGCATTAATATCAACAAACCCTACCGATTCATCCCATGCATTCCCATTTACATACATACATGCATACACATGTACATATGCGAGTATAGAAAAGTTTTAAACTTGTGAACGAATTTCATATGCGCTGGTTTTTTCGCTTTTTTCGGTTCCTTATTTATGTATTTTTTTTTTTTTGGTAACCACTTACTCGGGCTCTTTGGAGCTCATGCATATGCATAGCTACGTACTTGTATTCTATATTGTGTAAATGTGTGTATACATGTATGTAAATATGTCTGTTCATCATCATTTAAATGTATTGTGCTCATTTAAGTTTCCGTAGATCGCATGTGGAATCATTGCAGAGTTCTTTCTGGGGCGTTACATTTGTGATGCACTCACCGTGAAGTAGAACACCCAGGAATTCCAAGCATTTGCTATCAACTGTTCGGAAAAGCACATACATACATACGTATTCCTCAAGTTGGTGTACTGACCAATAAAAAAGAGAACAAAAGCTCAAAAAGCATAAACAACATAAACAACATCATCAACAAGGACCCACTGGGAATAATTTTTGACAGTTAATTAGCTTCTAATTAAAATATTACCAAAAGCGCACAAAAACTCCAAACCGGTGGCCATGTAAATACACTGCAATGTTTGTTTATCATCTTTAAATGGTTAGATTGCATATAAAGAAAGTTTTTGGCAATGAAACGGAGAGAAGGAGGTAACGGACGGAGAGTGAATGTTTTCGACGTTAAACTATTCCGTGTTGCGTAATTATTTTTTTTTTTCATTTACCTAGTTAGAAGTATCGTACTGGAGTGACACTTGTAATTATATCGGGCCTTCAACTTAACCTCAATTCTCGGCGAATACTTTTCTTGTTTTGGTACCACAAAAGTCTGATATAAGTACTAATGCTACCATTCACGAAAAGTTCTGCGATGTACATTTTCGTATGTATGTATGTATGTATGATGATGACGTATGACCAAATACATATATGCACCATGGTTGCCACTTAATTAAATAAACACAAAATTAAACGGCAACAATTTTTGGCAGAATATGAGAACGGTATAAAAGTTAATAAATATTTTCATTATCGGTAATAGGAATCTTGCTTACAGACGCAAATAGATCCCTCAATGTGAGTGAAACACAGATCAAATTTCCTAACGGGCTGCATGCACATTTGCCTTCGTCCTTGTAGTCGCCAAATGAATCAAATGCCTACGTGCTGCCCTTAGCGCATTTACAGTAGGGCTATTCATCGCACGCTTGGTTAGCGAGTGTGTTCCCTTGAGAGAATTATTACATTTGTCTTGTCCATTGGCGCTGCTGTTGCTACTTCTGCAGCGACCGAATGCATCTCCATTGGCGACGGATATCGTGCCATTGGAGTGTATTTGGAGTGCGAATCTTCGGCAGTTCCACAGTGCCATGTACATAATATGTACTTATGTATGTGCATGCCTGCGTTTGCATGCACGTTCGTGAAGGTTATAGGGATGTCCACTTTCCATTAGCATAATCACTTGTGTTTGCGATCATATGTCAAGGAGAAAGCCGCGAAGTGATATTTTTTTTTCGTTTCGCTTGGGTGCTGTTGCTGCTACGAAACATACAATAAGCTGCAAAGCTGCATAGCCTGTGGTGGTGGCCAGACAAACAAAGATGGGGACCAAATTGGTTGCTTGCCTTGGTGGCATAGTAAAACTAATCAGCATCAGCGACAGAAACACACACACACGGGCAATGAAGACATATGTATATGTATGTGCAACATGTGGCGCCTTCGATTGCTTGTTTAGTATTTTATTTACATTTTTTGTATGTAATATGTTTGTAGCGATATTAATGTGTGTAGTAAGTTAATGTTGTTTTCACTTCTAACTGATTGTTTGCCAAAAATGTGGCAAAAGTGCTGACGGCGATAAATTTGTTAAAACTATCTGTATGACGAATGCTGGACACTTTTGCCCACCGAGTGTGGGCGGGTGATAGTGTTGCGGAGCTCTTATTCCGTTATATGTATGCATGTGCATGTAGCCCTTTGCCGGAAGCTTTCACAGACGAACAAATGTCTACCGTGGTTTGTTTGCTTTCCTTTATACACAAATACAAATATGCACTTAATGCAATGCAATAAATGTAAGTATGTTTGTAATCTTTAGACACTTACGTCCGTAGATCCATGCCTATGTATGTATGCACATATACCTGCACGTAAGTATGTATGTACATATGTATGCCACAATGCAGCTGCACATACAATTCAATTACTTAAGACTTCAAATTATGTCCTAACATCTATTTCTCGACACAATCGTTTTGGTCACGGTCTGGCCTTCATCTTCATATTTGTCTGTACGAGCAGCCAGCAGCTCAGCAACGCCATCGCCATCACCATCGCAGCTCGCCATCGCCAACTTTCGTAATTCGCAATTCAACTTGCAATTACAACATATTTCCACATATTTCACACCGAGCGTAACAAAAGCGACCCATCAAAACATTCCAAACAAACCAAACCCGGAGAGTCCTCATTTAAAAAAGCTTAAAGAGAAAAATTACATTTGCAGTTCTCAAAGATTATAACACAACAACAATGCAAACAAACAAAGCGCACATACACACAATACCGAAGAATAAATATGTTGAAGAATTATGTATATGGAGGAAAAGTAACAAAAACAAACAAACAAAAATGCAAAGAAGGTGTGCAGTAGATCTTAATGTGCGTTTTGGTTGTTGTTGTTGTTGTTGTTGCTTTTGTAGTTGTTAGAAGACACTTTAGCTCAACGCCGTGGCATTGATAAGGATGCTCCATGCCACACCACAACTGGCAAATGGAAATTGGCAAACAGCGAATCGCTGCGGTGCGGTGCGGTAGCGGCGGTGGCGGTGTTTTGGCACGGCAGCAGCAACAGTGCAAAGACGAGAACAGTGGCTGGCAGCCGTTTTTACAGTTGTTGGACATTTGTTAAGGAGATCTGATGGTTCCAGCCATGCGCAGCGACTACCACTGCTAACCAACTGCCTGCATTTGCTTGGCAATGGGGCTGGCCGGCTGGCTGGCTGGTTGTTTGCATGGCTGGTCGCCCGGTTGCTGGTTGTCGGGTGGTTTGTTGCGGAAGCGCATTAGTGGACATCGCGCGATTATGGTGGTGCTGTTGGTTGGATAACATACATACATACACACATACATATGTATCTACAATTGAAGATGTATAAGTGCATATGTATATATGTATGTATGTACAGATCATTGGCGCACACAAGGGGGGTTTTGGGGTTAAAACCCCCCACCCCAAATTTGACAGCACCATAAAAAAATAATTTTATAAAAGATGGTACATGCACAAATATTTGTGTAAATACATGTTGTAAAATCTATGAATATTCGATTATGTACATTGCGAATGTTTGTCAACAACTACTGATTATGTTTATAAACAAGCAGTGTGGAGACATTTCCCTAAAAGCATGCTGTGGATATTAGCTGAGGTTTGTTATACTCAGCTGTACTAGTACACAGAGTATTAAAGTTTTAATCACATAACGGTGGATTTTAACAGAATGAAATAATCGACATAGATATAGACTTATATATATCAAATTGATCAGGGTGAAAAGAGAAATCGATTGAGCCATGTCCATCCATCCGTCCGTCTGTCCGTCCGTCTGTCAATACTCTAACTCGCGCAAAAATTGAGATATTTTTATGAAATTTGAAATGCAGGTTGGTATCGAGACTGGGACGGTTGGTATTTAAAATGGGCGAAATCGGACCATGACCACTTTTCCTATATAGAAAAAATCGGAAATTTGGTATCTCAGTCACTAATATAGCTGGAGCGATGAAATTTTACCCACGTGTTGTGCTCAGGCCCCTATGAAGAAATTTGATAAAATTTTGGAAAATGGGCGGTGGCACACCCACTTATTAAAGGTCAAACATTGAAAGCTTTATAGGTCATAACTCAGAAACCGTAGCAGATATATGGACGAAATTTGGTACGCGTAATTTACTTACTTAGGAAAATGTTTGGACGAAAAATTGCCAAAATCGATTGACGACCACGCCCAAATTTATATATGGGAACTATTAATGGGCCTAATAAATATATTTTAATCGATATCTTTGTCAAATATAAAGATATGTCATTGAAATTTTGTGCCATAAATCCAACTATAGACATAAAACAAAAAATAGAAAAATGTTGGGAAATGGGCGTGGCACTGCCTCTTTTCAGACAAAGGAATCTACGAGATTTCGGAACCCATAACTCTACAAATAATTAAGATGTTATGACGAAAATCAGTTTTTACACTTTAATAACTTGCTCAAAATTTTACGAAATCGGTTTATGACCACGCCTACTTTTTAACAAAGATATTTCTGGAACACGCTTTGGGAATTTGTAACGTGACATCTTTGTAACTAGAAGTCATAAAGGAATGAAATTTTGCACTAACAATAATATTTATGTACATGCTTAGTTGGATGATTGATAAAAATTTTGAAAATGGACGTGGCTGCGCCCACTTTATGCGACACTCGATTCATATAAAATACACCCTAATTGAACAAACGCAAACAAACAATGAAAGAATACAGCTGAGTATCTAATGTTCGATTCCACTCGAACTTAGGCTTCCTTACTTGTTAGTTTTAGTTTAAATACAGAGAAAATGCAATGAATTGAGATTTAAAAGGTGCCTTTGTTTAATGTGTCCACTCCCCAAACATAAATTTAAGTAAAAATTGTCTAGACGAGTTTTAATTTTTTTTTTTAATAATTTTCCGTTCGATATTGAAAACCCCCCCCAAAATATTTCTCTGTGTGGGCCACTGGTACAGATGTATGTATACGCGTATTGCTGATGACTGTGCTGTCGTTGGTGTTGTAGTTACCGCTAGTGCTAAATCAATTGATCAATGTACTTATGTATGTATGTATGTAAATACATATGTATGTATGTATGTGCATGTGTTTACTTTCCATAGTAACCCTGTAGGAAATTTAATTAATTTTAAATCACTTTATAAACTACTTTATTTTCAATAACAACTAATTGAAAATGTGACTTTTTCCTTTGCAATGAACTGACTTTTTTAACACGGCGATGTCATAGCAAGCAGTCAATTGCCCTATCCTGCATTTGTTTTCAACTACTTTACTAGTAGTTTAAAATAAATAACTTTATCTTAAGTTTCTTTTCAAGTACTTTATTTGTAGTTTAATATAAATAACTTAATCCTGCATTTGATGTCGAAATTCAAGAAATGGTAAAAATGCGAAACAAATTTTCTTCAAATTTCGCAAATCGTTCTCAAGTTGATAAACAATATTTGAGAAACAATTGAATTTATGTTAATTTTCAAATGATAAATATGAAACAATATTTTCTCCGTTTGAGAATTTCGTTTTCAGTGTTTAATGGGAAGTGAAGCTGAAAAATGGTAACCAAAAAATGGAAAAAACAATCTTGGCATACTTAGATCTGAAAACATGTGTTTACATATAAATATGTACATATACAAGAAACTGTCCCGCGCTGCATTTGTTTAAAGCTACTTTAAAATTAGTTGAATGTAAATCACTTTTTAATATATTTATTTTTGCAACTAACCTTTTTTTTCCGTGAGGGAATACTCTTGGTCAACTTAAACGCCCCACCTCCCGTGCGTATTTTGCGCCTGACTGCCGCAAAATTAAGTTGTTGACTATCAAATGCAGGCGAGCGAATCATATTCTATTGCAATTCTATATATGTACATATAAATGTATGTATGTACTACATTCTGTGTGTGATTTTGCAAATGGTTATGCATTTGTAAGCGCTACTCGTAATGGATTCATATTTTGCAGCCACACCACATTTTTTTGGCATTGCCATTTTACTAAAATCCCCCAGCACCAATTGTATATATGTAAGTACATACCTATTTTTCACAGATCTGAATTGGTTGATTCATTCTTTACCGATAGCCTACAAGTGGAAATTTTGATGAAAGACTTTTTGATATTTCAAAATCATTTCAATCAATTAATAACACTGTAATGCAAAATGCGGTTTATCTCTCCGTAATTGATGAAACCAAAAGAAGCGGAAACTTTATTCCTCTCATATCAAAACTTCATGCCGGATTTTTGGCCTATAGTCTGGTTTCATTTTTATTCTTATTTATAGTTGCTACCACTATGTATAAAGAGAAGTTATCAAAGATTGAAAAATGTAGGAAACCAAGTTTTAGAAAAAACGCTAAGTAATCAAAAAAAAAAAAAAAGAAGCAATTGGGTATATAACACTGACTTCCAGCCAAATCATTACCTTTGTTACTTATTATTATTAAGTTGTATTTTTATACTCAGCTGTACTAGTACACAGAGTATTATAGTTTTAATCACATAACGGTGGATTGTAACAGAATGAAATAATCGAGATAGATATAGACTTATATATATCAAAATGATCAGGGTGAAAAGAGAAATCGATTGAGCCATGTCCGTCCGTCCGTCCGTCCGTCCGTCCGTCCGTCCGTCCGTCCGTCTGTCCGTCCGTCCGTCCGTCCGTCCGTCTGTAAACACTCTAACTCGCGCAAAAATTGAGATATTTTGATGAAATTTGGAACGCAAGTTGGTATCGAGACTGGGACGGTTGGTATTGAAAATGGGCGAAATCGGACCATGACCACGCCCACTTTTCCTATATAGAAAAAATCGGAAATTTGGTATCTCAGCCACTAATATAGCTAGAGTTTTAAAATTTTACCCACGTATTGAGCTCGGGCCCTTATGAAGAAATTTGATGAAGTTTTGGAAAATGGGCGGTGCCACGCCCACTTATTAAGGGTCAAACATTGAAAGTTTTATATGTCATAACTCAGAAACCGTTGAAGATATATCGATGAAATTTGGTACGCGTAATTTGCTTACATAGACAAATGTTTTGACGAAAAATTATCAAAATCGGTTTACGGCCACGCCCACTTTTATATATGTGTATTATAAAGTGACCTAATAAAACCATTTTAAGCGATATCTCTGTCAAATATAAAGATCTATCATTGAAATTTTGTCGCATGAGTCCAACTATGGACATAAAACAAAAAACACAAAAATTTTGGAATATGGGCGGTGCCACGCCCACTTATTAAGGGGCAGACATTGAAAGTTTTATGAGTCATAACTCAGAAACCGTTGAAGATATATCGATGAAATTCGGTACGCGTAATATAATTACTTAGTCAAATGTTTTGGCGAAAAATTATCAAAATCGGTTGACGGCCACGCCCACTTTTATATATAGGAAATATAAGGGGGCCTAATAAAAACATTTTAAGCGATATCTCTGTCAAATATAAAGATCAATCACTGAGATTTTGTGGCAGGAGTCCAACTATGGACATAAAACAAAAACTACAAAAATTTTGGAAAATGGGCGGTGCCACGCCCACTTATTAAGGAGCGAATATTGAAAGTTTAATAAGCCATAACTCAGAAACCGTTAAAGATATATCGATGAAATCTGGTACGCGTGATATATTTACTTAGCCAAATGTGTGGACGAAAAATTACCAAAATCGGTTGACGACCGCGCCCACTTTTATATATGTGTATTATAAAGTGACCTAATAAAACCATTTTAAGCGATATCTATGTGAAATATAAAGATAATTCATTGAAATTTTGTGACATGAGTTTTACAATAGACCGGAAACAAAAAATAAAAAAGTTTGGAAAATGGGCGTGGCACCGCCTCTTTTTAGACAAAGGGATATATGAGATTTCTTAGCCTTTAACTCGACAAATAATTGAGATATTATGACGAAACTTGGTTTATACACTTTTATAACATGTGTTAATAGACACGCAAAAATGTATTGAAATCGGTTTATGACCACGCCTACTTTTTAACAAAGATATTTCTGGAACACCCTTTTGGAATTTGTAACGTGAAGTCTTTGTAACTAAAAGTCATAGAGGGATGAAATTTTGCACTAACAATAATATTTGTATGCTTATTTGGATGATTGATATAAATTTTGAAAATGGGCGTGGCTGCGCCCTGTTTATGCAGCACTCGTTTCATATAAAATACACCCTATATCGAACAAACGCAAACAAACAATGAAAGCATACAGCTGAGTATCTAATGTTCGATTGCACTCGAACTTAGGCTTCCTTACTTGTTTGTTTTTTTTTTGTATTGTTGTTGTTGCGTAGTAAAGTGTTTAGTGAAATAAATGAAAATTAATGGTTAGCATATGAATGCATGGCTTACAAGCCGTAAACTTGAAATCTGCTCATTGTTGTTGTTGATTGTCATTGTGTGTTGTTGCATTTCGCCTTGCTCACTTCGCACAAATGTGAAATTTGCATTTTGTTCGATTTTCGTCGCTCGTCTAGTTTTATTAAGCATTCAGCCAAGCGCTTTACGGACAATTAGATTTGACTGAAGTTGTGTTGGACATGAATGTATGTCATATCTATTTATAATGGTGGATATACCTACATATGTATACATACATACATACATGTGTACATTGTACATTATAAAATACAAAAATAATTGTAATAAAAAATACCTACTAATGTTAGCGGGATTTTACTGCACCATTATCATATGTAGGTAATATTAATTAAATACCAATGGCGTGAATATAAATCCGACGAGTTTTCGGTCAAGCTTCGTCTTCAATTAGTTTTCCTACTGTTTAATTTTCTCTTCCAAATCGGCGGGACTTAAAGTTTTATGCCGAATCCAAGGCAGGTGTATTTCTTGGGGTAGTTTTCTTTTTTTCATGGCAGAGCTGGAGACTCGAGTTCCACTTGCATATGAGTTTGAGCATTTACTCATCAATTTTATCAATGCTAGCGCGGCCACCACTGCGAGTACGAATACATATATGTATTTATGCACATGCATATATGAACGAATTCATGTTTTTATGAGTACTCGCATGTACGTTTGTCCATTTTCTCAACTGCACGCACTAGACTTCATGGAACATAAAGATTTTTTATCTGTTAAACTTCAACTGGGTTATCATACTTAAGCGAGTAATGCATTGAATATACTAGTATGTACCCTGCAAAAAATGCGATTAATCCGGGACGTGTCCGGGATCAATCGCAAGGGAGCATGCGACTAATACAATTTTACATCCCTTTATATGGAGTGAATTGATCGCATTTGTTCGAGCATGTCCTATGAAGAGACTAATTGTTCAACTTGTATACCCGAACGGGTACCAATGTAGATTAATCACTAACATACCGAACGGGTACAAATGTAGATCAATCGCTTACATCCCGAACGGGTACAAATGTAGATTAATCGCTTTCATCCCCAACGGGTACAAATGTAGATCAGTCGCTTCCAGCACGAACGGGTACAAATGTAGGTTTTTCCAAGTTGTTCGCCAAGACAATTTTTAATAACAATCTTTAAAAAATTGTAAATGTTCATGCATATATAAATAAAGATTATATAATGTTTTACTTTTGAAAAAAAAAGGAATTTTTCATAGAACATTTTAGGCAACATTTTGTTAAAGTTATTATTCATCATTGTTATTAATTCATCATAGAACATTTTAGGCAACATTTTGTTAAAATTATTATTCATCATTGTTATTAAAAGAAAGGGTGTTCAATTCGTTTTACCGGTTGTTCTACAATTTTTTAAATACATTGCATATTTTTGTAAAATTTCTACATTTAAGGAATCTAGATTTGTACCCGTTCGGAATGAAAGCGATTAATCTACATTTATACCCGTTCGGGATGAAAGCGATTAATCTACATTTATACCCGTTCGGGATGAAAGCGATTAATCTACATTTATACCCGTTAGGGAACAATTGGTCTACAATTAGTCTACATTTATACCCGTTCGGGAACAATTGGTCTACAATTAGTCTACATTTATACCCGTACGGGAACAATCGGGGACTAATTGTGGACCGAATGTTCTCGAAAGAGATCAATCCGGGACTAATATCTTTCGGTATTAATCGCACATTTTTTTGCAGGGTAGGTATAAATAAGCATGCTACTTAATTGCATACATATGTATGTACATATCATCGTTGAAAGTGCAAAACCGCGTACGGGCAGTAGCCAAGATACACGGTTTTGCACTTTAAGCGACGATTTATACATACATATGTACATGCAATTGTTTTTTAAGTACTCGTATTAGGTATGAAGTATCTATATCATGTACATTTTTAATTATACATACATATGTACATAAAAGCAGATGATCACATTCGTAAGCGGTTGCATGGATTTCTTGCACGTATGTATGTTAATTCACTTTTAAATAAACGCACATTGAGCTGACACTCAATTTTACAAACGCCAATGAAAATTTTCTTTTCAAACTCCAATTGGACAATGAGCATAAAATTTCCAAGTTCTTTCCTAAATAACACAAACAGTTAGATGCAAACAAACATACCTATACCTATACATACATACATATATATGTACTTATCTAAATATGTATATTTAAATCAGCAAACAGCATCTTCATCTGCCTTTAGATAATGACTAGAGAAGCTAAAAATATGCACGAAAAATTTAAAAATATGCATGCTAGTATGCCCGAAAAATAACTGAAATATGCTCGTAAATATGCCTAAAAAATACCTGAAATATGCTAAAAATGTATGTATGTATTTCATTTCAAGCTTACATTTTTATTTAACGAATTTTGCAAAATAATAATAATAGGTATAAGAACTGAAACGTACAATTTACATTTTCCCCATATAAAAATTTGTTTTTAAATACTACAAAATACTTTAAATTAATTTTAGATTTGTATTTATGTAAATACATGAGCACAGCTATTCCGGATTACGATCCACTTTCATCGGAGGTGAATCGGATCAAATGGCATTCTGCAATTCGATTGACGTCCGATGAACATCAGATTTTTTCGAAGTTCGGAAATCGGCATTCTGGTTCACGATGGATCGGATTTTTGACAGTTAATCGGCGCGATTTTTTCCGTCAGCCTTTGTGTGTCGGAGGCAATAGAAATTGTGATTATTTTTGGAAATGTTACCAATTTAATGCAATTAAACCATGATTTTTAAATTTATGCAACATTATTATACAAAACGGGCTTGTTTTAGCTATGCTGCTGATCTTTTCTTTGCAAAACAGTGAACAAAAGGAATCTTCTTTGATCTCTCTACACAATATATTGAATCTTTTTTGGTCAATAGCTTTAATAACAGAAGAATAAAAAAGAGAGAGCATGTGATTGTGCCAGAAGGTGATAGGGAATCACACGTACACAAAACTTTTGGGTACGTTTTTTGTTTCACTATTAAGAACGTTATTGCAAATGTAACTAGCAAATAGGGTACGCGTTGTCGTAACGCGGCTGGCTCGTGGTGAATTTTTATAAGGGAAAATGCTCGGCCAGCTTAATATTTTTCGATATTGCTCGATTAAGTGACAAAATAAGCACGAAATGCATTTTGACCGTAAATATGCATTTTGTGTTTAAATATGCATTTGCATATGCAATATGCATTTGCATATTTTTAGCTTCCCTAATAATGACTTTCCGCTTATCATTATTTTAGAAGTCGATTCAAAGAGCAGCTGCTTGAATGCGTGCAAATACTTAAAAGCCTCAGTAAATGGAAAAGAAAACAATTATGAATGCAATGATTCTCTGCTCGTAAAAGATCTAATGGAAAAATTTTCATTGAAGAAACTGTGTGCAATATAGGCAAATTCATTTTATCTTCAAAAGTGTTGATGTGTTTATTTTTGTTTTTCTTATCAGATTAGGCGGCAAAGGTAAGTAACGTAATTGTTTAATAATGATATTGAATATGCATTATATAAATGTGTTTTTATATTGGTACTAGTAAATAGCCGTCCCGCTCTGCTGCAACAACTTTCAATGCACTCCCTTTTATGTCAACTTTTAAAGCATTTTTTTTTTGTTTTAACATACATACATACCTACATACATATGTTTATATATGAACCTTATGGGAGCTTAGTACGCATAGAACATATCGACGGCTGAGAATAAGATTGCCCTATTTCAAAAATTATTTCAAAAACGCCCTACTCCAAAAATTGTTTGAATAACGTCCTATTTCAGCTTTGGCTTCGAAAACGTCCTATTTCAGAATTTGTTTCAATAACGTCCTATTTCAGACAATTATTCAAAAACGCCCTATTTCAGAAGCAAAATCTGAAATATGACGTTATTCAAACAATTTTTGGAATAGGGCGTTTTTGAAACAATTTTTGAAATAGGTCGATCTTATTCTCAGCCGTCCATATGTACATATTCGTATTTACATACATACATATGTATGTGTATATTTTTTACACGATATACTAACTGAAAAGGTGATAAAAGGAAACGCAAACTATTATCATCGTGCAAGTATTCTTAAACAAAATAGATATGCAAATGAATCGAAAGAGTTCAAAGAATTGAGATATTCTACAACATTTGCAACGACTCGTTGAGCACCAACAATAAACTGAAACCATGTTTATTAAATAAATACGTATGTAGATAAAAACTTTCTATTAAAGGGTCTTTCAATATTTCATTGTCTTTTTGCTATTTTATTATAATGGCACCTTTTCTTGTTTTTCACTGGTTTTGAGCTCAAAAGCCCCTGCTTCCCCAAAAACCAATGAAAATATTAATTGTTTGAATGTTAATGTCTTTTTTGCTTACAAAATATCTTTTTTGGGACACCATATGTCGTTTTTGTGGCAGCACTCTTTTCCGTTTGTTCGAAATTTGGTGTTAAGTGAAAGGTAAGCAACGAAATTTCTGTTTTATTTACTTGAAAACAACAAACTTAAGGTTTTTATTTGAAATTTTAAAACACTAACATAATTTTTTATTGTTTAATTGTTTTGGCATGTTAAATATTTGTTCACTGCGCTTCATTTCACTCATTTTACAGGGCAAGTTCGAATGATGTTACATTTTCTTCGTGTCAGTATGTTTTGCTTTTGTTATTTGTTCGAATGCATTAATGTGTGCACATAAATAAATACTCTTATATAAATATATTTTTATATGTATTTACGACTGCATTAGTGCACTGCACAAGCTAATTCATTTACGTTATAAAACGAATTGAAAATATACAAACTCAAGCATGATTCATAATTGTTAGAAACAAGCCAATTCAAGTCGGAGCCTGAAAACAAATGAATCCATGCAATCATAACTTGAAGCTTCATTGAAATTGAATTCTAAAATATGATGAATTACAAGCTTGTTAAGCCGATAGAAACCAAATAAAACGAAACATTTTCAAGTAGCTTCAATCTGTAAGTAGCTGATTGCAGGTCCTTGGCATGCACAAATGTAAGCATTTAAGTATTAATATTAGGAGTGTTTTTTTGGGCACTTCACTGCCCGCTTATACTGGATTCTGCTCTCTTGACTGACAGTTTCAATGAGTTTCATACAAAATGTTAGAGACTTTAAGAGACCTTTAGAGAGTATGCCAGCTACTCATTAAACTGATCTTTACTGATTATGCCAATTTTTTCTATTGTGGATAAGTGAAATGGTTTCAATTTTTTGTCAATAAATGTCTCCCCTATCTTCGAATTTATCCAAGATTCAACGCAATACCTTTCGTTAGAAATATTTTTCAAATTCTGTACCAAAGAACAATATACGTTCTTTGTCCGTACTTTAAGGAACGGTTTTCGAAAATAGGGGAGACATCTATCGATAAAAAATTGAAGAAACCTTTTTTCCAATACTTTTACTTTAAGAACGGTCGTATTATTTTCACTTGTTAAACGGTTTTTAAACGGTTTTATTTAGCTCACCCCGTTTGTTTTATTTATTTATTATTATTTATTCTTGGGTCAAATTTAGTAATTAAAATTTCACCCTCTTCCTGTCAACCGATTAATCTGAAATTTTGCACGCATGTATAACCCAGATGACAATGCAATATTATGAAAAAAAAATTCCGATAGGTGGCGCGTGGGTCGCTATATTTACAAAAATCGCATTTATGGTCCTATTTGGCTGAAATTCGGAACATGTATTACTACCTTGAAAAGAAATATTTTCTTAAAAAAAAAATTCCGCTAGGTGGCGCGTGGGTCGCTATATTTACAAAAATCGCATTTATGGTCCGATTTGGCTGAAATTCGGAACATGTATTACTACCTTGAAAAGAAATATTTTCTTAAAAAAAAAATTCCGCTAGGTGGCGCGTGGGTCGCTATATTTACAAAAATCGCATTTATGGTCCGATTTGGCTGAAATTCGGAACATGTATTACTACCTTGAAAGGAAATATTTTCCTAAAAAAAACTTCCGATAGGTGGCGCGTGGGTCGCTATAGAGGCGTTGGACTGCAATAAACTAACGGGCAAGAAACCTTGCAATAATGAAGCACTAAATGAATTAAACAGAATGCGAAATAAAAACTAAAAACTAGAAAATAAAAATAGGTAAAAAAACTTTTTAAGTTAAACGGTTTTATGTTATACATACATTGCAATGTTTAAGATAAATGTACTAAAAACCAAAAAATAATAAAATAGATACAGTCGTGGGAATTATAAACATTTGCATAGACTAGACTAAAATAAAACCGGGGGGCACGTCAATTGTCTACAAATTATCGACTTAATGTGCGATAGAAGAATCGTTTAATTCGTCGTTAGGCAGTTGGCCCGCAGACGGTGAGGAAAATACTTACTATTTTCTTGCTCATGGAAATTCCAATAGTTATACACTCCATGTTAATAAAAGAGATGTTTCAACTAGTTTATCGTTGGACATTCACACGAGGAATCGTTTCACTGCTCGTAGTTTGTCTTTAATCGACAAAACATATGATAAAAGTACTACTCGCTCACCACTATGAAACCCTAAAACTCGCTTATAATCGAGCTTGCTAGCTTTTTTCCACATTCTAGCCCTACTTATCACACGTCCATCGTTGTCGGTTGAACAACTGCCTAATTATAGTGTAACATTACAAAACAAACAGTTTAATCAACGATTGTAGACAATTGACGTGCCCCACGGTTTTATTTTAGTCTAGTCTATGCAAATGTTTATAATTCCCACGACTGTATCTATTTTATTATTTTTTGGTTTTTAGTACATTTATCTTAAACATTGCAATGTATGTATAACATAAAACCGTTTAACTTAAAAAGTTTTTTTACCTATTTTTATATTTAGCTCACCCCGTTTGTTTTATTATTTATTATTTATTCTTGGGTCAAATTTAGTAATTCAAATTTCACCCTCTTCCTGTCAACGGATTAATCTGAAATTTTGCACGCATGTATAACCCCGATGACAATGCAATATTATGAAAAAAAAATTCCGATAGGTGGCGCGTGGGTCGCTATATTTACAAAAATCGCATTTATGGTCCGATTTGGCTGAAATTCGGAACATGTATTACTACCTTGAAAAGAAATATTTTCTTTAAAAAAAAATTCCGCTAGGTGGCGCGTGGGTCGCTATATTTACAAAAATCGCATTTATGGTCCGATTTGGCTGAAATTCGGAACATGTATTACTACCTTGAAAAGAAATATTTTCTTAAAAAAAAAATTCCGCTAGGTGGCGCGTGGGTCGCTATATTTACAAAAATCGCATTTATGGTCCGATTTGGCTGAAATTCGGAACATGTGTTACTACCTTGAAAAGAAATATTTTCTTAAAAAAAAAAATTCCGCTAGGTGGCGCGTGTGTCGCTATATTTACAAAAATCGCATTTATGGTCCGATTTGGCTGAAATTCGGAACATGTGTTACTACCTTGAAAAGAAATATTTTCTTAAAAAAAAAAATTCCGCTAGGTGGCGCGTGGATCGCTATATTTACAAAAATCGCATTTATGGTCCAATTTGGCTGAAATTCGGAACATGTATTACTACCTTGAAAGGAAATATTTTCCTAAAAAAAACTTCCGATAGGTGGCGCGTGGGTCGCTATAGAGGCGTTGGACTGCAATAAACTAACGGGCAAGAAACCTTGCAATAATGAAGCACTAAATGAATTAAACAGAATGCGAAATAAAAACTAAAAACTAGAAAATAAAAATAGGTAAAAAAACTTTTTAAGTTAAACTGTTTTATGTTATACATACATTGCAATGTTTAAGATAAATTTACTAAAAACCAAAAAATAATAAAATAGATACAGTCGTGGGAATTATAAACATTTGCATAGACTAGACTAAAATAAAACCGGGGGCACGTCAATTGTCTACAAATTATCGACTTAATGTGCGATAGAAGAATCGTTTAATTCGTCGTTAGGCAGTTGGCCCGCAGACGGTGAGGAAATTACTTACTATTCTCTTTCTCATGGAAATTCCAATAGTTATACACTCCATGTTAATAAAAGAGATGTTTCAACTAGTTTATCGTTGGACATTCACACGAGAAATCGTTTCACTGCTCGTAGTTTGTCTTTAATCGACAAAACATATGATAAAAGTACTACTCGCTCACCACTATGAAACCCTAAAACTCGCTTATAATCGAGCTTGCTAGCTTTTTTCCACATTCTAGCCCTACTTATCACACGTCCATCGTTGTCGGTTGAACAACTGCCTAATTATAGTGTAACATTACAAAACAAACATTTTAATCAACGATTGTAGACAATTGACGTGCCCCACGGTTTTATTTTAGTCTAGTCTATGCAAATGTTTATAATTCCCACGACTGTATCTATTTTATTATTTTTTGGTTTTTAGTAAATTTATCTTAAACATTGCAATGTATGTATAACATAAAACAGTTTAACTTAAAAAGTTTTTTTACCTATTTTTATTTTTATACCAGTGGTTGTTTTTTCGCAAGTCTCTAACTCTTGCCCAATCGAATACGGCTATAGTAAATAAAATTTTGTAATGTATGTAAATGATGTTGTCTTGTATTCATTTGTTGACAATTTGTTGGTGTTTAAGTCATTTTGGTGTTGCACACAAAAATACATACATATGTACATACATACATATTCAAGTACAAGGTAAGTGAAGGGCCATGCGGCTTTTCTTCATTCTCAACTGGCGGAAAGTCATAAAACACGTTCTGTTTTTTGAAATATATATGTATGTATGCATGTATGAATAAGTCAGATAAGTAGCTACATGTGTGAACATATCAGACTTTTGAGCACAAGTGTGACCGCGCTAAATAAAGATTGACACAAACGATTTGCTTGCAATCTGTAAATAAAAATAAACGTTAAAGGGACTAACAACTTTGTCCTTATCACACTTTTGTGCTGCATACACACAATTTTACGTAAAGCCTATAAAAGTGCACGCTTGTTTAGTATTAGATATGAACATATACTAAATGTAGAACTTTCAGATGCCGCTCATACAAAACGGTTTTCCCGACTTCCCTACCATTCACCCTTGATTTGTTTGATTTCTTCTTTGGTAACTCACAATACTACGCTTAAATTTAGCTGACCGATTCTTCAATGATGCACATTTGCCAGCGTATCATTCAAATCTGCAATGTACTGAAATATCGAACCATCGTTTAGCCGGTGGCTTCGCTGGTAAATTCCTTTTTTCAGGAGTGTTCCTGAGGTGTTTTATGCTGCAGACAGATTTTTAGGAATGTCATAAGAACATTTTTGAATGTGCCTACATACATATGTACATAGGCACATCCCTGCAGAAAACGGAACTAATCGATACACGCATGTATAAACAAGTCGCTCGTGGCAATAAAGTAGTACCAAAGCTGCCACACTTCATACATATAACAAAATTGGTCCAATTAATACTTGTAAAATAATTCAACAATAAGAAAATTATTTTTCGCAGATACTGCAGAGTCTGATGCGATCGACAGACGGACCACTCTGATCAAGTTGTCCGATCTCTTGATCGCATCAACCTAGTTTATGAACCAACTTGCCGTAGCTGCTCTAAATTATTATACGCCGATGACGGGACTAGTTCTCTCCTAGGACATCGCAATCTTAATTGGGCCAATTTTTTTTATATGAAATGTTTCTGGTTTTGGGCTAGTCTGTTGTGACTCCGTAGGGCGATCGTCAAACGAGCAATGATCGTGAAAAAACGAGTGATATTCGTAGCAAAATACGATACTGTAGCTGCATAGCACTAGCCCAATGATTATATACATGTGACAAGCTTATGGCTAGTGGACTGTGGCACAAACGTATCAAGTGTATTCCAATAATTTTTGCAGGGATGTAAGTAGCACTTACATATGTATGTATGTTAACATACAAATTAACGCACGTAGATCAGAATGTCTCGTTGTTTGCGAGACAAATTCCATCAACTCGCCAATTCCGCGAAATCAATTGTGGCAATGAGGGCATCCGTCCGGCCGGGCATAACAATAAAATACTTGTAAAATGTGAACTCACATCCGACAGGAAAATTGTAAATATTAAATCCTTGTATAATTAAATGATGTATCGGCGTCATGTGAACTAACAATAAATATCTATCAAAATGTCAATTTTTATCTATTCCTCAAATCGATAGCTGCGAACAAGAAGCCATCTCGAGCGAACGAACACACCACCACCGTTGAACCGTTGAACATCTGTGTGTATTATGTATGTCTGTATGTATGAGCGAGTTTATATCAGCATTTACCATACAAGGTGGTTACAATCGAGATGCATCACAAGAAGCTACAAGAGGCATTAGCCATTATATGGCGATCATGGCGATGGTGATGGCGATGTCGATGAAGGTGGCAGTGGCTGTGGCTGTGGCTGTGGCGGTGGCTGAGACTGCGGCGCACAGGCACAGGAACAGGCACAGGCAAGGCAAAGCGGAAAGCAGGCAAATAAGCTGGCAACCGCCAAATTCATGCGATCATGCCGATCAACATTGTTGTGGATCGTTGTAGATGGCAGATTGGCAGGTCACTGAAGCTGTTCTTATTTCGTCCGGGCATACAGTTGCCGTTCTTGCTGTTGCTGTTGTTGTTGTTGCTCAACAATCAATGGAGCGATCACCTCCAAAACAAAATGCTCCTACACACGTGTGCACTAGCAGATACACAAATATATTTGCATATATATTCATATATATATACTCGCCACTGTACAACAACAACAACGCACACTTCGATGGATAACAACTCATAATTTTTATATAATTTATTCATTTTGGTAGTCGCGTTTAACTTTTGCATATGCAGATTGTGCAGACGATATCGACAACTTGTTGCTGTTGTTGTTGTTGTTGTTGCTGCTGTTCCGTCTTTGTCGCTTTTATGCAATAACAAAGCAGGCAATTGTTGTTCCTTGTTGCTTTCGATCTGCTTCAGCATTCAAATATGGCTTAAAGGGATTTCCCGGTTCTTTTCTTCTTATTTTTCTTTTATTTTTTGGCTTTTGAATTTACGTTCTTGTAATAAAGCACGTATCGATGTATATGTACATGTATGTATAAATATGTACATATGTATTTTCATACTTAAATATATTCACCATGCAACAAAATTGCCCAACTAGTCTTTAAAGATATACAACCCGAACACATCTAGACGTCATAGACAATTCATTCTATAAAAAGCCTTCGGTTGCGCTTTAAGAAATAACTCTCAGCCGGCAGAATTCTCTTTCTGGGGCAATATCTATGGACCCATCCAATTTAACAACAAATATCTCGTAAACTATAAGCCTCCGGCAAGTTTTGATTTCAGTTTTGAGATCTGTGAAAGCCCCTCTACAGCCCTGTAAAAGTATTTTTTCTCGGGGCGTGCTTCCTTACTGGAAAGCCGAGCCAGCGAGTCGGCCAATTAGTTTCTACAAACAGCATACTTTAAAATATTAGCAGTTCACGTAAAGAGATCAAAAATGGCACAACTTCAAAGAGACTCTGCTACTTATCCGGAAGTATTTATTCGGGCACAGTCGAATTTTTTGCAGGGTCGGTAAGCAGATACAATATTATTGAGCTTCTGCTTATATTTTGGCATAATAACGCTCATTTACATATATAAATAACTACTTACATTCATATGTACCCTGTAGGGAAAATCTCTAGTTCCGAACTAGGTCGCTTCTAGTGCATTTTTCGACACTACTAGTGCGAGCTAAATCTCTTTTGCATGTTATCAACTGGCGAATTTAACACGGCGATGTCCTAGGCGGTGTCAACTGTCGCCCTCTGCACTACATTTTCGATAGTTCTGAACTAGTACTAAATTCTACAGTTTTCACTAGTTCGTTTATTGGCACAATTTCGATAGTTCTGAACTAGCTGCAAGTACCTACAAATTCTACAGTTTTACATCTGCCGCTTAAGTGCAGCATTTGACACACTTCATGCAAGTGGCGCGAGGGCCGACTGGCTAACGCATGTGCCTTTCAATCTGAGGGGCGCGGGTTCGAATCCTGTCGGTGTCAAGGTGGATGATAATTTTTTTAAAATTTTTTTTAATTTTTTTTTTTTGACTAATATTTTTTTATTTATTTATTTAATAAAATTTACAGTAATATTTAAAAAGTAATAAAATAAAAAAAATTAAAAATAAGCCTGAGGGATCGGAAAAGCATAATTAGGGGAACATTTCATTTCATACAAGTTAAGATGGAAATAGAAAACTCTTTATATAAAATGCTTCATTAAACATCTGAGAATTGCAACAATATACAAAGCCGACGGTAATTAAACGAACGAAAAATTTTCGTAGAATTTTTGTCACTTGCATACAAATCAAAGTGTGCTAATAATGGTCACTCAATTCACTCCTTCTGAACTGGTGACGGTCTAGCTACAATTAATCTAGTTCCCTTTTGACACCTTTTCGCTAGTTCGGAACTAGAAATTTTGCTCACTAGTTATTGAGTTCCCTGCGGGTACATATAGCCCACCGTAAAGTGGTGGTGTGTGTGTGTGCATGTGGGGTTGATATTTTGTTGCAGAAAAAGTATTGGGTGGTGTAGGTGATGGCGATGGCATGTAGGTATGTATGTGGAAACAGGCGATAAAACCAGTTTTTGAATAAGTTGCCTGTAATAACAATAATAATCATTTACTTATCAAAATTGATGTCAGATTAAGATGGTATGAAGAGGCAGCGGCTTCGACAAAATTACCTTTATATGTACGCACATGTATGTATGTACATACAGATATTGTAAGTAGCGATGGCAATGGCGATGGCTGATTGCCCGACTACTTGAGCTCTTGAATACTTGACTGCTATACAACAATAAACAATCCACCACATGAAAAATATAAATATGCAAAATAACGCCAATTTGTCAGGAAGCAACTTAAGGTAGTCATAAAGGTATCTTCACATAAATATAAAATATTATCGCATATGAGTCTGTACAGAATCTGAGAATGTCGAACAAAAAGTAAATGCAACAAATTTAATATTTGATATATTTTTTAAAGTAGTAAAACTTTGAAATTTCGCAAATACCTACTTACATATTTTTTTTATAGGTTAATTGTTCAAATCCACAGTTAGCCGTTTTTGCTGCGTTGTCAATGAGCTAAAAGTTGAACTAAAAAGCACCTCAACATGAGGCGACTTTAAACGATCATGAAAAATTACTTTTGGCATAAAATCTGTCAAACAGTGCATCAGAAGCTCTTTAGCAGATCTTTGCAATTATGTATGTACTTTATAAAGTGCACTGTAGAAGAATTCCAAAAATTTATTTTAGTACAGGAAAGTAAATGTTAATGGCTCGAATTATCTGTATACATACATAAATGAAATTCTTCTTACCAACATAACTAAATGTATGTACGTATGTTTGTATGTATGACGGTGGCGAATAATCATTCACTAATAGCAATTCTCGGATTTGTACGTAGGATGTGTGCCTTTTTTTTGAGGTTGAGTTCCTGTTTTTATTATTTTATAATTTCCTTTCAATTGTGAGCATTTAGTGTTCATAAGTACCTGCATCAAATAATTTACACACTAAATTTCTTGCATTCACATACATGCACACTTATGTGCATGTGTGCGCACGTCTTTTAGGCGACACGAGCAACCGCCCTGGAGGATCAGATTCATGGGAAATAAATACAAGATTCACTGCATTCATGACAATTTCCAACTTCACAAAGAATAACTCACCGAAGTGAAGCAAAAGCAAAAAAAGGTAACAAAAAAAAAAAAAAAAATAAAAGGATCCATCGATGATAAAAAACTCTTACATTTGTAGTAACCAAATGTTATCGAGACATTTGGACATTTAAAAAGGTCATAACTTAAAGCCTTATCAGACGCACTTCATAGCCGCGACTTACACACAGAGAGTGAAAGGCAAGCGGACATGCAGAGAGACAAACAGACAAACGGACACCAGAAATGTGGCGGCCCGAATTGAGAGGCAAAATGATGGAATTCGGACGGGAATTGGAATAAAATACAAGCAAAAATACATATACATAAATAAATAACTGAAAGGCGAAAAGGATCTGATGTTCAGGTAGGAGAATGTACATATGTATGTGGAAGCGCGAGCTGAGCTGAGTTGCGAGATCTGTGGTGAGCCGAGAAAAAGGTGTGTAAAAAAATTGTCGCGTCGGCATTTATTGCGCAAAGTGATCAGAAATCAATGGTTTTAATGGAGGCAAATGAATAATAAAAGTATGAAAGATGTAGTCACATCAATTAAGAAATTTTTAAACAAACAGCAAAGATGTTGCCAGATTATTGTTGAATTAAGTTGCTCATAAATCCCATTAAATAATGATTAAAAATTCGTCGTTCGTATTTACCTATGTACATATGTCCGCATACACATTAACAGTCGAAATATTTTTAGCGGAAATTAGAGAAAATACGCTTATTTATGAAAATATTTGGGTTTCCTTTGGCAATTTGTAGTTCATAATGGTAAATTAGTGTTCCAGCTGTTGGTGTACAACGCTGTGGTGCAGTGGGTAGAGTGCTCGCCTGCTATGCCAGAGGTCTCGGGTCCAAACCACGGTCCGAGCAAAACACCAAAAAAATTTTCTAATTAGTAAAAATCCAATTATTGGGTTTTTTAAGAGCAGCGGTCACCTCTCGGCAGTGGACGGCATACCCTCCGAGTGTATTTCTGCCATGAAAAACTTCTCACAAAAAATGCATTCGCTCTTCGGAGCCGGCATAAAACTGTAGGTCCACCCAATTAGTAGGAGAAACAAAAATGAGCACATCTCGAATTGGGAGAGAAGCTCGGCCATAAAACTCGTCAGAGTTATAATAGCGCCATTGTATTATATTATTATATTAAGTGGGCTTGCCTCCAGAAAGAAAAATATTTTGAGATTAATAGGGGGGGGGGGTCAAAAGATTTTAGTTTATTCCCCATTTCCGCCCCAAGTCAATGTGTTATTTGGCGACAAAAGTCTGGCAATGCCATGGTAGTAGTTGATCTAAGAAGTGGTGTCCATTATACATGTATGTACATACATATGTATGTATGTTTGCTATGTTTTGAGTTTTTGCACGCAATGCCGCGTCTCGAGTCCATTGAATGACTGACTTTCCGACCGGGCGATGGATAAATGCGCGTGCACGCAAATGGGCCTAAACTGAAAGAATTACGTTGTCGCCAAGCGAAGTGATAAATACTCGTACATATGTACATACATATGTATGTATGAGTGAGTGTAGTGAGTTCAGACGATAGTTACATGTAAGGGGATCGTGGTAAGCTAAACGGATTTGGACATAAAGGTCGGTAGGGGGGATTTATTCATACATAAATTTGCGTTAGTGTTAAAGGTTTTAGATAAGCGAAAATAAAAAGTGAGTTCAAAGTACGAACAAGAAGCCAAAAAAATAAATCTTTTTTTTAAATAATAATAAATAATTATGGGGGAAAGGAGAAGATCAAGTCTGCATTCGCAGTAGTTTTTGCCAGAATCGAAAATGCCATAAGACACATTCCTCTAATCTAACCATAAAACTGTGGAGATGATTTTCCAGTAGCTAAGTATGTACATGCGTAATATTTTGTTTTGTCTTTAATTCATTTATTTTCTTTGAAATTCCTTTTATTCTTTTTGTTTTCAGTCGCATAATATTGTTATTAAATATTAAGTATTATATTACATATTAGTAATACATAGGCCTATGTATATACATATGTATGTACGTATGTAAACGTGTAGATGCGTATCGCGTGGCGCACGTGCTTCTTCATTGCAATTTCACAGATGTGACCACTTGAGACAAGGATCGTTTTATAAACGGATCACGTAGAACAATTTAGTTGATATTATTTTAACACTTAACATTAAAATTTGTCTAAAAGGCAATAAATCTGGGGTATGTGCTTGAAGTTGACCGTACATACACACTACATACAAATGACGCACTGAATATCTTATGCATCTAATTTGATTTTATAGTACTTACTTAATTACATGCATCTGCACTACATTTCTTCGCTAATACGACTTCTGTGAATTTCCGTAGATTCCTAACTATTCACTACTGTATGTCAGAGCTTACAATTCCGGAAGACTGCACTTCAATTGTTTTAAACATTTTTAAGTCTTTGCTAGCATAGAAACAAAATAATCTATGAAAAGTACGTAATTAAAGAAAAACAACAAAAACCTTTTTTCATGTATTCTTTATTAAAATTATGAACTCTTCTTCGATACAAAAACAAATACAATAACGTGAGTTTATAATGAAGCTTAATACGTTTTTCGTATCGGATTTAAGCTAAGTACTCAAAACAAAAACCAAAAGAGTTGATCCGATCGCTTATTTTGGTAATATCGATCGTTTCTTCGGTTTCTTAAAGTCGATCGCAGTGAAATGCCATGCACACGCATGTATGCATACAACATATCGTTGGCTTCGTGAGCAAATGTGCTAAGTCCAATTTTTATCAAAACTGAGATTTTAATGCAGTAAGATAGTACAACTAAAAATACATCGTCTGCCAAAAAGAAGTTACCATAATGTCTGTTGTTCATGGTGTAATGCAGTGTTATGCAAATGTGCTAAGTCCATAAAAAAAATTTTTTTTCAAAAATCTACGTGCTAAGTCCAGGTGAAAATGAGAAATTATTAGTTTTTTTTAAATTTGTTTTGTAGAATAATATATAATTTTTAGTAAACTGCTTTAATAAGCATGGCTTGGGACTGTAAACGTTAATAATTTGAGGGAGTGGCTAGCTTTCCCACCAATTTGATATGCAAACTAGTTTGCGGTACTTCTTACATTTTTATTATAATTGTATGCGTTTGATCGAAAGGCGGTGCACCTATTTTATATAGAGAGGGTACAGCATAATGTGGGCGTGGCCACACCCATTATCAACAGTTTTATCTCTCATCAGACCAAACCTAAAATATTCTTATTAGTGCAAAATTTGATCCCTTTATGACTTTTAGTTACAAAGATGCCACGTCACAAGTTTTCAAAGGAGGTTTTACAATTTTTTTTAAGTAGGCGTGGTCACAAACCGATTTTGCTAAAAATTTACTACAAGTAATTAAAGTACATATGGAGCCATAACCGCCGGATTGACGTAACCACCATATACAAATTTCTAGAGGAGACCGTTTTCTTTTGTAAATATCTACGCAAAAAAGCTACACATTCCAACGAAGTTTTTCTGCATATGTACCAAAAGTGGATAAAATCGTCATACAAAATTTCACTGGAATGCGTTGCTCACTTACGTAGATATTCGCAAAAGAAAACGTTCTCCTCTAAAAATTTTTAATGGTGGTTACGTCAATTTGGCGGTTATGGCTCGATATGTACCTACACCAAGTTCCGCCGTAATATCTCAATTATTTATCGAGTTATGGGCTCCGAAATGTCTTAGATTCACGATGCCACGCCCATTTTCAAAAATATTTATGGTTTCTGTTTTTGTCCAAAGTTGGATTCATGCCAAAAACTTTCAATGAATTGTCTATATATTTGACAAATATGTCGCTTAAAATGTTTTTATTAGTTCCATTTATAGTTCCCATATATAAAATGGGCGTGGTCGTCTACCAATTTGGACAATTTTTCGTCCAAACCTTTGCCCTAGCAAGTAAATTACGCCTCCCACATTTCATCTATATATCTACTACAGTTTCTGAGTTATTTATTACTTATAAAACCTTTAGAATTTATCCTTTCATAAGTGGGTGTGGCACCGCCCATTTTCGAGAATTTCAATTTATTTCTTTATAATGGCGTAAGCTCATTGCATGGATGAAATTTCATCCATTATCACTTTTTGCGTGTTTTTCGATATATACTATATAGGGAAAGTGGACGTGGTTATCATCCAATTTCGCCTATTTTCAATACCAACCTTCCCTGTCTAGTTAGGAGCCTCTGTACCAAATTTCATCAAAATATTTCAATTTTGCTACGTATGTATAATAATTTGTGAGAAAATGTGCTAAGTCCACCTAAAAAAACCATCACCACCAAATCATAGGAAGCAAATGTGCTAAGTCCTAAAGAAGCTTATAACTTTGTACCAGCTTTATATTAAAATGTGCCGATAACTGGCATTTTAGCACGACCATCTGAGGAAGAAAACTGCATTTTCAGATTTTAAAATAGTAACAACAAAAAAAGTTAGGAGGTTTTTTGCCTCTCCTGAAAAGTTACCATGAATGGACTTAGCACATTTGCTCACGAAGCCAACGATATGTACATACATGTGTATATGTCACAGCCAACGTTCGTAGTTACAAAGAAAATTGACGGGAAATTTACTTTCTTTTCATTTTATCATCTCTCTAGTTTTTTTGTTTTTTTTTTTTTTGTTTTTGTTTTTGTTAAAGTGCAAGCAATGAAAGGCACAAATTTATGACAATGCTTGCTTGCTTGCTTAGGTGCAGTGCAGCAAAGCCGACAAAGGTGTGCATGCGTGCGCATGTTTGTGTGCATCTCTGTGCATGTGTGGGTGCGTGTGTTTGGACGTGTAAAGCCATCCTATGTCACCAATTTTCTTCATTTTCATTTTATTTCACTTAATCTAAATGCCTCTTCTGCGTCCGCTCCCATTCAAGATTTGTATCGTTACCTTTTCTTTTTTGTTTTTTCTTTTCTTGTTGTTGTTATATTTTGGGTATTAAAATGACTCACCAAATCGACGGAGACACGCCTGCCTTTGAAAACTAATCTCTGTCTTTAAAAAATTACCTCAACGTATCAATAAAGATTGAAATGTCTGAAAAATTGATAATCCAACAACATACAGACGAAACAACCACAATCAAATTGGGCTGAAATTTAAAAAAAAGGAAATGCCCATATCACTTTACAAACATTTCTTTCGGCTTTCGTACGAAAAATTCGGCATCCAAACGAAAATTCTTACTTACTTAATAGTTATGTAGGTGCCTCGTTTTCGGTTTTCACTTGTTGTTTTTTTTTTTTGTTTTTTTTTTTTTTCATTCACCTCAGCGCTTGCAGCATTAGAAGTAAAGCATCTTTTGGGATTATGTGCCCAGTGCACTCAAACAATATTCCTGTGCATACTCGTATATTTGTTCTTTATCTTGGCGATAACGTTTTTTTTATCAGAACATTCATTTGTGTTGTGTTATTTTTACAGCAATGCATTTAAGCAATTTACTCAGGTTAAAGAAATTTTAGGTGTAAGCACACACACACACATAGAAAATACAAAAATGCATTGTGTACATATTTGCTTGTGCACAGCGATCCTTTTGAGCTCTGCACCTTCAGCACCAGCTGGACCACCCTTGTTAGGGAAATTTTATTAATTGCATGCGATAAATTTGGTTAATTTGCTTAGTTGCTTAACAATAATATAGATATGTATGTAAACACACACGAAAACAAACATTTGATCTATTTTTTCTATATAAAGAGGATTTTGAGAAATCAACGAATTGATACATATTTAGTTTGAACTCATGCATTTTTCAGCACCTCACTGACAGTGAGTAAATTCTAGCTATGCACTTGTTAAAACTTTATAATTTTTAATATTCCAGATACTTACTTTACATAAAGGGCAGCAAAAACCCTCGGCTGAAACCTCCAAGAGGTTGCTGCCTGGGAAATGGACACCCGTCTCTCCTCCCCGATGCCTGTTCCTGGTGCTTGTGCCAGGGCAGACTGCGGGGGGAGGGAGACCGCGTAGGACTAGCAAAGACTGTTGTACGGTCGAGTAGGTCCTCTTAAGAAGCGAGCCAATGGCGGGAATTGCGAGCCGGACTCAGTCATGGTTCGAGGTGAACGCATTTATCTTGTTGTGATGGAGGATAAACAGGATCAAGAATCACAACGTTGTACAACATATCGAAAAGGCCCTTCATTGCAGGGAGTGCGATAGGTATATTTCTTGATATTTCGGTTGCTTTTCACAGCGTCTCGACTGAGGCGCTGTTGGAGGGGCTAGAATGGATCGGAATACTCCCAATCATTCAGCGCTGGATCGAAAACCTTTTGAGTTGTCGGACGGTGATGGATGGGTGGGACCTTTCGACGATATCAAGGAGGACACGTATAGGCACCCCGCAAGGGGGAGTACTCTCACCCCTGTTGTGGAATCTAGTGGTCAACAAATTCTCTTCAGATATACACAAAATACTAAAACTTGCGAAGTCTTGCATTCCAGGTTTTGTATAACGCCTTACCTGTTGAAAGCCCGTTTCCACATAACTTAATTGGCGTTCGAATAATCTCGTCAACTAACCCGAATTCATTAAAAATTTTTTTTTGGCTTTTTTGGTCTGTTTGTCAGATTTCGATAGATTTGCGAATCGATTGGCGAGACTGTTGAGAACGAATAACGTAGTTGAATTGTTTCAATGGAAAAGAGGCCGAGCCTGAACCTCGTCAACTGTAAATATAATTTTTTGTTGTTTTTTGATGTGTAAAAATCTTTGCTGTAGCTACGAGTAATTTCGAAAAACGCGCAAAGTTTACACGTAAAGTTTACGCGTAAACGTGTAAACCGTAAACGACTTTGTGTTAGTGCGCTGCTGTGTCCGTGTGAATAGATTGATATTGTAGCGGTAGGTAGATAGTAGGGATTCCAATTTTTCTGATTTTTACGATCCCGGGATTTTCGAGATTTTTTTTTATAATCCCGGGATCCCGGGATTTATCCCGGGATTTGGACTTTAATTACAAAGGCCGGCAAAATTTTCAAAAAATTTTCTAACTCAAATAAAATTCTACTTTTCTAAAGGATTTCGGTGCGCTGATTCTGAATCTGAAGTCGGATTTTCGGTAATATGTGTAGGTTTTGAGATATTCATGTCCAAAGAGACGAAAAATGCGATTTTTTGCTATATTAACTGCTCAATCTGTTAAATTACTTACTTTCATTAAAAGATGATTGCAGCTATTGAAAGAACGATCATTTCTCTTGAAAACAGCGCTTTGCTTCTTCGGGTATCTTATTCATATATCTAAATTGTGTTCAAAAGAAATGATCGTGCGTTCAATAGATATAATCAGTTTTTAATGAAAGTCAGCAATTTTAAAAATATTGAGGAGTGAATATGGCCACAAACTGCGTTTTTCGCCTCTTTGTACATGAATATCTCAAAAACTACACCGAAATCCTTTTGAAACTTAGAATTTTATTTCTGTTACAAAAATTTTTCGACCAGTATTATTTTCCCACATTAGGGGTTGAAAAAAGTAAATACATTTTTAGAGAAACGCTACAACTTTAAAATGCACAGAAAAAATAGATTTTTATTGCCATTTTTGTTATTTCATTAGTAACAAAATAAAATAGGAATGTAAAATCATGCGCAGTGGCGGATCCACGGGGGGGCTTTTGGGGGTTCAAACCCCCCCCCCTTGTGGTTTATCATAGATCCCAAATTAATGCCTTATACATCTATTCCAAATTGCTTGTTTAATGCGAAATTTTATTAATCTGAGTTAAAAGTCGATTTTATTGAAAAATATATACAGTGACTCAAAAAAAAAAAAATCATATGCCAAAGTTTTTAAATTTATTTCAAAGAGTTCTGTCGAAAATTTTACTTTCTTATTTTAGTTTAAAAATATAGAAAATTTTCCAATAAAAATCGTTTTAAGCAGGATTTCTGAGCTTATGGAAAAAATCTGAAAAATCGTAGAAATTTCTGAAAGTGGATTAAAAATTTCAAAGCAAGGCCATAATTTATAGAAGATTTTGAGGAGATTTCTAAGTGTACTGTTATGTAGCCAACCAATTTTAGTGTAAAAAGTTAAATTCTCAATGCTGTGAAAAATTCCGTCAATTTGAGAAGTTTTTTTCTGTAGGGTGTAGGGTGAGACCGTTCCAATTAAAATTTCCGAAAAGCCAATGAAAATTTTCAAAAAGTTGAATGTTGCATATTGTTATATTAAAATTGAATGAGCTGCAAAATTGCATACTCAAAACTCTTCTAAAAAATGTAGCTTTAGGATTCTTAGCCCCTTTTTATGATAAGTATTTCCTTGACTTTGAAAATTGGAAATACTAAAAATACGAAAGCAGGAAATTTTCCAAATAGGCCAATTTTTAATCCATTGTTGATAATTTCTGGCTTTGCATTTTTCCGTAGAGAAATTGACGGGTAATCGATCGGAGGCGATAATATAACTAAAATGCTTTTGAATTAAAAAATTAACAATATTTTTTCAAGAAAGGCCAATATGCTTAAAAGCTTCAAAATGGTGGGTCTTTTATTATGCTAGGTTGACGATTTCTTCAATAAATAATGATATTTACCTGAAGCACTCGAATCTATGATGTTTACTTTCATAACTGTCTTAAAACTGAAAATATTGACGTCTAAAAATGGGTTACTTAAAATGCGTAAAAAATAAAAAATCGAAAAAGTGGGAGAATAATAAGTTTCGACTAGCGGCAGGGACACCCCCGTTGTCTATAAAAGCCGAGAAGACCGGTTTATTATCGCCCGGTCTATTATAAACGTAGAGCGATTTTGGATTTTGTATTTGCACCAATTTTAAAATTTTCAATTTTGGCCGCATAAATTCGTAAAATCTACCTACATATGTGCAGCGTCTGTCCTTAAAAAACATCTTCCAAAAAAAGAAATTTTCAAAACCCCCCCCTTGCCGAAATCCTGGATCCGCGCCTGATCATGCGTATTATTTAATAATACCTAAGACTTACTTTAAAAAGCACAACCAACAACAAAAATGACATACATTTGGTGAACAAAAAATTTGCATTTGCAGTTGGTACTTTTAGGATATTAATAAAAATGCTTGCAATCATTTGATAATTTCCAATAAAAATTTTTTTAGAATTTAACGACGCACTTTGTTTGAGCGAATATTTCCAAGCTTGCCGAAAAATTCAGAAAATTAATGCAACTTCTGAATAGATAAAATCGGAGGCAAAATTTTGATATGAATTCCGAGTATGCAGCTGCGTATTTAATTTTAGTACAGTGTTGTAAGACTATCAAGTCTAATTAAAATTTTGTTTCCATTTTCTTCCATTATTTACTTTCCATGTGGGAAAATTCCAAAAAACATTTGAGAAATATATGACCAAAAATCAGAAAATAGGAATTATCAAATGAATTTTGCCTCAAGCTAAAAGCTTTAAAAATACCTAACGTACATTTCATTACAACGCGTACTTCAACATAATAAAATTTAATTTAAAAAAAAAAATCAAAAATTTTAATCCTTACTTTGACTAATGGCCTTTTTTATTCTAGCAAAAATGTCGCACTTTCTTCCGGCTGTCACATTTTTTGTTCTCTTCCACACAGACTCAACACTTTTTTAGGGATGTTTGTTCTATTGACAAAATATAAAACTGGCCCGACTACGGGCAACATTTTCTGCTCTTAGCACAAGTAAAAGGTTGCATTATTTTTGTTTCATTCATCACATGAAAAATGCAACACTTTAATAGGGCCCAGGACACATGTTGATAATGCTTCAATATAATAATGCAACATTTTCATTCAGAATAGGAAATGCTATTAGTATACAGATCTGAGACCAATAAAATATAACTTTTCTTTGCTATAATAGCGGAATATTCTCTCTTTATCTTATCCCGAAAATCCCGGGATAAAATTCTAGCTATCCCGGGATTTTCGGGGTGTCAAAAAGGGCGGGATCCCGGGATTTTAATCCCTAGTAGATAGGTAGGCAAGTACTTACAAATACTTAGACGCAGGCACGCATTGTTGCTGTTGTTGTTGATATTTGCTATAAAGCGACAAATAGACAAAATAAAAAGGACCAACATGTTTGAACATGTATGCGAATGTATTAACCCGTCTCCACGTGGCTGATCGTGATTCAGTTTAACGTTTCTCTTTCTTGCTCTTCTTAAATGTTTGTATGTTTGCTTACATTTTGCGTTTTTGTTTTGGTCTGTGTGAGATTTCGATAGATTTTCGATACAAAATTAGAGAAGACATCGATATCATCGAGGTTGGGAAGATGATTCAGAATGAAACAGTGTTTCAATCTTCACTCGCTCTCAGAAATTTGTATGGAAATTGGCGAGTTTCACCACTGGTTTCCGTGTCGAAACAGAGAGATTGAGAGAGAAAATGCAGAAAAAAGAGCGAAACACGTTGTGTGGAGACATGGTATATGGATATGCATACCAACATCTATCTATCTAATTTTCTGAGAAATATTGGTATCAAATGAAAGGTTTTGAGCAGGACTTCGATATGAGGCACTATTAATTGTGACCCCTAGGCCGGGTCTGCAGATATACATAGGTCAAAACGTGGACCCGGATGACCCAGAATATTTCTGAGCAATATTAGTATGAAATGAAGGGTTTTGAGCAGGGCTTATACATGGAGCTCTATTCTTTATGATTCCTAAGTCGGGTCCTCAGATATGGGCCAAAACGAGGACCCGGATGATCCTCGAATGTTTCTGAGAAATATTGGTATCAAATGAAAGCAAAAACAAAAGCAAAAACAAAACAAAAAAAGCAAACCAAAAGCAAAAAAAAAATAAAAAATAAAATAAAAAAAATAAAAAAATAGTAGATAACGGTGACAATTACAACAAAAATTTGTAAAAAATAGTCGCATTCTAATCCAAAAAAATCCACAAAGGGAATAGAAATCCTATTTCGAAATTGTTTACACATCAACGTTCATGAATACTCGTTATTCACGCTTTAATTTTTTTTTTTCATATATATCGTATATGTTTTGGAATTCAAAGCTATCAAGAAATTTATGTCTGATATGAGACAGTACCGTAGATATTGCTCCAAAAAGATAATTCTAGGAGCTCCCAAGTTAGTGAACCGCGGCCAAAGAATGCAGAATAGTGTTGTACGTGTCCGGCCAATTTTGAGTTCAGTTTTGTGATCTGGGAGACACCTCCCCATCCACCTCGTACCACACACGTTCATTAATTGCAAATATACTTACATGTTCGTCCTTATTATTACAGGAACTCATATATACATACATATGCATGTATGTATATTAAACTGTTTATTAAACGGTTTTATTTAGCTCACCCCGTTTGTTTTATTATTTATTCTTTATTCTTGGGTCAAATTTAGTAATTCAAATTTCACCCTCTTCCTGTCAACCGATTAATCTGAAATTTTGCACGCATGTATAACCCCGATGACAATGCAATATTATGAAAAAAAAATTCCGATAGGTGGCGCGTGGGTCGCTATATTTACAAAAATCGCATTTATGGTCCGATTTGGCTGAAATTCGGAACATGTATTACTACCTTGAAAAGAAATATTTTCTTAAAAAAAAAAATTCCGCTAGGTGGCGCGTGGGTCGCTATATTTACAAAAATCGCATTTATGGTCCGATTTGGCTGAAATTCGGAACATGTATTACTACCTTGAAAAGAAATATTTTCTTAAAAAAAAAATTCCGCTAGGTGGCGCGTGGGTCGCTATATTTACAAAAATCGCATTTATGGTCCGATTTGGCTGAAATTCGGAACATGTATTACTACCTTGAAAAGAAATATTTTCTTAAAAAAAAATTCCGCTAGGTGGCGCGTGGGTCGCTATATTTACAAAAATCGCATTTATGGTCCGATTTGGCTGAAATTCGGAACATGTATTACTACCTTGAAAGGAAATATTTTCCTAAAAAAAACTTCCGATAGGTGGCGCGTGGGTCGCTATAGAGGCGTTGGACTGCAATAAACTAACGGGCAAGAAACCTTGCAATAATGAAGCACTAAATGAATTAAACAGAATGCGAAATAAAAACTAAAAACTAGAAAATAAAAATAGGTAAAAAAAACTTTTTAAGTTAAACGGTTTTATGTTATACATACATTGCAATGTTTAAGATAAATGTACTAAAAACCAAAAAATAATAAAATAGATACAGTCGTGGGAATTATAAACATTTGCATAGACTAGACTAAAATAAAACCGAGGGGCACGTCAATTGTCTACAAATTATCGACTTAATGTGCGATAGAAGAATCGTTTAATTCGTCGTTAGGCAGTTGGCCCGCAGACGGTGAGGAAAATACTTACTATTTTCTTGCTCATGGAAATTCCAATAGTTATACACTCCATGTTAATAAAAGAGATGTTTCAACTAGTTTATCGTTGGACATTCACACGAGGAATCGTTTCACTGCTCGTAGTTTGTCTTTAATCGACAAAATATATGATAAAAGTACTACTCGCTCACCACTATGAAACCCTAAAACTCGCTTATAATCGAGCTTGCTAGCTTTTTTCCACATTCTAGCCCTACTTATCACACGTCCATCGTTGTCGGTTGAACAACTGCCTAATTATAGTGTAACATTACAAAACAAACATTTTAATCAACGATTGTAGACAATTGACGTGCCCCACGGTTTTATTTTAGTCTAGTCTATGCAAATGTTTATAATTCCCACGACTGTATCTATTTTATTATTTTTTGGTTTTTAGTACATTTATCTTAAACATTGCAATGTATGTATAACATAAAACCGTTTAACTTAAAAAGTTTTTTTTACCTATTTTTATTTTTTGTTTCCATTCGCCAGCAGCTCATAAATTTTTCAGTCTAACGAAACGCCTATTAAGCTATAATGTAACATTTTTATTTGATATCAATTTTCAATTGATATATTCAACATGAAGCGCAAGCGCTTGATGTACCTACATATGTATATACATACCTACGTGTAAATATAAATAACTAAAGTAATATATGTAAATGAATGTTTGTATGTCGGTCTGTGCGCTCCTAGACTTGCACATGCTAGCAACTTACACATGTTAAACAACATATTTGTTGAATAAGTTAAGTTTATCTGAATAACAGGCTTGTTTAGCCCCCAAAGACGCTGCACATACAAACATATGTATGTAGTTTGTGATAATCGGCAATCACCTTGACTCGGAATTAAAGGCTGCGACTGTGTAACACCATCGCCATCAGGCTCATCTGCGGATGCTGCGGATGCTTTGGTCGGTCAACAGCTTGCCTATCATCATCGCCACCGTCACTGCCACTATAAGAACAACAACAACAACAACAACAGCAACACATAAACACAAGTGACCAGTCTCATCGGCGATCGCGACCCATTGCTTAGTGCAAATCAATTGGAATACGAAAAATTTGTATGATTGTTTATTTGCACTTACAGATGTACATACATACATACATACATACATAATACATGCATGAGAAGAAGAAAAGGCAGGAGCAAGGAGCGACGTCCACGACGAGAGCCAGAGGCGAGTTGCCAATGACATGAAGTGCTGGATATTAGCGGTACACAGTATCCTTTTGACACTTCTTAAAAAATCGTAAATTTCGCAGAGACGCCGATCGTGGATGAGCGGACTGTTGTACAGCTATCGACCACCGAACGAACAAACGAGCGATCACGACAATAACAACAACAACTACAACAAGTTCCAGATGAAAATGCAAGGAAGGTACATACATATCGTCGTTCAAAGTGCATTTTTGCGTAAGAGGTATTTTCATTTTCGCGTAGCGGACATTGGTTGAACTTTACAGGAGAGCAAAAAAACTGTTTCATTTCAAAACCGTTACTTCTTTCTGCGTACAAACTTAAATTTAAATAGTTACGTAGATCAGTTTGTTAGCTAAACCATCAACTTAGTGTAAAAAAAGAAACAAATTGAATTATTAGAATTCTTTTTTTTCATGTGCGGTTGTGCAATTTTTATTTGGCACAAAAATCACGCACATGCGGTTATGAAATGGCAAAATGTTCAATATAATTCTTTTTTTAGTATTTTATAAAGAAAAAAAGTAACAAAACTTAAACTTATATTAAATTTAAAGCTAAAATTAATATTTTTAATTAAGTGGCCGGTGTGGTGCAGTGCTCGCCTGCTATGCCAGAGGTCTCGGGTTCAAACCACGGTCCGAGCAAACACCAAAACAATTTTTCAATTAGTATAAATCAAATTATTGGGTTTTTTAAGAGCAGCGGTCACCTCTCGGCAGTGGGTGGCATACCCTCCGAGAGTATTTGTGCCATGAAAAAGCTTCTCACAAAAAATGCATTCGCCGTTCGGAGCCGGCATAAAACTGTAGGTCCACCCAATTAGTAGGAAAAACAAAAAGGAGCACACCTCAAATTGGGAAAGAAGCTCGGCAATAAAACTCGTCAGAGTTAAAATAGCGCCATTGTATTATTATTATTAATTAAGAAAACGTAATTTTGTTTACACATTGCTAGAGAAGTCGTAAGGTAAATGTGGTAAATTGTCATAAAAGCTATCACAATCGTAGGGCATCACTCGTTTTAAGTGTTTTAAATGTTAATATTTACGTTTTGTAATTTTGAGGTGACTTTTGTGGATTGGATTAGGAACATCCGTGTTCTATCTGGTTTATAACCTGACTTGAATGTCTTATAAATTTTCGCATAAGAATCATGGCCTACAAAAACATGTTTTTATCGCAATGTAATACATTAATTTTTATACACAGCTGTAATAGTACACAGATTTAAATATTTTTATGAAATTTCGTATACAGGTTCCTATCCAGACTGGGACGGTTGAAAATGGGCGAAATCGGACCATGACCACGCCCACTTTTATAAATGGGTATTAAAAAGGAGCCCAATAAAAACATTTTGAGCGATACCTTCGTCAAAGATAATTCAATGAAATTTTGTGGCACAAGTACCACGATAGATAGAAAACCATAAACAGAAAAATTTTTGAAAATGGGCGTGGCACCGCCTCTTATTAGACTAAGGAATCTACGAGATTTCGGAGCCTATAACTCGACAAATAATTGAAATATTATGACGAAAATTGGTGGACTTATTTCTACCACTTGCGGTAGTATATGTGCAAAATTTTAGCGAAATCAGTTTATAACCACGCCTACTTTTTAATAAAAATATTTCTCGAATGCCCTTCAGAAATTTGTAACGTGACATCTCTGTAACTAAAAGTCATAAAGGGATGAAATTTTATAATAACAAGAATATTTATACGTTTAGTCGGATTATTGATACGAATTTTCAAAATGGGCGTGCCTGCGCCCACTTTATGCGGCACGGGCTTTATTTAAATTGCACCGTGTTTCCAGCAAACGTAAAAAAACTATGAAAGCTTATAATATTTGGCTCCACTCGAACTGAGGCTTCCTTTCTTGTTTTGTTTTTTAATTTTTGATACCTTTAGTCATAATTTGGTTGGGAAAATTGTAAAGATTGTAGCAAAAAAACGTAGCATCAGAGCTTATCAATTAGCAACTTCATTTAATTTGTTTAAAATAATACTTGCTTGATATTTGCCTGACATTATTTGTTGAAATAAGTTAACTTTTGCTCCCTTTCATATAAATTCGCCATTTAATTTATTTATCTAATAACATATAACCTCGCTTGTATGAATGAACTGAAATCATACGCGGTAATGCTGCCAAATTTTAACAATACTCTTCATAAGCGATTATGCAATTTACTGTTATTATGCGTTTTTATTGTTAGAATTGCAAAGTTTTGGTATGGATCGATAGAGCTGAGCGTCATGAACTCAGGGTTGGAAAATCTCATTTTTGGCAAAAATGTCCCTTACTCGAAAATGAAAATACCTCTTACGCAAAAATGCACTTTAAACGACGATATGTACATAAACGGAAGGGAAGCCGGTACTGAGAAGCTACCTGAATGCGAAGCGAATTTGCAGTTGTGCTGTGGTTGTTTTATTTGTTGCAGTTGTTGTTGTTGTTGCTGTTGCAATTGTTAGCTTGCCTATGGTCGTGTGTTGGCAACACGTGCTGCCAACCGTTGCTTTTGGCCATTCTTGGTGTGGCCAAATGTTTGTTAGGGCATTTATAACAAGTACAAATATGTATATTATTGTAAGTATGTTTGTACACATGTATGTATGTGGATAACACCAAGCTTTCGAAATATGTAGATGTCTCCATATGGACCGAAATGCGCGCTTGAAAATTTTTCTAAACGCTGATCTTTTATTAATGCTCGATAAATAACTACAACAAATGGGTGGATGTTACTGTAAGCGCTTTTCGAGCATTCAACCAATCCGCCACAACCGCTCAACTCACCTCATCTAAGCACCACCACCACCACAATCTAAATACATATATATGCACTTACTGGCACCAACTTGTTGCCGTTTGCCGGTTGCTTGTTATTGTAATTTGTTTTTATTTATTTATACATATTTTTTTTGGCTTTGATCTTTTGTTGTTGTTTTACCTTTATTTTATTTTTTTTTTCAAGCATCATTTTCTGGCTTAAACTCAGAGCAGAAGAGTTTAGCGGCAATGGCGTGGCAGTAGTAACACTTTGGACGGATGGAAGGGGTGTGGCGCGAGTGCATCGTGTGATGTCATATTGGCATGGTGTTGGATTAAATGGCCGATCAACGTGTGCTGCTGCTCCTCTCTTATTCGTATATCGGCGGACCGACTTGCCGGATTATTGAGAAATTGTTATGTTTACATTTAAATCAGCATTCAACCAAGCAAAGCAAAGCCAAGCAAAGTTAAGTAAAGTTAAGTTAAGCGATGTGAAGTTCAAGGAGCGTGCGAAGCAAGAGGCAAGTGTGTGAAGTGTGTGGCGTGTTGTTTGTTACTTGTTGCTGCTGTATACAAATGTTTGTGTTGTTGCTGTTTATTGTTAGCATCTACGTATAGTGCTTTGTTGTAACTGTTATTGTTATTGTTGCTGTTGTTGCAGGTTTAGTGTGGTGTGTGGCAAAAGTCTCAGCCGTGACAACATTGAATTTAACTACTCTATTCTGCGTACTTTAGTATATTTAAGGCGCGTTATGAATTACATAAATGCCAATAATTATGTAGCGCCCTTTTTTGCCAATCACATTCATTGCTTTTTTTTTGTTTCTGTTGTTATCGGTGTTGTTATCTGTTTCAGTAATCCTGGGAACACCTTCTTGCCAGTTATTGACTGATTTGTTGAGAATATGCTTATCCATGTAGAGACATATATACATACACACACTCAAGCAATGCGTACATATAAGTAGTAGTAGTTTCTCGGAAAAGGAAAGTTTGGTGTTAACTCGATCGACTGGTTTTATGCTTGTTTATGCGTATTCAATTCAATCCATCCAATCAATTTATAAATTTTTGTGGTGTCATTCAACTTTTTGTGTTTCTAAGGAAAATGTTTTTGCAGTGATTTTTTTTTTGGACGAAACCATTTTGCTGGAACAATTAAAGGACAGGCGTTCCATCGTTTCCAAAATTTTATTATGAAGCGCCAAAGAATGAATAAACCAACATGTTTCCAGCAACATTACACACTTGCTAGCCCAGCAACATTTTTGTTTGCTGCATGCCATTGTACGAAATCCTCATCCAGCTAAAGTTTTAAGTTTCAATAATAATAAAATACTCTGATTCTCCATTTTTAACCTAATTGCTTATACCTACTAACCCTATTAACCTTTAACTGCAAATAAAAAAGACTCAGACTATAACTTTGTTCACCAAAAGTGATCAGAACGTCGCGACGTTCTCTTTCAGTATATCATGATTAACCTGCTGCAAAGAAAAAGTTCAAATTTGTTGGATTGTGTATTTATCGAGTTGAGCAAAGATCGGCAAAGATTGCATTCCTTTAGAATTAATTATGCATGTATATAACCGGATTTGAAGACAATTATCTCCTGAATTTCCACCCTTATACATGAGAGAATAAATTTGGCATTGGTTCATCGGCATTGACATTGCATTTGGTGAAACATTTAAAAAGAATGCTGGAGAAAATATTGCCATACATATGTAACTACCCTGCAGGGAAATCAATAACTAGTGAACACAATTTTTGGTTCAGAACTAGCGTAAGGGTGTCAAAGAGGCGCAAGTTGATTTGCCGTCGGCTTTGCATATTTCTGCAATTCTCAGATTGTTATTGAAGCATATTATATAAAGAGTATTTACAGTTTGCATCTTCACTTAATGATTTCTCATTTAATGAAAAAAAATGTTCCCTTAATAATGCTTTTCTGGTCCCTCAGGTCTATTTTTATTTTTTTGTATTTTATTACTTTTTAAATATTCTTTTAAATTTTTATTAAATAAAATAAAAATTAGAAAAAAAAAATTAAAAAAAATTTTCATCCGCCACTCTCATGATTCGAACCCGCGTACGCCGGATTGAAAATCCCACGCGCCAACCACGCTGCCATCGAGCTACTTGCTTTAAGCGTGTCAAATGCTGCACTAAAGTGGCAACTGTAAAACTGTAGAATTTGTAGGAAATTTTAAGTAGTTCGGAACTATCGAATAGGTAATGCAGCGGTGGATAATTGACACCGCCAAAGACATCGCCATGTTAAGTTCGCCAGCTCGTCGCCTGAGAAAACGAATGTCGTATGTAGCAAAACATAGTTTCGAGAAAATCGACTTTGAAGTTTAAATTGGAAATTCGCAAAAACTGTACAACAGATTTTTCTGTTTGGACGAACTGTAGAGAGTATTATATATTTTGACTTGCAATTTCCAAAAGTTGGATATCTTTAAAATTATGGGAGATAAACGACTTTTCATTCAGTATGCATTTGTCGTATGTGACGTCTGAGCACCAATACCTGTTTATGATAGCACATACGACAAAAATGTCTTTTTTCAAACGGGAATGGTTATGAGGCTCGCATTTTTTGAGATATCTATTTGAAATTTGGCAGTTGCATATATTTTGATGATACTTTGATCATTTGTCGAAATCCACCACATCGGACTAGTATAAGATATAGCTCCCATACAACTGATTGTTCAGATATAGCTGTTTTCGGGTATAATTCCTTATTTGAGGAGATAAGGATACGAAACTTTGAAGTAGTTGTACCCATATGGACCTAATAAATGTCACTAAAATTTGTTAAGATCGGACCACTATAGCATATAGCTCCCATACAACTGATTGTTCAGATATGGACAGTTTGGGATATAACTTCTCCATGTAAACAGATAAGGGCATGAAAGTTTGAGGTATTTTTACCCATATGGACCTAATAAATGTCACCGAAATTTGTCAAGATCGGACCACTATAGAATATAGCTCCCATACAACCGATTGTTCAGATATAGCTGTTTTCGGGTATAACTTCCATATTTAAGGATCAAATTATACTAAACTTTGCAGTAATTGGTATTATACTACAATAAAATATGTCAGTGAAAAACATTTAGGTCGGATCACTATAACCTATAGCTCCGATACAATATTTTGGGTTATTCTCAGTAGCTCAGCGGCACATACGACATTTGCTCAAAATAAACAAACACGAATTTATATGGAAATTTGTCGTATGTGTGTTACATACGACAAAAGCTTACCCAAATGGTAGTAATTTTGTAACATACGACAAATGCATACTAAATAACTCAAAAACTAAAAGAGATAGAAAAAAATGGATTGGAAAAATTAAAAGATTAGGTCCGATTTAGTTAATCTGCATCAAAAACTAGAAATCGTCTATTTTCACATACGACATTCGTTTTCTCAGGCGACGAGTTGCTAATATACAAAAGAGATTGAGCTCGCACTAGTAGTGTCGAAAAATGCACTAGCTGCGCACCAGTTATGAACTAGAGATTTTCCCCACGGGTATACACATAATATAAAAACTTTATTGTAAATACAAGTGTGTTCGCTTTAAACATACATATATGTAGGTGCTTAAACTTATGACCATCATGAGTCCAATTTGATATTTCTTTCTTTTCATTTGGCTCTCCGAATTGACGCTGTTTGGCTGCAAAGTGCACAGCTGGATGTCAATTAATCTTCAATTACATTGGCTCTTGTGCTTTTTGGTTTGATTTCGATTTTATGCAAACGTACATGCATACATATGTGCGTGTGTATGTAACTACATAAATATTTCGACCTGAGCGGGTTCATGCGGCGCTACCTCAACATTCTTCATAAATACATATGTGTGTGCTCATATGTATGTACACGTATGTTTTCTTGTTTATTTGTTTTGTGTTTTTGATTAATTTCGAAAGCACAAAACACTAAAAAATATTATTATTTTATTTTACCGTTTTAAAAACGAAAATGCAGCATTTGTTGAATAAAAGAAAAAGTATTTTAGTATATATGTATGTATGTATGCCTGAATCGCATAGCAGACAGGTGTTGTACATACATACATACAAATATACGCACATTTATTGATGGAATTTTGATAGATGTCTGTCGCACACTTTCTTCTTTTCTTCATTAAAATCGTATACACTTCACAACTCCAGCTTCAAAAGCCATAAAACGGCGCTCGAGTAACCACGAAAGCTTCAAGCTTACTTTAAGCTTCAACAAAATGTTGAAATGAAATGTTTATAATATGTGTTATGATTTTTTAAATCAAATATATACCTAAAACACAGTTAAAAAAGAAAGAGTCGGTGCACCTTTTCAGTTCGCCGCAAAAAGGCTACTGCAATTGTCTTATAGGCTTGACAGACAGCAGCGATAAACCGGATTACCGTAATACTTAATTCGATTCCAATTTTACCCTGATAGATGGCAACATAAACCGAATTACCAACGCTCTGCCCACTTTTCTATCATCATTTGTTCGTCCTGTTTCACCCACAAAGTCCGCTCTTTACGAATTTACATCTAAAATACTTAAACGAAAGGCAATTTTGTCATATTTTTTCTTTATACATATCGCTAGCTTAGAGTGCAAACTGTGTAAGTCCACTTTTGTGAAAAAGTGTATTTTTATGTGGAACGCTAGAAAATCAAATACGCACCGCGCTAAACAAGTCTGTGATACTTGTCACATTTCTACTCGTTGTTATTCAGTGATACGCAAATTTCTGTAAGTCCAAAAAGCGAAGAAAATTGTGTAAATCCAAAATATTTACATGAACAAAATTTTTTTTTCATTTCGAAATTTTTATATTTTTTGTTTTTTGTCTCGCCTACAAAGTTTGAAAAAAGGACTTACAAAATTTGCACTCTAAGCTAGCGATATGTATACTAAAATATATTTAATAATAAATACTTTAAAAAAATTCCCTTATTACTTGTTCGAATTTGAATTCCGATTGTTGTGTTTACTTTTGGTTATTCTTTTTCTTCACGTTCTATTCAAAATAGAGATTTTTCTACAGAGTTGCCATTACGAAATGCCCAAATCCACTAAAATGTTGAGGACTAACTCAAGAGATAGTCCGAATTACCTCCAGCTAATTCTCAAGTTAACTCCGAATTAACTACATAGTCCGGATTATCGTTGCCGTCTGTCAATGCTATTACAAAAGTAATCGGTTCGATGTGTATCGATTTTGTGAGCTTGTGCTAACATTAAATTTGATTGACTTTCTTTGCACTTATAGCGATATTAAGACTCGATTAAAGTTAAAGTTAAAGAAAACTGAAAATTTGTATTCAGTCACTCGTTAAAACAATAACAACGTTTGCGCATAAATTGTTTTGTAAACTATTTGTCTAGCCACACACCAAACGCATAGTTCTGTATACAACAGACATATCCCAGCAAACACAGTCTCTAACGTTAGAAATTTTGTCGAGATTACCTTAGATAGCTAGTGTAATTCTCTATATATTCTCAAATCGATAACTAGGGTTGAAAACTACACTAGAATTCGATTAGAGAAGGAGCCAAATCTCACGCCTTTTATCAATTCTCAATATATTTCTGTGATATATTGAATATACATACATATATTGAAATTAGATACTAAAAAATATTAAAGTTAATATTACCGTAGTACAATGTTTTCCATTAAAAAGTACAAGAAGTAACTTTAATTTAAATAATAAGACTGAACTTTGTTTAAATTTCAGTTCTTATAAATGTGGTAAACATATACATGTCAATATATATAATCATATGCAATTTAGGCACATATTGCGTTAATAAAATCTAAACAATGAAAAAATCATGTAAAAGGAGACAAAACTTTGTTTTCCATTTCAATTGGAAGTATTTGCAAATTCTGATTAGAATCTCATTAGAGAACTACATTAGCATTCGATTCGAGAACTATAATTTTCTCGATTTGAGAATTAGGTACCCTTTTGTTTGAGAACGCTATGATTCTTGGTAGATTTTCGAGTCGTCCTCTAACGTTAGAGATTTGAGAACGAGGCTAGTTCTCGAGTCATTCTCAAATCGATAACTAACCTCAGTGTTTGTTGGGATGTTTGTATGTACATATGTATGTACGAACGTTTAAGCTGTTTCGGGCACGTGCAAAGTTTTTGCCATGCAAACCAACAAGCCAACGATAACAATTTTTCGATTGTTGTTGCCGCTGCTATTACCCACTTACGATCGCTATGAGTATACATACATACACACCTACATATATACATAAATGCCAGACCTGGGCATCTTCAATTACAAGTAACTTGTATATAATTGATATTTTTCATTGTAATGGGATGGCATCAGTATATTTTTTCTTTTGTTTCTTTTTTGTTTCTTTTTTGTTTTGGTTTAGTTTATGTTTTTTTTTTTTTTGTTTTTGTTGATTTTTTTTTTGTTTTGGTTCTTGTTTTTTATTTTGTTTTTTTCTTTATTTTCTTTTGTTTTACCTAGTTGATGTTTTTTTTGTTTCTTTTTGTTTTGGTTTTGTTTTTGATTTTGTTTTTGTTTTGGTTTAACCTTTTTTTGTTTTTGTTTTTTGTTTTGGTTGTTGTTTTTGTTTTTTTTTTTTGTTTTTGTTAATATTTTTGCTTTTATTTTTGTTTTTTCTTTTCTTTCTTTTTAGTTTTTGTTTTTATTTGCAAATTTTCTCAAACACAAGAAAAATGTAATTGATGCCATTCCATAACAATTACATGTAATTGGAGACTTGAAATACATTTAGAAGTAAATGCCATTAACGGTTTAATCAAAACTAGTATCGCCGGTGGTCGAAATTCGACCATGCAATTTATTTTTTCAACTTTGTATTGGTACAAAAATTATTCCTTTTCGCGGAGATAAGCAACACTTTCCAAATTCCAGTTGTACCGCAACACTGATTTGCCCTTTTGATCACGGTCCGACGCGAAATCATGGTCAAAATCAAGGCAGATCAAGGAAGGTAGGCCCGGTGGTGAGCGCTTTTAAATTAAAGCGACTCTTCAACTGTGTTTACGATATTTGTAAACACGTTTACGATATCTATTTATCTTAAGTAAAAATTTTATTTATTAATTATAAAGAAATTAAATAGTTTATAGAAAAAATTATATGCCTATGCACTGCTCCTCACTCATACGAACACATCCATATCAATTTTATGTGGATATGAGTATGTTAAATGTGTAAAACAGCCTGGCAATTGTTTGTATGGGAAAAATGTTAGCCTATTAATATATAGATGTAATTGAGGATGCCCAGGTCTGATAAATGCAATGTTATTGCTGTCGCAAAAATTGTTGTTGTTGTCGTTGCTATTGGCACTCATGCTTGGTATTGCATTTGTGTGCTTAAATGGTTGACTATGTAGTTAGTTGGACGATCGGCCAAGTTCATGGTGTGAATTGTTCTTGTTGTCTATTCGGTTGTTGGCATGCAGTAACAGCAGCCGATGTAGTATGTACAAAACTATGTTAAATATGTATGTATGTATTTATGTGTGAGTACTTATTTGATGTATGTCTTGTTAGGCAATTTCATTGAGAGCAATTCGTAAAAGTGGAAAGAAAAAAATGTTAGTCTTACAATGAGGTAAAAATACATACATACATACATATGTACATATGTATGTCCACAATGTGTGTAAGCTCTGATATGTGTCCCGGTATATTTATTTTTACCCTAAAAGGCCTTTGGCTGTTTAGCTTATAAATATTGAACGATGCGCACTCAATTCAGTTCGATTCGGTTCGGTTCAATGCTTTCCTCATACATACCTACTCCTCATGCTAATGCTCATTTAAATAGGTGCATTTTGTTCAGCAGCAGCAGCAGCATCCTTGCACGCGCAGACACTTACATACGTACATATATTGCTGCTGTGGTTATTTTGCGTTTTCCGCCTTAATGCAGAAGCGATTATTCGCACAGCTGCGCGCGTTGGTTGATCGGGAGTTGGTCATAAAATGCCGTTCATGTGTGTACACTGTACATATGTATGCATGTATGTAGTATTCGCGCAAAACTCAATGTTGCAAAAATCGTTGCACAACAATTACATATACATACATACATACATGCAGCTTACACAATAGAGATACTTTCTCATACGCCTAAGTACGCGATTTCTAGTTGATTTTTTTTTTTTAAGTCCTAGCATCTAAGTCACACACATTAACTACGCGCTGAGGAGGCTTGTTGCTGCGATGGGTTGACTTTTGTTGACTTAGCTGAGGTGGCTGACTTGGTTTGGCTTAGTTTGGTTTGGCTAGGCGACTGAAGATGATTTATAGAATCACTTTATTATTTATTGCTCATTCAAATCGCTGTCAAATGAGTTGGTAATTAATTAGGGTGATTTAACAAAAGCTTCAAAGCAGCTTAAGGACTTAGAAACATACAAAGACGGAAGGAGGTGGAAGAGAAGGCTGTGGAGCCGCAATGATTTTTTTTTGTACGTACATATGTGTGTATGCAAATATGCTTGCGTATGAATGTGTTTAGGTAGGCAGATTCTGGAAGTGCCGTTGAAAATGTGATTTTCCGCTTTGAAAATGATTTGTTTTTGTTTTTGTGTTTGCTTAGTTTTTTTTTCTTTCCTTTCCTTTTCAACGGTTCGTTGTCATTATTTGGTAAGCTGTTGCAGCTTTTATAACTATATTATTAGATACAGTAATGCGCTGCAGTGAAAAACTACACTAGTGAGTAAATATTGTGGCATGGGTTTTGCAATAATTGAAACATACATATAGACATTAGGCCGTCTCACCCTAAATGGACCAAAACAAAGTCCACCGTAAGTTTTTCGCTTCCTTTGGTCTTTAGGTAAATTTTATACAGATTTTTTCTGAGGAGACTCCTGCTGAAATTTTATGCCGAATAATTTTCTAGAACCGGCGTCCAAAAAAATAAATAAAATTTTCGAATTTTTCGCTCACGGTGGTAGCCTAGTGGGATGCCATTGGATTACCAATCGAACGACGCGGGTTCGTTTCTCGTTGAGGACGCCTAGTAAAGAAGTCTGATGAAAAAATGTGCGGATCTCCAAAATGGATTCATAACTACCACCAAACAATTTTTTTCATACACAGAGCCAAAAAGTTCACCTATAATCAAAGACACTGCCATCTAAAAAAGCTATTTGGCCAAGGAGAGCGAGAGGAGACAAAATTGAAGAAATTTTTGCTAGAAAATCTTCTAGATTTTAGCTTGAATTTCTTCTTAAATTTATTGAAAAGGATACCGTCTGAAAACGAAGAGATAACTTCTTATTTATTAATTTTTTATGTCATTTTGTCAAAAAAATTAAATTGTTAGAAGAAATCTGCTTGTTTTTATGAGAAAATTTTTATAAAGCACATCAATAAGGACATGCTCTAATTTTTACTAGAACCTTTTTGAATTTATTAAAAAGGAAAACTTTTTATTTTTAAAAGAGCCCTTATTAATTAAAATTTTGCTATAAACGTCTTAACGTACGTACATGTATGGATATACTCGTACATACTAGAAATATGCATAACAGTTATTGCATAAGCCACTTTTTATGTATGCGTGCAATAACATGTTCAAGAAATTAAAAGGGAGAACTTTTTATTTTTAAAAGAGCTCTTATGTGTTTCCTCCGTTCGTCAATTTCACTACGGCTTTGCACATTTCTACAATTCTCAAACGATTAGTGAAGCACTTGGTATAAAGAGTTTATTATGTCCATCTGCACTTATATGAAATGAAATGTTGCCCTTTGTCTGAATAAGTCCTAGGAAAATACTAGTTGACTAATTATGTTTTCCGATGAAAATCAAGATTCTCTTCTTAATAATATTAAACAGGGTTTCTTCTTAATTTTACAGGTTATCTACTAAATCTATGTGAAAAGGTTTCCATATTTATTCTAGGAGTCATCTTCTTAATTTTATATAAGAGGTTTTCATCTTAGTTTTATAGGTTATCCATTAAATTTTACTGAAAATGATTTCATCTAAAATCCACGGGTTATCTTCTTAATAATATTGAAAAGGTTTTCATATTAGTTTTACAGTATATCTACTTAGTTTTATTAAAATGAGATATCCAGTCATAATAAGACGGGCATCTTATTGGAGAGAAAGCGTAGAGAAATCCGCTAAACTTTGTTCTGATTTACAGGGCATTTTAGGTGGCCTTTTGGCTCTGTGGAGGAGCGTACACTGAAAAAACAACTTACTCAGATTATGGAAAAGTGGGAATGATTCGGCGCTAAAGACATATTTCCATATTTTGATGTACGATTTTCTTCAAATCAAGGAATAAAAACCACGTTTTAATTAAATTAATTAAAATTTTGCTATAAACGTCTTAACGTACGTACATGTATGGATATACTCGTACATACTAGAAATATGCATAACAGTTATTGCATAAGCCACTTTTTATGTATGCGTGCAATAACATGTTCAAGAAATTAAAAGGGAGAACTTTTTATTTTTAAAAGAGCTCTTATGTGTTTCCTCCGTTCGTCAATTTCACTACGGCTTTGCACATTTCTACAATTCTCAAACGATTAGTGAAGCACTTGGTATAAAGAGTTTATTATGTCCATCTGCACTTATATGAAATGAAATGTTGCCCTTTGTCTGAATAAGTCCTAGGAAAATACTAGTTGACTAATTATGTTTTCCGATGAAAATCAAGATTCTCTTCTTAATAATATTAAACAGGGTTTCTTCTTAATTTTACAGGTTATCTACTAAATCTATGTGAAAAGGTTTCCATATTTATTCTAGGAGTCATCTTCTTAATTTTATATAAGAGGTTTTCATCTTAGTTTTATAGGTTATCCATTAAATTTTACTGAAAATGATTTCATCTAAAATCCACGGGTTATCTTCTTAATAATATTGAAAAGGTTTTCATATTAGTTTTACAGTATATCTACTTAGTTTTATTAAAATGAGATATCCAGTCATAATAAGACGGGCATCTTATTGGAGAGAAAGCGTAGAGAAATCCGCTAAACTTTGTTCTGATTTACAGGGCATTTTAGGTGGCCTTTTGGCTCTGTGGAGGAGCGTACACTGAAAAAACAACTTACTCAGATTATGGAAAAGTGGGAATGATTCGGCGCTAAAGACATATTTCCATATTTTGATGTACGATTTTCTTCAAATCAAGGAATAAAAACCACGTTTTAAAGAAAATTGTACATCAAAATATGGAAATATGTCTTTAGCGCCGAATCATTCCCATTTTTCCATAATCTGAGTAATTTTTTTTTTGAGTGTACGGGGATTCTTTTTTTTGCGACATAGACCGAGCACAAATGCTGGTATGTACATAAGTATATGTAGCGAACCAATATGTTAGTAAAAACCTTTATTTATGTTTACAAAACTGTATGACAATTCACTTCAGGAAGTAACACTCAGCGTTATGTTCATATCCACCACGCTGACTTTCTTAATGAAAGCATTAATGCGCATTTTATAGTCGCCATCGTTTAAGAATCCTTGCACGACAAACGTCATTAATGGCATTCTTGCGATTGTAGCATTACCCTAAAAGCATACACGAAACGAAATAAGCAGAACTTTATTGTACAAACAAAATGCATCGCACCTGAAGCGGACATTTTAAGTGGCGTAAGCTCTTCAAGCTAAAGCTCACAAGATTACTCATGATTCCGCTGGCCATTTGCAAATTTTGTAAGTCGCAAACATCCGTCTCCATTCGCAAATTTGTGCTGCGGTAATCACCCGATTTACTTTTGCGTAGAAATTCTATATGTAACTAAAAAATAAATAATACACGTATGTATGTATTATGTATAAATACTTATGTATGTTAAACCTTTAAACAAATCACACTCACCGTTGTTGAATTCACTGGTCGTACTAGATTACAATTAGCACTGAGATATTTAAATTTGCCACGCCCCTTCGAGAGCATACAATGCGCTTGCGAACAAATCTCTTTATTGAAATTACATTCGACTGCGGTTGGAATAAGGCTTGCTTGCTTAGTATTCAAAAATAAAAAAACAAAATAAAGAACATTTTATTACCATACTTTAATACAAAAACTATCCAATGCCGAGCAATACAAACCAATTTTCCTAAAAACGCTAGCCAAAACCACAAAAGAATTAATTGCATGAACAGCAGCGACTTCATCCTAAATCACATTTAAAACGACTGGGAATTTGGTTAGAAAAATCGCTCTTTTGTTTCTGAAATTGTGTGTGTTTATTTGAGCAGAAAATTTCACTTATTTAATTGCGCTATTATATAAAATTGATTTATTGGTATTTTGGCTTTTAGTTTATGTTGATTTTAATCTTTATAATAAAGCGTGGCCAACAGCTTACAACGAAAACATATGTGTGTATGTATGTAAATGTGGAAACATGAGAATATAACATTCTAACAACCAGTGAAGTTTTAGAGATATCCATACAGTAGCAATTTGTTTTTTTTATATTCGCCCCACCACCCTAATTTTAAAATTTAATTAT